>CM075192.1:15571407-16771407 GCA_037577475.1 Chaunax sp. Z400
GCCCTTGGGGGGAATGTAATTCTTCATTTCTCTCTCATAACGCACCTTATCTTGTTTGGCCATGTCTTCAAATTTCCCTTTCTCTTTCTGTGACATTGTCTTTGTGGAAACAATCAATTTTAGACAATATAAAAAAAATGTACACTGATCGAAAGAAAATATTGGGGCTAAAGAAACAGAATGTAGAAAAATATATTTATGACAATTTAATTTACCTTCCAACGCTCAGAGCATTTCTTGGAGAACTCTGCGAAGTTGACAGAGGCCTCAGGATGTTTCTTCTTGTGCTCCTCTCGGCATGTTTGCACAAAGTAAGCATATGAGGACATTTTGCCTCTGGGCTTCCTTGGATCCTTACCCATCTTGGATTACTAAATAGAGAAAAACAAACATTTGAGATAAATGTACCTAAGTCTACTCATGTAACAACAATGGAAATATCTAAATATTCCTGATTGCCTGCTGCTTGCTTTGTCAGTTCCATCTATTGTTTAAATCGGGTAGTGGGAGGAGGTGGTGTCTAGGGTGACTGGCCAACATGCTGCTAATTTTAATAATGACGTAAACATTAATAAATTGGTATTTCACTCCCAGTATCCATTCACAGTAACACAAAATTGGTTAAAAAATAGTTTAATGCGTACGTTATTTAATAATATTAGCCTCCCGTAACATGCACCTAGCCGGCTTGAGGTTGTAATTTAACCTTGATGGATGCATTAGCATTAGCCTCCAAGGCCTTTGATAGTTCGCTAGCTGTTAGCCATTATGGCTCCGCTCTTGCTTTGTGTGGTCTTGCTTATATCGTTAGCTTTTTAGCTAGGCTAGCTTGTTTTAGCAAGTTGGCATGCCACTGTGCTCATTTCATGGTTACGATTAATAAAATGGCTGATTAGATTGCTAACAATAGCTAGCTGAGTGCTTTCATACACCATCCATTCCTTTGGCTGTTATGCGGCCTCATTTTTAACATCGATGGCCTGTCTGGATACAATTCAGATTACTAGATTCTAAGTCTCAATGAAAGCGACGAGGTTCTCGGAGAAATATGCTCCGCCTGCATCGCCACCCCAGGGCTTTATCGGTACCAGTTAGCGGTAACCCATGCAGCCGGAGACACCATGTTAGCATCCTATCCAGCTCAGTCATTCATCCAAACACGTAGTTGCAACGACAATGTATGTTGTGCAAACCACCGTTTCATTCAGAACAAGTATAAACCAGTCTTCAAGTGTACATACATTTAGGATGCTTACCCCTACAACGCTACGAGATGCCTGCTGTACGACTCGGTACGTCTCAAACAATGGGACGAGGAGCTCCGTCAGTGCGCGGTTTATTGCCTGTGAGGAGCCTTCTGTGTTTATCCCGTGCGTCGGGCTCCGGCTGTCGGACATTGGCTGCCGTCAACTCCTTGGTGTATCTAATTGGACACTCGCTGTCTCAGTCATGCCCGTAATATTGTTTGTTGTCCAAAAACGGGACGGGATACTGGCGCTAAACTTGAATGGCAAACAGCGAGGATGGTTGAGTGCTGGATAACGACCTATATACCACACTGAAGTAAAAATATGCGTGATTACTTAATCAAATAGATATGTGTTATCAACAAACTATTCTTAATGAAGTGTTACATTGTTTTAGGCTTGTGGTATTATATTATCCCACTGTGTTATCTGGACCAAGTGCAGATCTTCTTTTTTCTTTCTTATAATTGTTTTATTTATTGTTACAAATTTAAAATCGGATTCAAAGATTATTGGTTGAGTAGGAGTGAGTCTTTGAATTACATTAAGACAATATCATTATGTGCCATGTTAAAATGTACAGTATATATTTCTTTCCAAAATGTGACAATTGTAGCATAGAATGAAATTATTTGAGTAAAATGTACTGAGCCTATTCCCTACCATTGTCAGTAACAGGCATACATAAGGCATCTCTGACAACACTGAATTTTTAATGCACCTTCTCCCCTGCTGAGCAGTTCACATGTTGTAGGTCTCCATAACCACAGCACCTAGAAACATCCTGCAGGGATCCGCTCGGTATCCATGCAGACAACAGCAACATCTGAAAGTCAAACTTTGTAATTATTATACGCACAGGCTCAAATGTAGGATCCACAGTTGTCAGTTATGTTTGTCAGCAAACCATCAGTGAAGTGAACTTTCTGCAAAAAAAAATTAATACAAATTTCAAAGGCATCGGTAAACAATGACAACAAAAGGTAATGTTTAAACGGTAAAGACTGAAGAGACTTGTTACTTAACTTAATTTTTTTGATTTGCAAAAAATATGTTATTGAGCTTCATATTTTTCCATTACTGTTACATCTTGATTTACTTTAATATGCTTGCTTTATCTCATTGTGTTGTGTATTTAGCAAAAAAAAAAGAAAAATTGCGGATTATATTTTTAGTTGGAATAATTACTATAATTACTTCTGTTGTTATGCTTTAAAATATATGTCTTATAATGCAGGGGTTTACATTCCATTTCTAACTTTTGTTATGCTATTATTATTATGGAAAACTGTTATCATTGTTACTCTAAACTGTTATTTGCTTGATTGACTTTCATGGTTTTCTGGCTTCATTTTTTCCCCCACTTCTGAAATCTACTCGCTTGAGTTTAGAGCGAGGGTCAAGTTGATGTGTGACCTGAGTTAGGTTTGTTTTCTGTCTTTCCCTGTTGGCATTGAATGAAAATATTATTCAAGGAGAAAGTACACCGTGTTTATTACGCACAGCCTGGGGTTGCTGGTTAAACTCCAAATCAAGAATTCAGGGTTATGATCTAATAATATTTTTTTTGCAGAGGCCAGACAGTGGTGGGATCCTTATGAAACATCTAATCAAAGACAATTTGTCTACCGGCCAAACTCAGCTGCAGATATTCTGCTGTAAGTTCTATTTATGTGTTTCTCTATTGCTTAATTTGTGTTTATGTGTGTGTTAGAGTGTGATTGTATGTCTCTGTTGATGCATATGTAGATGCCCGACATCAACTTCATTTATAGACTCCCACTCACATTCTGGACCTTTTGGTTCCACTGTGTACAATAAGGATTTTTGCTGGAAGCCAGCCTGTAAACCTGAATGCATTCGCACAGGAACAGCCTCAGGGCTGAGGAGAAACAACCCGCATCCCAGTCAGGTTGGTATTTAGGCTGCGTTTGCCTCAATGTTACGTTTATAGTTGGACGTCATGCTTGACCTCTTTAAGTGTATTGTTACCTTTAAGCCAATCCATTTTTTCGAAGTCTTTCATGATGTGGAGGCTGCCTAGGAAAACAGCACAAAACTCTGAGTGTGTTGGCTACTCTTGGAAATGTTCCCCATCTGAGGAGAAGATCCAGGAGGCCTTGACAGCACAGTACTGCTCCATCTACAGATATGACTTCATGAGTATGCCTCAAGGTAGGTAGTTCAGTCTTGTGTTTTTAAATGCATGCATGTCAGCAGGTCCGAATCAAACATCACTGCATTCTCTCCACAGCTTATTTCCTTTTGTGGTTGAATTTGTTTGACAGGAGATGATCATCATAACAATGCAGAAAGAAGACGTACACCTAAGTACAGCAGGCATGAAGTGGCACCCACTACTAACACAGAGATGAGGGACAGTTACCGCCAGCCGAAGCAAAAACCTGAACTGCTGCATTACCACTACAAAACACACTCTAATGTGGCCTGTCGTGGTATAGGTACAGTATGCTAGAGTAGACAGGGATGTAAGGGGTGCATACAATATTCTATGTCTAATGATTTATTCAAGGATATTATTCAATGATCCATTCATCTTCCTGTCTGTGTTGCAGTTCCGACTGTTGTGCAAAGGCACATCCACACTCAACAGAAAAGATCAGATTTGACAAACTGCGACAGGATTTATGGAAAGAGAGTCGCATGTGAGGCAAAGTCTCTGCTGCCGCAGGAGCTGCAGCAGTTATGCAGAATTTTACCTGAGGAGGGTTAGCATCAACGTGAGCCTTTGAATGTTTGAGTGTTTTAGCTGGTTGATTACTGATTTTGACGGACAGGTAATTTGTGTGCTGTGTCTTTTGGTTTCCCAGAAAAGGAGGCTGTAAAGACCGATTTGAGTAAAGATGGTTATCCAGACAACAGGGAGACGGTGACTAAACTTCCAGCAGTCATTAGTCCCTCCTCTCCAGAGTGGATATCAAGCTGGCCAGGACCTATCTGAACCTTATGGATTATGTTTTTCTGTGTTTGTATTATTTTTCATTGTAACAGTAAAAAAAAAAAAAAACTATCAAATATCATAAGATAATACATTGCAAATAAAAGTGTCTTACATAATTAATTTTTGTGTGGAACATGTGTGTTTCGATGATTAAACATCTCTGCCTGGTGAAAAGACATTTGTCTTGGTTCATCTTTGCCATATTCTGTTACCTTACATAAGTTTATTACATATTTTCATTTCAGCTTACAGAATAAAGCTTATTGCATTAATTTATTTTGATTTACTAATTACCATATTTTCCATTATGAAATATTGTTTTCCAAGTCTATCCAACAGGACTATTAATCATCTTTTTGTATAATTTATTCATTACCATCATAGTTGCAATGTTTTTGTAAAAATGCTTAATATACTGTATATGACATGAATTAAACTTGAAAATTGCTCTAGTTAACTGGTTAAACTACAATGTAAACCATTATATTATATTTATTATTATATTTATTATATATATATAATATAATATATAATATTATTATTATATCAACAATAAATTGGTAACCCTATCAAGATTAAGTGGTGACAAAGCTGCTTCTCCCTCTTTCTGTGCAGCCTCTTTTCTTTAGTTTTGTGGTCTCAGTTGTCACCCTTGGTTTCTTAGTTACCATGGGGCCAACCTGCTCTGCTCAGGTGTAATATTAGACTGAGTTTCAGGTAGACTAACGTGAGATCTGTCTGAGAACATCTGTTTGGAGGTTAGACTGAGGAAATGTGCTGCACCAAAGTGTGCTTTTTATATCACATCGGTCTTTGAGATACACCATCTGACAAGGATGCCATTGGGGAAAAAGGGTCGCTCTTCTTCAGCTTCAGGAAGATTAGAAACCAAGCATGTGGCCAGGTAATCTCCTAAGTAGTTGCTCTATTAAGCCTTTATAAATTCTATTTTTTTTGCTGACTGTCATTCCTATTAAACACCACTTTCATCTTAATTTCACATTTTTCACACTTTTAATGCCTAGACATGGAGTAACAGGACCATGCTTGAGGCCAGGTTTTTCAGGCATGTTTAGAAAGTGTTTACAGTTGTCATGGTGCTTGAGTTGTCATCTGTGGCAGCACGTGGGAGTCAACATGTAAACGAGGAAGGATGGTCACCTGGAACTTATAATTACTGTACATTAGATGTGTATGTGGTTTCCACTGACACTGCTTTTTCTAACAATTTTGACTAGCCTGAGATAATAAATGTACAATAGTGTTCCTCTCAGATAGGCTATACTTTTAATGTGGGCAAAGACAGCATTTACTTATATTAACAATGCACAATAAGTACAGGGCATGCATTTAATTAAAATAAAATCTAAAATCCTCCAGCATCCTCTCTGACCTGGGGAGTACAGAGGAGTGGATGAGAAACAGCACTGGACCACGTAGTCGGGATGAGAAAACATCAGCACCAAAACAAGTGGGTGTTAATGAGGACAGAAAGGAGCAGCCTGAATGGTTGGTTCGAGAGCTGCTGAAACAGTGCAGGCGAAGACATTCGGTCACACTCGGAGATAAAGCTCAAATCATGAGACAACAGCGACACACCATTGACTCAACTCACAGACTCTGCAGCCTGCAGGTACAAACATCCATATGAAAGATAAATCAGTAAATGTGATCTATTTGAAAATATATGCATCTGAACATGTACCCAAAATCTAGATTATATCAATGCCATGATAGATTTTCACCTTTTCCCAATGTGTCTGGTTAACTAAAGTTGCTGGTTCTAACCTCAAGGTGTCACAAGAGTGCTTCCTTTCTGCACTTCCCAACTTATTGCCAAAGTAGTCAAACTAATCTACAGTTGAAGTCTTGTATATCTCACCAACCAGCCGCAAAATATGTGTGAGATGGTGCAAAAAATGACATTTTAAAACAGTCTGATTATCAATTTACTTGAAGCCTGACAGCGCCTGAAGCAGAACAGCCTGTCCCAGAGACTGGGATGGCCAGGCCAAAGTCAAACAAGCATAAACATCAACCGCATGGATTCAAATTTAAGCTTTAAAACTGACAGGAATGATGGAATGGCTGGTGCAAATGCACAGGCTGAGGTTTGGGGGTTGCAGATGTCAGTCTCACTCTTGTGCTTAATGTAGTGAGCAATGTGCCATAACAGATTAGGCGGACCTGGCTCACAAGTTCAAAGTTATGCATCTCTAATAATGGGATTTGGAAAGCAGTCAAGGTTATGTGAACACTTTTAGTACTTCCATCACTTTGACTGATTAAACAATTATCTCAGCATTTCAAGAGGGACCATGGGGAAACCTCAACTCTAGTTACATCCTTGAGGAATTAGGCTGTTTATCTCGGTTATTTATTAATGATAGATCAAAGAGTGTCATGGATCGAGGGCCCGTTGCTAGGAAACTGTGGAAAATTGAAGAGAGGCCATTAACACAGAGAGCATGGCCTGTCATCTGGCCCCATGCAAGCATCTCATCTCTCATATGTCATGGCTGGTGCTGGCCATTAAAGATGCAGATTATTACTCAGAGGTGAAGCCCTAATCATGTTGATAATTAAATAATGCTCAGTGCTCATATCTCCTCTCTAAACTTGGTTTGTGTTTTTAGCACTCAGACTTTATAAACTGCCTGGTGAGTGGATTTGAGTGGCTGAAAAAAAAGTTAAAATGTTTTTATTGTGCATTGTCCTCTCTTATGATATTCATACACAATAACAGGTTTTGTTCTGATATAATGTCACCACTTCTTCTTTCCATTAAGATGGATGAGATGATATCACTCGACAACCTCCAAACGCTGAAACTAGCATTTGAGGTACTGTTTAGTCTCTCCCTTTTAAAACCACACTGATGGTCTGGTTATTCATTTCTGGAGGATTTGACTGTATTTTTCTTCCTAAAGGAACTGGAAGTGAGTGGCTTGAGATCCATTGATGTGAAGAATTTTGGACGTATAGTGAAGAAGTGTCTGGGTTTGCCTAAGACAGTAAGCCAGTGTGACATTTCTCACTCTCTCTCAGATTCTGTCATCTCACTGTCTCAGTTCTTTGCAATTACCGAACTAATTTTTCAAAGTGTTGTTGTACTTCATTCTTTTGTTATCTGAATTTCACAGAGCAGTGCACAAATTCAAGGGCTATTTAAGAAGATTGATTATTCTGACCAAGGAAGGATTTCATGGGTGAGCTGAGATTCATTCTTGTTGCTTACGGAGGAAGCAGCCTTTTTGTTCTGTGAACCATGCATGATAAGTAGGAATCTACAGTAAAAACATTAGGCCACCATAAAATATAATAGGCTTATTTCTGCAACTAAATTCAGTTAGGAAAGCTGAAAACATTGTCCCAGTTTCTACATTTGCAAAGAAGTGATTAAATGATTTTTTTTTCTAGCTATCTGAACGAAAATGAGGGCATTGTTATTATTATTATTTTTTCTTTTACATTTAAAGAGTCAATAATTCATTAATTTGGGTCACAATTAATTAGACTAACATTAATTTGAAAAGCATGACATAACAAATCTCATGGATCATGGGTTCTACATTATAGCAATAACTCAATAACACCTTGAGGGAATTTCTCAAAATCTGCCACAAACGTCCACTTGGACTCAAGGATGACCTAATTAGATTATAGTGGTCAAAGGTCAATGTCGCTGTGTCTGTCCCATTCCCATGACGCTGTAGCTCAAGAATGCCTGGAGAATATTTCATTACATCTGGCACAAATGTCCACTTTGACGCAAGGAGTCTCTGATCTGATTATATTTTAATAGTCAAAGGTCACAGTGACATCATTAAACACATTTGTGCCCTAACTAAAGAATTCACACATTTCGTATGACAATATAGGATAAAATCATGATGGTAATGACCTTTTTTAATCCAAAAGGACAACGTTTTACCTCACTGTGACATCATTATGTTCTTAATGTTCTGCGCAACACTTTTTTGGTCAGGATTCAACCCTGTAACTCAGGGGCAGAAGGAGACATTGTGACCAGATTTCACATTTGGTTGGGCAATAAATTGGTGACAATAATCTTGGGTGCCCTCCTTCAAACTGTGGTGATTGTATAGATCTTCATATAAGTCAATATAGTGGTAATTTCCAGTGCACCAAAAATACACTTATTACCTTTTAATTAAATCCCATTAAAGTCTTTACATACAATATTTTACTATTGTTATTATGGGTCTGGGCAGACATGGAAGTAAATTGCGACTTGACTTGGGTGCAGAGGTATAAAACAGTGAGGTGTTGATCTTTTTTTTTCGACTTTCTTTTTTCACTTTTTCTGTTCCATCTGCTTCTCAAACCAAACCTTTGTCCTGGCTCATGATATCAATTATATAACTGTAAACATTCATGATAGACAACCCTAACATTAACATTTCTAACACTGAGTAATCTGATGCAGGGTGACTTGTGCACATACATGCTGCAAGAGCACAAAGAGAGGGAAGATACTGCGAGACGCAGTAAGCAGGTGGCTTTCACTCTGCCGGCCACTGTGAAGACATTATCTCATGGCGTTCCCACCATCAACATCCATTCCAGCCATGATGGCACCATTGTCACAGTGCGAGAAGATGGGTTTGTTTGCTACTGGAGCCCTGAAATTAAACCACTTAAGACCAAACATGTGTTTGTATGTTTCAGCTTTTGAACTCTATGTTTACGTGAGTAATTTAAGGATAAATCTGTTTCAGTATGTTTCTTATTGTCAACAAATTCCATGAAGAGACCAAAACCGACAATGTGATAGCTTTAATACTTCAATTTGCTCTCAGCCTTGATATCACTGGTTCCTACTGAAGACACAAATGGCTGACAAATATAGTTTCAATTGAACAAAATGTCATTTTCCAAAATAACAGGCCAAATAGTGCATTTGTTTGGGAATATTTTGAACTGATTGATGAAGCTCAGCATAAATTCCATCAGAAAGCCTATCTTTATGCTCATTCATCGACAATTCTCTCTGTCTGTCCCTCTCACTCTGTCTTATTTCCTCTTTCAGTTACCTCACCAGACAAATATTGAGGTCAATGCATGAATAAAATCATTTAGGCTACACAGGCAAAACTAGTTAGGATAAATCCATCATCGGTTTTGGTTCTTTTTCGGGGATAATCATAATACAGCATTTCACCAGCCTTTAATATTGTCTGTATGCATGGAAGACGTAAGATGTTTGTGCTATTTCGTCACTTTTATGTATGTATAATAAGGACAAAATATCATGAGCCCTTTGCAAAATGTTAAACAAAATATGATAAATGTATGTATTTCAGGTCTGTTATATTGTATCACATCACTTTATCCAGATGTAATTATATTGAATCTGGTTAAAGTTTTATATTTTTCTGCAGAATGAAGGACCTACAGGCAGGAAGTCAAAGTGGGCAAGTGATTTTACTCTGATGACAGATTACAACAAGCTGATGATCGCAACAGGGTAATATCAGAAAAGGTGTCCTAAAATGATTCAAAGACATATCGCTCTCTCCCTTTAACAGCAGGTATCAGACAGTTCTACTGTAGCTTTGCTAATTGCTAATCTGTTTTTGTGCAGGGACAGAGAGATCCAGCTTTATGAGCTTTCTACTCTGGAGCCTTATTGCCAGATCAATGCACTGGACACCGTGCCTTTGACTTTAGACTATGGGTAAACAACATAACCTCATGTTAACATATGTTCCACATGTAACAATAAGGTCAAACATACATTGTAGTGTGTGTGTTTCCTTACAGCTCCACTGGCCTTGATAAATGTTGTATTCTGTATGGAGATACTGAGGTAGGATCTTTGGTTCAAATTTAATTCTATTATCAAACAAATATTATTCCTTATATGCCACTTGATTAATACTGAGGGATGTTAATTTATGTGTTTTTGTTTCAGGGATGTGTGACTATCATTTTAATATCCTCTGTTGGAGATACCCTCAGGTATTTCTGCTTTTCCAAAGTCTTACTACACATATTCACTCTTGTTTCTATTGTCCAGTTAACCATCTAATAGTATGTATACTTTTAGCCAGTATTATTTGAACAGTAATTTTAGGACAAGGAAAAGTATTTTGAGCAACAGTAGAAACTCATAATTTTAAAAACCCAATATTTTCCTTTCACTAGCCTCAATCTACACTGATACACTGAAAATACTTTTTTAAGTACCCACAACCAAAACATGTTAAATCATGAATAACCATCATTTAGTCACAACATAGCCATAACAGTCATTGGTACATTTCAGAGGAAATGATGGTGTTGGTGAGATTCTTTTCTGCGTGATTGAAAACACCTGGCCAAGGCAATAAAATCCCGGGTCTAATTAATGTCCTACTGAAACAACTGATGATGCCACAGCTTCCACGAAATTTACATGACTAGGCAGTTGGGATGCAGATGATGCTGATGGCTGGAACTCGGCAGACACGTAGCACAGATGTAACAGATGTTATGGCACATTGCACAGTGGAGGCAGATCACATTAAGTGACAAGTCCAGATGTAACTTGCACAGAGCTGATGGTCGTAGGTGTTTGTATCGTCATGATGTGGGGAGCCATTACTAATGGATGGCGGTCAGATCTTGTCCACATCCACAGTACACTGACAGCTATCCATTCTAGATCACCAGCATGAAAAAGTATTTGCCCCATGAACTTAATAGCTAGCTGTACCACCTTCAGTAGCAACAACAGCAACTAAATACTTCCGATAACTGGAGACCAGTCTATGACATTGCTGTTTTGGTCCCACTCTTCTTTGCAGAACTGCTTTAGTGAAGCCACATTGGAGGGGTTGTGAGCTTGAATTGCTCTTTTCAGGTCCTGCCACAGCACCTCAATTTGGACTTTGACTTGGCCTCTCTAAAACTTTCATTTTATTCCCTTTGAGCCATTCAGATGTGGATCTACTCTTAGGCTTGGGATCACTGTCTTGTTGAATGACCCAACTGTGCTTATGCTTCAACAAACAGAATGATGACCTGACATACTCCTTCAGAATTTTCTGGCACAGAGCAGAATTCATGCTTTCTTAAATTATGGCAAGTCATCCTTGCCTTGAAGTAGCAAAGCATCCCTACACATAACATTACCACCTCCATGCTTGTCCGTCGATAAAGTGCTCTTTTTTTGCGGACGGCTATGTTTCTTTGATGCCAGATGTAACGGAACCTCTGTCTTCCAAACAGTTCAACTTTCGACTCATCAGTCCGCAGAATATGTATTGTATTGTGGCAAAATTCAAATGAAAGAAATAGAAATCAATTTCAATCCTTCCCAGCATGACCTTCCTCCTCATCTTCATCGCCTCTGGAATTTCTTTTGATTTTGGCATAGTATGCTACTGGTTAGACCTACTAGCCAACTTCATGCTTCTGAAAATGGTCTATTTCCGTGATGATTTGATTAAACAGGGCTGATAGTAATTCGGCCAGCTCAGTTTGCTTTTAAATTTTGTTTGAAGATCCAACCCAATTTAGTCATCTAAAGATATGGTAGAAAATTACACCTTCCCCTTCCTATAGATTCCTCAGCTAATCAAATTAATTATATGGTCTGTACATATGTGAGGCTGTGTATTACAAAATGTGACCAGTTTCTGGCCTAATTGCACATTTCAACTTCTCTTTTTATAGATTATGGAATAAATTACCAAAGACTGAGGATATACCCAACATAGCGATTGACAATGCAGTGCTCTCTCCAAATGTGACATTTGTCAGATGGAAGGTTCATAAGGACTGGGTGACACAGGTGACATTTCACCTCTTTGTTTCAGACATGGATCTGTTACAGAGAAATATATTGAAGTTTTTTTCAATATATATACAATATTTATCTGCATATAATATAATAATAGAATAGAATAGATATACTTGCATTATACAAAGTAAACAGATAAGACTGAAAAAAAAACTCAGTAATCAACTCTCCTCTGTATATTTAGGCAAAATACTTTCCGAGTTTTCAGGCTGTTGTCTCCTCATCAAATGAGGACTCTTCATCTATTGTCATAGGTAATTTCTGTTTAGCATGTTTCTTTTGCTTTTTAAAATTTTCCTGAACTTAAACTGCATACTCTCTGTTCTTAAACATGCATATTCTCCTGGACTTTTCTGTGATTTAAAAGCTGACTTAGAAAAAAAAATGACATATGCTGAAGATGGTTAAAAAAACAATAAGCGCTTTCACTCTACAATGCACATTAAACACAGTGTGAAATATTAAGCAGCTGGGTGAGAAAACTGTGGAGGATAACTCTATGATTCATAAAGCATTATCTGAATCATAGTAATTTGTATAGTAATAGTAATAGTAATATATACTAACAATAATAATAAATAAATAGATATTAATAATAAATATATAATGTGTGTGTGTGCGTGCGTGTGTGTGTAATCACTCATTTATCAAGACTTACCTAAAATTGATAATAATGAGTTTTTTGATAATAGTTTTTTTCCTTCCTCAGGCTGTGTACTGCCTTTAACAGATGCTGAGCAGCAGTTGAGTGAGATTAGGGAGGCCTGCTATGAAGGTAAGACCAAGAAGGTCCAACTGAGCTGGACACCACAGCTCCGGGATTCATGTGACCAGACGGTTTTCACCATCCACAAAGGTGTCAAGACTTTTGACCTTTGTCAAAAGCACAGCTTGCTGGTCACTGGAGGCATGGACCGACTCATACGCATGTGGAACCCACATTTTTCTGGGTGAGGAGCCAGAGTTCAGTGAGCATTCTTTGTGATTATTAACATTGCCTTAAAAAGCCACATCCTTTGGTTCTGCTTTTCATTTTAGGCAACCAACTGGTGTCTTGAAAGGCCACTGTGCTCCCATCATCTACCTCTGCATCTCACCGGAGGACAGTCACATCTTCTCGGTCTCCACAGACAGCACTGTGAAAGTGATTCAAGACTATTTTAATGATTCATGTTTAAGTCTCTAAAGTATGGCACAGTCATTCTGCACAAGTGCTTTTTAATTTGAATATTTATGTCACATATTATTGCAAATGTATGCTATGCATGATTTAATATAATCTCTCTCAGTCATTACTTATGACCCACTGGAAGTGTGTAGCAGTGCACAGCTGCAGAGACCCTGCATCTGCCTATATTTTCTAACCTTGTCATTATTTTTGATGAATTTGGGCATCAGTGATTCTGGACAACGATGATTGATTGTTGAGTCACATTTCCATGTCGGCAAATAGCAACACTTTGACGTTATGGCTCACCGAAAAGTGTCGGGAATGAAACTCAACAATCATCTGCCTCTCTCCAGAATCATTTACAGTATTGACTGGTGTATTTACAAACAGCTACTGACAAATCTTTCTTAGTATGCCTATAAAAGAATGTTTCAAAAGCAGGAATTCTGCTCGTAATAGAGTATTTTAGAGTGGTATTGCTTTTCCTTAAATAAAGTATATTAATACTTCTATTGCTGTTCAACTGTTTCGATTTCAGATCTGGGATATTCAAGATCAGTGCTGCCTGTTTACAGTGGAGCCCAAAGCAAGTGGGGTTCATGGTGACATATCCACATGCTTGTATTCCTCTGCTATGAAATCCTTTTACATCGCATCAGACTGTATGGCTGTGCTCTTCCTGAAGATAAGGTTGGCTGTCACGCCTTTGTGCTTGATAGAATACAATATACTCTGAATATTTGGAAAATATTCCTCTACTTAAGTAATTTAGGGATGATTGTCTTAAGAGGTTCAAATAAAAAAGACAGCTTGAAGATTTCCATTTTTTTTTTGGGTTAAAAATCCCACTTTCACCCAAAACTTACAAATGTCTTCCGCTGTTATTCATTTTGTTATCTTTTTCCTCTGTGAGGACAAGGCTTCACAGCCGTATGACTGTTTCTCATAATGAGCCTGTAACGTGCTGCGGCTTCAGTGAGCAGTTTCGACAAGTTGTCAGCTGCACTGAGGGATCTGTGAGTGAATTTGTACTTAACAGCATGACGGACACAGATGAGCAATTTTGAATTTCCACTGAAATACGAATCCAGTCTGTCTTAGAACAGGAATATGATATTTAGCAGACATATATCAGCTCAGATGTTTAATCAACTCAAAGTGTTGCTGATTTCAGGTGGTAAAAGTCTGGGATTTTGACACTGGGTGTCAGATTTTTGAGTTCGGTGGCTCACATGACCTGTCTGTCATCACCTGCATGACTTTTGACCTGAAAGGGAGGAGGTACAGTGCCTGAAGCACCTTGAGAAGTGTTGCACTTTTCATAAAATATATTTAGCCATGGATTAATCACACTGCAGTATGTTCTGGTGTTTGCAGGCTAATCACAGGTGGAGGAGATGGTTATGTAAAGATCTGGAACTTCAACAATGGTCAGTGCCTAAAGACTTTAAAGAAGGGTATGTATTGTAAATCTCAATATCACCATCAAAACAAAAAGCTTGAAATGATGTATTATAAAACCAACCACAAGAATAAATGCTGCAACTGTATGTCTCTGCAAATCTGGGATTTTAGATGTTAAAACTTGTCTTCACATGTCAACTTTCAATTTTATGTTGTGCCAATGCCATGCTAAAGATTTGGTCACATTTAGACACAAAAACACTTGATTAGGGTGAGGAAAAGATAATGCTTTCCCTTAAAATGACTCGGCTTCTATTATATTCATATTATACTTGAACTCAGATGTAAAATCATGTCCAACGTTGTGCTTACATTCAATTCATAAAAGATGTCCAGCATAATAAAACCTTACTAAAGTATGTTCTACTTATTCCATTTCTAACTCATGCACCTGTCATATCAACTTGAATTGACAACACATCCGCTGTGATTTCCTCTTATATAATGGCTGCGCAAATGAGTTTAATCAGGAATGGCATTACAAAAAAAGAAGAAATAAAACTTTTTGGAAGACAAGATGATGATGATGATGATGATGATGATGATGACAGAGAAGATTGAAGCCACTCAACATATATTCAGTGGACTTAATAGTGAGTTGACAAACATGCAGCTTGGGACTGTGTGCCGCTGCAGTGAAATACATGAGGCGAAAAGACACAACTGTGGCTGGTATTAAAAAACGGTTGGGCAATTACATACCTTTAACTGATAATTCCTATCACATTGTTAATAAAGCGTATGCAAAGTTAAAAACAGGCTTGGACACATTTGCATCCAAAACTGCAATACCCGACATCACTTACATCATCTCTAGATTGCTGAGAGTATACATACATATACAACTCATACACATGTAATCTGAATGTGATATGACAGGTATTGTAGAAACGTTGATGCAATACATATGAAGTGTACAAAATTAAAATATCTGTGGTTTGCAGAAACGTACAATGCTAGCATTTTATTCTGCCAACCGGGCTGATATTTTCCAGTAATTGTAAAAAATCACTTTGAATGTTGCTGTAGATGGTGAATGTCACGAGGTGTGCGACTGCATCTTTCTAAAAGTTCACAGAAATTTGTGAGTAATGATGCAATATTTGACAAGTGTCCTTGGCTTAGTATAAAATTCAATACACATTGAGTTTGTGCAATTTATGTTTCAAGCTATGTGATGTCTGTCGGCCGGGACCGGAAGATTGACATTTACTCAGTGAGTACAAACAAAATGATATAAGTTCTAGGTATTATTTGTCAGTTTGCAGTCAGAAATCCCTCCAATTTTTTTTCCTGCAATTTCTCTATCCCTCTATTGTTTTGCATTTCATTGCATTTCATTACATTGTTATCAGTAGCTAAACTCCATTATGAAACAGCAAAAAATAAGACTTATTAAACAAACAGTTCATACTATATAGCCAGGGGCGGATCTAGGATTTTTTCTAACTCAGGGGCCACAAAGGGGTCACAATTTACACAGAGGGGCCAAGTATATGTCCAAGAGCCATGCATATTTCATTATTCAGAAAGATCTATATACATTTAATTCCTTATTTGCGATTCCTTGTTTGCAAATTGTGCCTTGTTCAAGCCCATTGAGTATGTCAAAAAAGCTTAGGAAATAGCTTAGGTGCAGAAAACAATACATAAGACACTTTTTTTTTCAAATATGTAATGCATGAACTTAAAACACGTAATGTATATTATTACAGCATATGGAACACTTTAGAACAGAGAAACTGACAGTTAGCGTAGTCATTGAAGTTAGGCCATCTTTGAATGTTGTATTTATAAACACAAACAAATACTACTTTTGACTTTAAGCAAAATCCAGACACAATGTACATTGTGAAAGAGAAGTGGGGCCACATGATTTTTTTTTTTTTTTAGGCTTCTGACTTTAAAGTCTTCCGTGACATCGGAATTACCAATTCTCACTTATAAATAAGATTCTAATTGGCATCCAAGTTACATCAAAAGTCATAAACATGGAAATCCTTCCCATTGTAAGCTTCCCTCCCACATGAAGTAAATGCAGCATCAATAGTTACAAGTGTTTGAGGCTCCACCAAAAAACAGAGACAAGTGACAGGACAGGCGCACTTCAGGGGCAAGTTTGATTTCAACTGGGGCCAGTGCCCCTCTGGCTCCACCCCTGGATCCACTCATGCATATACAGTATCCATTCATTGAAAAGGAAATGTGCAATTCTTTAGCTGCATGGTGAATGATATTTGTACTTGTCGTTATCTGGTTAATAAGAATTTTAGTAGGATGCATACCAGCTACTATTTTTATGATCCAAACACAACAAAATAGATATCACATTGATATTGGTGTAAAATGTCTCTTGTTTACTGACTGTGTTTTTGTATATTGTCAGGACATACCTGAGGACCTTCATCACGTCCAGAGACCGCAGCCTTCATGGCAGGATGATCTGGTGATTAATGAATTGAAAACTGTCTTGACAGTAACTCTGAGAAAATAAGTTCACTTGGGGCAAAATAATTAGTTCATTTATGTCCACATCAATACAAACATTGGATAAATTCAATCATTAAAATGACAAAAGAACAAATTTGATAAATTTGTTGTTATAGTAAATTAATGCCTTATCAGAAACACATGAGGCAAGCACACAATGTGCTTTAGCTCTGTAATTATCCAATTACCATCCTACGTATCTATTCATAATCATCATGGAAAGTTTGTTGCTTCAGTGTATTTTTAATCACACAAAAAAATATAAAATTTAGCATTTTGCAGTTGTGGAAAGTTTTTTTCTTTTTTTTTTCTAGTTTAAAATCCATTTACCATTTGATAACCATAAAAATCACCAACTGCAATAATGAATGCAGCCTCATGCTCAGCCTCATGCAATGAATCACAGCTCCTTTATGTGATCTTGTCTGTATAAAGTGGTCAGTTTACATCTGACAACAGGGCACAGCTCTCTCTCTCTCCACATGAGCTGAAAACTGGATTGTCACTAATCCTGTATGATCCATTGGAGGACGTGACGCTGAGTCCTCCTCCATCTCTTTCATCCTGGCTGGTGGTTATTCTCACACCCAAAGACGCTCATTAAAAGAGCAGAAATAGTGCACCTCAGTTGCCAGTACCAAAACTGACCCCTATGATTATCTACAAAGGCCTCCCTGAAATTCTTTTTCTCTAATGACCTTCAGGAAGAATATCAATTGGTGATTATGTTGGTCTCCCTCCCTTATCCCCTGAGCTTTGTGTTCACTGTAAATTGTTTCGATTCCTCCAGATGGTCCGCATTGTGTTGCATCTTATCTTATCTTATATCTTTGAATACAAATCACAGTAACTTCAACAATCACTGTCAAAACTACCATCTGCTTTTCCTGATTTATGTAGCCTCTTGTTGGCGGGATCGCTCTGAGCAAAGAAATTCCCGTTGAGTTCAGTGAGAAACAAGCACATAAAGCTCAAGATGAATCGCTGTTAAGTACAATGGTAGCAGTAGTCTTTGGCTTGTCTGCTCGGGGCTTTAACATCAAGTGAGTCAGTAATGAAAAATGTGTGTCAGAACACTGTAAGCAAAATCAAGGCTTCACTGAAAGCTCTTTGACAGTCATGGCTTGAAACAACCATAATTCTGCTCCACTACAGGTTTGATGAGACTTCTTAAGTCTTCAGGAAGACATTTCATGAAGCTTTTTGGTTAACAGAATGGTCACCTCTATGATGTTCACTTATTCTGTGAGGTGTTCAAATTCAATTGATAAGGTTAAGCAAAGACCCTTTATTGACGAGGATTAAATGAGCAGATTAATGCCATTCTCATGACTGTAGTATGTCTGCTAGGCTTAACAGACAAACATGAAATTGGTAGCCTACTGATATTCGCATATAACTCTCACCAAGAAAGCTAAAAAGCTTTTCTTCCTTTAAGCTTGTAAAAGACCAGTACCACGAGTATCATACTGGGTTTTATCTTTTAGAAAATACCATTTGGTTTTAAAAGTAAAGATGATCTAATATGATGACTCACACGCTGTCTTTTCTCAGCAAAGCGGACATAAGGAGGACATCCTCTGTGTGGCACAGTGTCCCCCATCTCTTCTAGCCACCAGCAGCTATGATGGAGAGATTATAGTGTGGAACGTGGTTTCTGGACATATACAGTGTCGGTTTGTCAGCCCTCTTCTAACTGAACAACAACAACATGTTAAAGGTGATTTTGGAGCTTGCAAATGAATGATGACTGTATCCAATATAAGTATTCAATAAAAGCCATGCAAAGAGAGCATTGCATTTGTTATATGATTTTTTTTTGTGGTACACAGGACTTGATACGAGCGTTCCAAGCATCATTTTCCTAAAGAACTGCAAGTTACAGCAGTTTTCCTTGGGTACAGCTCTCGTCTCGTCTGGAGCAATGGGTCAGTGTTATGAGCACACTAATTACACTGTATGATTGCACTTTACAGCTTTCCACAATGTCTGTCGATGCACATTTAATTATGTATTTTCCCTTTTAAAGGTTGTGTCAATCTGTGGAGTGTGTTAAGTGGAGGACAATTTGTGGGCAGCCTCGAAGCTGTAAGATATTTAACTGGATAACATTTCTTTGTTTTACTTCAGGATAAAGATATAGGACTAAGATTTTACTTTTCTTTCTCATGCCAACAGTAAGATCGTTTGTGTTGTACTGTTTCTTTCCTTGGTTCTATTTTTTTTTAACATAGCAGGTACCTTCCCTGCATCTACAGTACATAATGCAAAACAGGGACCTTTAATATTGGGAGGTGTGTGAACATAAAGTATGCACATATGAAATCCTCCCAGAGAAAGCATAAATCATCTTTTTATGCTGTAAGACTTATTTTGTTACTGAACAACAATGGCTCTTAACAATTCTTAGGTGCTCTATTTTGATGTACTTTACTTTCTTCAGTATTTGTTGTCTACAGTTTGTTGCATGGCACATTTTGTGTTTTATTATGTCAGATTGTTTGGAGGAAACTATTATCTAAGGGAATGCATTAAATAGGTTTGTGCGGAGGGTAATATTCACTCACCACAGATGAGATAACTGGTGTTAGTGTTTGATTCTACCTCTTTTATTGTAGTAGTTTGAATGGAAGAGAGTCAATGCCAAAAAGGGAGCATGAACGTCAGCGCTATGACGTAAAAGACCATTTTCTCAAACATTTTTCCTCCCATTCTGCAGTCTAGATTCCAACAAAAGATTACCAAACTGGCTAAAACAGAAAAGACAACGTTGCTGTACGCTGCTGACCAAATTGGCTACATCTATGTTTACAACATGGAGAAGTTTGACCCTCAGCAAAAATCCCCTGGAGGTTAGCTTCATTTTTTTTTTCTCACTATTAAACTTAGAGTGGGAAAAATGAAGAGGTGCTGTCAATCAGAACATGTGAAATGCATTTTGTGACAGTTGTCTTGTTTAATTTTTCACATTGATTCAGCTGAAAACTTCTGGCGTGCCCACACCAGCAGAATAACTGGGTATGTAAAATATGCAACACCCATGGTCCGTCACAGACTCATCATGTCCTAAGTTTAATATTAATGGGCAACTGCAGTCAAACAGGATTAGGTTGTGTCCATCTTTCAGCTACAGTACTTTACTCACCGTATATAGTTACATCAGTAGAACCATTCATCTTCCGTCTGGGGTGTTGGTGGCATTATAGGAGCAGCATATGTGTGGGGGAAGGTCTAAAACAGAAAATCAGTATAGGTGAGATGCTGCCCAAGGAGGCAGCTGCCATCAGATGCACCAACAGGAGGATGATTTAGAGTGTATTGCCAGAAATGCCTCCTCCTATTTCATCTCACGTCTCCTCATTCTGGTCCAGCCTGCAGATTGTTGACAATGATCAAGTCGTGCTTACCTCATCCACTGACTACACTGTGCGCCTTTGGAGTGCATATGGAGAATTCATAGGTAGGTGTCATTTGTCATCTGTCAATCTCCTCTATTGATGCACATGCAAATAGCATTAATCTTCAGCGTGGTGCAATGATTAAGGTGAGAATGCTGTTATTTATGGGTATGTTCATTTCAGTGATAGAACACGTGGCTGGATTAACCAACCAGGGGACTCTGGGGTAAAAACGATCCCTTATGTTCCTGTGCCTCCTCTCACTCTCCATGCATTGTGTATGTGCCCTGTCTCCTCAAGTCAAGTATAGTGCACAAAGCAAACTACAAAGCAGCTTAATTATATTTTGCATAGAGAGCCAGTAAACAGCCATTACTCCTACGCTGCAACACTACCTACAGGTACAGTGTGTCAATCACATTTTGTTAATAGCACAAATTCATTTTTTAATATGCACCAAGAAAGTACATCATCAAAAGATTTTAAAACTAGATTTTAGAGCCAGGACAGGTAGTGATGCAGGACCTGCTTAAAATATTTAAATAATTATCACAAAGACAGAGGCCAGAGGCCACATAAGGAATTGTCATATAAGGACGTTTCACTGAGCTCATCGAAGAAATAGTGGATAGTGATTTACCCTTGGTCAGAATCTGTTTAGCCCTTCCTTCCTGTTTTCACTCTTTGTGCTAAGTTAAGCAGACTGGCTGCTGGCTATAGCTTCATATTTAACACACAGATAGAATGTTGCTTCTCATCTAACTCTTGTATTTCCTAAGATATTGAGCTACTCCTTCAGACAGCTGTCATCTTTGCTGGTTAGTAGTCCAGTCTTGATGTACATCCACTGCATTTCTCACTGACTGTTACATCAGTGTTTTTTTTTTTGTTTTTTTTTGCCCACTGACAGAAATAAAGGTGACACTCACATCTATCTTGATATTTTTGCGGAAAACCTTCTTGACAAATAATTCAACAGGAAGGAATGCATTAAAACGCTCAAGTATGTAAAAGCAATCATTTGACACTTGTTTTTCAACCTGTCTCATACCACTCTGCCAGTAGTGATTACATTTCTCTGGGTCTCTTGGAGGTGTGGCACACAGTAGGGAATTGCTGCAGAGAAATCATTTCAAATGGATTCCGATATTGTGACATTTTGAGAAACCCCATTTTTCACTGTGTCATATTCTTTCAGCACCATGTCGTGTAATTCGGCAAAGCATTAAAAGGGGAAATTTGGTTCTCATCCGCAGGGACCTTTGGGCAGTCTGAGAGCTGGAGCGTCCACATCCCCTCTTCCTGGAAGCATCCCGCTGTGCCCTACGACGTTCTGATAGATCCTTTGAGTCTGCCAGATGTAAAACTACGTCTATCTGATGCCATCAGTCCTGACAAGACTGAGGCTGAGAGAGGGCAACCAAAGGTGAGCTGCTTTACCTCACATATTATTATCTGAGCTGTATAAGATTTTTCTCTCTGGCTGTGCCCCATCAGAATGTTGAACTGAATTGAACTATACCTGTTCTTTTTTTGGCATAATTGCAGTCAGAGATGCACAGTAAGTCAAGACTTCCAACATCCAACAGTGACAAAGACAGCGAGGAAGAGTCGGTGAGCACTGAACATATCCAATGGAAGTCAAACTCCAGACTCAGCTTTAAAAAGTGACAGGCATGCATTAAATTTAGAGTGAATGTGTTGTTGTTTTTTTCTTCCTCTCAGGATCTGTCATGAAAACTCCAGGCATACTAACAAGCTAATCGCGTCTCTGAGCTCTGAAAGATTTAGATACTGTGGAGCCACCAAACAGCAGTGGAAGACCTGACCTCTCCCCTGGTGGTATTGATTCTTTCACAAGCAGAACTGAAGAACTGGAGTCAACTGAATAAATTGAATTGCTATCGATCACAGTTCAGAAACTGGGTCATTGTTACACCCAATGTTATGAAGACAGAGCAAGGAAAAATACAATGAAATTTAACTGAGAAGTAAGGCTAGATGTCATCACCCAGCTGGATTTTTTTTCCAGCAACATACCATGTTAGCCAAACAGTGGATGTAAGAGTAAAAACAGAAAAAGTGATTATAACTGATTTTATTAATCCAAATAAGACGACTAGTGCTCCCTGGAATGTTTTGCAGGATCTATAGCTGCTTGTGTTCACAAGGAAGCTGAGTAAGCTGCTTCCCAGAGTACTCTTCCACAAACTCCCTCTTATTTGATCTATGAAACACGCACAAGAAACACACAAGTCAAAAGGAGTTGGGAACTAGGCTACAGCAGCATTGATGACTTTGGCATTTTTAAGCCCCTGCCAAAGGGTGCATAGGCTACAGGGTTATCCTTGTCTGTACTTAAGTAAGAATGTAATGGGGTATGGTCTATCCACATATTCTTCTCTTCAAAAACCACTGGATAGAGTTTAATGAAATTTCAAGCATATGATGTAGGGGTCCAAAAATATATATATATGTTATAATTGGTTTCTTCAATTTGCCTACATTTTTTGGCATATTTTAATTTAGTTGATTTTCATGTCAGCTTGCTCACACTCAATTTTCTAGTTCACCTCAGGCTTTGAGGAAGAGCATATTTGGTTCAGAATGATTTTCTAACAGTGGCAGAATTAAGTACTTTTACTCCAGCAGCATTGTACAGTAGGCCTACTTAAGTAAATTTTGAAATAGCTGCACCCAACATGAGGATATTCTTCTATGCTAGTCTGGATTAAGCCAGTGGTTCTCTAACTAGGAGGCGGACCCTCCTGGGAATGCAGATAGTTCCACTCCGTATTTTCCCCAAATTTTAAAATTATTTGATTTGTAAAGGAGAAATACGCAAACAGGAAAGTTGTTGATGCTATCATGCTAATCTTTACTGAAATAAAATCAGCTTCGATTCTTTCTTATTAGTTTCTTCTTCTTTCATTGTTACTCACTGATAAAAATTGTGAGGTGGGGGAATGTGAACTGTTTTTGGCATCTGAAGGGGGGGGGGGCGTGCCAGAAAAAGTGTGAGATTTAACTATCCAGCAGTAATTAAAAGTAGCTTTGATGAGTGTGAACATAACTAACTGCAACATGCTGACACATTATGCATCACTAATTCTAATGTGACAATATACATCATTCTGGAATGGCTCATTCTGCTAATGGATATTTGTACTTTTGGTGTTTTACGTATATGCTGATGCTAATACTTCTGTATTTTCATTTGATTTTTAAATGATGGACTTTAACTAAAATATTAACAGAGTATTATTCCCCTGAGGTAATGCCAAATATTTGAGTTTCTTCCACTACTGCTCTGAAAATAACATGCTGAATAGTTGAGCAGTAGCACAAAGTTGAATTTAATTGTTGCATTAATTAGAAAATTTAATTGAAATTTGTGAAAACATGCCCTACTGGGTGAAAGAAATTAGGTCTGTTACTGATTTTTATTTTTTAGATTTTACATACATTTTTCAATAGCATGATTTATGTGATTTATATTCCATTTAATTCTTTATATGTCATGATATGAATTGTTTGATATGAATTGTATATTGATGCGCTTGATATGTTTGGTTGTTTTTATTCATGTTATGGAAGCATGCTCTTTCTCACATTGTTTCAGTGTTGTTCAGCTCTGCTCTGATTGGTCCACTTTGAGTGTAGATTCTCAATCGTACTCACCAGAGTAATGAATGTGCTTGTCTTTGCATTTTACACCCTGCTTTGTGTTGTTGATTTTGCTAATGAAGAAATCTGTCTGCTGATATCTGATTTGATTTTTGCCTTCACTGCTTATTTTAAAAATATAATAGAGTGAACGTACAGAAAAAAAATATAGCAATTAATTTCTTCATCTTCAAGATATCATACATTATGTGTGTATTGCATGTATTATCTAGGATCCTATAAAGCTCTCTGGCATAAATTGTATCACTGATAAAACCTGGATACTTTCAAATTGGTTAGTTATATACTTTATAAATGAGTCATATAAAATATTATAGTTTAATACCCTTGCATTCACTGGTCTCTACTTGCTTTATAACTTTCAAGGTAATGAAAAGTAACGTTCCTATCTGATGCTGGAGTTTGCACATTAAACACCAGCTGTCTGGACTACAATAGAGAGGATAGACACTCTCTCATATGCTAAATAGTCAGGGCAGTAATATTTTAAAACATGTGAGAGTACAGGGCTTTCAGATGTGCATAATAGGAAACGTTAATGGTACACTAAGTGATATCAGTGCAGACAGAGTCATGTTAGTTTAGGCAAAAGTATGGGATAACATGTCAGAATGTGGGAATGAGTTGTTTTGCTCATTTTTCACACTCCATCAAGTATATTCTCACTGTGGTATTCATACTGTATATTGTTGGGCCACCATTCATTATACCCAGAGACGTCTCCAGCAATTTATCATCCACACATACACACACCGAAATAATGACACCCACTCACCTGAACACTCCCACTCCTCCTCTTACTGCACAAAGTATGAGGGAATACAATTTAATGTTAACAAACAATAATTACAAGAATGACTCTGGGGAAGTAATACACACATTATTTATCCTCCATTTGGCCCAACCTAATTAACCGCACTGATTCAAAGCAATGGAGCCTCTCAATTATTCAGAAATGCTCAGTGAATATTAGCACCTTTAGAGACAGAAAGAGTAATTTTGTATGTGAGAGCCAGAAACATTCTGGGTGGAAAACATAGTAATTACAGTTCACTAACTTCCCTCAAACCAATGTGTGGTAGTTACACCCACGCTAAAGAAAAACAGTGTGGTGTTAAAGTGAAAATCCATCTGAGAACACTGACAATGTTACATTATGTTGTTGAGCAGATTATCAATATTTATGGACACGAACAACCCTCCGACAACTACAGAGCCAAGGCTTTCATCACACAAAAAAATGACAGAACTGCAGACGCTTGCCAGCAGTCATGAACCAGAAAATCTGACTGTGTCTCTATAAAATCAAGAAGCTGTCATTGTCCACAAATTTACACTTTCATTTACAGCCACTGGAGAAAAATTCAGATTGACGCCGCTTGGTTTTATGGCTTCTAGCAGTGGGAAAGACTTGCTCATAATTACAAATCTGGAATGAATCAAATGCTATCATCACGGTAGGTAAGAACTAATGTTTCAACATAAAACAACATTTATATAGTTATGATGTTGCATTTATGGGTCTCAGAACACAGCGGTCATATCAACATTTCAAGTTTAAAGTTAATGATATTCTATCAAGTGTATAGACCATCTTTTTTATTTTCTTGAACTTCAATTGTTGCTAATGGCTCTGATGTTTTCAATAAATTAATCTGTTTATATCACTGTAAATTGAATAAAGGCTATTTCGGTTTTGTAGCATTGGTTGGACAAAACAAGAAGAGATGTCACAACCAGGATGGGCATTTTTCTCCTTTTCTTAATTTTTATTTTTTTAATCTTTTTTATTAATGGTGATTAATTGGGAAAACTAGAAAGCACTCAAAGAATGCATATGTCGGCCTATTATCTTGTCACTAATCATTTGTGGTATCATTGCACTAAGGACATAGCATACACTACGCAATGCCACCATGATGGCGTATTTTTACTCAGATCTGCCTCATTCCAAATTAAGTACCTTCTAATTCCTGACCTGGACCTGGAAACCTACTCCTAGTATTTGAAATAATGTGATTCATCAGTATTTTATGAGTTATGAAGAAAAACTATGACATTTTTCATCACAGTAAAATTTCTTACCTTTCACAGATAAGTGATATTCATTTGAATGACTCTGAATCTGCATTATCTCAGCTACATATTGGTAGTAGTGTCTCTACCCCTCTCTTTTACCAAATTGCCCACCCCCAAATATATTTCTTAATCCTTCAGATCAGGATTATTATCCAGATCTGTATGTAGTTGCTCATTATGGTGGCGCATCATGAGTTGTCCATACCTGGTTGTTTATATTTTGATTGACCTGTTATTGCTTTTCATTATATTGATAAAATGTTCCATAAGGCCATATCTCCCAATTTTGAAGAGTAAAGAAAAAAAACATTCAGAAAACGTATCTGTACCCAGATCCTTCTCAAATTTGAATCAACTCTTCCTTGGCCCAATATCATCCCCTATATAAAATATCATCAAAATCTGCAGACAACATTTTAAAATATCTTGCAGACAAACAAACAAACAAACAAACAAACAGTATTTGTTGGTAAAGGTAATAATCACAATGACAGCCCAATCCCTGACCTCATTATTTCTAAATCTTGCCTTTAGACATGTTAAATTCACAGCTGTGAACAAAGTCTACGCAGCTGGCTATTTCAAAACAAGCGACAAAAACACTGTTCGACGTCCACGCCTTGTTCTCAGAAACTGAAGTTTCTCAAGAGCACTTGAAGGCAGCAGTGGCCCTGCACGTGAACTCATCCCGCCAGCAGAGCGCGTCCGTGAGCCTCGGATAGAAAAACCGAGATGTTTCCTACCGGAGCACAAACCCACTCCCCGTTTTGTGAGAAACTGTGAAAAGGAAAAGCCCTTTTGTTTTTTTTAACACTGTCAGAAAGCCCATGCAGTGTGCGCCGTGCTTTCTCCACCACACAGCCGACACCGCTCGCTCGGCTCTCACAGGATGCTGACGAACAACCCTCATATCGGGCACAAAGTGGCAGGCTGCTGGGTCTTCCTCTCCCTCTGTAAGTACTTACTTTACTTTCCAGTCCTCATGGCAGGAGCTTCGGAGAAGGGCAGCCGTGAGGGAACTCCCAACAGTGGACAGTTTGTCCCGCTTCGTGTGTTTGTAAAGAAGCGACATTGAGTGTTATTTCCACAACTGTACGCTGACGAAGTGCCGAGCCGTGACGAACTTCCTGAGGAGTTTCACGCAGTGGGTTCATATGCAGTTTATTTATCTCCCAAGTTTGCATGAGAGTTCATTACGAGGGGGAAAAAAAAAGGTTTGAAAGCCCTCTTCTTTCGAGTCACGGCTTCTCTCTTTAAATGCACACCCACTCGCAGCGTTAAGTAGCCTCTTCCTCACTCGTCAACGTTGCAATAGTGCCCCCAAGGATGATCGCGCCCCAGGCTACAGCTGCTGTAATCCGTGCATCCAGTCTAGTTTTTCTCTCCCTCTGGATGTGAGGCGAGAATAAGCAACAACAGGAGGTGATTAAAGCCGGAGTTATGTGATCCATACTGTGCCTGACGTGAAGCTCTACTGAGGCACCGGCTTCTGCTACTCAAATCATAGTTTTTGTGCGTGTATGAAATGTGCTGTACAAACTACCCTTGATTAGCCCAATATCACTGCCACTGCCATACAGCAGTGATGCATCTGAATCTGGAAGAAAACAACTACTGGTAAAGATCGAAGTACAGAGATTTGAATCTTACTGAAAATATATATTTTTACATATATTTTGAACATTCTCAACATGTTTTTTATGGTGTAAAAGTCACACCGTGGAGCTTGGACCCAGATCACAAGGTTGGGTGCCTCAGAGCTTGTATTTTGGGTAAAGCTGCATTACTTAGACATCGAGGATTAGGAAGAGAGAAAAAAAAAACATCAGTGGTTTCTTGTTATTATCAATCTAAAGTAACCCACCGACAATTATAGCAAATTGACAGCCTTCTGTCATGTATACTCAATGTTAAAGACAGATACATACTCTGTGTTCCTTTCATCCATATTTTTGCATGTTTTCTAAAAGCTCATGGATATGGATGAGACGATGGGAAGAAATCCCTTGGATTTTCCCAAAATCGTAAGAAAAAGTATACAGAAAAGTTTGAATCAAACACTAAAGTTAGAAAAAAAAACTTTATTAAATTATTAGATACAGACATTACCTATGGGCCATGAGCTTGCATCCTTGAGGTGGGAGTCGGCCGACTTAATCACTACAGACTATCTTTTGACAATGCGGGCGACAACTGTATTTTCCCATTGGAAATTTAATGGGTTTCCTTAGGGATCTTGAAATGCAGAAACCCTGTAAGATTTACGGGTGTTCCCTGGGACTTGACACGAATGCCTTTAGCCGCTTTTGATTTACTAGGTACATTATCACAACCTCCTCTACTGTCGACAATTTTGTTGTTGAAACTTTTGACCCATCACTCCCATCTTGTGAATGCATCGATGTCAATGTAAAGGACGCATAGTTATGCGAGTGTTGATGGATACATTGTTTGAAAGGGACATTTTTACTTTTGAATGCAGTGGGATTATAAATGAGCCTTAACATGGGTCTAATGGGTCTTTCACACGTGAAACTGTGTCAGAGCACTTAGAAAAATGATATTTCTGCTTTTTTCCATGGAGTGGACTGCTTAATTGGACAAATACTTAATGACTTAAATGTCAAATCATTCAGGTGAATTTAATTAGATGAGAATAAAAGCATGTTTTAAGCTCTACAAGACCATACAAGGATATCTACATACAGCATGTCCATGCATACGTTCTGCACATAAAGATATTGAGCCACATCCGGTGGGTGCGGTGCAGCACACAGTGTGCGGCTGCAGCCGTCGAGAGAATTACAGTGAGTGACCAACATTGCAAAGGTCCAGTGCACCATGCGGATGGCCTCCTGAACAGAATGAGATAAATGCTGAGCGTAGGAGACTCTGCCAGCTTTGCTAGAATTGAAAATCATCTCAGTGTAATAGAAAAGAGGCCAGACTACACACAAGCATCTGTAAATATTTTAGTGCTGCAAGAAAGGGCAACATCTGCCCGGATCATTTTTTTTAAGACAACGAGCAGATTTCAGGTTTCCACCTAACAGATTAACTATGAATCTTAATGCTTCAAGAAACTGCCTCCAGTCACACTGTTTTAATATTAATTGGATTGACCGAGGATAATAAGTTTTAGGCCGGGCTCACACTACAGGAGAATCAGGCTGATTTCACCCCGATTCACGCCTCCCGGCAATCGGAGGAGAAACCAGTTTGGAACTTTGGTCATTCCTGATGTTTGGCTCAGATTGTCTGGTAGTGTGAGGAGTTTGCAGATCCAGTCTTACACTTCCTGATCTGCTCAATCGAGGCCGCCCTGCTAATTTTCAAACTTGTTAAAAAATTTTGGAGTTAAAATCTGAATGATTATGTCAAGCATGACTATGCTGAGAAGCAACAGTAAACATTTTTGGGTGACGTTAGCCAGCATACTGCTGTTGACAGATATTGAATGCACAGCTAAAATCTCACCTCGTTTCCTCATCCACACTCATTTCTTCTGTTTTGTTAATTTTTTTTATTTACTGCAAAGTAGGCTGATCGCTGCAGCAGCGTCGTCAGTCATTCTGTTTCTCCAGAGATACTTTGAGGCGGGGTATTCATTGCTCCCTCTGGCACCGGAGTCTAAATTAAATCATGTAATGTTTGATGCCCCATAGCAGGGGAGGAGGGAAAAAAATTGATTCTTACACGCATCTCGATGCGGACATGGACAATTCAGAAATTTCATAAATCGATTTTCTAAATGTTAGTTAATGACATAATGTTGACGGAGAGAAAAGGGCCGAGCTCAATGCGAGAGGAGTCTACTATCTCGCACAAAACAAAAACACGCTATGAAGATGGCTGATCATGAGATCCGACCACCACCTCCTGCCTTAGAAGCTAGAGTGTGGAAGCTTTTTGGCTTTAATCAAGTTGAAGGTATAAAAAAAAAGAACCTGGATAAGAGCCGCACAAGAAGTACCATCAGCAATGGAAAACTGGCAGAAAAACGAGTTGAGTCGAGCAGAGCCGGTACTACGCAGTGGAGATGCGGCTTATGTCATCTAAAGAATCTACTTTGAATTATTGTACAGACTTTCAGTTCAAAGTTGTCTTGAACTGCCAGAAAAGTCGTCTTGTGTCATTTAGGATCACTTGGCTGTAACTCTAGCTTCCTGTTTAAGACTATAATGGGAGTTTTTAGATTACCCCAAGATGCTGCACATTGAAACATTTAACACACCCCTTGTGATTATGTCAAAAGTACAATGCCAGATGGGGAACCAGCATTACTGCCATGCAATCCACCGCTAATTGCACGGTGCACTATTTATTTGACACAGAGTCAAGCGTCTTTAATCAAGCATTAGACTCTGACAAGGCTCCTTGTCTTCTCTCTCTGTGTATAATATTAATGGCTATTAATATCAAGGCGCAGCTGTGGTCTGAGGAGTATACAGCGTGGTGACATTAAGGTGCAGCACCTTCAAGTCCACGTTTGAGGCTGCAGCACGCGTTGCAAGTCCACATAGGCCACATTTTAATTGTGGCATGGTTGGCCACAGTCTGCGTTTGATTGTTGATGTTGCGGTATTACAATGACATACTATATTTGGGACAGAGTACATTGTACACAAACTGCAAATTAGATTTTCAAAATGAAATGCTAAAAAAAACCTTATATGCTGATATTATTTGAGTGGTGAAACACTGAAAATGGCACATTTATTAAATTTATTTAGATGATCTTCATACTCTGCTGCTGAGAAATGTTGAGATATATCTTACTATATTGCGAGGAATCTCTGTCTCTCTGTCTGTATGTAACTCGCTTATCGTGAGGACCGTTCATCTGACCTACTTCACGCTTGGCATGTGATTGGCATGTGATTGCACAGTGCAGTGTCGAATGATGGTGCAATTTAAATGTGTGACATGCTCAATATTAATAAATTTAAAATAAACCGGCGAACAGCACTCTGTGCAGAAGCGGGGTATGCGACTTATCGAAGTGACATCATCAGTCACAATGGCTACGCCTGGTCCAAAACAGCATATCCATAAATTAAAGCAGGAGTCACCTATTTAGGGCCCTTGGCCCTTATCATGTCGACATCACATCATGTGTGCTATGTCCAGGGTGCGATGACACAACAATTGACTAGTGACAATGGCGATGGCAAAGGTATGTTACTTCTAGTTTTTATTGAGACGCCAGAGGAAGAAACTAAATACTTTACTAAAAACAACCTTCAAAATATGGATGTTGCACATGATAAAAACAGACTTAGTTGTATTTAAATGATCTAGAGCTTCAGCTGGAAGCTCTAACTGGTTGAGGAGTTGCCAGTATTGGTTCTAGATGGCTGTTGGAATAAAAAGGTTAATTTAATATGACACATTGCCAGATGAGCCCTGTGCTTTTCGTGCATGCCTGAAAGTTGGCAGGGGAGTTTTTATAAACTACAAATCAAATGCATTATTACAACTGTATGTGCAGCCCATACTGAGTTCCATCTGTTCCAGTTCTTTGGCAATAATAATAGCGTTTGCTGCCTTTGTCCCCACCAAGTATTTTCATTTTTTTTCTATTTTAGAAAAAAAACAGCCATTTCCAGTCAGTCATTTTTGATAATCATGAGCCAAAGAATGACTCTTACAAAGCTTGATATATACTGCATCACCTCATAGTCTTTAAATGTCTGTACAGTGAGCAGATTTTAATGGGATTGGGCTTGCACGGAATGGAAAGAAGCAAACAGCCATGGATTTGTCCAAGGCAATACAAATTTAGGTCAAGTCAGGTCGGCATGAGTTGAAAATGTTTCTCATTGAGATGTATGACTCCACTTCTTGAATGCACAGAGAATAGTAAAACTGAGAGGGGTCATGACTGAAAGAGTTCTTGATAAGTTTGAGTTCAGTCCCAGTCTGAGCTATCATCAGCTAACATATAGAAGGACAGGCTACTGTACAACTCAGAATATATAGGTTCAATAACAACAGTAACTTAGTGTGGGTACAGAAAAGGGAAAAACCATGTGTATAGTTGAAATACTGTGGAAAACTGGGCACTTGTGTAAGCTAGAATAGACACTTCTCCTACATTAAAGTTGTACATGCTACACGTCCCAACACCACCTGGACCTCCACCCTAAATATCTAGACTGGCTACATTTTGTGCAAACTGCTTCCTGTTGTGCTGAATATTGGTATTGGACATAAAATGAGAATCATGTAAGATTGATGGAATTCCAAGGGGACACTTGGCTCCAACCACAACCTGCACACACAATCAGTTCGCTAACAGCTAACCTTTGTGCAAGTGGTGCTTGTGCTGTTGTGGCTATGTACTGCAAAAAAAACGAAACAAAAATCATCAAATTTGCACAAATACAGGTGAATTAAATTAGTTTTAAAATTTAACTCACCATAATGGCAGAAACACAGCGACATGAGAATTCCATTTGTCACCTCCAGTCGAATGAAGTCCAAAATTCACCCGCCTTTCATTCCTGATTTGATTTGCTGACTTAAGAGGAGAATTCTGAGTCTCTTTGGCTTGTTGAATGTTTGACTGTCCTCAATAGAGATAGTGTTCAGTGTTTCCCCTACCATTCATTTGGAGCGCGGTACCAGTGGCGAGGATGCTAGTAGCTCCTCCGCTGCTGAAGGGAGGGAAGCTAGCCCTGCTCCGAGCACTGACACAGCTGCACCCAGTGACTAGCGCAGGAAGACAGGCTTTGACCCATCTTGGCTGTCAGAGAGGAAATACTCCTCCTGGCTTGACAACACAGATATAGGTAGGGTTTGGTGTAAAAGTAAATAAAAATGTACAATTAATTTCACTATACATCTTGAAGCACTCACACCACAATTAAAGTCAAGGCAACAGCTACACCATGTGGCCAGGATGAAGAAGAGAACTGAATATATTAAATGTACAATAGCCTACCTATTCACCGAAAATACTTATTGGCATAAACACGGAATGATATTTCAGAATTTTATATATATATATATATATATATATATATATATATATATATATATATATATACACACACACACACACACACACACACACACACACACACACACACACACACACACCCCAAGGGTGGCAAGAGGTGAATCCAGGTTTAATGGTCCTGAGTTTGGGGATTTTTGGTCTAAGAAGAGTTTTATGGATCACAGCCCACCCATAAATATCAGCATTACACGGCAAGAAAATGTGATTTTTAGATTTTATTGTCTTTGCCAAATTAAATTACTTCTTTTTTCACGACCGGTGCAGCTACAGTTTGGGCTCTTTACTCTTCAGCCTCTTTTGAAGTCTTTAGTTGTCTTATTTTGCTTTGAACACTCACACACACAGTGAGGGATCATTTGAGCTCTTTTATACTTACACTCTTTGACACTGACTGCTGAATATAATTCAAGGTAATATAGTAGGCTGCACAGAGCTCCTTTAAAGCTGACACTAACTGATAATTAGCATTCAGCTTAATGTAATACATCTGCCTTTTTTTAAAATGAGATTTGGTTATTTCAGAGTACTTTCACATGGCGTCTCTTTTTATTCACATGCCCTCTGTACCAATCTTGGATGAAGGGTTGGTGGTGAAGAAGTATTCAGTTCCTTTACTTTACAGTCCAAAATAATTTATTACATGTAAAAGTCCTTCATTTTAAGTCCCGATAAAGTAAAAGTACCGAAGTAGTCACCAGTAAATTGCTTTAAGTGTGAAATGTAGATGTCCTCAACATATATGATTCTGACATTAGTATTATAGGTTGTTAATAATAATACATCAGTGTGTGAGTAGTATTTTACTCTTATAGCAGAGGTAGAGCTAGATTTAACCATTTTATCTAGTGTGGTAGTTTGGTCCAGTGGTACCCAACCAAGGAGTTGGTCCCTTCCAAATGGTGACCAGATAAACCTGAGGGGTCATGAGATGCTTAATGGGAAGGTAAAGAAGGGAAAACGAGGTCCTGGTTGCATTTTTTTTGGCCATTTGAAGTTAGATGAGGACGCATTTTGTATAAGCTGTATCTTATGTGCTTTGTGTAAATATTTATCTGAAAAGTTACTATAACTACTTCTGTAATTCAGTAGATTAAAAGTAGTCTTTCCCTCTGAAACATAAGGATAGTAGAAGTATAAAGTAGAAGGAAATGGACATTCCACCACTGCTCCTCTCAGAAATGTTCAAAGCAGTGGTTAAGAGTACAGTATATCCTGGCTAATTGCATCAGACGTGCATCGATTACAATGACGATGTAAATTTAAATGTTTGTTGAGAAGCATCCAGCTGAACCAGTCGGAGCTTTCAGCGTGGAGCGTGATTTCCTGAGTTTCTAAAATCAAAGCAAACAAGTTCCCTTCAGTACGGCTCAGTTGAAAACATGGTTTGTAACAACATACTTGATTATGCAGGCTGAGGAGGCGATGAGATGGAGGTGGTCCCATCAGCACTCCTGACAATAGATAGTGCTTTCTGCCGCTCCCTCTCCAGGGTGAGCCATGAAAACATGGGACATGAGAGCAGATGCAGCAGAATGTATTGTGAAATTTAATTTATTCTTATAGGAAACTTCATTTCATGTCAAATGCTGCATTTTTAATACCGACAGAAACTGGGATGCCAGATGGCAACATCGGTCTTCTCGCTCTGCAGAGCTAAATTAGATTTTATGTGTGTGAGCTTTGAGAATGTTTGTGAGCAATTAGGATTCATGGACATTAGCTAATAATGTGTCTTGCTTGATTGGGATTTAGTCGGCTTTTTGTTGCTGATTTAAAAAGAAAAAGGATGGAAATTGTTATTACATTTCCTATTTGAGTAATTTAGCTGCTCCTTAGGTCAGAAAGTTCAAGTTTTATTGTTCTTTAGGCGGCATAATGTAGTGCAAGAGATAGACCAGGCTTGATTTCTGCTAAATAAATAGCTAAATGGGAATATTTGAAAGGGCTGCTCATAAGAAACAAGTTCTATGTTCAAGGTTCTCCTCTTTGCTGGTTCTGGGCTTTCAACCAGATGATGTGTCATTTCTTGTCTTGGCTCTGTAGATGTTCAAACTTTGTACGACCTGTTTATGACATCCTGCTAATTTTATAAATAATATAAAATTGTTTGGAAAAAGATGTGTGAAAATCTCTGCTGACATATAATTAATAAGGTACTGCTTGCCGCAGAAATGTTTTCCTCTGTTTTGATTTATGAGGTGACTTTTTTTTTATCTAAAAGATAATCAGCAGCTGTTTTCTGTTTTTTTTCTCCCTATTTTGTCTCATTACTTTTTCTTACTGGAAGCCTATTGTGAGCTGTCTGAATCACAAAAAGACTATTAGTGCGGAAGTGTCCCCTCCTATAGCAGTGAACAAAAGACGATTTTGATGTGAAGAAACATCTAAATTGAGTGTGAGAATCATATCTTCTCCCTTTGGAGAATCTTTCTGTGAAAATCAGTAAGACTTTAAGTGTAATTCCTACCTTCTTTGATGCCTTGTGTCATCTCTTTGACAAAAACATGAAAAAATAACATTTCTTTGACTGGGTCGGCAAATTAGGCCTGTTTAAAAATTGTCTTGCGTTGGTTTTTGGTGCTTTCATGACCAACATAATTAGGTTATTATTACAGTGTTCATTTGTTCTGAACTGGTGACTTTACTCCAGGCTTTACACACTGAAGTGTTTTCATGTGAACTCAATGTAAGGGTTCCCTTACATTGATGGAATACCTATATGACCAAATTACTGCAGATTGGCTCATAAAAGTGACAGAAATTGTATGATTTATTTTGGTTTATCTTATATTGGATGTTGGATGTTACACTATAGCTGTTGTAGTTGTCTTGTTTATGTACCTGCTGTTGTTAGGTTCTAATTGAACCTCACAGTTGTTCTTTAATGGCTGCTGCTGCGAGTCAGGAGAGGAAATTTAACCCTTTCAATCATCTAATTAAAGTCAGTTTTAAAAGTGACTGATGTTGAAGTGCAGCCAGCCTTATTTAATATGAACTGCCTTATAAATTCATTCTCAGTGGCACTGCTGTTCTTGATGTATTGATTTAAAATCCTGGGAATCTCTGAGAAGATTTTCTTATCCGAGAATCGATGGCAATGTAATTGAAGAAGCTCTACTGCCTCTAATTAAAAACTTGGATGGATATACTGTATAGTGCGCCCAGAGATCCATCATAGACTATGGATGAAGGAATTAGGCTCAGAGTTATCTTTTGAATATTAAATGTATTAACTTTTCAAACAACCTACAGGAGGTTGTTTTATTAGCCCTTCCTGTTACAATAGTTTTTAGAGAAGTGACCCAGCCTGACGTAAAAAGGAGACCGTTTATGGTTCAGTTTAAAATGATTCATTGCTGTTTTATTATTATTGTTTAAACTGACATATATTTTTTTCTTTCTGTTCCTATAGTTCATATCAACTTTTCTGCTGGCAGCACAGGAAAAAGTTCTCAGGTAAGAAAAACAACCGACACATGATTCTGTATTATTCGTATGCAAATTAGATGGAAACCTGACCAGTTAATTAATGACCATATTTTTTTTTTAACACATTGATTACTGGCCTCTAGATTGGAAGTGTAATCCATTCACTTTTTCTTTACGAGGATTTTGTTGCCGTTGCATTTTCCAAGTCTGCAGTTGCTGCTTGATAAATAATTAACATGTTCAGTTGCTCTACTTCTTCTCAGTGTGAGAAGATGTTGACAGTAAGCCTCCTGGCAGAGGTGCTTCGCTTCACAGAAATGAGAAGTTACTGATTTTCCTTTTACTGATGTCAGCTGCTTCTTTGCCTGAAGAGGAAGTTTCATCCTTCTCCTTTGTTGCTTTAGATTTGTACGCATATTGCAGTACATAATAGGCAGAAATTGTCATCAGCTGAGCAAAACAATTGATTCTATGAAGCACGCAGAGATATTTGTTTGTCATTTGAACAAAAATAAGTCAAGCTCAAGTCAGTTTTCTTCCCTGAAATAATTGTGGCCATTGTTAGAGAGGATACTCAGTCAAAGCACTTTTTTTTTTCCTATAAGAGAGCGATTGGGGAGGATTTTGATGGCATCCATTCAGGAGAAGAAATCCTTCAAGGGAATGAATAGAGCAGTGTTTTCACTACAGTGGACACATAATCAAGTATTGAAGTCATGTCTACTGAAAAAATCCATCATAAACGCTGAATCTGGTTTATGTAGGTTCCTTTTGTTTCTGCGCTTTAACAGTATTCATAGATGTAAACATTTACAAAAAACATCTTTTCTCTGTTTTCTTGACATGTGGCTCCTGCTGCTTCCGAGAGCTTTTGGGGGACTCTAACCTAGTTAACACAGGACATGCCCTGTGTTTCTTAATGCATTCGCAATGCATCTGAAATTCTTAATGTCACTAAATTTATACAGGTTTTTTCCAGAGAGAGTAGAGCCACTCATTTGTTGTGCCCATGTTCGTAATGTTCAAATTGGACTCCAGGTTGTTGCCCCCTTTTTAGTCCGCTGATGTTGACCTGAAGAATGACATTAACTAATAAGAAAGGAATAGAATTTTTTAGGTCATGGAAGCACTCTAGTTAAGTGATGAGAAACCATGGAATTTACAAAGGCCATAGCAAGAAGCCTGGAAGTCATTTACACGTTGAACGCAACTTGTTGCAATTCATTCTAAACCAGCAGTAAACCAGTCGCTGAAGAAAACATAAAATTATTGGTCTTTTCACAGAGGATTACTGACGTGTCCAGTATGTAGGACCTTTTTGTCTGTGTAGATTCAAGCAGTTTTGTACAACAAATCAAAAATAATGAGATGAAATGCGTTACACATACAAGCTTCCTCATCAAAAATTATAAGCTTTGTGTTTGGATAAAAAAGCAAAAAAACAAGTGTTTTTGTTGGTGCTAGTTATTTCTGAGGTTTAGTTCCCTGGAACGTAAGGACAAAAGCTAAATCTTACTAATTCTATAAATAAGCTGTTTGTTTTGCCACACATTTAAATTAAATGCTGTCTGATTGATTTTTGATTTTTGATCCCATTTACCTTATGCCACTCATTTTAATTTAATGTTGAAGATTGTAGTGGTGTTTTGACCGTTCAGCCCATTGACAACCAAGTCTTCATATCGAGTCCAAAAGTGTAGATTGTTAGTTTTAAGCCATATTTCCTATATTTCATTCAGCTACTGGTTTCAATATGAAAACAAACTGAGAGCAACCAGACAGTTTGACCACAAACTTGGTCATCTTCATTTTCCTTACTTGTAACTTGTAAATGTTTTGTTTTTTTAATTCTGAAAAAAAGTATGTTACAAGCAACAAACAACATAAATCTGGGTGTTTTAATTAAATTAAGCATGTGTATTGTTTATTAATTGAAATAAATATAAACAGACGTGGTGGATGCTGTTCAATCAAGTAATAAATAAATAAAACCAAAACAGGAGCTACTAACTTAAAAAATAAAGTTCAACTGCAACCTCATTATCTGCCCTAACTTTGCAATAAAGACAAAAAACAAAGAAACATTTTGTTTAAAAACAGAAAGATATTACCTGGGTTTGTAGTGCCGCTTTCTGAAGCTTACCCTTACCCAGTTCCCGTAGTGGATGTTTTGTTTAATAAATAGCTAAATGTTAAACAGCTGCAGGTAGATTTGGTTGGGGGAGAGGAATAGTTGATTATTGGATATATGCCTGGCCTCTCAGAGTGAGAGGGATAGTTAAAGGAGCACATTATAGTGTGACTGAGAAAATGGTTAACAGTCATGTAGTTTTCATATTATGAACTTTATAGTGTTAAATCACCAACCTTGGCCTTTAAACCACCGTTTGATTAGAGTTTATTTCACATGGTTCTTGTATCCAGTGGTCAGAATAAAATGTCTGACCCTGAATAAGAGAGGATTCCCCATCAGACTTCAAACCTCTGGGCTCATCCCACCAAAATTAAAATCGAACTAAATCTGCTGCAGTCTTTGATAGTCTTTTGATAGGGTAACACTTATCTCAGAATGCAAAAATAAGAACTGCCAAGGCGTAAAGTTACATAATGTTAATAAAAGGGATCAATACATTATTGTTTGCTCCGTCACAGTGGATGAAAAGATCATCTTTTTCAAAGTTTAGGCAGGATTTGAATAGTTTTCTTTGATCAATATTTTTGAACACGACATTGTTACAAAAGGCTTATGATATGCAAATGAGGAAACATGGCTGCGTCGGTAAAACAAGTGTAATGTTCAGTGACTGTCTTTGAACACAGCCCGTCGTGGCTTGAATATAGAACAAGTTTTAGCTTTGAAGACGACTCAAGGCCTCTGATGACTGACATTAGTTTGAACTTAGAGCGACTTGGAAAAGTTAGCGAAGGCGAACACAGGTACTCTGATTATCCGCCGCGTTAGAGCTTCATGAACAGCCTCAACAACAAGTGTACTTGTTTGCTTATGTAAGGAGAAATACCTTGATCTCTTGCACAACGAAAAGATTCATGAGCACTACACACACGTGAGAAATTACACACAGAAAGTGTTGTGCAAAACCAATGAATAACTTTCTTCCACTTTGTCACCACCGGGGTCCTCAAGATTCACTTTTAAAAGATATTGAAGGGCTTTAATCCGAAAGGGTAGCTTCACCTTCAGGCACTGTTCCTAGATGTGCGAAAACATAACAGCCAGTCTCCCAACACACACAAGAATACATCCACTGCTGCAGAAGTAATTGAAACTGTTGACCCTTGTGAGTCACTGAGTTCTTTCTTGTAGCTTCACAAAGTTACATAATTCAAACATTGTCTTAGGGTCATCCACAGGATAAGGTGTGCTTCCACAGACAAAACAACACAATAATATTATAATGCCATTATTACACTTAATAACATCCTTGTAAACTTGCAACACAGACATGAGACATCACTGCTTTGCCACCTTAGCCAACCTTGCTCAGCTGCTTTGTCTCTTGGAGAATATAGGCATTCATCATCTAGGCTGCACTGAACCCTGGGTGACATTCAGTTGTTGACAGTAATATAACTAGTCCTCAATGAGAAGAGCTCCTGCTTTTCTTAACGACTTATCCAATTCAATTCATCATCTCTGATTGGACAGCATCTTGTATTTGCAGGTTTTCGCGGTTTCTCCAAAACATCATGTTGCAAAAACATGTTTAAACTTTCATCTGTTTTGCCCAAACGGCTCTCACTACATGCAAAATGAGCTTTCCTCGTTCTCCAGCATCTGCTCACCTTGGGTTGAATTGCAAGAACATCGAACTCAAGAAGACAGATATCGGCTAAGCTTTGTGGCGGGGTGGGGCATCGGTCAAACACGCTAAACAAACGTGTACAATTGTTCGTTGTGTATGATCAAAAGATACAGATTTAGATTGCACGTATACTACAGAGCAACCACTTTCCGTTTGTAAGCCATACAATCCACTAGTCCAGAAAGTTAATGTTTTCCTGTGTTATGGTTACATCTGGTCGGAAATATCTCAGCCATCTCATGTAGAGGCTCGGGAGCAGGTTGCCCCTAAATAACTCACACAGCAGGGCTTGATAGTAACGGTTGCCCTGTTGCCTAAGGCAACCAGATTTGGACCACTGTCAAAAATTTTATGTGGTTTGGTCGCCTCTGTTGGCAACAGTTTTTCCTGTCTTAAAAAACAAACAAAGTTGAATCCCGCTGTGTTTGGTATTCTGATGGTGCCAAATGGGCAAATGTTAGCCCAAAAACTTTATAAAGTCACTCACAAGAGAGTGGTGTTGATTTAAGAAAATTTGAAACAACATCAATGCTTAAGATAAGATAAGATATTCCTTTATTAGTCCCACAGTGGGGAAATTCTCAATAATAGAATTTAATAGTCATTGAAATATATTTCAAAATAGAAGAAATATATTTGCATTATGGGGGGGGGGGGATGTATTATCCAGGTAAAAATAAGATTCTGGATCACAGGGCTCATAACAAATGGCTGCTAAAACGATCAAAACTTTTAATAGTGTTGACTCCATTCTGGAAAGCAAAAAATTGTTCAGTCTGAAAGCTTCAGTAATAACCAATTACCTGGATAGACCAGTGGCAATCTGTCCCAGGTCAGTGAATGGTTGGGTGGTGGTGTTTTTTTTTTTTATAATATCTCTTTTGATCTCTTTTCCTTTTTGCTGCAAATTCGAGAAATTGCCTCCTCGGAGTTATTGGTCTTCACTTGTTCCTTTGGCTTCAAACAAAAATGTGCCTGCAGCAGTGCTGTGGTGTTTGGCTTTGCCACGAAATTGTCCATAATGTTCACATCAATTGATGGGCATAGAAAAGTTAAGCACATCGAGAGAAAAACTTTGAAAAAGGCTGATTTAATTCTCCACTCAAAGAACAGCCATGTAACATCATAAACAACACAGTCAAACATCAAATGGAGGAAAACCATGTGGAAATATGACATTTCTGTTTAATGCGGCTACTTTTTATACAGATTAATCGTAACGATTCTAATTATTATGCTAAACAAATGCAGCTCAAACAATCACGTGATTATGTAATAATTGTGACAGGCCTAGACTGACTTTACTCTGACTCCGTATGTGTTTCAGGTGCTCAAAGTCCTTCTGCACTTCTGTAGACATCACATTTTTCTCCCACATGCCAAAACTCATAAACCTTCCAACCGTGAATCATTCTTACTATCAGTGAACAGTGAGCTAATGTGAGCTGACAGGTCACTCACATCAGTGGAGCGGCTGTGCCCTCGGGGATTGAGAGATGTGGTAGGGGCAGGAGCTTCTGCCATGTATGCATGTGAAGAGCTTCCATATCAAAGGCTGCGATTAAATGGTTGTCTCTGCAGGTGTCCTCGGTTACATAACAAACATATCAAGTGGGTTGTGGTCGTCCTCAAGGAGTTTCCACGTGTACACCTCAGCCGAGGAAACCTTATGCCGCGGTGGCACAATCTTTCTGTCTTTCTGCATCAGTGCTGGGACACCATGGATCAAAAGTGCTCAAGGGCTGTTGAAACTAAACCCCTTCCGATGGACAGTGTAGACACACAGAAATTCCTTTTTAACACCTATGGGTGGTTGATTCGTGCTGGAAATGGCTGACAGCCTGCTGTCGGATGGGATTAAGGGGAGTGTTACCTGTGTGCCGAAGCATTAAGGGCCAAAATGAGACGAGTTCTGTGATCTTTCAGTGGGAAAAATGGGCTTTAGCCTTTCCTGCTAGCATAGTGAACCTTGATAAGAACGGGGACAGTGCAATTCTCAAACAGTCATGTAAATGTCGATTGCTCGTTCTTGAAGGGTATTCAGTTTTGATCACGTTAACTGTTGCAGTGTTCCTAGAGCTGATAGAGACTATATGCGTGTGCACCAAATTTTTGGTTATTTATTTCAAGGTAAAACACTTGAAACAAAGTGATCATAAGGACTATTTATTACACACTACCACACTTCACTTCACAGGAAGAAGTTACAGCAAATTAAAAAAAAATGTTGGGTTAACTAAGGTTACTTGGAAAATAAGTAATTCAAAACTACAAAAAAAAGAAATATTTATATCAATTCCACATGAAATATATCAAATTATACATGTATAACACAGTCTGTTTGTGTAGATTCTCAGTCATCCAGGTCATGGTAATCCTTGAAGGATGATTCAGAAGCAACTGGACTTCTTTTCTTAGCTTAAAGACGTGTCACCTCTCATCCGAGAGGCTTCATCAGTTCTAAGCTGTTGGTACGGGGTCAGGACATTTATCCTCTGTGAGATGTAAACTACCTTGAGAGTCGACTCTCAAGGTAGTTTACATCTCACAGAGGTGGGAGGCATGTTGCTGCAGTTGCAGATGAGGGGATGAAATATGATTCCAGAAGTCATGGTCAAGTAATGAATGGATGAGTTTGAAGTATAAATAGACAAAAACTCATCACACAAAACAAAAAACAAAACAAAATCCATGACAGGAATTTACAACTCTTGATCGCCGAGCAAACCGTAATAAACAACAGCAAAAAGCAAACTGCTGTACAGCAAATAGGCATTTGCATGTAATTGATTGGCCAGAGCAGTGCTCTGCTGAATGATGATGCGTTGTGGAAAAGATGTTTTGCCAAGCGAGTCTGCTTTTTGTTAGAGGCAAAACCTCCTCTGCGCCAAAACAGTGGTCTAATTGAATTGGAGGAGGAGGCCGTATTTTTCTGGACTCCCAGGCTGCATTACAACATCTCATTATGAGGGAGCCTCTGAAATGCACCGAACAGTAAAAAATGATGTATAACAGTCCAGCTCCGAGATTTCTCATTAAAGCCTCATTAAAACCTGTTATGACACATTACATCTTATTTAGTCATGCAAAATCATGTAGTAGACAGCCATGCACACATAGCTAACACAAGCACAGTTGCACACAATCGTTGTCATCGGCGGCGTTTCACCAAACACTTGATTCATTGCACTGGAGCCGTCGATTTATTTTGTTTGACAGTGGCAGCTCAGTGATTTGCTGTCAGTGCAGCTTCCTCTCTGCCAGAGTGTAGCTGGAGGAGACGGAGTGAAGAACTTATCACCTGCCACTGTTCTATCCCAACTACCATATTCATCCAGAGAAACCTCTACACTCTGTCATTTGTTTTACGATTATGTGCCTCCTCTTTCATGATTAGTTTCCCCTCTATATTAACCTCTTGTTACATAACATATTTTTTTTTTTTCAAATTGGACAGATTTTGTAAGTAATTATCTGATAATGAGTCTGATTTTTCCTGGCTTATGAGATGCATGTTTTGCTTGAGGTGCCTTCTCTTCAGCTAAGGAAATGATTTCAGAGGAGTAATATGTGATAAGATGAGACAGAAACCTTTTGGGTATGACTAATGCCACTGAGCTCAATTACTCTGATGTCTTGTAACCACTGAATTAAATCACCCTGATATGATCTTGTCTGCCTATGCATACATTTGTGTCACACCTGGAAAAAAAACTAAAAAACAAAAGACTGAGAGCCTCACAGAACCCACAAATCATCGTCACGCACAGCTTCATAATTGGTGACCTTACTGTTATTAATTGTACGTATGAAAATATGCACAAAAAAACAGTTGCAGTACATCAGTCATGGGGATGGAACTGACTATATTCATTTATTATAAAAATTGCTCTAAATGTGCTACAGTAGGTAGTGGGTTACATATAGTCTGGTACACACAACTCTCACCTAACAATCACATCCCACCGGCTCAGAGTGAATTTATGACTTGGTTAAGCTCTTTGAAAGCTGCATCAGCTTGTCAGGAAAAAAAAAAAAAGATTTAGTCTGGAGGAAGTTCTAAATCAAAACGGGCCTCAGTTTGTCATTATCTATTAATACCCTGCTGCTCTGGATTTCTGGAAATAGTCAGAACTCACGCATTCTCACCTTTTTCCAAGACTGAACGACTTCCTCTGAAAGATGGAGGTAAAAGACAGCTCCTTCAGTTCACTCAGTTTGGGATTGATTTACTCATCTCTCCATGGTCTGCATGCTCTGACAACTCTGGAGGTGGAACAGCGTTGAATGCCTTAATTGAGCCAAATGCACAGAGCTTAAAATGCTGAAGGCACAAAACCCACACAATTAGGAAGGAGTAATGATGTGGGGTATCACCCATTATTTCTCCAAATAACCCGAAGGGCGTTCCATATTTAGCAACACTATGTCTTAATTAGTCGTGAGGAGGAGGAAATAGAGTATTTAGCCAAAATGTACCATCCTCACAAAAGCCATTTTTGACAGTTTCTCCATCTTTAGTTAAAACAAAACAGTGAGTGCATATAGGCCATTATTTGAACACGTCTTTTTGTTGTTGCCGTTATTATCAAAAACTTTCTGTGTCTTTTCAGAGCCATGATGATCTGCATGTCATCCACAACAATCAACTGGGTAAGTCCTATTTTTCTGATGATGGTTGTAACAAGCGAAGGAAAGATAATCAAAATGAGCAAAAATAGAAAATAAAAAGGTAATTCTCAATTCTATAATGTAATATTCCATACATATGGGTGCCAGTTCAGTACTTATTGATGCACAATGAATAATGGGGCGCATTTACAGTTGTAAGGACAGTCAAAAGAATTTGGCAGTGCATTTGCAATATAGGATTGTCATGTCCTTTTATTAATACTGCAGCTATAATAGCTACTCTATGTGATGAGAATGACCCAACCTACATGTGCCGCTTCACAAACAAGAGCACTCGGAGAGGGCAAACCTCCGCCAAGGCCCAACAATCCTCGACATAATTGTTAGGGCCTGTGTCCAGCAAAGTATTATTTCCTGAGGCCAGTGTATTTGTTTAATTACTAGCAATGGGAGCACCACGTATTTACACTACGCTACAGACGCCAGTAGCGTGACAAGGCACTGAGCATCTTTTCTGCGCTGAGTGCTGCATGTCAAGCGTTTTTTGTGGTCGCCGAGAGTTGAAAAATGTTCAACTTCGCTCGTCACTGTCACTTTTTACCCAGCCGTCCAATCACAGCTGAGGAGGGGCGGGACCCACATAGACCTGCCGGTCCGTCCTCTGTCCCTTCTTCCTTGAGCTTTTCATCCAGAGCGAGGGCCAGAGCAGTGTGCTGCCATTTTTAACTCAGTTTTTGTTAATAAAACAAACTATCTGCAAAATGAGGTACTTGCAACACAAATTACTTCTGCGGATATTCCGTATCATAGCAATCAAAGCGCCTCAGCTGAAAAACGCTGCGCCTCGGAAGCGCTCTCAAGCGCTCCCAGCTGGGCGTTTTCAGAAGAGCACCTGGCATTATCAGCTGGAAAAAAACACTGGTGGACACAGGCCCTTATTCCAGCAGTACCAGTCCCATCTCTCACCGGATCACCAATGAAATTATTCACCTCTAGGATATGCTAGGGTCCATCCTTGGTGAAAATTTCATGCAAATCCGTCCTTTTTGCGTAATCCTGCTTACAAACAAACAAACCGAACTGATCAACCTCCTTGATGGGGGTGAATATATAATAAAAATACATTGACTTTTATACTGGCTCACCTGAAAGGGGGAATATCTTGTCACAATGTTTTTATACTGTGTTTGTCCAATAAACTACAGTAAATATAATTCCTCAGTAAAAATATATGCTCCTTATTGATATTATGATCTGAGAGGAAATAAATTGGTGTCTGTATTCTTTACTAATATCAGGATTGATCATCAGATGGATCTTACATTGGACCTCACAATTGCATTACTGTTTTAAAGGATTTTATCATCATTTTAAAGACACACAGTTCAGTTTTATACGCCTACACAGGCACATCTTTATTCATGGCAGTAATAAGGATCTACAACAACAAAAGGCTTAGTCAAATTCCCTTAAGTAAAATTTGTTTCATTTCATGTATCATAATTTTAAAGTAATTGAATACATAACTAATTTTATTGCGATATCAAAATGACTTTCTGTCTTGTGATATTAGATTAAGTATCTGTAAAATGTGTGGTTTTTATTTCTAAATCTCTTCACCACAAAGTTGTTATTCTCTTATGTGATTAAATCTACTCAGTAAACATTCTATTAATGCCCTTAATATACTAAATAATTGCATTGTAAATTGCCAGATGTAATTTAAGATGTTATCAAAGACTATTATATGTGTATTTATATTTGTATTCATTCATATGCTGCTGTATTTATTACTCCCAGTGGTCAAAGCTGCTAATCATAATGCAGGTCATCTTTTGGGCTCTATTGTTTAATATGTGGATAACTCTGTATCAGAAGTATTGTAGAGAACTGCATGCTTGAAGGTACATTATCACTTGATATTTGTCGTAAATCTTGAAAACATTGGACTGTGTGATATTTAACTGGCAAACGGTATTAAATTAAAATAGTAAAAGGGCTTTTGTCTGATCCCTGCATTGAAAATGTAATCCTCAGTGTTCCTCTAATTTATTTTTCATTAAAACAATCTCTACCGTTTTGAGGGCGACCAGGAATTTAACAAATAGAGCAAATTAAAAGATCTCATGCACGCTTCAGGGGGCTCATGTTGTGGTTTTGGGGAGACCGCAGAGGAGCATGCAGCCAGTTTTCTGGACGTCTGCCTGTTGTTCATTCAACTGGGTCACCACAGACACAAAAGCGCACAAAAGCAACTTCATAATGCTCTCATTTGGCACCTCATCGCAGAGAGGAAATGCAAACAGACAGCTATCTGAAAAATGGAGCTCCACTATCTGGCACCGCCGCAGTAATTCCCTTTGTCACACCAGAAAAGCTACACTTGCCTGCAGAGAATATTGTTTGTGGGCAGGAATTCAGAAGATGAATAAAGGACGTCAGACTTTCCATTGTTTGAACAATACAGCACATATCAAAAAGTATAACTGGCTTGCTTATTAGAAAGGATCTGCTGACCTTTTTGAAGGCAGTGGCAGTAATCATTCAGTGTTTCTTGAGAGGGAATACAGGCTGCCAAATATAAATAGAATGATCTATCAGTTAAGACTGAATAAAATGAGTTTCTACATACAGTTTCAACACAATCCTGACCTACATTATTACATGTTTAGAGCAGGACCTTATTGTGCTGCATTTTGTGTTTTTTTTAAAAAACAATACGCTGCACCTCAGCAGCATAGAAAGCTGAAACCTCGGTGAGCATCACCTACTGAAATGCCTCAGGATAAGATATCATTCAAGCCAGCCACATTATATAGATAGATAACTGCATTGTTAAAATGTGTGTGCAAAAAAAAAAAAGTGCATTGATGCAAATGATTTCCATCAGGGCCACAAGTCCCTATTGAAAGCAGCATAACCTCCCACAGCACATTCAACTAATAGGAGCCAAAATACTGTGTTTTCCACATGTTTATTTCCACAATACTGTTTGGGTGTTCTTTGTAGCTTCGCACTCCCAGCATAAATGCTACCAGACAGGAGCATAATTCTTCATTTCGAGCATTTTGCAAAAACAACATTATCCTCTGCAGAATCACTAAAACAATAAGCATTATGATAATACAGATTTTTGGATGTCTAATCCAATCAATTTATTCACTTCATTTCCAGACTCATAGTCTAAGGAAGAAAAAGAGTAGAGAATGATTTTCATATAGAGTGTAACAGTAGAGGAGTTACAGTAATGAACAATTATGCTTTGTATACAACCTTTTTAAATTCAATCAACCTTTTAACTGTAGTTTCTGAGAATGTCCAGCGTTCTAACTTGTCACTCCTGGTTTACATACATACTGTACATGTGCAGGTCAGGGAGCTAATGTATTGACAAGAATATCTGTTAATGGACTGAGAAAACCACTAATGCATGATGATAAAGTCCAGCTTTTTAAGTAGATCCAAAGCAGTAATATTCTTTTGTCTTATGTATAGTAAAGGCAGAAAATCCTGTTGGTTATTCATCCAGGTTCCACTAATTTATTACATACTTTCACTTTTTTGTCCCCATTACGAACTAGTGAGGAGGGGGATATAGGAAGGTGCTTCTGTCACCTTTCGTTTCCGGAGCATAACTCAGATAATGTTCCAACACACGACAATCAAGTTCCATGGTCACAAGTTGAAAATTCTAGTGGGTGGTTCCTTTTTCAGAGCATAACTCAAAAACTGTTCAATATGGTTTCAAGAAGCTTTCTACAAACAACAATCAGATACCGAAGTGTTGCCTTTTGCTATTAAGTGACTTTTATCATTCTCATTTTTTCCATTTCCATGGTTACAAATTGGGCTTAGGGTCATTGTGGTGATAGGTTTTGCTTCAAGAGCAGATTTGAAATACAATTCAATATTTTTCAACTTAACACTCTACACACAACAATCGAGTACTGAAGTGGCGCCTTGTGGTATTCAGGAACTTTTATCTTTTCTATTTGTTTCGTCTCCATGGTTACTGATTGAATTTTGGCTCATTATGTGAACAGTTTTATCGCAGGTTGGGGTTTCTGAAATAAATACTCTATGGATGGATGGATGGATGGATGATAGATAGATAGATTACTTTTTTCTTACCTTTTTTAAGTTACTACATGTTTAAATTCTTACTACGTTTCTAATACCCAGCTCTGTTCAGTGCCATGAACATCGCTGTTCTTGTTAAATCACTGCTGTTTGTGATGGATCCATTTGATCTATGTTCAACTTGTTGGACTGATTAAAATAGCATGCACTTGCAATTAACTAGTTTAACCTAGAATTAGTCTGGCTGAATGAGCTACAATTTAGCTTTATGGCACCGCTTTAGACCAGATTGATTTTTTCGGTTCATTCAAGTCAGGTGTGAGATTTTAATCCTCGCTTCTCTGAGCGTCCTTTATGGAGCAGGCCCCTGGTGAATATTGGTTAAGCTATGATGCCAGAATGATCAAAATTTTAGTTTTTAATGAGGTGCATTGGGGACATTTTTGTCAGCTACATGCTGAGAGTAATAACATTGTTTAACAGGAATTTAAGATACAGATAATAATTCCTTTTTGTTTTTGTCATTAAAAAAGCAGCTATTATGTAAACAAACTGGTATTTGAAGGGTTAAAATTCTGAAAATAAATTAATATTTGATAGTTATGATAAGGACTGATTTTGCTACAAAATTTTTCTCAGTGACAGTGGAAAATAATATCAATGTATAATATTTTTATCGCAGTAAGGGGATATTGTAAGTCCTTGAAGGATGTATGTGTCACCCTCTATGAAGTAAGGCACAAGGGTTAAAGGTTTAAAGGTTCCTGAGACTTAAGCAAGGTAAAGAAAGGAAATTTCACTTCTAAAATTGTGCTTTGTGGGTCAAATTCTGTCATCCTCCAATAATGGGTGGACACAAAGGTTAAAATCAGGTTTGTTAACCTTTTCTTTAATACGCTGGTTAAATTGGTTGTCTGTAAAAGGACAAGAATAATCTAAACAGCATTGTTAAAGTCTGCTCTCAGATCAGTGGAGTCCAGCTGAAAGACTTGTGCTCACTTTGGGAGAAAAGTGTGGTCCAGGAAGCAGAAGTCAATCTGACCATGTTCTCTCCAGTGAATTTGCCTTAATGCCTTCAGGCTGGGACCTAAATTCACCCCTGAGAAAGGCAAACCAGTGAACCCTTTATTTTATTGCTTCTGCTATCGGGCTACTAGATGCCAACAGGTATTTAGACCAGTCTCTGTGAACTCAATGTTTCTCATTTCCTTGCTTGAGCCCATACTGTATGTGGCGGCCTGCGGCTCCCACTGTGTGTTTGAAGCTCTTGTTCTTAGACACACATTGGTCTGTTGTCCCTGACATGTTGATGTTCGAATGTTGCTGCTACATTGAGTATGTTTGCCTATTTATCTTATTTATTTTGCAAACTGGAAGGATTGTCAAACTGAATTGGCCGTGCATTTGGGACAATTAAGTCTTCTGAAACTGAGTCTGTTTCTCGTTTTCTCTTATCCAAACCCTTGCTGGTTGACGCTAGGAGAGTAGCACTGAAAGCAGATCAGAAATTCAGTGTTGATGTGGAGAAAAGAATGACCTAGAGGTTCTGTGTTTGTTTGTTTTTCTGTGGAAGAGAGAAACATGTTCCAGCAAGCAGCAGATACAAGAAACATTCCCAAAAGCTGCTCTTCTTTCTCTTTTTTTTTGGTGGTTTACTTTTTATTGTATACTGTTTGATAGTTGAAGGTATGGATGAACTCTTTACACAGACAGTAAACGATATTGCTTCAGAGCACTATGGGCCAGAATTTAAATCAGATTATCGCGATATGACCATCCCCTCTGCACCTGTAGTATATTCATGAAGTGGCACTGAGACGGCTTCTTCAGACCGGGAGATATGCATTGTGTCTTTAAATGTACAACAAGATGTTGTTTTAAACATTCCTATACATACAAGTTAACGATCCCCCGGTTTTTACTCTTCCTTACTTCCAATCTCTTCTCATGATTTCTAGTGCCTGGCTGCATGCCAACTCTATCGTTCCTACATTTCTTTCTTTGTTTTCTTGAACACTGGTGACCGGTGACTTTATTTAACTAAAAGAACACATGATAATCCTAAAGAAATGTCAAAGACACTGCTGGTGTATACATTGCAGTTTGGGGTATAAAATCGTGCATCTTTTCCAAACAAAGCTTTGCAGAAATGAGGAAAAATGTAGTGGCGTACCATCCATTTTCAAAACAATGATATAATATGGATTTCAGAAGCAAACAATCTGCTCTGCATAAATTGCCCCAGCTTCCTGAATTATTGATGCAAAGTGAGGTTTAAGGGTTAAGGTACCCATTAGTTCTTTGTTTGGCAGAATTGTCCATGGAGTCATGAACTGTGAAGAATCTCTAATGAGTGTGATTATCACAGGTTGGAGACCAGTCTTTCTGACCTTCACTTGCATCTGCTGTGTTATTGTTTTACGAGTTTCTTTGTGTTACTTCTGTAGTGAAACCATTTTCACAGGAGAATGACTTTAACCTTGTGCATTCTCCTCATTCTCTCTCTCTCTCTCTCTCACTCACACACACACACACACATGCTTTCTTTTTCATCTTTAGTTCATCTTCCGTTGTCTCTCCATTGGCTTGCTTTCTCATTCATTTCACTCCCTTTCCGTCTGCCCCCTTTCTGCCTTTTTCCGCTCTGTTTTACTGAGAGATATTTATGCCCTGACATTTTCAACACTAAGCTGAAAGTTGGGCACGGCATGTTCTCTATTGATCTTGTGCAAGGCAATTAAAAGTCTGTATTGATATGAAAAGGATGCTGATAGAAAATAGTTTCAGTTGCTGCATGACACAGGCTTAGGACTCACCAAATGATTGCCTCCAGGGAAAGTCAATTATTTTTATAAAGCTAAATCAAACTGTTAACAGAACTTGGCTATACTGAATTGAGACTTCCAGATTGAATATCACAGGGTGTCTTTGGTTTGGCTATTAAATCTTAGTGCTCTCTAGTGTGACTGCCATGCTTAGCTTGTGCAGCCCAATTCTCTTCGGTGTAGTATGTCTCTCTGACACTTTTTTTTTTCGAAGTGAGGGATGGAAGGGACATTTTAGAAGGATGATTCTGGGCTATCTTGTCTCTGTGAGTCCAATGATGTGAGTTTTTGGAGTGTAGCAGGGTTTACACCAGTACAATCAGCTGCTGGATGGGGAGTCAAGCCTGCGAACTATGGAAATGAGCTATTGGCATCGTCTGTCATCTCTGAATATGAGGCTGCCAATGAAGAGCTCTGGATTTGTCATGACAGTTTCATTGTTCCCACCACAGTGGCTCCACTTGCAGATTCCCATCCCTCCAGACATTCGTCACTGGAATTGCACTATTGATCTGCTCCCCATCCGTATGCTAGTCCTTTTTTCTTTTAGAACTCGATTTCAAATCCTGCTCCCCGAAACATTTCCACACTTCCATTTATGCTCTGTCTGTCACCTTGCCGTGGACATGTGTTTCTTTAACTGTGGGAATGGAACTGTTCCTATGACGGCTCCAGTGACTGCACACACCTGCTCTGTGACACTGATGGAGATGACAGAGCTGCATGAGTGCCTAGAGGTCAGTGTGCTCTCAGTTCCTTTGCCACTTGGCACCGTCTGCCATCCTGCTCTAAGGAAGTGTCACTATCGATTTGTGTCAGCGAGGTGACAACACTGCAGGGCCAGGCCACGAAAAGAACACACAATCTGCATTCAAGAGCAGATATTTACATCACCCTCCTGCGTGCATATACCTAGAAATACAATACATGTTTTAGTCTGTTATCAATCTGACTCTTTGCCCTCATATTCAGAGGAAGTGAGTACACACGGCACTCAAATCCTTCTCAGAGGGTTTGCAACAGACCAGATGGTGATGGCCTTTAAACAGTGGCTTCATGCATTGAGAAAAGCATCAGATCAGAGAGAAAATGAGGCTCAATCCTCCTGAGTCTCATTTCATCCAATACATTTCAAGGCTGATAGTCTTCTCTTCTATGGAGTGGTCTCTGTGGAACGCTGTGTAAGTGAGGGGAGATAAATGAACACTAGACTCATGCTTTCTAGTTCCTTAAGCCTGGCAAAATAAAATCATCTGTGTCGAGGTGACCGGGGCTCGAGCTTCATCTCCCCAGGAACCTTCAAGCTCTTTCATTTCAAGCATATTATTATCAGCCAAGAGCCATTATTCATAATTCAACTTAACCACAGAAAAAACATGCTTCGTCGTATGTTTGGCAGCACGGTGCTACTTCACATCTTTACCCTATTCTTACATAGATGAATTGATAGTATAGTTTCATCTCTGGATGAATGCTATTAATAAGACCGCTAGCTCTCATGTCATTACCTCTGTGAAAACTGTAAAAGCAGACCATGCAGGCAAACCTCAAATACACCTTGTCAAACACCCAGAGTTACACTAACAGTCACTCCAATGACTACAAACGCTGAGCAACATTCTACCCAAATGCACTAGAAACTACGACAAACTAAAAATCTAACAAAACAAATTTAATGTATAGTGCTTTAGAAAGTAATTAAAAGAGAAAGAGCCACACTATTAGCTCTGTGAGCCAGTGTTCTGAAATAAATGCTCACATGAGCATGCTATTATCACAATTGTAATACTGAAATGATGTTATGCAGTTTAATGTTTGCCATTTTCAAGATATTAGCATAGTAGTACACAAACATTTGTTAGCTTCAGACAGCTCAGGGTCATGGCCAAGTCAGATTTGAAAGTATTTAGCCATAAATAAAATGACGGCACACATTGAAGTTTGTCAGGGAATCACAATTTAGTTTCAGTTCAGCCTGCGATGCAATAATGTCTGTACCAGATAATGGCCCCATCCACTGCGTAGAAATGGCTCAACTAGACTCTATACTAGCCTTTTTTGGTTTTCCATCAGGGGAAAAGTACCTGGTACTGCTTTATTAGTATCTCCTCCGTTGTGGTTCCAAGTGAGCTGAGCAGGTAGTAAAAGGTCACAAGAAACATTGCAGACCACTGATTAGTCGATGCCCGGCATGCACGGAATATCTTGCAAAGCACAAATCAATGGCCTTTGCGTGCTATGTGCTACGTCGTGGAAATGTGACAAATGAGGACGTTGGAGTCCTGTCACTAAATCAGGAAAAAAAACCCAAAGCAAATACATTTAAGATGCTGTCTGTGCACTACTTCGCTCATGTGATACTTTGCAAGACTCTCTCAACATTTCCACCGTTTTACCACACAATGTAATCAACTATGTAGCAATCACCTACCATCTAATCATCTACCAACACCACATTGGCCATATCAATACAGCTGAACATCCTCTTGTAATGCCCTTGCAATACAAGGTAGATGCAAAAATGTTAAGCATGTTTCCTTGTTCATGTTCTTCTCAACCCAGAGGCATTGTTTGGTATTCTCACCAATCCACTAAAACATTCTTTTGTGCCATCGTTTCCGGAACAGGTGTAGTTTTAAACCTTTGCTTTATTTATAAGGGGTTGATATATTAATGGCACATTGTGGTCATTTTAACCTGACAGCCAAGGACACAGGAATGATAGAGGTGAAGGAAGAAGGGCATTGCAAAAGGGTTTCTCCTTTTCTCCCTGTTGTTTGATGATTAATTGAAAGCCATTAGTGTGGAGCCAAGGCCACTGGATTCAGTCTTAATTAGTTTCTTTTTACCCCTCATTCTCCTCTGCTCTGACAAGGGTTGCACATTATCTACACGATGGGGGATTGGCAAACTGCTTATCTGATTCTGCTGTTAGCCTCATGCAGCTGATATTATTGCTGCTCTGTGCAGTAACAGGAGGCTGGTACCTCACCTGGGGCTTTAACATGCGCTGCTTTATTTGAAACCAGATGCACACACACGTACACACACAGTCATTCATTTAGCAAACTCAGCAGGACACCTAGAGGTGGTGTAGCACTATAATCTCAGCTCCCAGCACACACACTCAAAAATTTGATAACCTCTTTTCAGATTTTGTGCCATTACTCTTTCTATTATTGAAGAGAGGCAAAATATAAATACAAAAATGTGAAATGTGTCTGTGTAAGCAAGTTTGAAATTATTTTATGGGCTTTGGGGATAATTTAAAAAAGAATTATAAACAAGAAAATTCCATCTTAATATTTACTGATCTTCATCAGTCACGTCTAACTGCTGTAACGTTAATTAGATTTGTATTTGTCCTCACTAAAACTTAGTTTCATATTATTCCTACACGCAAACAGAAAGGACAAATAGAGTGTCTCTTTATGCAGGCTGTTGAGTGAATTAAATAAATAAACAAACAAAACTGTCAGGCTAGTTGATTTACACTGTGCCCATGTCCTGACCTTGGTGACAAAACATTGTTCATCTCTGTGATCTATGTGTACGACCGCAGTGTGCCTGAAGAGTGAAGCTGTTATTTTTTATTTCAAAATGTCTTCAAAAACGTATAACTGGAGCGATCACTCTGGAGCGATAAGGCGCGTTTTTAGCTGCTCTAATATATACCATCTTCTTTATAGGTCAGGTGAAAAATTCAGCCCAGAATGTCTCTCCATCACTGTAAAACATGGAGGAGGTGGAATTGTGGTATATAGAGGATATTTTCTGCATCTGATGTTGGCGTGCTGGTGTGATGAGAAAAGTCCAAAAAGTGCGAAGGAGTACCAAAATATATTTTTTTCTTAAAAAGGGGTTGATTCCAAGCCGGAACGAGTTGTGTGGAAATTAAAGACAAAGAGGCCATTTTTCAACAAGATAATGCTCCAGCACACATGATGAAAATAACATGTTTTGGCCTGGTCAGTCACCAGATCTTAACCCTGTAGAGAAAATATGGGCGCATATTACGGCAAAACTGGTGGGCAGAAAAATTTGGGGGCACTAACCAGTTGTTTGAGGCAGTCAGAGATGAATGGAACAGCAGTGATGCAGCACAGTGTAAAAGGCCTTCTGACAGCAAACAGCTGTTTTGTGAAGAAAAACAAGGGAAAATCTAAACCACAGTTAAATGTACATAGACAGTGCACACAAAGTTGTGTAACATTGTCACTTACTTCTCTTGTGTTTCTTAAAATAAAAGAGTAATTAAAATAAGTATGATAAATCCTATTAGCCTCTTTTTTTTCTTCTTTTTTTTCGCCCAGAAGTGTATGTTAGATCTTCTGGGAGACATGCTGAGATTTAGCAAGTTAATCCACCTCTCATCAGGACTCCAATATAAACGGGATCTTTGTTATGAGGGGCACAGAGAAGCGACACACCCACCAACACTTCATTAAAAAGATCTGACACAGATACTGCACTCTGACATAGTGTGCGCCCATGACCTTACTGCTAATATCTGAACCCAGGGAGGGAATAGGTTCAAGATGTAATCGAGGAGTAGGCAATCCATCTAATCCCACCATTGTCAGCACTGGCCCCCTCCCCTCTTTCCTTGCACTTCTTTTGCACAACTATTCCAATGGGAAGATTATAGACCTTTCATCTGTGGCTGGTAGTTATTTATGTTTTGAAAAGCAAAGATACACTTAGCCAGCAACTTTCCAAACACTCCGTGGGATAAACTCCTTCTGGTAGTCATAATTTATAACATAGCATACCTTTTATGACCATATTCTGTACAAATGATCCAGTAGCTAATTAAAAATCAAGTGAGAATCATCTGGCGTAATGCCTCTAATGTTATTTTGAGCTCAAATTAATAGGAAAATGTAAACAAAAGCTCTGTACGTCATATTACTGAGAAGTCGCCTGTCATAGAAGGAAAACTCTGACATCCCTTCTGCTTTGCTTCTTAACTCCACGGCTGGATGTTGGCTCCTATACCTCTCAAATCTAAATCCTTGAAAAGCCGTTCTGTTGCCACTGTCACTCCAGCCAGGTGCTGCAGACTTCATTTTGATGTGATTGGCAGCTTAAAAGATTTAAGGGTTGTCAAATATAATTGGACACAGCCAAAGACAAAATGACAGATTTTTTTTCTTTTTTTTTCTTTATTCCCTCACCCCTTGTCCTTCGGCCTGGTTTTTTATTGTACTGGCCGTGAGAGCTACAGGGTTAATATGGACTTGTTTGTGCAGTCAATTTCATTATTCACTGAGCTGTGTCACTATTACTGCCCTGTAAATGGAATTCGCATGAAGAGGGACTGCGGCAAGCGACGAAGATGGCATCCAAATATGTTTTCAGCATTGAAATAGTCTGTATAGGTAGTTTTTAATCAGCCATTTTTGAGCTTGTTAACCTTGGCCTTAATATGCAGTAATGGTACTCGGTTTTACTTACAATGTAGTAGAAGTGGACAGGTTTGCAGTCTTTTGGTCGATACCTCAGAGAAAGACTTTTATATCTGCTAATCTTCTATTAGGTAGCACATTCTGGGCTCTGACATTTGCATTCTCTCCCCCCCTCAAGCTAATCAAGCTCTTAATGTGCTGGTTATCACCAGGCCAATAATGGAGATTAGCACCAAAAAAAAAAAAAAAATCACCTCACTTATTCCGACTGTGGCTCTTATCTTCTCTTGCTCCCAGAAAGTCACTGATTGTCATGATCCTTTTTCACAGTATGTGAGAAGTCTTGCATATTTTTTCCTTTATGTTCCTCCAGACCTGCGGGAGATAGTGTTCATCCTCCAGAGCCAAAGCAACTCCTTCCATGTGAGGCAGGCAGACAGACGGAGAGCAGATTTACTGAAGCAGGCACACAGTTTCACAGAGGTAAGATCCAAGACATCCTTCCCTCTCATCCGCAGCTCTTATTTCGGCATATGAACAACATATGAACGTTCACCTAGATCTTAGGAGAAATATGAGTAGGTAACCATGATCACTAGGAGCAAGAGTTGCTCCTGAATATTAGTTGTGAGCTGTTCAGCACTTATTTTAAAGAAACTTTACATTGTTTTAAATGGGAAATATTTAGGAGGAATACACATAACAATATATCACTGCATACTGTGCATAAAAGGCTCCGTCAAATGTTCGCCATTTGTCACACTATTACTCAATTCTGATCGTTTTAAATATGTAATTATAATATAGAGAATTATTCATGGCATCCACCAGATTAAAATTCTAAAGTGCATTGAAGTCGGAAATATTAAAGTGTAGTTTGAAAAATGCATAATTTCCAGCTCCTCGCGACAGTACATTACATGATGTACCGACCGTTAGAAAGCCAGACATTTGTGCAGCGTTGATTATCAGATATTCATCACTCTTCCCAATGAATTAAACTCTTTTGGTAAATTTTCAATGAGTGAGTGGACATATGTTCATCTCATTGAATTTTGTAATTCAGATATTCCAAAAAAAAGCTGGGGGAAAAAATGAAGATATGTTTATATTTTCTCCTGGGAAATCAACTCAGTATTTCAGGCAATTTGTACGATTTTAGTACGCACATCGGCATCATGTCCCATTTACAAGTCAGAATGACCTTTTCCTCCATTCATTAAATCTCCTCAGAGCCAGATTAAATGTCGTATAAGACATTGTTGTATTCTTTCCAGTGGTGTTTAAAGCATCACTAATGATACAGCAAGTTAAATCTGGAAGCTCCTGGCTTTATTTACTGCATCAAGAGAACAATTTGCATCTCCTTTTTGAGTTTATGATATTTTTCAGTGGTCTTAGACTTGTCATTGAATGTGTCATACCTCTTATATACAGTATTAACTGACGATACCAAACTGAAAGAGAAGACTATATAAATATTCACGGTTAGTTCTTATTTCTCTGTTTATTGCTGTTATTATGGTTTGAAAGTAATCTCAAAATATTTAGTGTGACACACAGTTTGAATACCAACACAGATTTTAATGGAATTTTGTGAAGAGGTGGTCCTTGGAAGAGGTGATTAGATTTTGAGGTGGATGCGAATCAAGATGTGGATCCAGGGCATTTTTTGCAGCCTTGGCAGAGGCTCCGAATGACCTTCTATTAATTATTACCTCTACCCTTGGACCAGTTTGTTTGTTTTTCTTGTAAGCAAAATAATGGGGGGAAAAAACGTGTTGAAGACTGTAGCATGGGTCAAAGAAGAACCCATTAAATTTTGGAGCAGATTAGAATTACGGGACACATAAACTAATTATTTTTTTGCTCGGAGCATGATCTAGCTTCCGTTTGGTCCCTCCTCCCCTGCATGGGAGAGCAGCAGTGGGCGAGCGAGCTGCACAGTGAATGAAGAGAGGGAGCGGTGTTAGCAACAACCAAGCAGAGAATCAAAGAAATAAAAAGTTTCTATCTGATTGTTTCACAGCAGTTACACACACACACACTCCAGGAAGGTGTTAACCATGCACACACCTGTAGATCTTTATACCTCCATGACATACAGCAGAGGAAAGAAACAGACACAGAGATGTAACCTATAGGCGCTATGTTTAAGCCTTAAGTCTGACCTCACACCCTGAGCATTGTTAACAAGCAACTACCCAAAGGCTGATGCACAGCAGAGTCTCCAGCACAGCAAAATAATAACAAAAGAAGAAAATACAGGCACAGGGAGATGGTCTGCACATACCTCCACACCACCTCAGTGGGTCCTACCTGATGATCAAGAGCTGATGCTGAGGTTTCAGCCGAACACAACCATTTTTTGACAAAGTTCTTATACGTTTAGAAATGCATCCCCAAAATCAGTGTGCACTTGCAGATTTATATTTAATTTTACTTAATAACATATGATTTCTTTCAAATGTTGTCCAGAATTTTTAAAAAAAAGAATTGTTTCATCTTTCCTGTAATGAATAGTGGCATTAATTTGTGCTAGTAGTAGATGATATTTTTTTTTTGCAAAGATTTTTTACACTAATGACTCTGAATCATGTTATGCTTGCAGTAAAGAGCCCAGAAAGTTCTGGTGTTTTAATATTTTAGCGTTAACTTTCAAAGAGGCAGCCGGACGTGTTTGAGATTTTCAAAGAGATATAAGACCCAAAAACAAAGCTGCTAAATCCTCTGAATTATAATCTTAGAAATATTTTTTTATTCTAATTTTAGTGATTTAATAGTTTTAAAAAGAATCATTGCTTCTTAACATTAGTGTGTAAAGATAGAATTCTAATTTTCCTATTCATCTTATACTAGCACCCCCACCCTCTTCACCTAAACATGAGTTATAACCAGCCCTCCACGGCTTCGCTTCACCTCCAAGGCACAACACACACGCTTAGAGTTTCTGCTGTTTACCAGTGTTTGAGGGCGTATCTGGGATGCTGACAGAAAAAGATCAGAGCTAAAATAATACATGAAATTTGCTTAGTTTCTAGCTACTAAACATGTTTGATGTGAGCTTAGCTCAGAACCATAGTAACGACTTGAAAATATATTGAAATGAGTTTAAAAGTACATAAAGACAGAGAAGACGGTGGAGAACTGAAATAGCCTGTCACTTCTAGTCTCACTAAGGAAAGGAGGTCGTGGTTTTGATTGACTGTTCTCATCCAGTCGTATCAGGGAAAAAAAGGAAAAAAGAATCCGTATTCTGGTCAGAACCATCTTAAAGCAAAAGTATTTGATTTAAAGCTTAAATGATTTAATGACTTCGGGGCCAACATCAGTGATAAGTTGGACGATTTATGATGTGATCACTGCATCCTCAAGATGGGAAGCACATGTAGTATCAGTACATCCGTCTCTGAGCCTTTTTCTACCCACAGCAGATATTTCTGTCTATCCTGGTCTAGCTGTGGATTTTGTGATATCCACAGATTTACGCAGACAGGAACTTGCGTATTCTATGTGGCAGCTCACAGCCTATGTTCCCGCAGTCTGACATTCTGCCCTCTGGGAGGAATTCACATTGCATTTGTAAAGTATTTTTGTCATTTTACCAATGCTCACAACCACAGAGATGCACAAGTACAACAGGATAAGATAAAATATTTATTAAATACTTTCTCATGCATCACCTGTATTGTCTTTTTTATCCGTTTAAAGAGCCCCTGGGATGAGGATATTGTAATATTGGAGTCCTGCTCTTTAATTGGAGATATTGGGTTGACTTAATTGACACTGTCATTGTTGAAACTGTCATTGTTGACTGTAGCTCGGCACTGAATTGGTTTTGACAGGTGGCTGCGTCAGTCCTCCAGTCCCTCCTATGGTTAAATGCATAGTTTCCTGCCCGTCTCTGACAGCTCACTCTGTGACCTCCATTTTCTCCCAAGTCACCAAGCAATCAGTGGCCTATTTGTTGCAAGCATATCCACACGAGGACCAGCTTTTATCCATTGATTTGGAGTCTTCTGCTTGCAAACAATAGAATCCGACCCTTCTTCTGCCTGTTATCTCAGGAATGTTAATAACACTTTGGTGCAAAAGCCCCGTCTTTGAGCTTGAATGATGATTTGAAGACTATACATTTCTTAAGCTTCTTAAATTTTCTTTGAAGTTAGAAAGAAATTATTATTTTTTTAATATTCAAACATTGCTGGTGTGAATGTCAAGTAGACAGCAGTTTAATAAAACATGATTCAATTGGCTTTAAGATAAAGCTCATATTAGACGGGAGCTGACAAACCTCAGCTGACTAATATTGTCTAATAAGTGTAAATAGCATCAGACTCATTGCCTTAATCAAACAGGCTGCTGTTAGACAGAATGGCTCAGCGGAGGCTGTTCCCCCTGACTTCCTGCATGATGAGTGGACCTTTCTATAATGAACCACAGGGTCTCGCGCTCTGCTGCTTTGTTTTCCTCACAGTGTGAAGCATCGGCTCTCTGAGACAATCCTCACACAACTTCTACCAACCGTCCTCCTCACTACACAGAAGGTTTTGCTGAAACAGACTCCTCTATTTGAATGGGATTGTGTGCACCGTCCATGTCCAGCCTGTGCTTTTTTTCCAGCCGTATTTCTCTCTCACTAACAGTGTAGTTCTCAGTCTAAGGAAAACCAAGAGCACAAACCCTAAAGGAAATATGGGGTTTGAAGGATCATGCCAGTGTGCTTACAAAATGCATAGTCTTTAAGGATAAGACTTGGCATTATACAGTGTTTTCAACCATTCACAAGGAACGATCAGAACAACAACAAGCATATGTCAGGTACATGATGCAAGCCTGATAATAGCCTGAACCAAGAGATGTTGGGAATGAAAATTGCCAAAATTGGTAATAATAGGTTATATGAATGAGCATCAGGTGCAGCAGATGCTCGTTTTACCTTGTGTAGTGTTTCACAATGGAAGAGTAAAATAGTATTTTGCTGTCTAAACAACTGCTGCAGTGCATTCTTTGACGTTGGCCTGTAGATGTTAAAGGAAAAAGGTTTAATTTCATTTCAGCGAACCCCATTACCATTTGAATATCACCTTCCGGCCAGGAATATTGGGAGTATTGACATATATGGACGTGGTATCGAGTTGCTGCTCATATACTCGCCCCACTCAGTCATGGGCAAGGGTTAGCTGTAAAAATCACATAACGCCCTTTCTATATGCCAGAGGGATATAGTCGTCAGTATGTAATCATTTTCAGTCTGGAGCATCTCTCTCAAACTATACTAGCTTCACTAAACTTTACACGTATAATAACCATGAAAAGTAGTCGTGCCTCTTAATATTTAGATTTTTCTACTAATCTTATTTTTCCAGTTTCCAGGGAAAGATGATTTTAAGGTGGGGGTGGGTCAGCTTCTCTATAGCAGACATATAAAACAATATACCAAAGGAATGGAGGATATGTCATCTTCAGATGACTCTTATTATAGTATGAAATGACGAATTAATAGCATACTTGAACATAAATCAAAATGATAAGAAATACCTAAATTGACAGACTATCTTTGTGAAAAATCTATTTGAGGTGTAATTTGAGTTTTTAGTTCGCCTCATTGCCTAACATTTAGACAATGAGACATGAAACGTTTAGCACGCTGTCATGGGTTAATCTTTATATACAGTAAATGGTGTATTGTACCAAATCAATCATGCTTCCTACTGCTACATGACAGTGGCACACACTGGGATACACCTGCACACAAAGGGGCCAAGCAAATAGCTTCACAGTGCTCCTGTGCTATTTGCATGTTTTAAACCGGTGATGTGTATATATTTGGTGCAAATTTGACCAATTTTGTATACAATTGAGCCTCATTGTAAAAAAAAAAAAAAAGTCCAGTTCACACATAGTCAAAATTATCAGCATCTCCAGAGAGTCAATGACAACTGAAGCACATTTCTGAGAGGTGTCACTATTTATTTATTTATTTTTAATACTTTATTATTTTATTGCCTTATTGTAATACCTGTTTTATGCTATTGCTTCATGTATTTACGTAATACCTTTTTATTGTTTATTTTTTTGTCATGTATGATCATCTGCTTTTAATTGTGAAGCACATTGAGTCTACGCCTGTTGCATGAAATGTGCTATATAAATAAACTTGACTTGACTTATAAGGTTCTCCATTGCAGGTTCTTTTAACCGTCTTTAGCTTTGTGTGTAGGTGATTCAATAAACATCACTGTGTGTCTGGTTTGTGTGGTGTGTCTTTCAGAATCCACCGGTGGTTTTGCTGCTTCACACTTTATCGGATAATGAGGGAGATTGGAGTATCCTTCCCCTGCTGCCTTAGTAAGTGTCCCTGAACTCTCAGGGTGGAACGAGCAAGTGACACGTTTTAAGGCTATAAATCACCAGCAAGCTATCGCTACCACACAAGAACTGTGATTGACTGCTGCACATTGTGATAAATGCTTTCCATATGTGTCTGTAAGTGTGACAACAAGCCTGTTACTGCATTTATCCTGTGACCGTCTCAAAAATCCAATATGCTTTCAAAGTGTTTTGGTGAAATGTGATGTAACATCTGAATCAGTGTTCTGCTTTAGTACCTATATCGCCAAAAGCAACCTGTATCATTACAGATAATTACAGAGCCACCCGCCCTGATAGAAGTCTGAGTGCTTGTGAGGTTTTTTTTCTTTGTCTCTGCCTCCAGGGGAAACTCTGTGGCTGCCTTCATCTGACTGGGTTAGGAGCTGCAGTTAGATAATTCCTTAGACTGGAGTGAGATTAAAGAAAAAAAAACAGTTTTTGTAGAGTTTGTCTGAGCATGGCAATGTTCCATTTATTCTCATTAATCCCTAGTTTTGATTTTCTGTATTTATTTGTTTGTTTGTTTGTGTCTTCAGCTTATCATACTCCTTCGGGAAAAACTCATCATGGATTGTATTTCTTGAGGAGGAAACAAATGTGAAGATGACTAAGCTTGTTGAAGTCCTTAGGAAATTTGACAAGAATAAAGTAAGTGAATATAATAATCCCTCCCAACCTCCATATCTCTGAGTCTGTCTTTCTCTCTCGCTCTCTCTCTCTGTCAGATTCATCAGGGAGACCAAAGCTTCCTGTTTGGAGCTGCTTTTTATTTGATAATTACTTAATTTAGGAGATTTATTATCACTTTGGTTCCAGCACCTCTGCAGCTGCACTGAGCTCTGCCAGCTCAGAGTGGAACCTGTCACTGCTGTATATCTAATTTAAGGCCTGCCTCTCCACTCATGGAATTATTTTCTTGTATATGGGACAGTGGGATAGGTCGAAAATATATATTAGATAAACGCTGCATTCAGAAAATCAAACATTTTTTCTTAATCAAGCTTAGCATCCATCAATAATTTCTGTGTTTATGAATTTTAAAATAGCCCAAATAATAGCCATAATTATATGTTTTATGGAAACTTAAATTCTTAAATTCTGTTTGTACTTGCTGACAAGCCTTCACTACAAAAGTTTTACTTTCAAGTGAAACAGAGCCAAAAATGATGTAATGAAAATTTCATGTAAAGCCTTCAGGAAAAAAAAAAGCTTATTTTTTTATCAGTAAACTCTGACATTTGCTTCAGTCTCAGACTCTTCACAACAATTAATGGAAATTATTTTTATTCATCTTGGACTATTTAGACCTCACATTGTATTTCAGTTCTATGTCAGAGATAGAATTCATTATTGTGTGACTATAAACAACCTTATCCTGAGGAGGAGACAATGAATGCACCACCTTATGATTTGATTCATTGCAACACGCCCTCAAGCATCTCTCTGACGTTCCAGCAAAATGTGATCAGTCTGAGTCTGTTGTGATTAGCGAAACAAATTAGTTTTCATATCAGAATATATTAAGGCCTTAACGTTCTTTGCAGAAACTAACTCCAATTTTCAAAACAACTTTTACTTAGACACTGAGACACTAAAGCATGACAGTAATCAGACATAGTATGACTTGGTATTGATGCGTACTGATGAAAATCCCGCTTTTCATGCATTGTGATACATCTGTTGATTAATTGTAGATACAATTCTTGAAAGGGAAGGAATGAAAACTGGTGTTTCTGTCATACTTCAGCATTTAAACATCGATAAACAAACTGTACATCAATACTTTACATACTAATATGTTTACTCAGGTGCCAGGTTATTTGGTGTTTCTGACATATTCATAAAACATTTCACGTCCAAAATATTTCGGACACCTAACAGAACAATGCTATACAGTTTGATAGTGCCATAACCTGCAGCCTCCACAATGTCCACGAAGCTGAATCAACAGTACTCTAAACAGTTTCAACAAAAACGGAACTTTCACACCTTTAGAAAGTAGAATTTATAGCACAGATGTTGGATCTAATAAACTTGGCAACTACGCCAGTGATATAAATATTTTATCAGCGGAATAGCTACACGAGCCACCATACCCTCATAACATGTATTTCATTTGCTCTGGAGCAGAGTTAGACAACCAGATTTATACCACGGTATCTTTGCATCGAATGTGACGCTACAGCCAGCAGCTGCTTACTGTAGGTCAGCTTAGCAAAAAGCCTGGAATCAAGGGGAAACAGCTCGGGTTGTTCCAAAACCAATACCACTATCGGAAATTCCTCTGATACTGCCTAAAATGCTGGAATCATTACTTCTTCCCCAGCAGCATCCCTGACACCTGTATGCAATATTTTTAATTACCCAATACCCATAGATGGCAAGCAACTTGTGTAACTTGAAGCACAGCACTAATATATCATCCTCACAGTTAGCATTATACAGCTGTAAATAAAAAATTTAAAAAATGCACTAACTCGAAAGAGCGAATGAGCATATTTCCCAAAATTGAACTATTCCTCTAAACATCATTTACTTTAACTGTCGGAGGATTTCTTCTCCAAATATAAGATAATTTTTTACTCCGGATGTGTCAAGAGTTATGATTAGAGCCTTTGTGGCTCCAGTATCTATTATATTTTAACTTTGTTCTACCAAGAAACCTCATTAATTTCCCACAGGCTAACTTAGTCTAAGAATTTCAAAGAAACTCTGGCAGATGCTGTGTCAGAACTCCTAAATTTGACCAGGAGCCCTAATGTGTCTTTTTTGTGTGTGTGAAAGTTCACAGTAATATGGTAATAATAAAAGATCTTATGTGTAACATAACTTAAAATTGTAAGATAAGTGACCGGTACTAATGATGACATCCTGTCACCTATCTCTCATGTATTAGGAGTGGTTCCTCGGTAAGCCCCTCCATGATGAGGAGTCAACCATCATTCATCACTACGCCTTTGCAGAGAACCCCTCGAGCTTTAGATATCCAGACTTTGCTGCTGCTTGGGCCTTAAGCATCCCCCTTGTTGTTCGGTGAGTATGATCAGTCAATTTGTGTGAGTTTTGTAGTTTGATTTTTCGTAGTTCATATTTTGTATTTTTTTACTTACTTTAACAGTAAAAGATATGTGATTTTCTTATTTTAGGCTTGCAAACAAAGTGAGAGATGAGCCACTTAAGTCTGACTTTACCATTGACCTGAAGCATGAGGTAAGATACCATGCAAGTCACACAGTTACCTTCAGACCTGTTTTGTTTTTGAAAGTAATGATGAGGCTCCTGGTCTTTTTATTTTCTAACAATTTTCTTGTTTGTCTAACTCAAGCCAAGGCCAACCTTCTATAAACTTATTTGCACAAAAAGAGCGAAGTATGAAATCCATCTAACCTTGAAGCAAAATCTCATTACTCCGGAGAATTGTCATGGCACAGCATTGAGGTTCTTATTTTTATCACTGAAATTCAGTCAGGGAGGCATCGAGGGATTTTGTTGAGTAAAAACGACATCAGACTTATCGGGCTCAGTCTGGAAAGGTGGTTCAGTTAGAGATGGTGTGAGTTCAGTCCCAGAGATTCCATTATAGTACTGCATATTTGTTTTATATCTAAAAAGACAGCAACCAAAAAAGAGGATGCAGTTTTGTTTTTTGTTTTTTTGTTTTTTTTTAATTGAAATAAGGAATTTAAGTAGTTTTAAAATAATTTAGTGGGCCTTTCAACACCGCACTGCAGATCAGAAACACATGCATCATTTTATGCACAATCACAGACACACTAGATGAATTCTCAATGTCAATCCAGTTCACCATCAACAGGGGCAGAGCACAGAATTCTGGATGCTGTACCAGTCTCTATGGGGACCTGCCTACCGCTGCTCATTGTAGCATGAAGGGCCCTCCTCATATGATGGCCCTTCATGCTCAATCCTACACCCCTGATATCAGGAGAGTACAGTTTACAATGTCAGTAAATTCTTTGAGTCTTTGAGATGGCTTCACACAGCACTAATTGTACTGTTTCCTTTTACTGTGAGGATCTCTCCCAGTAGAGTAGCTAAACTAAGTCCTAGATTTGCTCTTCTTCAGAGAGAGTTACAGTAGTACTTATCAGCTCTCAACTTCTCCTCCCCCCTCATCCCTTTTATCTTTTTTGTTAGTCATCTTAGATATTAAATATGCTCACTGGAGTATTGTTGTGAGAACAAAATTGCGCTGTCTATAAAAGAAGACAGAGACGCATTCCACATTACGTCTGTTAAGTTTATAATAAAACATTATGTCTGAAAGATTGTATCTCGACTGAAGTACATAAACCTGAAAGATCAATCTGTGTTATTACAGATTGCCTTGTATATCTGGGACAATGGGAAGGGTCCGCGTCTCACGGCTGTTCCTGAGCTGTGCACTGAGCCAGAGGACTCTCCTCAGGCCGTCAGCCAGTGTGCGACGTCTCTGAGCAGCCTGCTTCCACTGTGTGTGAGTATCAGCCTCAATTTGATTGTCATTGATTCCCAGGAAGGTATAAGGGGACAAAATTGGACAACAACATAAAACAGAGGCTGCGTCACTATGAGCTATTCGCACTTCTGTGATGATCTACGGTATTCAGGCTTCTTACCCACAGCTGTATCAACACAGCAATGGATGCAGCACAACCTCGATTGTATTTCCCTCCCTAAATCACTCAGTAGAACATTGCACATTAACCTAAAAGGACAAAGTCTTGGGTTCGTTTTTGCCAAATTTAATTAAATCCTCTGCCAGGAAATAAGCACTCCTCTCTATTTTAGCAAAATCCCTTTTTCATCCTCTCAGCATCGCTCTGAATTATATCCACAGTAAATGTGTTCAGTTTTGTCCACCAATACTAACACAAGTATTTCTAACAGGTTTTCAGCTCATCCTCTTCTGTTAGATTTGTCTTTTCATCATATCCAGACCAAGGAAATTGAAAATCCCAGCAAAATTCATGTTGTCCACAGCCGATGACTAACCAGCTCTTTCTCCTTTATTCTCTTTATCTCCTTTATACTGCCATCTTGCAAACATGCTCATCAGAATTTATTTTTCTTACATAAGCATAAATGTTGGATGTATCATAAAAACATAAATCATCCCACACATTTTGTGATGCAGTTAAAGCAGAGCAGGATATTTGTTGCACATTGCACACGCGATGCAAAGTTGTTTAACTGAATGAAAGAGTCAGGAACTGAAGCAATTCTAACAATGGGATGCATAGGATATCTGTCATCATTCATTACATGATGAAGGCTCTCTTATGAAATTAGTATTGATTCTCCGGAGTTAATCTCATGTGTAATACAGAGAAGATTTATTAAAGTTGGTTTTACGGGCAGGGGAGAAATATCTTGGAGGCAGAGAGTTTCTTAGAATAATCCTGCAGGAAATAATTGGCACTGTCACACGGCCATACTGCTACATTTTATCTGTGCGGGAGACACTGAGTGGGTGTGGTTGAGGAAAAAATACATCATAATTGGGTCACATAGTAAGTGAGGTCTGCACTTTCAGTGCCACGTAGAATGAGAAATGTTAGTCCAATTTACTCATGATTGTTATGGCATTCCTGTTACAGTATATTATTTATTATTTTTCTGATGTCAGTGCGTTGAATTATGAGCGGGCTTTGCCACATGATACCTGGTATATTATTAGCGCTATGTTTGCTTTAGTTGCAAGAAGTTTTGTTTGCGAACCAAGGGTCAGCCAACCTTTAGCCGGCAGTTGTGGAGCTTGCATGCGCCCTAAAATGATCAATAAGAATTGATATTGTTGTTCCGCTGTGTATGTGACGATAGTTTTGTTAGCAGTGGGTGAGGTGACCTGCATATAGATTTACATTTTTCTTCACCTCTTGACTGAAAAAAAAGCCCGATCTGATTTCATCTTTTCATTTGTGATTCAATACTACATGTGCAAATGTGGTTGGGAGTCTGCTTGCATGTTTGTTGTGGTCTGGTGTGTCAGATTTATATTCATGCAGTTGTTACCTCCCTCTCTATAGAAATGACTTATTACACTGCCTTAATTTGACCCGAAAACTGGACAACGACTGGAGCAGCCAGAGAAACATGAAGGTCACAGGATTAATAAGTATTCAGGTAGAGATTTTCATTCAGACAAAACAAGAGAGCGATCGTAATCGGCCGGTGATCCAAACAGTTGTTAGACAAATTGCCGAGTGGGGCCACAGCAACACTGGGCTGCAGTGTCAACAAGGAATCAAGAGCCTCAAGAGAGTCAAGGAGGTGAAGGATGACGACTATCAAACTTTCTTTTAATTTGAAGGAATAAAGTCATTGTGGTGTTTCTCCTTTCCTTGTTGAAATTTGCATCAGACATGAGTCATTTTTTAGTACAAGTAAAACAGGAAAAATAAGAGACAATCTGGGCGGAGGAGAAAGCTGGAAGAGAGAACTCACATCCATATTAGTCACGTATTTTTAGCTCTGTGGAGGTTTTGTGGGTCTAAGGTTAACCAAGACTGTAATATTTGGCGGAGGTGCTGCCTGCCTGTCTGACTGTAGATAACTGTCAGTGGAGCCTGATGTTCTTTAAGGGTTAGCTAGTGTTAAAACGATTAATCAGAGACTAATTGCTTTTTTTTTTAAGTGAAACGTTTTTACCCAAACATAAAAAGCCAAACATTTGCTGGTTCTGGATTATCAAATTTGAAAATCTTTTTTCCCTATTTCTTATCATAAATGTAATACTTCTTAGGTTTTGAAATTTCTGGTGAAATAAGAAGCAATTATAAGACACGAGTCTCTGGGAGATTGTGCCGAACATTTACTCTACATCACATCCTGTCTATAAATGTTCTTGGGAAAGTGATGGTTTGTGCAGCAGCTGATGACATTTTAATGTAGCGTTCACTTTGAATGAATTCAGTCTCTTGTGACTGTTCAAATCATCTCACCCTTTCCATTTTGTGCTGAATGTGGTTATGCAGGGCACATAGACGCACACAGAAATTTTCCATTATCTGTTGTATTATCTCGCTCTTTCATTCAATTTGTAATCCTTCCCTCGTCTGTTTATTTCAGAGACTTTTATATTTAGCATTCACACCTTATTGAGGCCTGAAACTTGTACACGAGTTGCATTCTTATGAGCTCCTGTGTGCCTTTACTGTCTGAAAGACAGTCAGTGGGCCAAATAACCTCAGAGCATTAGCAGAAATATCCATTTCCAGTTTAACTTTGAATGTAACAACTCCCACTGATCACTTTGACACTTCATATCACCTGAAAAACTGAAATTCAGCCGTTTGGCTGCACATAACATGGATTGTGTTTTACTTATGTGTGATTTATGCCTTATGTTCTTTTATTCATGTCTCCTATTTCCATTAAAGGGGGAGCCTGTAAAAAAAGAAGATATATTCGTTGCTGTGAAAACGTGTAGGAAGTTTCACAGTGAAAGAGGTGAGTCGCTCTCCCATTCTTAACAAACACATGCTCATTACATCTTTGGCAGCTTCTGTGCATAATGGCTAACCAGCTCTGTTTCCCTTTAAATGGTAAATCTCTTGTTTTCTCATAATGGATTTGTTTTACCTTTGACATGTGTGACTGTATGGGAGCTTTACCTGATTATCTTGCCTTTCATGAGGTAATTCCACCATCATGTCTGAAAGCATTCAATAGTAATGAGGCTAAGCGCTCCATTCAATACCCCTCTTAATGCTGGAAAAAGAAACATCCAACAATCCTGTTGTTGGCAAGAAATCACTTACTGATGTTTAGCCATTTATGTGCAGGTTCCACCTGACATGCAGTCTACAGTAAATCAGCTTCTCTTTTAACTGATAAAATGACAGCAGGTTCAGTCAAAAGACCACATTCCAGATTCATTTCGAAGGGATCAGACAATTCCTACATCACACTCACAGAGTATTGCTGCAAAGTAATTCCACTAATTACCCTATTAGCCATTATTTCTGCCAAGCTGCCATCATTGGTTTCAAATGTAGACAGGATGAAAATGAATATTAGATTTATATACCAAAGGTTAACCAGATCAATAATAAATAGCTCCACATTTAATTTAGAATGTCACAAAGTGTTAAAGCTTTTTAATCTTCTTTAGCTGTAGTGATTACCAAGTAAAAGACAATGATGATAGGCCTCCAAAATGCTCATTCATCTCTTTAGCAATTAAAGTTGGTATAAAAAAAGGGGTGATTTTTTTCCCCCGTAGTTGCAGTGTGGTTGTTTTTTTTTATTGTAGCTCAGTGTGGTAGAACAAGCATTACTGTTAGAGTATGAGAGCTTCAGCATTAACGTGTTGTACTTTGTTTTATTTCTGATTGAAGCTTTCAGAATACAACAGTAGTAGAAATATTACTAATATTATTATTAATATACCTCAAAAGACACGTGAAACGCAGGTATCCATTATTGTTGTGTTTTGAGTTTTCATTGCTCTAGATTTGAAAAATTTTAATTACAATAATTTAAACCTGAGGATTTGTTTCCTGTTTGTTTGGCTTGATTGATTTATTTGGGTTTGATTCTGTCACATGGCAAATGTAAAGTATTCAGAAAACATATGACACTAATTTAATTATTACATACAAACTAAATAGTGAATTGCATATAAACATAGTGCTCTATATCTAATGGTAGGTTCTGCTACATGACAGGCTTAAGTGAAAATAGTGACATGTCGATTTAATAGTATGGTATAGTATAGAGACATAAGAGGTAGCATTTATTGCAATAAATATGAAATCATCATTTACCCAGGGAAAAGTCTACATTACACAGAACCAGAGGTCTGCTTGTTGTGAAACTTGATAAAAAGTGTATTGATTTTTCTCCCGTTTGCTTCAGTTCCAGTGATAAAGAAGACTTGGGAAAAGGATGCCTTATTTTTAGAGTACTACAGTGACTATGCTGATCCTTCGATACCAACCATTGATATAGGAGTACCAAATACTGAAAGAGGTAAGCTGCAGCCTCAACTGTGCAAACTGTGAAACATTAAATAGTAAAGATGAAAAGTCTCCTTCTGAAGGTGATGTTAGTGTATATGAGAGAAATTCAGTACCTAAAATAACAAAATAAAAAATGTATTAGTATGTCTCCTAAGGTGTAAAACTTGATATGTTTTATTCACTTCCCCGTTTAAATACTAGATTTTAGTTGTATGTTTTATATACTTTTACTTATCATGCTCAGATTTTTCTCATTTATTTTATGCTTTCTGATATCTTTTCTTAAAATAGTTTTGAATTGATATTTTGGTCCGTGGCTTCTGTTTGTTGATGAATTTGAGAAGCTTCTCTCTGACTGAAAAATATAAAATGCACATTTACTCACCAGAAACTAGGCCAACACATCTCCTACTGATCTCCATAGTCTATAGAACCATCAATATGTAATAACTGAAATGGTTTCTCCATGTGTTTGTTTAAGAGCTGGCCGTAAGCTGAGATTTCATCATATCTTGTATTTTTTAACTTGAACTTTGCCTGACTCACTGTTCAGTCTATCTTTACAAACTTGCAGGGCCAATAGTAGTTTAAGAGATTTAGCATTTTGGAAGCATACACTAGATGAGAGAAGTGATACCACTCTTATATCTGTCTCTTGAATTTGAAGCTATAGCATGGGGAATAACTGTCTGTCCATCTGTTTCCAGTCTCTATGCTAAGGTAGGCTAATTAGCTCCTGGGTGTTTCTTTATATACAGTATTTAATGCACACACGAGAGTGGTATTTATTTTCTTCTTTAACTTTCTGTAAGAAAGCCAATAAACATATTACCAAAAATGTCAAATTATTCCCATAGATACACAAAACTTTATTTTAGATTCATGACATTATCTAAAATGCTATCAGGGATATCAAACAGATGATGCATTACACACACACACACACACACACACACACACATATACATATATATATATATATATATATATATATATATATATATATATATTCATCTAATGGTGCAGACACACAAAACATGTTTTCATATGTATGTGAAGATGCAGATACATGTTTCACACAGAAGTCAGGTGACCACTGTTCCTCTGTTGTAACAGGCTGAACCTGGTAACAAAGCCCAAAAGTGGCTCCCTGTGTTGGTGCACCAGGCATGTCTGACTGAGAGGAGACCAGGCCTCTCTGCACCAAGACAAATTCTTTCTTTGAAAAATCTACTTATCAATAAACATGATTCTGATTCTGGAAGCATAACCTAGCTCCTTGCTGGTCTGAGAGCATAGTCATCCCTTAGGAGAAACTTTAACCCAACAACATCCTCCAGCTTCTCCTGAGGGAAAAACTGGAAATGCATAATGTATGATAATGAGAAACAAGTAAAGAACATGCACATAGAACATGAAACAGCTCAAAGCAATCTTCTGGATTTAAAAAGACTGCAGCAGCTCTCTACTGCAGCACCCTCCTGGTTGCCTGAGGCTATATGGGTGCAAATTATTTTCCTCTTAAACGGCACCGAAGACCTGTCGTGTTGCACTTAATGCCAGCTGTAGGAGGGCAAAGGGTTGTTGCTCGAAAGAGCCTGGTTCAGTCCCCGGCCTCACTTCATTTACTGTCTTCTGGCTGCTCACGTCTTTAACGGGGACGTCTTCTGCAGCCTCTTTGCATTGAGTGAACTGCCACTGGCTACTTGCTGCAACACAAGGACAAGTCTGCTGCAGAGCTGACCCTCGTGAAGTCAACCTTTATCAGTCCAGTTTGTTGTTGTTATGAGGGCCACCTCATCTTCCCCTCCTCACTGTGAATACCAGCAGGTCTCAACAGCTTCTCGATGACAAATTGACAACCAGCTCCTTTGCCTTTCTGACACTGAACTACAACTAATTCCTACACCAGCTGTCAGTACAGCAATCTCAGAAGTCAGACGTGCTGCATCCTAGCTGGAAACATCACATTGGATCTTTTTAATCAAATGGTAAAGGGAATAATCCACAAGGAAACTGATTTTTTTGCAGATCTGATTTAAGAAAGTCTGATCTGTTTTATCAGATTTCTGTCTCAACCCAGCTGCTCATTTCATTTCTAACTGACTTCAATCCATTCCTTCACTTATAAAGGGAAACAAACCTTGATGTCGCATGATAAATGATGTTATTGCTGTCAGCTAAGGAATCAAGAGTGATGGAGGAGATTCATTTTGCGACTAGATATTGTTGACCTGTTTTTTTGTCTGACCTAATACTTATTATTAAAGGTCATCAGAGAGTGGATTTTTAAAGTCCGATATAACAACGATAGTTTGGAGCAGGAAAAAGCCAATAGTTGATTAGTTAGGTACACCACCTCACCCTCCACCCCTGAGAAAACAAAAACCTTTTGAAAATGACCTTGGATTTTATTAGAAGTTGGATAATTTTTCAACTGAACATTTAAGTCAAATTCATAAATACTTGGATACATAAATACATCTGATCATTGATAACCAAAATCAAATATGGAAATTTAGAAAATAAAGAAATTAATAAATAAATCTGGAACTGATCAAACTAACTAAAAAAAATCAAGCTGGGAGCAGTTTTTATTTTTTAGTAAACATTTTCAGTTGAGATGTCGACTAGTGGAGGCTGTGCAGCCATTGGCCACAACTAGAGCCAACTTTCGCCGATACCAGTAGTGTGTAAAATATCCTGTCGGCGCCGATTAATCTTCCCAAACCAATTAATCTGTCTCCCTCTACTTGTTGTCTTTATCCTGTGCTGGTAAAAATCAGACCAGAAAATGTTGACGTGTGTGTAGTTCAAATCTTTACAACCATCAGTAGTTCCTGACCTCATTGATGCATCTCATAAAAGTGGAACCATAACTGCAGCATTAGTGGAAAGTTGTAATTCTGATATGTGGAGAAAGTAAAAAAGAGACAGTACCTCCAGGCCACCATAGTGCCACTCATAATTCATCACTAATATGGAATTGTTTGGGCTCCAGCCATCTTCAACTGAAAGCACCTGCTTGTACATTAAAAAAGCAATAGTTTTAGAACACTAAAATGATTGAGAAATTGTTGGGGGGGGGGTTGAGGTTGAGGCAGGCTAGACCCTGGACAAGTCGCCAGTTCATCACAGGGCAACATAAAAAGACAAACGACCATTCTCACTCACATTCACGCCTACGGTCAATTTAGAGTCACAAATTCACCTATACTGCATGTTTTTGGTGGTGGAAGGAAGCCGGAGAACCCAGAGGGAACCCACACAGACACGGGGAGAACATGCAAACTCCATACAGAAAAGTCCCAGGTCCTCAGATGGATTTGAACCCAGGACCTTCTTGCTGTGAGGCAACAGCGCTGCCCACTGCACCACCGCGCCGCCGCTTGAGATATCAGTTAATTGATTTATTGTTGTTTGTTGAACAACATTGGCAATATAATGATTTGGGGTCATCTGCTCAGTCATTTCCATTTAGCTGAGCATCACAACATCAATATTTTAATTTTTTTTTAAAAATGTTTGTCATAAAATTCTCCCTCCATACAACAAGAGATGATGTGTGCTTCCATTGCGTACTGCCAAGCTGACAGGATTGAGCAGCTGGTTATATATCACGACAGGGGAAAAAATTTCAAGTGGAGCTTCCTGCTTCTCTAATCTGCTCATTTGCATAACTTGACACATCGTCGAGGTGATGAGAGTTTGATGGCTTCATCCAGAAAAAAAGCCATGGCTCCACTTGTCTCAACCAATAATTTATGTTAGTTTTGTTTTTTTGTAACACAGTGTGGGACAAGTCTTTCTGATAGAGGAGAAAATGCCTCCTTCCCTTTAACTTTGTGTTCCACTGTGTGCCAGCATTTTTACTTTCAGGAGACAGCAATTGAATGTTGGAACTTTGGCAGCAATTCACAGTCCAATATCAAGACAGGGGGGTTTTCTCTAGTTTGGTAAGCAGCCAGATGCTGAAAGTACTCTCTGTTTAGTAACTGCATACTGTCAAACAGCACTCATAATGCTTTTGTGTTTTTTTGCAGTGGCCTAATGTCTAAGAAAATGGAGGATTTAAATGTGACCGGGCCTTGATAATATTAGAATTTATATTATTATTTCTAAAATTAATATGCAAAGGAGTCTTATAGGAACATACAGTGAAGCCACTGCATTAATCAGAGGTCAAATGTAAAATAAGCAGTTTATCTGATCCTCAGTGCTAAACACCCACATGATACTGAAATTTCTTTTTCTGTTTGTTTTCAAAGACCTCAAGGTTTATGTTAATAACAGCCGAGAACAGCCTTGGAGTTCATCAACAGTCAGCAAGCATCAATATGTTAGGAATCTAGACGTGTTGATGCCTGCCTTCTTTGATTATTCTTTATTTTTCACCTTCCTCTGACTTAATTGATTCTGTTGACTTGCAAATGAGAGCCAAGTCTTAAAACATTTATCACTAATTCCTGTGAGTAAAATACGAGGAGAAAGTTCAGAATTTCAAGTTATGTTTAAGTTTTAAGCAGTACAAACTGAGGGGCGGGATCACTGTATTAATAAAGCAGCCATAACAACTAGACTAGTGACGTTTAGTGGAAGAAATAAAAGAAAAAAACAATCTAAAAGTATTTTACGTAGTTAATTGGCTCCAGAAACAAGATTTGACCCCCATTCCAAAGTATGTGGTTTATCGTGCTGCAAAATGTAGACACACAGCAACAATCTGCAGACAAAACACAAGTCTTGCAGTATATGTATTTTCAAAATGGAAAAATAAACTCAACAGCTGATTTGCTCGCTTCGTAAGGAGAAGAGTGATGCAAGACGTTGAAATGGGAAAATGGCACAGGAACTTTATCAAGTTGATACTCAAGCTAGTCAAGGTCAATTGTGTTGTGTTTTCCTCCAATGTGTCAGAGGAAACAGACACTTCTGAGTCCAAAGAGAAACATTTGGTATAGCGTTAAATATAGCAGTGGTAGGTGGGACACTTTAATGATTAATACAACATGAGGCATGGACGTGGAAGCCTCCAACAGAAACAAGATTACCAGGCTGGACTGGAAACCTGCCTCTAAAAGAGCGTGTTTGGATTTTTATTTCTGTCAGCAACTCAAGGTGTCCTTACTTATTCTATATTCAGATTCCAATATAAAAAACACCTTTGGTGCCTTATAAATAAAACAGTAGGACCTCAGTATTCTTACTGATGTTTGCCACCAGGGACGTCTCAGCTATGAGCCCTGATGGTGTGCAGATATTTGGATTCTGACGGGTAGATTTCATTGGTGTCCCTGTATTTGTTCTGTACTATTGTGTCACTGTTTTTGTTTTCTGCAGTTGGCAGAACATTTTGTTCCATCTGGCAGCCATGTCAGGTCTCATCTTCCTCACCCATCGTGCCAAACGCGCGTTATTTGCTTAAGATTTCAGAATATAGACAAAACTTTCTTTCTGCTGTTTAACTAATCCTAAAAATGGGACAGTTATTTTTGCCCCTTAAAAATTAGATAATTCGTCGCTGTCACTGCAGTGGCCGATATGCCTGCCTACAGCGTCACATGCTTATGAGGTGTCCTTGAGCACCATGACTTAAGATTCTTATATATATGTTAATGAAATATAAATAAAATTGTTCTGCACTCTTGTTATGTATGAGCACAAGTATATACACATTGTTATTGTCCCCTCAAAGGCTCCTATCAAGAGAATTAAGTGTAATTAATTAATGGTTTGTTGCAATAGTTTTCATATTGTGTAAATAACGCATGCTTGACCTTATAAAACGATTCTGTACCTTATCAATTGGAGCACATCGCCCTGGCTGGATCTCATGGGAGCCTTTCATGCTGAAAAGTCCATTCACTCCTTTGGGGGTTGGGGTCATTGTCCTGTTGAAGAACAAATGATGGCATGTAACTACAGAATGGTGTGGTAGTGATGCTGGTTAAGTGTGCCTTCAATTTTCAATAAATCCCCAATAATATCGCCAGCAAATCACCATCGCACCTCCTCCTCCATGCTTCACAGTAGGAGCCACATATTATGAAGATACCATCTGTTCCCCTTCTCTGCGTCTCAAAAAGATACGGCAGTTGCAACCAAAAATCTCAAATTCAGATTCATCAGACCAAACTACAGATTTCCATTGGTCTGTCTCTTCCTATTGTTTCTTGGCCCAAGGAAAAATATTGGCCTCAATTCAGTCCTGAAGGCCTGATTCAGGCAGTCTCCTCTGAACATTTGATGTTGAGATGTGTCTCCTGCTTAATGTGTGAAGCATTCGTGTTGGCTCTAATCAGAGGGAGGCGCTGTTAATTAGTGATACCTGAAGCTGTTAACTCTGATGAACCCATCCTCTGCAGCAGAAGCAAGTCTTGGTCCTCCTTTCCTAGGATGATCCACATGATTAATTTTTGATGGTTTGTGCAATTTTCCGGATTGACTGACCTTCATATCTTAAAGTAATGGTCATCATCATTTCTCTTTACTTAGTTGAGCTGCTCTTGACATAATATGGATCACTACAGTTTTTGAATTGGGCCTTTTACTGTATACCAACACAACCTCGACACAACAACAACTGATGGGTGTCAATGCATTAAGAAGGCAATAAATTCCACTAATCTGCTTTTGACAAGGCACACCTCTTTAATGAAAAGCATTCCAGGCGACTACCTGATCAACCTGGTTAAGATAATGACAAATGTCATCAAGGTAAAAAGGTGGTTATTTTGAAGAATCTAAAATATGAAACTTATTTTTTTAAAGTTTTGATGTCTTCAGTGTTATTCTACAATGTAGATAATAGTCAAAATAAAGAAAAACCTATTGATGAGGAGGTGTATCCAAACTTTCGACTGGTCCTATAAGTGTATGGATAATGTTTGCACAAGAAATAACATGAAAATACAATACAGGAATACAGTATGTAACTGTATTCTTGTGACTTGACGGCAGCAGGCACATTATAGCGGAATCTCTTCATGAATGTTATAATAACATGGATTATTATGGGCAAGATAAATACAGGTTAGTCAAAATGAGGTCATTGTCTCAAGTATTGATAAAGACATATGGGTGGAAGTCGAGACAGTCATCAAGGATGAGACATTAGAAAGTAAACCTATGTTTTTGGCAGCATTGGTTGGTTTGTCTCTTAGCAGGATTACACATAAGTTATGCTTCTGATGAAAAGTTTTGGAGAGGTAGGGTACGGCCCAAGAAACAATCCTTTAGATTTTGGTGGTGATCCAGATCATCATCTGGATCCAGAACAAGATTCCTTTGCTTCTAACTTCATGGATAATGCCATTGTTTGACAAAAAAATAGATCAAATTAAACAATAACATGCCCATAAGATTTACCATACATTAATATCTGATCTGGATGCAAGTAATATTCCAGATCTGGTGATCCAGAATGTTCACATTTATAGGGCCCATGAAAATCCACGACTGTGACATAACAAATAACACTACAGACTTGAGAGAGGATCAAATTGATAAATATTATGAGGGTCAACCTTTTGTTTTTAGGTGCAATGACATAATGGGGAAACTGAGCTGCCTTGGTGGAGGTTTGTCTAATTCATGACTGTCATGTTGTCTTTTCAATACAAAACTGTTATTCATGTATTTGTGCAGGAATGTGTGCATGCAAATACCTACTTGTCTGAGCGTGTGCTCTCTTCCCGTAAAAGGGTCATTTATCTTTGTAAACCAGAACAATACAGCACACGGTCAATATATGATTAAGTCATACTAGCCTATTGATAGCATGTCTCTATTTGCAGGTCACTGTGGGAAAACATTTGCAATTCTTCAAAGATATCTCGGCAGCTCTGTCCCAAAAACCAAGTGGCTCGTTGTCGTGGACGATGACACACTTATCAGGTATGTTTTCATGATGTGGACATGGGGTTTTTTTTCAGCCGGGTCACAGTTTCTCGAGTTTTAAATGCCATGCTTACATTTTTCTCAAAGTTTGACTGTCTTGTAATAGATTTGGCTCATGAAAAGGTTTGAACAGTGGAAGACAGTAATGCTTGGAATGAAGTCATTTTCGGAAAATATGTTCCAAAGATAAAACCATCTAAAAGGCCAAGTACATAAATTCAAGTCCAGCTGGCTTCACTTTATGTCCGTCAGGTTGCCTCTTCATGGAAGCCTCTGGATGTGTAATAGTGCCTTAGGGAGAGTAGTTATTTCAGCCTCTAAATGGACTCTGCCATATGTGTGTATGTACAGGCGTGTGTGTATAATGATGATGAGGGTGTGATGATTTTGATATCTGCTCTCTGCAGTATCCCCAGACTGCAAGCCTTGCTGAGCTGTTATAACCCCTCTGAACCAGTGAGTCTTGGAGAGAGGTACGGCTACGGCCTGAGTCAAGGCGGCTACAGCTACATCACGGGAGGCGGAGGGTGAGTTTCACTCCTCAGATGCTCGTAGAATAATGAAAGATCCAGACGCAGCAGAGGGACTATAAAGCCTGTAATGGAAAACCTGTAATCTCTAATTTACACATGAACCATTTCAAGTCGGTTTAAAGGTGTGTTGCTCCCTTAAGCGGCGTCATGTTTTGCAGGCAGCAGTAAAAATACACAATAAAAATGTGGAATAAATAGACACAAAATACAGCAAAGAGATGGTCATCAGTTGATAAGGCCATGCTTAATTCTCACACTACATCTAACTGCTGGTCACTGCAAAGAAACATTGCACAAAAAGAATTCAAATTCATAATATCCATATATTTTAAAGGCCTCTTATATGCATTAAAAGTGGCAATTAAGCATAAGTTATATGCCAGCTATCCGTGCTGGAGGAAAGCTGCATTACTGATACACAACTGTGAATTTTGAGCTGTGTGAGAAACTATTTAAGGACCTTGCAGTTGCTCTGATACTTTACAGCACAGCAAATGTCAGTTTTCTTGAACATTATATTGTATGGTTTGATTGGCAATGATTTCTGTGGCAGTGCATGATTTGTTTTTTCATGTATAAGTGCTTCTCTTTTCAAAGAGACGTCACATCATTGTTGTGCAGAGCTGATCCACAGACAATCTCCCTCTCAGCTCGATTTGCTGTTTCACTCCCTACCGTCGCCCTCTCACACTAAAATAAGCATAATGAACCTTACAATGATATCTGAAAATATTATATACTTAAAAAAAATGTAGTCCAGCTGCTATGTTAGACATCTAGGTTGTATGTTGCCAATGTGTGTCTTTGTGTTGCTGCAGTATGGTGTTCAGTAGGGAGGCTGTGGTCCGACTTCATGGCAGCGGCTGCAAGTGTTACAGCAATGACGCGCCGGATGACATGGTGCTGGGAATGTGCCTTAGTGCTCTCAGACTTCCTGTCACACACAGTCCACTATTCCACCAGGTTGTATTCTCACTCATACAATTAGTGTCTCTCCCTGTCTATATTTGAACCTACTGTATAGTGAGACTGACATAACCACTGTAAGTAAATCTGTCATACTCATGAACGTGACAGGTTAGGGACATTTTGAGGGGTATTTTTTCAAATTTGGGTCAAGCATCCACTAAAATAAAGGATGGTATGAATAGATTTTGTTGGTCAAAGGTCACTGTGATCTCACAAAACATGTCAATGGCCATAACTCAAGATGTGATCCACAAATGAAGAAACATGTCACACAAAAGTTTTGTGGAATAAAATGATGACATTTCATGCCCAATAGATCAGAGGTCAACTTCACTCTGGTGTTCTTCTAAAAAAACAAACATTTTGTGGTCGTCGCTCCACCGTAACTCGGGAACAGAAGGGGAGGTTGCAACCGTATTTCACATTTGGTCTGATGCTGATTTGGTGACATTAATCTTGGAAGCCCAGAAGAAGAAGATCTATACAAAGATATATAGACTTTCACTTACAAGTTGAAGATTTTTACAATTTGTTGCATCGTTGCTGCAACATCCACATTTAAATCATTTTAGTTCACCACAAGTAGCTGATATTGAGCTTTTAAGTTAAGAAGAATTTTTCTCACAGGAAATTATTAATAGGAATCTTATATGACAATATCGCAATAACTTCCGTTTAGCCAAAGAATACGTTTAATATCTTTTTTTCATTAGATTCAGTCAATCTTGAAGACATGGATGTAAACTGCAACTTGACTGGTTGGAAGAGGCTTACAACCTTGAGGCTGTAATTCCAGTTTTTTAATAAAATACCATCCAAATATTTTATTGCCAAAACCCACTGAGGATTAGATTTTTTTGGCTTGATGAAAGATCATCATTTGAAATCACCTCAGCACTTATTCTGATACTTATTCTTATTATTACAATATTGTAAATTTCCCCACTGTGGGACTAATAAAGGGATATCTTATCTTATCTTATCTTATTCAGTTACTGTGGAAATTTTGCATTGTGATACATGCTGCATTTAAACTGCAAAGAAAGTCATGGGTTTTACAAGTGCATCACCCAGAGACCTCTTATTGGTGGTGGACAACCCAATGGCTGATGTCTTATACATGAGGCCCTGCAAACCCACACAGAGGTTTTTAGTTGTTTTTTTTTGGCCTCTTCTTATCTTATGTTTAAGTTATATTTTAGATTCTGTAATTACAAGCAGCTGAGAGGGAAAATCACATCAGAGTATGTACCTGTCATACATTACGCCATACATTGCCAGCAATAATATCTCCCATTTGGTAAGAAGACCTTCAGAAGAAAAAAAATGACCACGGAAATGGCAGTTACCGTAGGTCTGTAAATGCACCCTTACATCACATTCATAATATATGGGATTGGGCAAAAAGATGGAAAATATTCACATGGGTATATTACTATAGAAGTCGAGATGGTTTTAGAATTGGTTTCATGAAGATTAAACATGCGGTGCAATGACATTATAGCACTATATCCATTAAATATGGATTTTATTTCCTTAAAATTCCTCATTATGACTTGGGTATTTTTTTTAATTTTTATATGCAATCATCATTAACGAAACAGAAACTGGTAATTCTAGAAATTCAAACATGAACGTGGCATAACCTGTGGGCTGAAGGTGGGTGGAGCTTTGCTGGGAATCATCATTAATTGTATTGTTTACTCGTGTGCTGATCCTACTCTGCCTTTTGTTGAAAAAGAAAATTTGTCCCATATAAAAAATCCAGTCGATGTATTGATTGAACCAAAATTATAGCTATTAAAGAATCAGCTAATAAAATGAACTGTTCCAGCTTAATAATTCAGTCACTGATGTTTAGTTGATATTCATTTTTAAATGTATAATCTGCTCTTTCTTTCTTGCTCCTTCACACCCTCACTCTTGCTTTGCAGTCTCTTGTAACTGCTTGTAAATATAAATTGCTGTACTTCATCTTACCTTTCAGGCACGCCCAGAGGACTATGCCAGAGACTTCTTAGCTCACCAGGTGCCAGTCTCTTTCCATAAACACTGGAACATCGACCCGGTTGCTGTTTTCAACAAATGGCTTAAGGATGACTTGGTGGGAAAAGCTTCAGATGGACTGAATAAGAGCGCTAAGACGGAGTTATAATAATGATTTAAAGCACACAGCTAGTCTGTATATGAATATGTATGTGTGTACAGCGGGTGTGAGTGTGTGTATGTGCTATGGAGTCATGGAACGTAAATATTGTCCATCACAGATGTACGTGCTTTTGTATTGTTTATGTTGTTTACAGGGACCATGTGAGAGTTTCCATGACTGCGTTGCATGTTGAGGTTACGGTCATTTTGGAAATATGGATGTGTATTTATATCATATTAAATAATCCTAACCTTACAGAAAATCTTCCTCAATGGGAGATACTGTATCTTTGAAAAAGCATCACTAATGCTGTACAGTGTGCTCTATTTTGACATAAACATCTAATTATTTGAGAGCGCTTTTGCTTTTCTCTTTCATTGAATGTCTCTGAATGGGATTTAGTTTAAACCATTCATGTATAATATATGAATTTGATAAAGGTTAATTGTGGGTGAAACTGCAGAATGAATGCAGATTGTTTTATGTGGCTAAAGGCACAATTAAAGCTCTCTAAAGCATTACTCCCATATATAGTCTTTGAAAAAGTCCAACTGCTGCTCATGTAGATAAACATAACTCTTTTATTTTCCACTCACTTTAAACACCATCATTACATTTTCACCAAAATGCTCACTTTGACCTCAGTCACAGGAACAAGAAACAATCATCATTTCATGGTCGTACTTGTAGAACATTGTCTGATATCCTGAGGTGTTAATGGGTTTGATCAACATCAGTACCACTTTTCTCTTTTTATTCTCACTAATTTCTGAAAGAATTAATTGGCAGACTCAGTGATTTGCTGACTATTATTAAATGTCTTGACCTTGAGCCTTGGCTTAAGATGTAAACTTTTCTCCTGTTTTTTTGCCATATAAAAAAAATGCAGCTCTAATGCATCATTGTTAAAAAAATTGGAAGTGATTGGGGCCTCATAATGGCCACAAAGCTTTAGAAAACCTGAGGATTGTGAAAGCCTTGATAATAAATTACTCTGAACTAATGAAAATTTGAAATGTTAATATGGGAAAAGTCATTACTGCCAGTGTGTGAAATGCCACTGTTAGACTGAAATATTCCTCTATTCAGAGATTCTGTCAGTATTGTTGCTAAATTTACACTATCCTCACAGCACACTGGCTGGATTGAGTTCATGAAAAGTCTATCAGCCTCAGGCATTTGAAGCAGTGCAATAAGTCAAGCAGACATCTCCTAACACACCTATGAATTGTAACCTATTTCCAGGAAATAAGTTAAACTCCTGGTGGAACTCATCCATCCATGGTCTGATGAGTGGTAGTAAGACAGTACTTTGCAATGAGGGAAATCCTCTGCCCCAATCCATACGACATGCATGCTCCTCCAATATTTCTAGCATGTCAGCAACATCCCAGAGGGGTTGGACTGTGTCTGGAGTTGAATTTTATAGTTTAATCCTTGTGCAAAAAAAGTGAAATGAATAAGGATGACTGTACCACTGCACACTCTCCAAAAATGCATCGTTATGTCCTGTCCAAAAATGCGTTTTTGGAAATGTTCACTCTTTATTAGGTGAACTACTTCATTCTGTCATGTGTGGATTTGTTTCCCCAGATAAATTTCTAATACCATAAGCACAACCAAAGCCTCTCCATAGGTATGAGGGAAATACTGATTTCTTTATTAGTGTTTTTATTTTGTTGGCTGATAAACATGGGCTTGAACATTTAAAAGATCATGTGCGACTTTGAGCTCTAAACTTCCCTGCATTGAAATTCAGACATTAACAGAACAGTGGTAAGAGCACTGCTTTCTACAAATCTTACTTAAAATATCCACTATGCAGCTGGGAATGCCTTCAATGAGCATTTCAGTCACTGAAGGGATTTCACATCATGCACTGTAAATTATCACAGATGCCTACCTAATTGTAGTCATTTATACTGTTATTTATATCTATGAACTGCTTTTTGCCTTTGGTCCTGTTGGGTATCCGCATAACTCACACATTTCATCCAGTTGGGGGTTTCTAATTCATTATTCTTTGCTCATAATAACATGATTGAAGATGGGAATCGATCTAATTATGGAGATGCAATACTCATCCCCTGTTCAGCTTTTTGGGACACTGATTAAATCACTAAAATTACAACAACAACAAAAAATCCTGGCCTACTTCTGTTACGCAGACAGTTTCAGTTTATTCTGTCCAGGTGTTTAGATATCTGTTCCAACATTTCAGCCTCTACCACAATACAATGGTAAAACCCGTTCATCTTGTGTACATAAAGCACACTAAAATAACACAAAAAACAAGGCGGTACTCAAGAGAACACATACCTCCGCCAAGGCAGCCCAGTTTCCCCATTATGTCATTATATTTAAAAGCAATAATCCCAGTTTGAGCCACATGACTCCCTGATCATGAAAACCAACCCCTAGAATTTGGAATCACATTGGTGTCATTAGTTTTACTTGAAAAACAATATTTCACTAATGGCCATTTTCTTCAGGATCTAGATCAGTAACTTTCGAAGGTCTTTTGTGAACCAATTAGACAGTTAATCCCGACCAAACCTAAAGATCCATTAGAATACTCTCAGAATATACGGGGTCCCAGCACAGCCCCTCACAGAAACCCTCTCCCATCTTACCACAGGCAACAAAGAGCAAAGGCAAGAAGACACATGGCCTTCCCCCCCACCCCAACATGATGCTTGTTTCTAATGTGCACTACAAAATAAATCTACTACAGTACATATTAAAACTCTTCACTTAAGTTTTAGTTTGAATATATTTCATCAACTGGAGCAAAAATATTCACAAATTTCCAATTTTTAACTTTTTAAAAAAAAATTAATAACTATTACTGAAGCCTGAAGTCTCAGGACGTTTATGAAAATAACCAGAGTGCACTTAAAGTAATGCTTACATGCTAACCTGTTAGATAACTGGTTTTGTGCCAGTTGATGTAGTGTTTCAACTCTAAGGCACAATACAGAGTTATGGTCTCATTTTAGGGGGAATATTGCGACAAAACATTCATTTTCTGTAACCGCTTATCCTGCGTAGGGTCGCGGGAGCCTATCCCAGGTGACTTTGGGCGTAAGGTGAGGTACACCCTGGACAAGTCGCCAGTTTATCACAGGGCCACATAGAAAGACAAGCAACCATTCACACTCACATTCATGTCTACGGTCAATTTAGAGTAACCAATTCACCTGTATTGCATGTTTTTGGTGGTGTTAGAAAGCCGGAGAACCCGGAGAGAATGGGGAGAACATGCAAACTCCACATAGAAAAGGTCCCAGGTCCCAAGGTGGATTTGAACCCAGGACCTTCTTGCTGTGAGACAACATAAAATACAATATAAACACAATATAAATGTTGTCTGGCTCTGAGTGGTCAAATACGTGGCAATATTTAGGCATCTCTAATGCAAACCATGTTTGAAATACATTAAAATTATGCTCTTTCTGTATAGAGCTCTCCAGAGTGTCCATGTTTAGTGAAGGTATGTGACATGGCAGGGCAAGAAAGCGAGAGAGGTGCACCCTCTTCAAAAACACCTTGGAAAAGCACAACAGCAGCAAAAACAGTGTGGTGCATCTGCATAGCGGTGCTTTTATTTGCATCTAAAAAAAACGTGGCATACCATACAGTAGGACACCAATGATTTCACTGGCAATGCATCTCTTTGTAATCGACCTCTAACAAGGCCAAAAAAAAACAAAGGGAAAGCCACGGGGGGGGGGGGTATACAAATGTTGCATGTACAGAACATAAAACAGGATATAAAGACGATAACTATATAATGTTTATACTTGTAGATCACAAAAGATATATGAAGAATGGGGATTCAGGAGAAAATTATGACTTAAAAAAAAGAAGTTAAAAACATCTAAACCACATGAAACACCATTTTTACCGAGCTGTCCGGGGGTTGAATTAACCAAAATGAACGATGGACTGACATCAGATCCTAACGATGACATCATTTCAACATGCAGTCTTCAACATTTCCAATGTCTGGTCTCAATCCGGCTCTGAGCATATCTTCATATGACTCCCATTGCTAGAATACACAGTGACCAGAGGTCAAAGTGGGCCAGAACAACCAGAACGATGTTCTGGCACCTTTGATAAATAAATCTGATTGGCAGGTTCGCACTGAATGATGTCAAGCTGGTTGGTTTTTCACGCGCTACAGCAGCCAGCCATTGCTTCGAGCGAGTACCATTGAAGACCTCACTCAACAAATTAGGGAGAAATGTCACCCCAAGGCCCTGCCTCCTCACCCAAAACACTGTGTGATAAGTGAGGAGACATACAGAGAGCTTTTTTCAAACAATGACTTGACTTTTCTAATCTAGTAGGTAATTTCAGCTGCAACTTTTCATACAGAGCGGATGTCGTATTAAAACTGGGTTTGAATTTAACTATAAGAAACAGCACTATTGATGATCATTTTGCTAGTGATCGAACTAAGCGATGATTTCATATTGTTCAATTTTGAATAGCTCAAATTTCAAGTCTGTTTGAATTGTAGAGGCCTCGACATTCTGTCATCTGAGCACCATTCAGTCACATCACTGTCAGTGCTGCTGTCAGTGAATGCATCAGCTCTGGTATCTGTCTGTCATAGTACTGGAAATTATGGAGTGAGATTATACATATTTTAAGTTTGTAATATATTATTGATTTTTAAAATACATATTTTCTCTGGCTCTTGCCAGCTTGCCAAAACCCGCTTTAACCCCTGGTAGAGACAGTACATAAATCAAAATTGAGTCATCTTATATTAGTTTTCATACTGATTTTTATTCAGATGTAGCTCTTTTTGCCAAGTGGAAGACATTGTCAGCTAGCGGTTGTAATTATAGATGATTTAAGATCCATCAGCAATCCAATAATTTACAGGACTCAAAGCTATAGCTCAATGTACAGAAGTCATCACAGGTTACTGCCACTGCCAGCATTATACTCACACTAAATAATATAAATGAGCCTTATTGACTGTGTTAATTTGGACAATGCATTTTATTCATTTCTTCATGCCAAGGGAAAGATATTTTGAGGTTGTAATTACAGATTATTTACCATGAATCAGCAGTCAAGTAGCTAACAAGACAAATAGCCAATGTAACCTAAAAGAAGCCTGAAGTTAAGTTGTAAAGTTCCGAAGGTTTTATTTACAGAAAGGGGTGAAAAAATAACAGAACAATTAAAGAGGAAATGTGGTGAAAATAGCATTGCCTTTGCCAATTAAGGGAAGTTTCACAATATTGAATATATGGGGGATATTACCTACCATTCAAATTCAGGGCTACAAGTGATGACAGTGACCCAAAACATGTCTACTTCAGTGCAAAAGGTGAGCAGCGAGTAACTTCTTCAGGTGCTCATTTGAGAACCAGACCAAAACTTAAATGTGGACCCTTACACATTACTGCATCTAGCTACTGGTATGACTACTGTATTTTATTTAGATGCAGTTCTTCCTTGCCAGGTTACATAGTCTCAGATGAGGGTGGGGTTTGTTTCTGGAGGATATCTCAAAAGTTATTAAAAAAAATGTCTTGAAATCTTGCATACATATCACTTCTGTACTGAAGATGTGCCTTTTCACATTTTGAAAATTTTACATTTTAACAAATTTACATGTATAAAATACCTTTTGAATTTAGTCTCACTTGAGAGTGTCGTCAGTCAAACTTTTGGTTGTGGGGCTATTCATTCATAAATAATCACATTTTAATGTTTTCCCCTTAGAATTACAGTTCTACCTCTGTCATACAGCATAAGGCAAGAAATTTATCCAGACGGTGTCCAATGACACCAATATGTACCATTATAGAGATGCATACACAGAAGCCTTAGAGGTGTCTGAAATCTTGTTTCACTGATACCATGCAATATAATGAGGCTGTATTGATTTTGAGCATTATGCATTCAGAATGTGTTCCTCAGCAGGAGTCAACTCTTTGCTTGTCTGTTGGCAATAAGAAAATCTTGATAATGAATTTTGGCAAGACTTGTGTACAAGTTATTTTCAGCTATGATTCATCAGGATCCAGTAAATTGAGATGTGATTGTGCCTTCAAAGTTTAGCCCCACAGAATAAACTCTGTCAAGTTAGAATACTGATCTTTAAAGGGCCTCTCTTTTATACAGGGTTAAACTTGAGCAGATTTGCTCATAAAATGGGTGGGATGCAGTTACAGTGAGGCCAAGGACCAATGTTGAAAGTCAAAATGCTGGCAGATCCTAACCACAGGTTCCACACAACTGGTGCAATAGTGAAATAAATAGTGTGCTGTCATAATTTCAAGATAATGCGATTAAAGTATTTCTGAATTGCCCCCCGCCAGCTGGTTATTCCATGCAAAGATTAGATTAGATCAAATATGCTCTATTGCCCTTGCAGGTACATTTGTCTTGGACATGGAAGTCACAGCAAGGACATGAAAACAGTTGTGCAGGAAATAAACACAATTTATTGTAAAAAAAAAAAAAATGCTATTAATGATACACCATTGGAAAATCTCATTCAGTTACAGTGCGGTCATCATAAATAAATGACAGGACCTATGGGAAGAGGACAGAATAGATATGTGAAGCGGTGTGAGTTAGTGCAGTAGAGGCCCAAACTATCATTCTGAGTTAATCATTTTTATTGGCAGGGGAACAGCAGGCTCCTTGTGTCTCTTCATGCTGGAATATGCAACATGGATCATCTGCCTGATAGGGAGAGACAGCAATCTGTCCAGGTTGTCAATGGACTCTCCTGAACTACTTATACCCACAGCCTGTGTGTGTGTGTGTGAGAGAGAGAGACCTTTTTGTGTCATTTGTGTCATCAACATTTTAATTATAAAATTTTTTTTTTTAAATAGCTTTTGGATTTTGGCAGCATGACCTTAAGTTGTTGTATGACTTTATAGTAATTGTTGGGTTTTTTTACACAGTTCTCAGTGCCCCCATATCCTAATAATCTATAACTGTTTGTTGTTTCATTGATAAGAGTGCAAACTGACCTTGAATCACTATGACGTCTATGGCTGCAGAACATCATACATCGTTGGTCCTAATTTCTAAGCACTTAAGGGTTACACTGGGTATTGCACTTCCATAGAGTTGAGAGACTTGCAAGAGAAAGACTTTAAATTTTTACAAAAGGCCTTCAGGTCCACAGACAATATTACACATAGTCCTGTGCAGTCATTCGGACATGCTTAACCAGAGGTTTTAATGACGTGGATGTTAAGTGTTGTTTTATTACAAGCCTTGGTGTGAAAAGAGACATTGATGGCTGCACTTGATAATATGAGCCTTCGCCCCCAGGTCCTGACTGTATGAGCTACATTTCTGGAGAGTTTTGTATTACTGTCATAGAGCAAAATATGATCTGATTTTGCCCCAGCAGTGTAACTTCTATAGCTTGTGCTCGTCTGTTTCACATTAATGTACACTGTGGGTTATTTTGTCCTTCCAAATTAAATGAAACTTATTTCTAGGAGCAGTGGGCAGCCACTCTGCTGCACCTGGAGAGCAGCTCCACTTTTGAGACTCTCCTTGACCGAGGCACATTATATTCAGGTGATGTATGATAGAATACGACTGTTCGACACTGGTCAAATCCAAGAAATGATGGCGAGCATAGTTATTCAGAAGCCAGAAAATAAAGAGTGCAAAGCAGCTCAGTGAGCATCTGTAACTGTGCAGTTAAAGAACATGGTGTGATGAAACTACTGAGAATTCCTCCCACACTTGTTGACCCTCATTTATCTTTGAGACACAGAGAGCAGGAAAAAAAAGGCCACCTGTTCACTTTCATCACTGTGTGAAATGTAATTATTTTAAAGATGTGGGTAAGTGAGATGGCACAAGCTCCACAATTAATTTTAGTATCTGATATGTGAAGAAATATCTGGACTGCATTTTTTAAAATCAAAAAACGGGAGCTTTTTGAATTCCTACCCACCTAACGTGTAACATGGGGAGTGAAACTCGACCAAGCTTTCTTTTGGATCATTGGTAAGGGGACACTGATGACAAAAAAGTTCTTTGCCTGGTTTTCATAGGAGGCTAAAATTAACTTATTCAAAAGTAGAGTACAAGTGAGGGGCTCCTGTACTGTCACAGGAGAAGAGAGAGACATGATGGCATCTGGTGTAATTGTTTGTTTCAAAAAAATAAAAATAAACAGCAGCAGAGGGAACAAGGGACAATCTGCCATCTTTGGGGAGGGTAACTCTCTGCCTTGATGGAAGCATCTGACATCAACATGCAAAAGGTTGTTGAGGGTCCAAATCAATATTATGTGCCTTTGAGAAAACCCTTAATTCATAAAGGTGTTGAAGGTCGTTAAGAAAAGAAAAAAAAGAAAAAAGAAAAGACACTTGATTTGCATTTTGATTTGCATTTGCATTGCGGCTAAGCCTCTCATCGAGGACAGTGCTCAAATATTTACAGTAGGCTATATCGCTGCGCTGTTGCCACTGGCTCAGCCTTTATCAGACGTGGTGCTCAGCCAGGATGAAGGAGTCTCCTCCTAAAAATTACTGAACATCTCTTTGTTCTTAACTACATTTATTTGGAAGAAAGACTGGCCACACCACTTATTCATTCAACACCACATTCATCAAGGACTGGGCAGTGACCCTGCAGAAGATTCACGATTACAGAGTAATCAGCACACTTAAGGACGAATCTTGATACATGATTGCTCTGGTGCTCATTTGTATGTAAAATAAATAAAAGTGGTGAAGGCACACAGCCCCGGGGGGATCCAGTAGAAGATGACAGCTTAATGGGCAGGTTTCCATTAACTAAGACCCTCTGAGATGTATTTGTTGTTAAGTCAGTGATCCAATACATTGTACTAGAATCCATATGAAAATTAGACAAGAGTAGCATATGGCCGAAGATAATTAAAAGAGAGATAAAGTCAATAACATGCATGCTTCTCATTTCCCTCCTACAGCATCCTTCACTCTCCTTCACAGACTGTAAAGGGTCCAACATGTCTCTGACTGTGTGTAAAATTTCAGATTTGATGATGTCGTCAAATTTTTTCTTAACAAGGGATGTAAGTGCCACAGGGCATAAATCATCCAGCGCTTTAGGCGACCTACTCTTTGCCCCTGGCTGCTGTTTCGTGTTTTTGTATTTTTCTCAGAGGCTTCGATTCAGCACTTCCTGTGTGCTTTAGTGACCTCACCCTCCTCACACATCTGTGCCTAAATAGTTTCAAAGATATGATCGTAAGTGGAAAAAGTTCAATTTATGTTTATGATTTAAGGATAATAAACATGATTTAGACTATTTTGATCTTTTGATGAATTTTCAACATTAACTGTTCTGGTTTTGGAGGTGAAAAATACATTTGGAATCATTTCAGAGGTGCTCATGATGTTCTTATGGTCTGTTGTTCACTGTATCTAATGATATTCAGAATAAAATCAGAATGTAAATCTATTTCAGTTGGCAATAGAATAACTGAGCGTCAAAATAAAATGGAAAATCATCTTCATCTTGCGTAAATGTTCCAAACGGAAACCAATGATATCAGCTTTGATGGCACAGCATCACACAAGTCATTCAGTCTGAGTCTTTATATTGTTGATTGTATATTGATAACCTATTGACATTTACAGTCTCAACCAAAATGCACAATAAAAATGAAACATATTCTGGAATAAAAGAGAGTAATACAAACTATTTACCTACTGATATTTGTGCGGATGTTCGGGGTGTGTGTACTGGACCACATGAATAAGGTACCTTGAACTTGTGAGTCGTAGTCTTAAGGTTAGAATAATATGGTGTGGTAGAGGAGTATGGTGCAAAATGACTTTTAGTAAAATGAAGAATTAAATATGAAGGGAGAAAAAAAAAATAAACAAAGAAATAAAAAAAGAAATATAAAATGTAAAGAAATAATAATTGTGTTTGGCTGTGACTGGCTACTGGAATGGGTTTGTTGTTGCTGATGGTTCATTGCTGGTTCAGTGTTGTGTTTGCTGTGTGTTTATTTGTTTGTGTTTACAGAGCATATGCAGTTCTTAGTTTTCTTGTGTTTTGTCTATCTGCACGTGTTTTCTTTAGATGCTCTCTTCTTTTCTTCTTTAGATTAATACTCCCTCTTCCACTCTGTATGATGACAGCTGTTGGCAAATATCAAGCAACATGGTACAGTTGCTTGAAATGAATAGTTATTTCCCTCACGCATGCTTAATTTCCTCTGGTTCTTCTTAAAGCTGCAATAGGACAGGTTTCTGCCTGAATAATGACACCATCGGTTTAAGCTATAAACCTCTCTTTAGCTATGCAACTTTGTCTGCTGTGGGCATAAAATATCCCAGGAAAATGAAGGATGACTGGAGATCCTAGCAGCCAGACACCATTTCCCTCTGCTTCCATGTCTCCATTATAGAATAAATGAATGAATAAACTCACACTAATAATTTATGAAAGTTATGAGCTATTTTGTCCAAAGAGCTCGTGAGTACAATTTCATTCTAACATGGGCAGCACCAGTGGAAATTAGAACCCTAAATCTTGTACAATTATTATGCTTGACCCACAGAGTAAGACCAGATCCTAATGGCATCTTCCCCAGTAATGCTGTAGTGAATCATAAAAGCAGCAAACATGTGAATAATGTGACATAATAAAAAAGGGAAAACATTAATTGCTGGATCCATAAGTGCCCTCTCAGCCAAAACGAGAATAGCGCAGTATAAACATAGCAAATTACACCAGGGGCTGGGTCCAGTTTCCTACTTTATTCATTCATTCCAGTATATTGGGCCATTCTAGATAAGACCTATATTTGTGCTTTTGTAGTTAGAAGGTAATGAGATTAAGCACAAAATGAGATTCTTTTCAAAGTATTTTTCCCATCAGTAGCTGTACTGCGAAACTACTGTATATATACAGGGAGGCTGATCAGGCCATTTTAGCCTGTTTGTATGTCGAGTAGTGATCACTGTCCTCTCATACTAGTGGATTGTCAAAGAGACAGCCGATTGAAATTATTTCCCTTGAGTGTTTTGTACCTCCAGTTCACCGTACAATGAAATGTCCAAAAATAATTATAGTGAGTCCTAAAAAAATGTTTGAAGTATTAATCAAAGAAATGAAAATGGGACTCTAGTATATTCTTTAGGCAGACATCCACTGTGTTGGGAGAAAAACAGAATGCTTTGGGATGAATTTATTCTGTCGTTCAGTTTAAAAATTATTTTAGTCCATTATTCTATAGTAATGAGTCCCAGTGGTCAATAATAGCACTTGAGTTGCTGTCACTACTGCATTGTTATCCCCCCAACATAAAAAAGGAAAATGACAGGGGGATATAGTCATATTTTGATTATTTGAATTTTATACAATTGTTATTTTTTGTTGTGTCCATGGAAATGTAATTTTTATGGTGAGTCTGAAGGTGGCTTATCTTCTCTATAAAATATATCCAAAACAATATACAGTAGTCTAGGCTCTCCAAAGAAATGTCACATGCTGATGCATTTGTTGTACGATTATTTGCGGGGTTCAAGGGGATATATCATCTTCAGAACTGATGACTCTTCTCTTCACAATTATTCGTCTGGCTTCATCCTCATGCTACTTCATACCACTGCAGGGAAGTTAGTATAGAAACTTTGAACAGCTCTGTACAAAAAAAAGGAAAAGATGCAATCAAGCGTGATATTTGAAGCAGAATAAAGTTCCGTTGATTATGTCTCTGTCCTCTCTGCAGAGGAATTTTGACGGGTGCTCCAGTAGATATAGAATCTCTCCACTTTTGTTTCATGTAGTAATTTCACTCTGTTCTCAGTTCAAGCACTCTCAATTCAGTTTATGTGCCTGTTTCAATCAAAGCTGTATTAACAGTGTATGACCCCAGATACTCTGAAATGCTTTTTTTCAAACAGACTATATGTTCACACATCGTTCAGCAGTGCTCGACAAAGCCAAACGGGGGATCGCAGCAGCAACGACTGGGAGATATGGGAGGATGCTTTAATAAAAGCCTCTGTTTGACATCTTCCCTCAGCCTGAGAAGCTGTCACCACACACTATTGTAACCATGGGAAAACCATGCAACAAATGCATGCCATGACCATTATCTCTTTCACTTTAGATGGTAGACTGCCATACCAATGAGATACTCTGTTGTTCAGCAGCATGCTTGTTAAGTTCAAATGTGACCTAAAACGTATAGATAAGCAAAATGAAGGGATGCACATCTTTCAAGGGCCAACAAAGAAAAAAGGGTGACATTTCATTTCATTTCATTTCCAAACTCGCTCCATCACAGGATGTAATAAAGCTCTCCGCAAAATTGTATTTCTCCAATGTTTAATGGCTTTTGAGAAAACTTGTTCATTTTATTCACACACACACAGGGACAGACGGAAACCCATTCCATAATCACTTAGTGATGCATTTGGTTGTGTTAATGGGAGAGGATGCTGCATCGTTAGAAATATGCAACAATGAATTAAACACATCCGTGAATATTGAAAATATTCATCAGCTCTGTTTAGTTTCCTGAAACAGAATTACGCATCATGTCCATGAGTAATAGCTGCATTAAAAGCCCTGTAAGGACATTGGGAATACATTGTCTGTGATACGGTGTAATTTGCAATAAATAGCCTCCTTGCAAGTGTCCTCTCTCAGTTTTCTTTTAATTATCTTACATTAGAGTTACAGTCACTGCTAGAAGCTTCGATTGAATTTGTTCAATCCAGTCATGTGAGGCAAATTGGTGTAAAACACGTAAGGCTGATGCATATTCCTGCATGTAATGATTTAATATCACTGTCCTTCATCCTTTTGATGTGTTCACACTAATTAAGTTAGGGGACAACAAGAAAAAACACACAGAGGGGCTTACTCTACAAAATATACAAATACAGGTGACAAGTATGATAATATATTCATTTTAACATCAGACACCTTTGCAACATATTAATGCTGTTATTGTTGTCTATAAGGAAACATTTAGGCTCGTCAACTGTCAGTCCCATATAATCTTGAGGGATATAGTTTAGTCCATCTTCACTTTATGAGGATGCATCTCGGTTATTGTGAGTTATAACATGCTTACATAAGCACAGCAGCATCTACTTTTTTAATCTTATCATTTTGAGTGATATGTCTTAAAGCAGCCTCATAACTTGAAGCTGCGTTGACTTGTGGTGTGTTATATATCCAGAGGAGCAGACTGTTGATGAAATCAGATGATAAAAAAAAGCGGCCGTCTTGCATGCTTCCGTGACTGGCCCAGGCCCAGTCCCTCAGGGAGATTAGCAGGTATAGGACAGATTGAAACCAGACAGAGGGGAGGATGATGAATCGGAGCATCATTCCCAGGAAAATGATATGCAGTACTCATTTCTGCTTTGGAGTCCTGATGCTGCTCATGCACACGGACGTCCCAGCTGATTTCATATCCGTGACTCTCTCTAAACGCATATCAATTTAGTATAATTCGATTCATTTTCGCTGCCTCACATGTGGAGTGGAGCAGCCAATAAGAATTACGGCGCCATCATATCGACAACAAAAATATTAAGGGAAAAAAACGTATCTGGTGCAAATTTAGCCAGAATAGGACACAGAGATTTAAAGGTCTTTATGTTCATTATGAATTTAATGGTAATGGTATAATGATACTCAGTGTAAGATGACACAGAACAGACTAGCCTGATTCGTTTGTAACGTTTGTAATCACTCACCTAAATAACTTCACATTAACAGTTTGACAACCATGCCTGCCTCGTGCATTTCTACAAAAAAAATTAAACAGATCAGTCAAATGTCTATAGATATGATAGTAATGTGTTCGTCTCTGGAGGCCTACTGTACATAATGAAGGGATGCCACCACAATGCACAGCTACACTATTTATTTTGCACAGCCGTGAGCTTGTCTTTTTCTCAGTTGTCTGAGACAAGCAAACGAGCACATTGACAGAACATCTCAAGTAACCACTACCTCTTGAACGCTTGCCGACCAGGGTGCAAAGCTACACAGTGCGTGTGAATCACTAACTAATGAAACAGGTGTGACTCCAATGATGTCCTGTCCAGGAAGTGGCAGCAGGATTAGTTGTTGAACCTAAAGTGGAAGGAAAAACCCATTAAAGTCCTCTTAGCCGTGCAGAGCATTGGGGCAGTGTGTCGTGCACAGTGTGCCAAGTGGCTTTATCTAATCATGGGTCCAGCTGAAGCTGCCAGCTCCTGATTTGCACTTAACTCAATTGTAAATTGTCTATCTGAATAATATAATACATTGTTTTTGAAAAATTTCACACTGTTCCTTGTCCCTCCTTGACCTCTCTATGCAAATTTCAAGCCTTTCACCGAAAGAAAATTAGCCTCTGACCACTGGTGTGGAGGAGAATGCAATTAATGTGGAGGGTAAGTATTGGGTTTCAGGTTTGCTACAGACTACATTGCACTTTTACTCTTTTGCATCTCTGCTCATGTGCAAACTCTCTTGATATGCACATTAAACATAGCTCTGCCATATTAGACCTCATAATGAGGGTGACAGACTTTACAGCACACTAGGCAAGATATCACTGGTAAAACACACCTGCTTTAGCAGCCTATAGATGAAAAGGTGCATTGAATGAGGGCGCCCCGACCACTGAGAGTGAACAGTTGATAGCTCACAGAAAAAGAATCAAATTTAAAAGAAAAATTCAAACAGCAAGCAGGTGACTGCTCTACCGCAGTAGATCTTTCTTCTCTGCCATCCCTTTGGTATCCTTTGGCATGAAGCAATCAGTGCCTGGTTTAGTAAACATGAGCATGCTGCGTGCCGTTTACTGATGATACATAATTTCTCCGTATAAACAGTTACTTCTTGCTGCCATTCGGAGCTGTCAGCTTGCCAAGTAAAGTTTTGGAGAGGATTCAAGACTCAGTAATTGAAAGGCTTGCCTCAGTTTTTAGCCGATGCAGGTCGTGTATGCAAATTGTGTGCAATCTCAAAAACTTTCCACCTGTCTGACAACCATTAGTCGCTTCGACCAGCTGTTTGTCAGAGTTAAAACCAGAAATCAATCTTTGGGTTTTCCACGTAGCCCATAACTTCTTGCTGAGTCTTTATGCGTTCTACTCTCTCACCTCATTTAACATTTTCCTCTTTCCTCTCCAGTAACAACATCACCTGCTGCTTGCAAGCTTCCCTCCACGGGGGTGTGCACTGTTAATTGTGCCAAGTTTTTCCTCGATAACAACTGCAGTACCTCAGTCGACGCCAATTATCTGAACATGTGTGTTAATTATATATTTATTACTCGCTGTTGATGATGATTGAAATGATGAGACTAAGCTCTGTGCAGCTTTTCAACAGCTGGTTTAATCTTGATCACACTCCTAAAATACAGACAAGTGTGACATATCATCCGTCTATTCTAACAGCGTACATCCATCACAGGAAATCACAGCGTGTCCTTGTTCCAATATTTTACTGGGATGACAGAAGCTGCACAGTTTCATCAGAGGCCTCATCAGTATTGTTTGCAGCCCAATCCATGCAGTCAAACCATCCCTGCAAGACATGGGAGCTTTCATCCACACTGCTGCTCGCTGCTTCAGCACATTTCTTCCTCAGTAGTCATCTTTCTGTGGCATACTGACCTCTTGTGCTGTCACTCATCCTCCATTAAAAAGGCCAAAGTATGAATCAACCTGCCTCCATCTGTGGGCCAGGTTCCAAGCTGAAGACCTCACTGTAATGGCAAGAAATCCCCCAAAGACGGAGTTGCCCATGGAGTATCAGCAGCCACAGAATACCTCTGAAAAATGTCAAGGCGGCATTGAACCTACACCCCCACCAAGGGGAAGACGACTTACTGTCGAGGAGATGTAGCTAATGTGATTTTATGCATGTCTGTGTGGGTCACGGCTTTCGCAAGCAGTTTATGGAATCTCTTTTTAATTGGTTTGTAGACTTTCCGAGCTGAAAACTATCAGCATGTGCATCAAGGTGCTGCACTGTGACAATCATCCACATCCTCCTTCATCCTGGGCTTTCTCTATTCCTTGGAGAGACCAGAAAGAGGCTTTGGGATCAACTGCAGTGCTGAGTTACACAACCGTTGTTCTTTTGTGCTGTGGAATTCATGTTTTATTCCATTGATGGGTTGCCTGGCAGAATTATCACCAAAGCCAATATGCTGCAGCCGAGAACACTTGGCTTACTTTAAAAGAAAGGAAAAAAAACACATACACGTTTTGCGAAACTTAATTATAATTCAGATTTTAATTGCACCACTGCTACTTATTATTCCAGGTGATTGCAGACTGCTTTTATCAGAACACAGTTATTTCCATGTATATTTTTTTTCTTGGTTATTCTCAAAAATGTGTTTTTAATGCTCTGTCTACTAGTGCACCTGGTTCTGCATAACTGGCCAGCAGTGTAGACCTCTGCTGTCATCGTGACAAACCCTGGTGTGTGCATACAGTTGACAACGCAATTTTGTTGTTGTGGTATAGACAGAGCTCTCGGGCATGCAATCATCTTGAATCAGTAGCATTCTCTCACTGAGTGCTGAAACGGGATGTCTCAGAGTTTGATGGCCGTACACTCAACTCTGTCCATCCTTGTCAGTCTGGCTGCTCTCATCAGCAACAGCTGTGTCTCTCTGAGGCTTTGCCTCGCACACGACATACGTCTTTTTCAAAAAGCAACACAGGCCTTACATTTATCTTCAGACACATCTGTCAGACCAGAGGTTTGATGGTTGCGGATGGAGTTTTCTCAAAAGGTGTAGCCATTTGAGGCTCCATCATCTTTGTCAAGCCGTAATATGTGCTCTTAAAGTTATCTTAGAGAGTTTTTCAGCTCACACTCAAAGAGTAACAGGGGCCAAGTGTTCGCTGATAGGGCCGCTTGAGAAACTCAAGTTTGCTACATCACTTTAAAATCACTTTTGAATATCTATATTTATCTATATTTCTATATTTCTAATATTTATCAGAAGGCTGTCTTATAATTTTTACTTTTGATTTTTAGTTGTATATTTATCTTAACAACTTTGATTTTACATTTTTAACCTTACTGTTTTATCAGTGGTTTTAATCATCCATTTGAGTTGTATTCCTATTTTATTCCCCATTAATTCATGCATTAATTATTGTTTATTTTATTTTTTTTGTTTATGTGTTTGTTGTAAAGCAGTCTGTTACACCGGTTTTTGTAAGTGTCTCGATGTTTTTCTTGTTCATTGGTTTACGTCAGTGGTGCTGCTCTTCATCAAAGATACTTTCACTGTTACCATGTTCTTTGTCGCCATCTGCTGGATTCTTTTTAAATTAAGTAAAATTCATTTAAAATTTGCAAGACGCAGTGCAATCATCATCTTATATGTTATGTGGTATTGGTGCATGTTATGTACTTGTTGAATAACTAAATACATTGATAAATTAATTTTAGGAAGTACAGGCTACTGCACAAATTTTAATTATTAAAACATCCGTGTGACCCTGTTGAACACTGTATAGTGAACGGTATCATATGTCGACTTCATGATATTTTAATATGCGTATTGTTGCGTCTACAATGACATTCATTTACCTTTGGTCTTCGGCTCCCCTTGTAAAACTAACCACAGGACAGCAGGTGTGTTTGGACGCGGTGGGGATGGCTCTGAGCCAGGTAACGTGCAGACTGCAGAAAGCCAATGCTTTGCAAGTTTTTCATTATTCAGGAGGACTTGAGGAGGTGTGTGTGTGTGTGTGTGTGTGTATAGTGTGTAGTGTATGTGTGGTGCGTGTGGCGGGGGGGGAGGTTAGGCGGAGTCTGTCTGCAGGGCTGATGGAGTGGAAGAATACATCTGAACAAGTGGATCGCCTGGAGGGACGATGGGGCTGAAACGTGGACTCACTTCTCAAGTGCAGATGGAGACTTCAAAATAAAACGCACCTGCTGTGGCCGAAGGTATTTATCCTCTATTCAAACGTGACTTCTTCTACTTTTCTCCTGCGGCTCATCTTTGGGCACAGTTGTGTAATCTTGTTTCCAAGCCCGATGGAAACGGAGAGCCAAACTTCGCTTGTGTCTGCTTCTCCCCATTTTTCAGTAACACACGATAAGCCTTTCATAACCTCTAGTCGCCGTAATTATTACCTTAAGTTGAAGTTTGCCATTAAAGTGTCGGTATTCGCATTATTTTAAGTTATTACACCGGGGGGAATGTCGCCAAATTTAGTTTCGCCATTTATTTCTAGATAAAACAAAACATTTTATTTTAAAGCATTTCTTTCCAAAGTCCATTTGTGTGACACGTGCTGTCTAAAACGAAAGTTACATTGAGGTTAATGTTTAAATATACTTTTTCTATGAAGCATAAAGTAGGCCCTACTGTACAGTACCTCTGTTAGATAATGTCTGTACCAATGATTACCTGTAGAGGGCGATGGAGGGGAGATAAATAAATAAAAGAAAATGTTTATTATTTATGTTTATCAGTTGGGTCAATTTGGGCAATTTTAGTATAAAGTGTATGTCCTAACTCATACATCTTCAACAAATTGTGCATTCACATCAACCATATACTGTTGTGGGGCAATTTCCTATTAAGAAGTGTTTACTTTTTTCATCACCGTCTCCTTATGGCTCTTGTTAATAGAAGTTAGTGGTGACTTTCTGTGTTGGACATGATGAACCAAGAATATCATAATTACAAGTCATTTTATGCACAGATAGCCACTTGGCACACACAGTGGTTTCTGGGCTATTAGCTTATGATAAATATAATTTCTGCTATTTCCAGTATCCTTTTACATTAGAATGTTCGGTGCATTAAACTAAATCAAAACTCATGCTCTTTAGACTAAAATGACATACACAAAATAAAATCTAATTCATTATGTCTATTTGTCTGTTTCTACAGATCCATCATTACAAGAATGTCATTGTTATTCTCAAACTCTGGCCTGCGGGTGTATAAATGAGGATTTCCTGATGTTTTTCTGCACAAAGACTGTCGGTTTGTTTGTTGCTATTCCTGCAAAACAAAACAAACCAACTTGTTTGTGCAGAAGCTTGCTTGAATTGGCTTGACATTATTAGCACTTCAGTGAAACTCAGCAATGTTTGTGTATGTCACTGTGAACCTAAAAAGTCTCACATAGAAACTCTGTTTTTGCTTCAAATATAATACCATCACTTCTTTCAATATTCTTGTTCCAATCTATATTTCTGCTGCTCCCAATTAGGGGTCGCCACAGCAGAATTTTTCCATTCGCTTTGTTGAACTGGCACAGGTTTTACGCCGGATGCCCTTAATGATGCAATCCTCACAATTGACCTGGGCTTGTGCACCCCCAGTGTCTGGGTTTGCACTTTCAATATTACTGATCTTTAAAATACAGAGAAAGTTTCATCTGGAATTCAGTGGCAGCAGTTGTTCAGATGTTCTGGCACTAGAAATATTGAGCAGAGAAAAACGCTGCTTTCAATATTTCTGAAACTTCTTAATGAGACAGTCTATGAGTGCCTGCATGCAGTAGATGTGATGAAGGCTGTACAAACTCATCTTAGTTCGTCTTTGCTTTTTGATGTTAATAATACCTTCTGAGTAAGTCAGATAAACCCCTGAGCTATCCAACTGGCAAAAAAGACTGAATTGGTAGTAAACATATACAACATTCAAGATTAACTTTGCAAAATTTGGATTGGCCTTCCACCATAAAAACGTTGCATGTACATAAAAGACAGAGTAGGACAGCTGTCAAGTCTATTTAATAAAGTTAAAGTTTGTGTTTGTCCCACGCTGGCATTGAGCAATAAGTAAGTTATTTCTTTCATCCAAAAGCAAGGCAATCCTTTTGATGCACCATGCATTAGACCACAATTACCTCACTGTAACTGGATATGCATGTTGTTCACCTCACCTGGTCTCCACAGGGACTGTTCAGTATGAAGCCCCTCCCTCCCCAGGTGGACTATAAGCAGGCAGAGAAGGTGCGGTTTCAGACTAGTTTGCAGTTCCTTGAATGGTTATGTGTCTTGACCCAACAGGACCCACCGCTGAGTAGAGAACTGGTGACCCGTTGACTTCAGTGAGGATGTTTTGTTTCATGTGAAGTCATGAAAAATGTGGAGGTGGAAGAAATCAAGTGTCCAAGATCAGTAGACTGTGGCACGCCTGACCTGTAAAAGGTCAAGCTGTAAAAGGTTGATAGCCTTCACCCCATGGAGTTATTATGCAAAGTCTCCTTCCACTTGATATTCAAGGGATTTGTAAATGTTAAAACAGCACTCTTTGCAGTATGTTGCTTGTTCTCTTGGCATCTTGAGAAACACTTAATAGAAACACACTTCAGCTACGCAGCGATATTCTCACACTGAAAGTGTCTTCGGTGTGTTACGTAACTGCCGTCTGAACAGCATCAGTCCCCATCAGTGCGCAGTGTGTGTTTTTTTTGCCTACCTGTTGCATGAGAGTCCATGAGAATAGCTGGAATAAACCATCAGCTGGTTTGTGTTAACATTAAGGCTTGATATGTATCAATTATTCATCAAACTCTGCCTGTGCAAATCTAAATGTGTCTCACCATGGAAACAGCCCTCTGTGTCCGCCAGCGGGTGTCAGTTTCAGTGGTGATTCCAACCTTGTCTCGCGGGCTGGGCAGAGCTGCTTTGCTTCACATTCTGATGCATGGACACATTTTATTTGAACAGTGACTTCAGTTTGTTTTCAGATGTTATAAATGTTTATATAGAAGTGTGACTATAATAGCTACACAAGGCTTATTTATTCATAGCTTATCTACATGGCTTGTGTTGATTTATGTCAGTGTTTTGCAATCTGCATAGTCTATGCTGTAGTTCTATATTCACTTTCATTTACACAGTTCACAAGTACTAGATCAGGAGTCTTCAATTGAAATTGCAAGAGGTCCAATCAGTCAACCCTCCTCCCCTGCTGAGGTCTGAGCAGTTTGATGTCTACAGATACGGACTTGTGCCTTTTGCCAGACTGAAGAAATCAGTTTAGTTCACATTTTTATTAAGCAAAGACACTTAATAAGCAATGCAATAAACTCTATAAATATATGTATATTTTTATATTTATAAATTCTTTTCAGTCTGTAAAAACATAGCACTCTCACAAGGAGAACTAAATAGAGCTCTTTCAAGCTGAACTGAGCTTCACAAACAATTATAAGATGGAAGCACAAACTTCTTATCTTAAAAAAGAAGTCAAACATCACAGCTCACATTTGCATATCCATTCACATGCATTGCCTCTCTCCTTTCCAAATTCAATGGGGAAAACAGACACTGCCTTCTCTATGCCACATTTGGTGGCAAGATCAATAAGTTCCACTAGTTGGTGACGCCTGTATTCGAGGATGTTTTGTTGCTAATCAACATTTTGTTTTACATCTATTTTATACACTTTGCTACTAAACTTGTTTAGCTACTATAATATAATGGCTATTGACGCATTATAATCTGCACAGCCCTGTTAATATAGCTCAATCAATTAATAACACAGGTAAGTAAGAACATTTGATACTGTACAAAAGCTAGTTTGTGCTGTTATCATGGTGGGAGTTTGCATTTTTTTAAGTTCTATAGCCAGATTCAGGTCGTTCATTCACACCGAGTAAGTGTGACACCTTTAATGTGTTCATGTGTACAAACTGCAGGGCTGTCCTTACATTCTAAAAGTGAACTGATTTGAACACTAGAGGGTGCACTATTACCACAACATCCTTTGCTAGTTCATGTCATTTACAGTAATACTACATTACAGTCGTCTCTCTGTGACTCTGAATCTTTGAATTTACATATTTCACATTATGTCAGGTTTTTAACACACTTTAAAAAAACACACTTAACAAGAATATGTAGAGAAATAAACAGTAAATGGTGCATGATGCTGTACCAGAGAGACAATCATTGAACGTGCGTATTTAGACATTAAAACCTGAGCTGGCTCATTTGTACCTGTAATAGAATGAGCATAGGGAGATGTGTCAGATTTGTCGGTGTCTTAGTGGATATACGTATGTGGATATTATTAATGATTTAATCACTTTACTTAAAGCACATCTTTTGATTTCATGAAGACATGTCTTTACTCTTCTTGTTAGATAGTATGACGCCAGTATGATTCATGTCCTGAAGCACATTTTAAAGTAGGTCATGACCAGGCTTATAGGTAGTCAAATTAAAATCTAGACTGGTAGAAACATGATAGATGTACTTTGTGGTTTTGGGCAGTTCTCTCAGGTGTGCTGCTGTATAAGCATTCCTCTGAAACTGTTTTCTTTAGGCTACCTTCTTCTTTGACAGGTGGATGAAAAGTGAATCATTACATTGAAGAAAAACGTACGACCAGGGGCTCTGTTATGCAGCGTTTTCTCTTTGACGTAGTTCAGAAAGAGGGTTTGGGTGTGCGATTCTTGACATTTCTCTGTTCCGCAACACAAATCCTTTAAAAACATATTAATGGCATGAATAATGGGGTGTATAAGGCCGGTTGTTCCATGTTCTGACTGCTGTTTTTCCTAAAACAGAAAATGCCTTCACTGCATCTACATACACAGGGTGTTTGTATTGCTCATGTAGGTCAAAGTAGGAAAAACTGGTTCATGTGGTAGGTGTGTCCAGTTGGTGTTCAATTCAGTGCTTGAAAAAGATTGAATAGAGTATAAGCTGCGAGCTGTGGGAATGTTTTTTGGGGTTTACGCCTTACGAGAATGTTAAACACCTTTCGCTCAATGACTCCAGCCATAAACGGCAGGAAATAATGCAGTGGGAAGACAACATGGGCCTTGACACGTAGAGGAAAGTGTTGAGAATGTGCAGGTGCTGTTAAGTGACCGGATGGAACTAGTGACGACCTTTAGCTTGTGCAGGATGTATTTCTCTGTCAAACATCTCTGAATGTGAAGAGTTATTGTACAGCTTTTAAATGCTCTCATGCTGATAGTTTACGATTATTACTTCCGCCAAGCAGGTTATGTTTTTGCCGGCATTGGTTTCTTTCTTTCTGCCTGCTGCCAGGACTAATCAAAACCTTGTGAATGGATTTTGATTACATTTTTTGGAGGCGGCTCAAGGAACAATCCATTAGATTTTGTTGGTGGTCCCGATCGTCATCTGGATCCAGAATTTTAAGTATCCTTTACCGTTGCAGGATAGGGGAAATTCCAAGATTTTTGGATCTAACTTCATAGATAACATTCGCAATGCTTGGACAAACATTACACAAGATCTACCACATTTCAAAGCCTGGTCTGGAAGTAACATTTCAGATCTGGTGATCCAGCTTTTAAAGGGTCTCATGGAAAAGTCGCCGCTGTGAGATAACAAATAATACGTCTACAGACAAATTGTAGCTGAAGCTTTGCTGATTCGGTTTGGTGTCAAATTTGAGCGATCTTCAAAAGTTACTGGGCTAGATCCTGAAGGAATTATCCTGCATCTCATTAATTGTTTTAGAGGCACGGCATGGATGGAGACTTTGACGTGTAGACTCTAAGACAAATACAGGATATTTATTCAGGAATGCCTCGTGGGCACACAGTAGGCGGGGATATTGTAGCTGTCAGAGCGGCCTCTTTTCCCCTCACCCTCTCTCCTCAGTGATGACTTTGCCCCTCTCGTCTCTGCCTCTTGCCTTTTTGCTGAAAAGAGGAGGGGCTGTGTGAGTAATCCAATACCTGCTCAATTCATGAATGTTACTGTAACTTGCTGAACTGCCCTGACAAGTGCAGGGGTTAAAAAACATTAGCAGGGCGAAGCTGACAGCTCCAGCTGCATCTGTGCATCGCAGAAATCTGCTGTCCAACCAAGAGAAACAGCTGAGTTTGAAAGGAAGGAAAGGGAAGAGAAAAAAAATTAAACACTGCACATACAAAAGAGGGGGAAACTGGCACGGCCTCAAATGACTCCTTTGGAAGAATGAAAGAAGTGCCCGTGGGCTCCCCGCCACCCAACATGTCTTCAGAGGAGAGTGCGGTGAGAGATATGGCTGGGAGTGAGACGGATTGCTCTGAGGGACTGGATGAGGCTGTCCTGGGGCTCATTGCCAGCTTACCTCTGGACCCATTCCCACCCAGGGACTTCAGAGGGAAGTTTAAAAAGATGCGCCATAAGAAGAGGCCCACCATTCTTGAAAGTAGGTCTTGCTTTGAGCTGTGATGATTGCCTCAATAATTCTGTTTTTAATTAGGAAGAATTGCTGTTTAAAAAAAAATGTCGTGCAGAGGCAATACTGGCATTTCACACTTTGTGAAATGGCTCACCTCCTCATTGCATTTGCCATAGTTACCTAAGAATGGGTACACACGGTTTTTGATACTATGTATTTAAGTGAAGCTCACTTTCCACACTTTTCGTACTTACTATATGTTTAGAAAATCAAGCAAGAAGGAAAAAGGATTGTTTAAGACCGGAATCTGTGACCCGAAAAAGAGAAGAAGATGGAGAAAGAAGGGGCACCAGGGATAGGGAGTAATAGTGAAAGGGAGTCAAGTGTTTGAGCTTGATAACCACAGAGATGGCTGAACTAGACAGGCATACCTCACATTCCTAACCTTCATCAGAGCCTGATAATGCTTTTAATAAGTGCTTAATGTGTCAGACCTTCCACCAAAAGCCTAATTAAGGCTTTTTTGTTTGTTTGTTTTTTTGGTCATCAGCAGTCTGTTACTGACTTATACGTGTTTTACACTTGTTGCTCTGAGAGAGAACTTGACTGCTGGTGAAGCTGCCAATCAATAGACCCGTAAACCTGGTAATTATGACAGTATTCCTGAAGTAGTTTCCCACTGAAGAAGTGATACTGATCTGGACTAGGCTGCCTGCACACTGTCAGTGCTTTATGTCTAAAGGTTTTTAAGTCATCCAGATGATGTTATGTTATGAACTAAGTTTCCTCAGACTGGCACGGTCAGATTCTTTCATGATATTCACGCCTGCATCACAGTCATTAAGTCGTCTTTCATGACATATTCATCGCATTTTCCTCTGATCTGCTTTGATGGTTTTGTGGTGGATTTCTTGCAGTCACCCGAAATCTCTCAGAAACAGGTCTGTTGGACTTCTGCTCCTCAAACAGTATAACGTTTGGCCTGTCAGGACAGGAGCGGTCTGTAAACCTCAAACCCACACTGCTCTGGAATAGTTTTATTTTTGGAACAAGGAGGATGAAGAGGCATTACCTTATGTAAACTATTTTTTCAACCGTGCCTATGCAAATTGTATAGAGTTGACACAAAACGTATTTATCCTAAGCCTGAGAGTGCACATGGTTTCAGCAGCACAGTATTTGTGACTTTAAATCTATAACACTGTTTCATTTTCTGATTGTAGTATTATAAAAGCAACCAACAGTGTGATTGGTGTCCGAGACGTCTCTCCATTAGTCCACCTCTATATTTAAACTTTTTTCCTCTTTAGCAGCCTTGTCGACAATCATTCGGCCACAGAATTGCATAACCATTTGCCCTTCAGAGGGCCTCTTTAGGCTGACTCGATTATAACTGATGGATCACTCAGTAATCTCTGGGAAGTAAAAGAATCCATTTGGGCTGATCTCTGTGTTTTTGCTGAGATCATTAGTCTAACCAGTTCCCCATGATTAGTCAGATTTGCTCTGAATATAATATTCTACTCGTCCCTTTTGGTGTTTGTGTTATTGACACAGCCCGGAGGTTATTTTAGTGCGGGAGATGTTTGCTTACAGCACAAAGATGCCACAGTATTTGAACAGGGTGGTGCTTCCCTGTGTTTCGTTGTCATATGATAGAGCTGAAAGTTGTGCACACACTGCTGCTAAACTAGTCTGACCATCGTCCGACTGACTGTACTCTTATTTAATATTTTGATGTTCTCCTTTCAAAGAAGAAAACTGTCACAGTTTTCCTTATGCATTGCGCCACTGCACTCCCATTTATGGATTCAATGGAAGTGGCTACTGAGTCAAGTGCGACACCTAGAGGTAAATTCGGTACACTGGGCCAGTCCGATGTTCATATAAAACCAGATTTAAAGTTTTTACACCCTCACTATAGTGTTCATCAGGTGCCTTACGTGTAGCTTTTTATTCTCTGTATTATATGACGGCATGCAGACATGGTGAAAGGCACCACAGATGATGTAAGCAACGATAGAGTAGTAACAGGACTGTGATATTTTCACCAACTATATCATTACTATGTGAAGAGTGTTATTGATAGCTCCACTTTTTTATCAGCAACAACCTCAAAACAAAGCCACATGTGTTTTTACACACCACTCAACCACACAAGCTAAGATGGCAGCGCGGTCACATGCAGCGGCCCGGTGCTCTTCAGCTTGCAGGTTTATGTTTATTTTGTATTTTTTATTTGATTTTTTTGTATTATTTTGTCAGTGTAATTTTGTGTTCTTCTGCTGACCTGGCAGCCATATGACACAACTGTCCTACTTAATTAACTATATAATATTTATGTTATAAATGTTGACAAAAATGTTGAAAAATGGTTAATATCAAAGTTAGTCAGTTTGCATTCATTCCCCTTTAATGCAGATTACACAGATGCAACATCTGTATTAGCATAACCATCAGAACTGCTCTGCAAAGTGTACACATTATCACCAGTGTGTGTGTGTGTGTGTGTGTGTGTGTTTCTGAAATACAACCCTCATGAATGATGGCACAAGTCACACATTTAAACAATGTCACTACTGTAGGAAGGAGGGTATCATGCACAAACATACTGCCTGCTATGTTACAGTGCACAAAACAAAAATGTCCTGTATGACTGTATAGAGACCAGATCAACGGGAGCAGTCAGATAGCACTGTCCTGGTCAGCACACCTGACCTCCAGAAATATGTGTTTACCAAACACTGCAACCAGTCATGGCTTCTCCATCACCGAGTGTATTGTGTAGTGAAGGTCAAGTGGCTGTCACTTGATGGACTGACAGAGTTCTGATAGGATTATGCTAAGAGTGATGAGAGGCAGGAGGAGGGCGATCGGATGATGTGTTTTATAGTCCATATGGTTGAGGACATGCATCTGCTTTTTTCATTCGGAAAAATATGAAAATATGCAAATGTGGAAATGTTTTATATTACATTTTATATTATATAATGCAAACAATAAGGAGCTGCATGATTTAAGAGAAGGTAAATGATTGTAGTGCTGAAACTATTGCAGAATGAGTTAATTAATCATGATATTAAAAATGGCTATTTTAAACTGAAGTTAAAATAATTCATCAATATAAATTCATTGTTTTCTTAATTGTTCATTGGTGTTTTGGTCAGTTTCCATTTAGCATGTTTAGAATCTGGACTGCTTTTCAGCCAAAATAGTTGAATATTTCACTTTTGTCTCTTTGAACTTGAAACATATGACTTTTTTCTATTATTTGATAACTTTTAGAGCTCGATCTGATTTAGATAGATTCTGATCTTAATTGTATGGTTTTTTTTTAAACAGTCATGTTATTGTGAAATAGGAATAATAATTTGCCTCTAAATTATAATAATAAGAAGAAAATGTGTGGAAAACAAAAGGAGTGCACAATGTTTTAACTACTTATTTGACATGTGTTTAAAGTTGATGCATTTAAGAAATAAAAGGGTTAAAAGTCAGCCCCCTGCTCCCATACAGATCCCTAGTGTCCACTTAATCTCCTCTGCTTGCTGATCACTTTAGTGTCTCCTTCTTTCCACTGCTGTTCCCTGCAGTGTGTCGTAGTTCCCGTGTTCTCCATCTCCTCTGTCAGTGGTCAGATGTCACCCGTCAGATGCTCCCAGTCACACTGAAAGACGTAGAAGCCCGGCGCTGTCATCATTATCAGGCCCTGCGCCCAGACAAACAGTAGTTATTATTAACTGTGCTCTGCTAAGAGGATTGCTTCCTGCACTCACAGCCTCTGCACAGTTATTTAAAGGGAGCTCGCATTGCCGCCCACTGCCTGCCACAGCTTTAGAGGGAGAGAAGGACATGTTAAGAGAGTGTGAAGGGAGGGAGAGCGAGAGGGCTGATAGCCAAGGACAGGACACAAGAGGAGGGCGAACGCAGCGCTAGTGTGTTTTGTCAGGGTTTCGTCAGCACGGCATTGTGTGCGTCACTGTGAGGTGACAGCAGGCGCTACCTGCTGGTCCCAGCTCAGCTGCTGCCGCTGCTACTGGAGGGAAACACAACCAGAGGGGGGGTGAACACTGATCAGGAAGCTGCAGCCATGGCTAGCCAGCAGGACTCTGGCTTCTTTGAAATCAGCATCAAATCCTTGCTGAAATCGTGGAGTGGCAGTGAGTAGCTGTTTGCCTCTTGTTGATGTTGTTGTTGTTGTTGTTGTTGTTGTTGTTTACAGCGGACAGAGATGTCTGACTGAGACTGTGACTCTACTGAGGGCTTGACTTTACTGTTAATTACAAGTGTGACTGCAAACTTGAAAGCATTTTAGCAACACACTCAAAAGGGTTTTCACTCGTCTCATAGCAACAGCCACGGATATCACTCTGTAAGTATCTGACATGTTACACGGGCACACAGTGCTGCGGTATGTGGATTAAATTGTGTCCCATAAGTTCTTCTGATGATGATTGGTGCATCTCTGCTTCTCCATATGTTCCAGCCTTATTTTACTTCTGTCTATGAGTCTCTGGCAGAGTCTAAATACCTCTTATTAAGTGTGAGGGCACAGTAATAGGATTAGTGGAGGTTCAGTTAAGTTGCCTATTATGTCCAGGGCTCACAGCTCCACTGCCTTTCATTTGGCCCGCGAGGATGGGAAGGGATGCCTCCCTGCATGTGATCATGGTATATTTCTGTTTTATGCAAGATACGAAAGGTGGACTAAAAAGCTGGACTCCTGTTAAAAGTAACACGAGCAGAAAAGTGGCAAAATAGGCAGCAGCCAAATCAGGAAATGGCATCTTTGCTCATAGCGGTAGATTACCAGTTACAACTAAAGCCGTAAAATCTAAAGCAAGTCTGCTGCACCTCTCAGGCTGTGTGGCAGTTTGTGTATTTCTATCGAATCTGAATGTAAAGAGATGCAATATAGAACATGCTGTCCCTGTCTACACAACATTGAGCCATCTCCTGATGATGTTGCATAATCCTCAGAGTGGATCACTCTGCTGATAAAGGCACAGGCACTCATAGCGCTCTATCATCAGTGGCCCATGGCTATGCATTTAACGTTTTCATTAAATATGTGATCTTCTTATCTCATCTCTCTGCCCACATTTGCACGAGTCATTATGTAATGAATCAAATGAGCAGTCAAGGCGGCCTAGTTAATAAAGTAGTAGTTAATAAAATCTCAAAACACAGGAATTCCAGGCATTTTTTCGCTGTTGATATAGAAATTCATTGACAAATTATTCATCTTTTAAGTTTTAATTATAGAAGAATTGCCCCCATGCGCGGAACCATCAGTACAATACGCGTTTCAATGCTGTCTAAGAGACACTGCTTGCACTGGGACCTCAAGATAAACAAAGTCAAGGCCCTTTAGACACTGCTCTCTCATAAGTCTGTGTGTCCAACTCTAATAAAACAGCAACAATCAGCAGCACAGAGCTGTCATTGTGGAGCAATGGAATCAGGTCTGGTGTTTGAATTGCCTGCAGGCCGGACCACCATCAGCCAATCAGAGCAGGAGGTGAACTGTAGCGAACCGAGCACATCAGTGCTCTTCTGATGATGAGTCGTTATTCACTTAAGCTGCCATTAATTTTCTGCTATGAAGTGATATCATGATCATTTTCTGTTTCATAGTTGTGTGTGTAAAGTTTGAATATCATTTTTGAATAATTCTTCTTCTGCATTTTAGCTTTGTGCAGTGCATTGCTTCTGCTCTATTTCTAATGAGCCAGACATGGTGTTGGAACAGTGAATAAAATTGCAGAAGTTCCACATAATCAAATTCCATCTGATTAGCTAGAAGGGACAGCTACAGCGACTTATATAAATGTCCTGAAATGTATGCTCACAGCGGGGCAACAGTTTTCAGCATGATGTCAGCTTGCTAAACTGGGCCGATGGTCAATAGTATGAGAGCGACATTTTAATCTGCTTTTCACAGAGGTCTGTAATCACTCTCTCACTCGCTCCACTCTCACCAGCTTTTTTGAGACAGTCGAACTGTGATCTTGTATTAATGCAACAGCGTCAGGATGTTGTTGCTCCAGCTGCTGCCTCCACTTTTGATTAATGCTCCAGCAAAAATAGTTTAGCTTTAACTCCAGAGCACATTCCAGGAGATTTGCAGCAATTATTGAGGAAATGTTTGGTGTTTTTTTTTTTCTTTCTTTCTTTTTTAGGTTTGAAATCATACATTAAGTGTAAGTTCTCATGGACGATTCGGTTTCATTTTGATTGGAAAATAATCAATGCAGCACATCTGGCTGTTAACAGAGACTGGTTGTTTCCTTTGACCTACACCTTAATGATATAATCCAACCGGTAAAACGTTCCCACTTATTACGTCTCATGGACTTTTTTTTTTATAACACACAGAACAATGTAATTTTTATTCCCAGACTGAATGTATATAATTACAGCACAGTGGTGGAGGAGAGGAAAGAGAGAAATGCAGAGTCAATGTTTCTCACAGCAGCAGGACAAAGTGCTCCCAAAGGTCTATATTGACATTGGAGCTTAGGCTCCAGTTAAAGGGGTCAGTGGTATCTGAAGATCCACCCACTCTGTTCACAAGTGACAGCTAAAATGGTTGTTTACTCAATGGTCTCTGTGGATGCATATAAGGAGCTGGATTCTGTGTGTGTGTGTCTGTTTTGGAAAGAAACACACTTGTTAGCCTGTATACATTGTCCTCCAGGGAGCACTACCATGCTCAGGGTGTTTCCAGCATGGCGATGATGTCATGCATGCTGTGCCTGGAAGCTCCTTGTTTGCAGAATCACATGTCATGTCAGCGCCTGGAGCAACAGAAGGGGTTTGATAGGCACACTGGTTGCTTTCTGTAACTCCCATGTCCAGTTTCAGCCATCAACATGGGATCATTTATTGATTTGCCATTTTAATTTTTGTTGGTTTAAATATGCATATAAGAATAAATGTGTTTGCATGACTCTCGGAAGTTACCTATAAAAATATATATTTTTACAATAGATATTTTACTAATCTCCCCTTATGGCAGTGTTTGAAAAAAGCCTTCAATTCTTAAGAAACATAAGTGAAGTGTTCCTGAAGTAGTGACTGATGAAGAGTGATGTTTTCACCGGTAGTCTGTGCTACTAGAGGAGGAGGGAAGGGCTGCTCTGTCAGTATAGTGTGCACCCCGGGATAAATATAGTCACACAGCTATGCCACCATAGTACTGTGCTGTGCCTCAGCTAAAAATTCCAGCCTGACCTTCACTCCTAGACGGCACCGGTTAGTCATAGGCATAGAGGAAGCCATAGCAGAAGCAGCTCAGACACCAAGAGTTTGTGTGTGTGTGTGTGAGATCTAGAGATTGCACGGTCTCCCGTACCAAACATTACTCACACTTTTTTAAGACATACCCGCCTTTGGCTCGGTGGACCATGGAAACTATGCCCAGCAGAACTGAGCCAGCTGACACACAAGACATGGATTTTTTTGGTGGATTTTACTAGCAAGCGTGTTTCTTGACTCAGGACAACCCTGGATACCTTGTCCTCCTTCCCCACTATGGACGGGACGGCGGTGTGCTGGAGTAAGGCCAGCGTCATCAGCTTCATCAAGGGCCTGGGTGGGTGCTGAGTTGCCACGAGTGCGGGAAGCATGTCCTGAAAGTTCGTCAGACACGCTGGACATTCCTTAACAGATAGACATGCTTGTTTACTGGTCCCACAGCATTTCTCCTGCGTCTCTTGTGCAGCTTTGACAGAGCTTTATGCTTCATGTACACCCTCTGAAAAATGCTGATTGCTCAGATCTTCTCTCAGGTCTTTTTTTATGTTCTGCACAACATATGCTATGGGTGAAAGCTCTTTTCCCCACTCACTGGTGTGCAGTTGTTTAGTTTTGAGTTAAGCAGTGCAGGGAATTAATAAGAGCTGTTTTTATCTTCTCCATCCTTTACAAGGACATTGATGATTCTGCTTTTCATTCCTCTTTCGACAGACCACATTATTTGATTCCTCTATTTAGTATCATGCCATTGGGTTTTGACTGACCACAACTTGACTACACAATCATAAATTACTAAATATATTTCACATTTCTCAATATGACACCTTGCGCACACAGTGTTTTATTATAACAAGCTCTAACCAAACTTGTTTTTTTCTCAAGGATTGGCAATTGGCAAGTATTTGGCAATTTCGATGTCAAATTTAACAGCAAAGAAAACAAATGTGTGATGCTTACACATACAGTGTGTTCCAGATTCTTTGCAGACTTTACGCTACTTTGCTGCTACGGATGTGATTTTTGTCCAGTCGTATATTCATTACATGCTCACACAAATTCTTTCTATGAACTGCAGAGGAAATGTGGTTCTCATTGTGAAGCAGTGAGTTTCTGTCCTTCCCAAAACACTTTAGATGTATAGAAGCTCATGAGGTGGTTGTGCAGTTACAGGTTGTGGAGTCTCAGGCTAAATAGAAATTTCACAGTTCTAGTGAGATGTTTGTGAGCAATTCTTTTCTATATTTAGCACTCATGTGGCTGGAAGCAGCAGAGTGTAACACGTGGGTAAACTTTACCTTCCGTGTTACTTTGTAGGGATTTACGGCCTAAAACAAGTCAGCTGTAATTGAACGTGGGCCACATCATAACACTTGGCTGAAGGATGGTCCCATGCGTAAGATTTTTACTTCCCTCAAAGGGCAATGACATCTTTGGTACGAAATGAAAACACCAGCTGCAGGCCATGGTGCTTTAATTTCCATATGCGCTGTGTTCACTGTAGCAGTAGGAAAGACAGAGCAGACTCGGGGCAAGCCGGTGCCCTTTGGACATTCTCTGTCAGGAATGTTCAACATGTTGGGAACTTCATGTCCATGTTTGGAAACTTCTCAGTAATATTCTAGTCACTGATCTGCCTTTGTAAACAGATCAGTGGCTGATCCCGTCCCACTCATTTGTGCTTGAATTGCCAATGTTTGACTTAACATAACTGCTTCCCATCTTGTGCTTATCTGGTCATTTCTGCAGCCTCGCCTGTGGGGAACGGATACAGTAAACCCCCCATCCCTCCAGTCTGCTGTCCTCAGGGAGAGAAGGGTCCTCCCACCATGATGCCCATCAGCATTGACCCGGAGAGCAAGCCGGGGGAGTACATCCTCAAGAGCCTGTTTGCCAACTTCACCACCATGTCAGAACGAAAGATCCGCATCATCATGGCTGAGCCGCTGGTAAGTCGGCAGAGAGTGAAATAAAGATGTGTCCCATATGTTTAAGCTTCAGGAGTGGAGACAGAATTAAAAAATAGGCTGTCGGTATTATCATGGGAATGAGGTCGTGACATTGGTGGTCTGTGACAGGCCTCTTAACCTTTATAAATATATGTCTACCGCTACATGCTACCACTCATCAAAGGTTGGAGGTTTTTGAGTTGTATGTAGTTTAATCAACGCTTGAGACAAGTTCTATATGAGGGTAATGAAAAATCTGATGTATTACTGTTAAGGCCTTGGCCATGCAGCTGAGGCTTCCACACACTAAAGAGGGGATGTTAACTACCTTGTCATGTTTTATTGCTGTCAGCTGAAGGCCTGATAATTCTCTGTGAGGCAGCAGCTCCATCAGCTCAAAGGAGGCAGATGCCTGGGGACAAAATGTGGAATTTTCTGCCTGCTTCATAGTGCCTCATTGTTAGAAGCTTCAACTTATTTTAGCATGTTAAATGTACTGCTGTAATAAGCCCTGGGAGAAGTTATAGTCATGTCCTCTTTACACTCATGCTGCATTGTTACTTTACAGTAAGGCTGCAGATAGCAATTATTTTCATTTTCGAGTAGTCCCCTAATTATTTGTTTGATTAATCTGTCCATCATTTGGTCTATCATCAAAAAATAGAGATAAAATGCCGATCACAACTTTGCAGAACCAAATGTGATGTTTTCACACGTCTTGTTTTGTTTGACAAAGGCTATGTTTATCAATTCAAATTTTTGGCTTCTATCAGATTTGATTATCTCGTTGCCTCGCTGAGGTAATCGTAATTACAAGTGACCTGTATCTAGCTCTAATGTGAACTCATCTGTCCTCTGAAACGACAGGCGTGCACACATTGATACGTTTTTGCATCACCAGCAACAGAAAAACATAAATTTGTGAGACAACTCGGTATTCAAACCAAAATGGACAGACGAGTACTGAATGTATGCATGACATTTTACACTGGAAGAACAAACACTTTGTCAGCTGTTCACGAGCGCATGGTGAACAGCTGATCAACTGCATTGTTTGTTGTCGTCTCTCCTCTCCGGCCGTTTGCTTTAACCGCGCTGTCGGTGATGACCGATGACAACATCGCTCAGCATGTGTGAGAAGTACATGCAAAAAGTCACATGATTTCCAATCTGACCGTTCTCTGTCATGTCACACGGCCACGGATCGGACATGTATCCAAACTAGGACCACATATGAAAGTGACTCACATCTGATTTGAAAAGATGTGCTCATACAGCCCTGAAAAAAAATCTAATTTGTGCCACATTAGGGGGAAAAAAATTGGAATTCAGTCACTTCAGCCTCGTAATGTGAATGTAGCTCAAATGTCCAAAACCCACAAATATCCAGTTTACAAGGAAATGTCAGCTGTGTAACTTCTGTTTCATAATCTTATTATTTTAAATGACTTAAATAACTAATCTCAACGAATTGTTTCTGTTCGACTTGAGCTGATATGTTTAAAGGCTTAAAAAATGTGATTCTTTCCCTCAAGTTTGGACATTTTCTCACACTGTAAGGAGGAGGGCAGGAATTAGAAAACTCACAATTAGAGCTGAAATAATTAATCAAATACAGCTAATAACAGCAATCAATGACAGGTAATTAATCGGCAACTATTTTGATTATTCATTGATTAGTAAAATCAGATTTCCTGGCAGAAATGGCAAATAGTTGGCTGTTCTAGCCACACCATAGTGAGGATTTACAGCTTTTCTCTGTTTTACATCATTGCTGAATATATTTTGAGGTTTGAACTGAAATCTAATGATCATGATCTTTGAGTTCGGAAGAATGGGATCAACATTTTACACTATTATCTGACCTTTTACATTCCAAAAGGTGAATTGATTGATCAAGAAAATAGTCAACAGAGTCATCAATAATGAAAATAAGCAGATGGTGCAGCCCTAACTACAACTGAGTCTTTCAGATAACTGTGAATTGCATTTTGACTAGGAAGGTACATCAGACTTGAATGGTCACTGTCACTGACTGGCACCTGATTTTTTTAATGCATTTTTGCCCTTGTCTTTGTATTTGACTAGCTGGTGAGCACATCTGAAAAAACAGATGAAAATAAAACTTGCCAATAAAGTCTTTTAGTGGCGGTTGATCAGTAGAATCGAGAGCAGCTGTCATAAATAATTCTGTTGACATACTGTCAGGCAGAAGAGGAAGAGCTGCTGTGTGGTAATCTTCCCCTGCTATTAATATCTTAAAGTGAAAGTCAGCTAAAAATGACCAACTGATCCACAACACTAGAAAGAGCCTTAGACTCAGTTCAGCAGTAATCTCTGTGTCTGTAGCTTTATGTTTTAAGGCGCTGTATGTAAGTTAAATCCAGGCAGAAGTGGTGCAACATAAAAATGAGACTTGCAAGAACCACTACTAAAACAATTACAGGCCTTATACTTCTTTCCCACAAAGTCAAATCTCCTACCTAAAACAGAAGAAAAACAAGATAAAACAGACGTGTACGTACTTTTCAACAATAATTTTATGTAGGTGTTACAGGTCTGATTTATTGTCAGGTTTACTGGTGGCTGCAATGGACAGTCAGTCTCCAGTTTTAGGGGCTGTGATTTATACTGTAGGAGCTGTTAGTCATTGGCCTCAGTCTGCAGAATAGTGTTAATTATCACAGGGAAAATGTGCAACCCTTCGATTTAGTGCAACTCTCTCCAGAGAACTGCAGGGAGGATGTCTCTCTATGTTTTTCCTCTCAGTGGAGAAATGGCTGAGTCATTTGTTTCATCCCTTCTGTGTATGTATTGGCTTACAGTTGTCCCTCCTGCCCATCTTCATTTGTGTTAACTGAGTCCAACTTGTTCAGTGATCTGTAGTCAGTATTAATAGATCAGATACACAGAACATTGTAAGTTTATAAAATGAGTGTAAATTAAGAACAGATACATGATTAATACATGTGTGCAGACATTGAGTTTAGTAAAAGCCCAAAAGAGCAAGAGGCATCGACTTTTCTGTCATTCCTGCACAGATGGGCTGCTAAGGTGCAAGCATTGTACAAAACGTAAAGGGTTCTTTGGAGCATGGGGCTTAGCTGGCACTTAGCTGCAAGAGAGAGAGCAAACATTGCCATCACCCCATGCAATGTGAATGTCAGACAGTTACCTATTTTTGGATTAATAATCAATACAGTGATATGGTGTGATTTGCTGAAGACAGGATAGGGAAATGTCTGGCAGAGCAGAGAAGCAAAAGATTGAAGGACAGCAGATGCTGATTTGTGCAAGGATAGATTAGATGGGTTTTTTGTGCTAAGGGAAGATATAAACTTTGGTGGTATTGCTGCTGTGCATGAATTGATCAATACATGTGATCAATAACGGGAGATGCAGCATAAGCTCCTTTAAATATCTTGGGAAAACTCAAATGAAACCTTACATTTGAACTTTATTAACTTTCAACAAAAGATTACAAAATAAGTGTTCAGACAATGGCTCTATAGACAATGCACGACAATTGTGTTCAACTTTGTTCTCGTGTTCACATGCTGTGTGAAACTTTAAGACTGTGACACAGTCAACGATGGAGGCAGAGTGTGGAAATATAATTATAAGGAAAAATAAAGGAAAAATAGGATGTGATGTTTGGAATGTTTTATTCCAAGGGTGGTGAAGGCAAGTCATAACTAAATGTTATTCATCCAATCATAGTGAACAAACATTCGTGACAACAAATTCTTTAACAGCCAAGCAAAGACCAGCTAAAATTCACTATAGCTGCTGCTGCACACTTACACTTTAAATAATGTCATGGCTGCTTTTATATACTGGAATGTAATGTACCTTTTCATAGAACGTTTTCTGCCAGAGAGGCTTTAAGAAGTAAAGTGGTGTGATGTAAAAGTCCTAATGGGAAGCAAGTTGATAACAACACTTCATGCCCATTAAATTTTTGGGACATGCTATCACCATCCTGGGGGAAAATATCGCCTACAGGACTGTCCTTACAGCAGATAAAGACTGTATTTCACCCAAATCCCCCCTTGAAGACCTATCTCAGATGATAGAAGACTGTAATAATAGGAGCTGTCATGAATGTCCCATCTCTAATATCAGACCCTGCCTGCTGCTGCCTGGCGTCAGACGGATTGATGTGTCTCTCATTAGCTGCCCTGTTTCAGAAATACTCTGCACAGTCTTTCCAACAGTGAGGACAGAGTTATGAGCTTCAGTGCAAACGTCAGAGAACTATGTCAAATAATATGTACCAATAAGAAAACTCCTCTTTTCACTGTGTTTTTCAGGAAAAGCCTTTAACAAAGTCACTGCAGAGGGGAGAGGATCCTCAGTTTGACCAAGTAAGTGCTGTGAAATGCTGGATAATAGGGTCTGGTAGCAAAAAAAAAAAAGTGGTATTAAAACGATGAATTCAGTTGACATTCACTAAACTTTCTGTGTTCATTTCACCGTTACGTAAAAGAACGAGATGAGATGTATTTTTAATCCCAACATGTTTTGCATTTCAACCTGCAGGCGATTATGTAAAAGACAAATATTTAACTGTTTGCCTCTATTTGCATGTGTTAAATACTGCTCCAGTATGGTGAACTGTAACATGAAAGAACTGGTGAACGCCCTGCTCACATCCCAAAAAGGTCTTTCAGATCCAATCAAGGGCAGGAGTGTTTACCTTGAGAGCTGGCACTGGCTTCGTGCTAGGTGTGTCCAGCAGGTTTGTGGCTCTGCAGAGAAGGCCCTTTCACAGCCACAGGGGTGTGCTTGTTCTGCTGCATGAGGGCATTCAGCAGCCACACAGAGCCAGGATTCTTCTCCAGCCTCGTGCTGAATGAAGGGCTCGCTGTGTTCCCCTAGCCTGACCAGACTCCCCTCCCTTCCTGTGTGCCCAGCCTATCCCACCCATTCCTTCCTTTCCCTCAGAGGGAGGCTGCCCCATTGGCACCTTGAATCTCTGCAGAGCCCAAATGAGGACCAGCTCCCCCTTCAATCTCATCTGTCTCCCTTAATGTGGCTTTGGAGCTGCCTCTTTCCATTCTACTGTGTTTATTGTTCTAGAATAGGAAATGAAAATGAAATGTTAATGAATCCTCTTGTACTGTTTGAAATTGTCTTAAAATTGCTGTACAAATAAACAAAGGAAACACTGATTGCTATCTCGTACTTTGGTATGTTAAATGGCAAACACAAGCATGCATTTGCACGATGTGTGTCCTGTTCTTCCAGTTGATAAGCACCATGAGCTCTTTGGCTGAGTACTGTCTCCCCTCCATCCTGCGCACTTTGTTTGACTGGTACAAAAGACAAAATGGACTAGAGGAAGAGCTGCACGAGTATCGGCCGAGAGCCAACACCAAGTCCAAAAAGTGAGCATCATGAAGTTGATTTTGCACACGCAATATGTGATCACATGTATGATCGCAACACGTGTGTTAACTCTTGTTTTGCCTCTCTAATAGTGATGAGCAGCAGAAAGATTATCTACTTGAAAGGAGGGATTTGGCCATTGACTTCATCTTCTCTCTCGTACTTATAGAAGTTTTGAAACAGGTGACTTGACTCAGTTTATCTTGTTATTTTATGACATTAATCTCACTTAAATAGAGATGTATTGATGTGCTGCTGCTGAACAAATAAACATATTATGAATATATTGTTTTATACCTATTCATTCTAATGTCTCCATGTCTCTTAACTAGATGCCGCTCCATCCGGTCCTTGATAGCTTGGTCAATGAAGTCATTAACTTAGCCTTTAAGCACTTTAAATACAAAGAGGGGTAAGCTCTTGTCTTTTCCCAGGACTGCTCCTTCTTTGTTTCAAAGTCCAACGTTTCTCTAACATGTCTTACTATATCTTCTGTTCTGTTTCCCACAGGTATCATGGTCCTAACACTGGCAACATGCATACTGTAGCAGACCTCTATGCAGAAATCATAGGAGTATTAGCCCAGTCCAAGTAAGTAGCAGAGATAGAACTTTGAATATATAATTTAATAGTACTGTTTTTCTCTTTCAACCTTCTTTGCTGTTAAAACTTCAATCTCTGCTCCATTGGGTTTTGGTGTCATGCCACATCATAACGGTGTGTTATCATTCCTGATGCCTTCCTGCAAAACGTCTCCCGCTTCAAGAGCCTGGAACAGAATGTAGGGACGACACACTTTTGGACAGGTCCCCCTCACACCAAACTAGGACTGGAAATTGATGTCTGTTTATTTGAAGTTTTCACATCATTGCAGTCAAGGAGCAAAAATACAGATATGGTGGTGAGGACACTGCATATCTCCCTGTCAAAGTGCTCTCTGCTTAATTTCCTGCAGGAGATACTTCACTGACAGACTTTTTATGTGATCTTTAGATTTTTCAGAGGTCAAGAAAGAAAAAGAAAGAAGGAGCTCAAGAATGTGACTCTACTCTGAAATCATTTGAATATAATTCATAGCATTTCGAGTGGCTTCAGAGAGATTCATGCAGCTTTGATTACCTTTAAATGTAGCTTCTCCAACACTGTGTGTCAGTAGAAACAATACATAATTTCTCCTCACATTACCAGCTGCAGAAACAGCTGTATTCTGTCGCTACAGTATCCTACTAGCCTCCAGTGAAGAGGTTAAGAGATGCTCCCATGTTGACTTATCTTCTAAGTTTAGACCAGCTGAAGAATTCCATCTCTGGTTCAGTTTGGGCAAAGGATCAGGTATTAGATGAGGAGTCATCCTGGTTCACAGACTCACAGTCTGCATTTGAGGGTAAGATGAGGACTTGTGAGGTGAGCTCCTTGATTGTCACCTTATTCTCCCTCCGTCTCGAGGAACTTTTTTTTATGAAAGTGCTATGCTATCATCTCTTTATATAAAATACGTTGGTTTTTTTCTCTCAGGTTTCCTGCTGTGAAGAAGAAGTTCATGACTGAGCTAAAGGAGCTACGACAAAAAGAGCAGAGTCCATCTGTTGTCCAGAGTACCATTAGCCTCATCATGGGGGTCAAGTTCTTCCGAATTAAGATGTATCCTGTCGAGGATTTTGAAGCCTCTTTTCAGTTCATGCAGGTACAAAAGACTCCTTAGAATAGATCTTAAATTATTATCATTAACTTGCCTGGCTACAGCGTAAACTAATTATATGTTATAAGCTATATATGTTTACACTCTCTTCTGAAAAATGAGCCAGATATAAGCCCATATAACCAAAATCCATCAGATTGTCAGGAGTTGCTGCCCTTTGACCTTGACTGTGTCTCTTATTAGCTTTGGCATGCAGTTTGTGGATTACATTCAGTTTTGACCATACCAGATACATACAAGTCTGTTTATCTCTTGGGTAAATCTTTTCACTCTCTATATCTATAGTAGATTTAAGGTATTTTTATGTACTTTGTGTTGAACCATTCACTGCTCTCTTTTCTACAGGAGTGTGCCCAATATTTCCTGGAAGTCAAGGACAAGGACATTAAGCATGCTTTGGCTGGTCTCTTTGTTGAAATCTTGGTTCCCGTTGCAGCAGTAAGTTTTTTTTTCCTCCAGTGTGTTGCATGCATTACACAATATTTAAATCAAATGGGTAAAGAGCACCACTCTGGAGATGATTGTGTCTTGTCATGTGACCTCGTGTGATGTCGTTATAGGCAGTGAAGAACGAGGTGAACGTACCCTGCCTGAGGAACTTTGTGGACAGCTTGTACGACACAACCCTGGACCTGTCCTCCAGGAAGAAGCATTCATTGGTAAGTTACCCAGCAGAACGTTGGTCATGTTTGTTTTTACACACCTGCTGTATGCTTACATAGATCTCTGTCGATCCTCAAGCATTTCAACATCACACTTGTCTACGTTCTCTTGGAACATTATTATCCATACTAGAAATGATTTACGAGAGGAGACAAGCTGCCTTTTTAAAGCATAAAAAGTGAGCATGAATGCAGAACACTGCACAGAAGTGTGTGTAATGCTCCTTCCCTTTTTAAAAAGTGTCTTCAAAAAAGCATTTCTACACAGAGGTTCACAGTGAAATGGGAAAAAAAAAGAAACTGGTACTGCAGTTTACATTCCCCTTGGGCAACTAGCATGGCTTAAAACCACATTATTAGTGATAGTCAGCAAAAAGCATAATAATAGGAGAAAACCTCATCATGGCTTTAAGACAAAACCGGTTTACATCTTAAATTGCCCTTATGCAGATGTGGTTCAGACACAGTATCCTCTCAAAGGACAAGCATAAATATTACATATGGAAGCTATAAGTGTTCAACCTATTTTAAGGTCAATGTGAAGCTAATAGAAAAATACTGATTGTGACAAAAGAGAGCCAAACAGTACATGTTCTCTTCACAGGCGTTTTACCCGCTGGTGACGTGCCTGCTGTGTGTCAGCCAGAAACAGTTCTTCCTCAACAGATGGCATGTCTTCCTTAACAACTGCCTCTCCAATCTGAAGGTGATGTGACCTGGAAACCAGCAGCCCTTCATTCAGACCACAGTGGTCTTTGTAAAGGACTGAGGAGATACATGAATGTTGTTCAAGTGTGCATCTCATTTGCTCAAAGTATTTGTCACCACTTTGGTTGTCAAACAGAAACATGTTAATCTACATTGTGTTTGCATGCATGTTGAACGCACACTGTATAATCACAGAGTGATCACAGTTATCAGCTCAGGAATTTTGTTATTATCTGATAATTTAGGCTGCCACTTGTCACAAACGGGTTTTGTCATTGACTTTCCTTTATACTGTAATTTCATTGCAGAGTCGAGACCCTAAAATGGCTCGTGTTGCATTGGAGTCCTTATATCGGCTGTTGTGGGTCTACATGATCAGAATCAAGTGTGAGAGCAACACTGCGACACAAGGGTAAATCTGTTTGTCACCTCCTATGTAATGTGGTGAGCCAGCCAAACAGGTGGATGGAAGGATTTCTAATTGTCTTCCCCGGATGTTAATTTCCATGCGGTATAAATGCCAATTTCTTGATTAATACATTTTTCCTGTCACTTAACTGTATTTTTACAGTAAATAATTGCGAGAAGTTGATGAAGGTCATAGGCTGACTGATATTTGTTGGTATTAAAAGTATTTGTGAACAAATAAAATTAACTGAAGTAGCAATTTTACACCAAATCCTCCATCCTTGCTGATTTTATTGGTGTTTGCAGAGAGGAATGCTCTGTTTCTTATGTACACATGCACAGGAGTGCAGGTCAAGCGTGAAGCCTACACCATATTGTCAGCGCAGGTGGCGCACAGGTTTTATCAGCATCTTACAGCTGTTAATATGAGCCTTAGCCCACATGAGAAACCCCAAATGGGTCAAGCCAGACACTGTAAATGTTTTAAGTCACAAAATAAACTTGTCCTAAAAATAAACCTCTTTTCAAGCAACATAGAAAACATTTTAATAGTTTGCTCGATAATTGCATGCAGTCTAATGAAAGTTTTTAAATGTTTGTCAAAGGCGTCCTCATAACCTGTTGTCTTCTCTCTCCACAGTCGCCTTAACACCATCGTAACAACACTTTACCCCAAAGGATCTCGCAGTGTGGTACCAAGAGACATGCCACTCAACATCTTTGTCAAAATCATCCAGTTCATCGCACAGGTAAACACAATGATGTTGTCACACTGCACTAGAGAGAAGTCACAGAAAATGATATTTCAGGTTACTCTCCGTTAAAAACAAATCATACAATCCCGTTCAACTTGTAAGATATTTCCTGACATTCATGACATCATGTTCAGCACATTTTTTATGCTTATTTCATTACAGGAAAGACTTGATTTTGCCATGAAAGAGATTATCTTTGACCTCCTTTGTGTTGGAAAACCTGCAAAAGCCTTTAGTCTTAATCCAGAGGTACAAATTCAACACTCACTTACATGATGTGTTTATACATATGCCTATAATAACCTAATATTGCTAGGCTGCTTGTGTTTCAGTGTCAGTTTTCCAGGACTAACAATACAATAGTGGAAATTGATAACAAACATGTAGACATTAAGTTTTGTTTCTGTCCAGAGAATGAATATTGGTCTGAGAGCATTCCTGGTCATAGCTGATAAACTGCAGCAGAAGGATGGCGAACCTCCCATGCCTAACACTGGTTGCACTTTGCCCTCTGGGCATACGCTCCGAGTGAAGAAGACGTACCTGAGCAAAACGCTGACAGATGATGAGGCCAAAGTCATCGGTCAGTGTGACAGAACGTGGTCATGGATGTTGGAAATCACTCCCAGAGCAGGGAGAGCTTTGGAATTTGATTTTGGTGTCAACAGTTTTTCCTCTGTAATCTTCTCCAGGGATGTCACAGTATTATTTTCATGTGAGGAAGGCTATTGATAACATCCTCAGACACCTGGACAAGGAGGTGGGACGCTGCATGATGATGACTAATGCTCAGATGTTGAACAAGGAGCCAGAAGACATGATCACGTCAGTGCACACATCTGAATGTTGATGGTTGTTGTTATTCTATAGCCATTACATCGTGCAGTCAAAAGTTACTTTATAATGATATGTCTAAAGCAAAACACCAGTTTGAGTCACTGTATGACATTTTATTATGACGCTTAATCGGTTTGCATTTGAGATTTTAAGACTCTGAAAGCATTTTTTGCTGTTGAACTTAAAATCTGACATTTTTAGAGGTGAGAGGAAGCCCAAGATTGACTTGTTCAGGACATGTGTTGTTGCCATTCCCCGCATCCTGCCTGATGGAATGTCCAAACCAGAGCTCATAGACCTTCTCTCTCGGTGAGTCACCTTTGTTGGGGAAGCTGCATTTTTTTTAAGATAGACAAAGCGCTGGCACCACATTCTGACCATCTGGCAAGATAATCATCTAATTATTAAGAAGAAAACTTGTACCATGCACGAGAACCTGAATCTCCTGCTTCCTGAATCCATAGAGAACACCATAGTTTAATTTCTGATTAGCTCTTTCCATTTCATCTCCTGACACTTCATGATTTATTTCAGACGTGAGGCAACCGGAAGCCTGATAACTTCTCTAATTCAATGCTGCAGGCAAATTTAAGGCGGCTAAATTGTGTCTCAGAGGGGCTCATTTCTGCATGTCGGATTTGCTTCACAGTTGAGACAGATAAGATATTTGCAGTGATAAAATCCTGCTTCCTCAGTCTAAATTTATCTCAAATGAAACGTCAGCATTGGTAGCAGATAAGGGACTTAATTTGACTCCTGTAACAATACCTGTTTCATTTTTGTCGTTCTTTGTTTTATTTGTCAGATTGACAATCCATATGGATGACGAGCTGCGACTTATTGCCCAGAATTCCTTGCAAAGTCTGTTGGTGGACTTCTCAGACTGGCGTGACGACGTTCTGTTTGGATTTACTAACTTCCTGTTACGTGAGGTCCAAGACACTCACCAGGGACTGTTAGATACATCCCTCAAATTACTACTGCAACTGCTCACACAGTGGAAACTAACCCTGGCGGCCCCAGGGAAGAGCTGTGACACTGCAAAAATACACACTGCTGAGGTAAACATCTTTGTGTCCATTATTAGATATGTTTGTGCCTTAAACAAGTTGAATAAACTAATTAAACTAAATTACAGTTCCACCCATTCCTGGTTTGTCAGCCCTTCCGATTGCTACTGCAAATACTTTTTTCTAACATCAGCTTTTGCTTTTATTTTTATGGTTATGTCACAGCTGCTGCAGACCAGCTCAAGTCTCAAGATACCTGCAGAACACAGTTCTCACTCCACTGTGCTGCATGCTGTGGAAGGCCTGGCACTCGTACTGCTCTGCTCCTGTCAGCTGAGCACCCGCAGACTCGCCATTGCCATCCTCAAAGAGATACGAAGTCTCTTTATGACCATCAGACAGTCTGAGGTAAAACAAGACAAAATCAGGTGACAGAATACAAGAACGTTTGATGACTGAGTTACAGACTGTGATTTCATGCTTTGTCACCTGCAGGACGATGACAAACCAATGATAGAGATTATGGACCAGCTCAGCCCTGTAATCCTGGAGGGTTTTGTCAATGTTGTCGTCTCTGATGCAGTGAGTTGTTTGTAGCTTAACGCTGTGATTCAGTCTAAATCAAGATGTGTCTACAGTTAATTTGCTGGTGTTTTCTTCTGATTTTTATTGGGGTTTATTCACATTGTATTAAATTAATGTCATGTGCCCATCGGCTACTTTCATGAAAAGATCAGTTTTAACATGACAAAACAGCAAATGCTTGTTACATTGACTTGATTTAGTTATCTAACATGGAAAAAATGGATAAACAGCTGGAACAGAGCAGCTGTTAGCCTTTTGACTCTTAGTTATATAATCATTAAGCTGTCACCATGAAGAATACTGATTTTTTGAGAGTGTGCTAACACAGTATTGCATTTTTGAATTGTGTTTCTAAATATGCTACTTATATTTTCCTTAATAACATCTGTCTTCATGCACTGGGCAATTTTAAAATGTTGGGCATTTTTACATCCATTACCTGTCTTCCTTCAGACCAGTGGAAAGAAGTCTAAAATGCATGTTGAGGTTTTTATTTTATTTCAGATTTCTGGAAATGTATGCAAATGATCACATTTAATTATAATAGAAAGTTCACATATTTAAACATAACATTTCAGATGACTTTTAATAATTATAAGTTGTCTTATTGTAAATAATCTACTGGGAAAGTTTCATGGTGATGTCTGTTTTTACCCCATTCATCTTTAGTGTCTTATTTTTCTTCTAAAAGTGTGCAAAACTATAAATATATATCTTTAAAAGCTGTTTTTTTCTCATACTCTGAGCCAGAAATCTCTATTTCACTAACACTTTTGCATACACCAGACTTTACAGTTTGATTCCTGTCTACATTCCTGTCTACATTCCTGTCTTCCTGTCTACAAGAACATTTTACAGGGTGTTTTACAGCAAACGTCAAATGTAAAAATGTAAAAATCTCTGGTTCTAATTGGTCAACAAAATTCAACAATAATTTTGTACATGGATTTAGCCAACATTCAGATTTATGTTCTGGAAATGTATGCAATGCATAATTAGCATAATTATACAGACATATTAAGTAACTTCTAATACAACAAATAATTGTCCTAATGAAAGTGATCTATTGGGGAAATTTGATGGTGATATCTGTTATTGACTATCTATTATTACCCTATTCACCTGTAGTATCTTGCCTTATAATTTTTCTTAAGCATGAGAGGCAGATGGACGACATGTTGCTAATCTAGTTCAGTCACGATCCCTGACCTTTGCCCCCTCTGTGCCACTTGCTTATCGCAGGCCACCCTGCCAGCTGGTCACCACGTGGACCTTCAGTGGCTCGTGGAGTGGAACGCACTGCTCGTCAACAGTCATTATGACATTAGGAGCCCCTCACATGCATGGATCTTTGCCCAGTCTGTGAAGGACCCCTGGGTGCTGTGTGTCTACAGTCTCCTTCGCCAGGACAACCTTCCCAAGCACTGCCCCACAGCTCTCAGCTACGCCTGGCCCTATGCCTTCACTCGAATGCAGATGCTTTTGCCCCTGGTAGATCCAAAGTAAGTCTCCTTAACCAGTGAAGTGAGTTTAGGAAGGACCATGAAACTTTTTTCATTGCATATGAAAAAAAGGCCCCCTGTTAAAAGCAGCTCAGATCTTAAGGATGTTATCTTCTTTTCTAATGTTTCACCAGTAACCCAGTGTATGCGAAGAAGACCAGCACGTCAGGCAGTGGTGATAATTACGTAACGCTGTGGAGAAACTATCTGATCCTTTGTTTTGGGGTGGCCAAGCCAAGTATCATGAGCCCCGGCCATCTGAGAGTATCGACAACGGAGATCTCGGTGGCCACGCCTGACAGCGGTGTCAACTATGATAACAAGGTAGCTGCCTCCCTGCCCCCCGGCATTATTAATTCCCTCAGTGCTTTGTCTCTCCAGGATCAGGTGTTCATACAGCGCTTTCTGACACTCAAACTCTAAGCATCAAATTACACAGCAGCTACCTTACTGAATGGAACAGGAAGCTGATATTCTCTACTCACCTCAGCCCAGCCCTGTGTAATTAGTCCTATTCAAGCAGCACTAGAGCTTTATTTCTCAGACTGAACCTTCTCTGTTTGATGTTTCAGGTGATCGGGACGCCATCTGTGGCTTGGCTGCTGAAGCAGTTGGTTCCACTGATGAGGGCAGAGAGCATTGAGCTGACAGAATCATTAGTTCTGGGCTTTGGTCGCACTAATTCCCTTGTTTTCAGGTATATCAAAGAACTGTGTTTTACATGCAGATAGCTGCATAGCATTTTAGCTGGTGATTGTAGCTGTAGTGTTGTTTTAAAGGGACCAGACCAGTCAAATAAAAGAGTGATTAGAGATTACGTCCTCTGTAGTTAAAATGCATGCTGACCTCCATTTGTGTGGATTTAAAATAGAGATAAACAGGATATTAGTTAAGTGGCGCCTTCTAGCCTTTTCAGCAGATCCCAAAAAAATCTGATTTATTTCAGCTTTTCCTTAAAAACAGTAACAAGTAACAAGTCTTACTGCAGTTTATTTTTGTCTATTTAACTGTATGTTTTACCCTAGCTGTCATCTGTGAAGCATTTTAATTTTTCTTCATGATAATTTTTTTTTATACTTTCACCATTGGCACACAGGGAACTTGTGGAAGAGCTACATCCCCTTATGAAAGAAGCCTTAGAAAGAAGACCTGAGGTTTGTGGAATTATTTCCAGCAGAGTAATCGACATGAGCACAATATTTACCACTGGAGTTTTTTAAATGAACTATGAGCTGATATGTAGAAGGAACTCTCTGACAGTGAATATAGACTAATTACATTAATATCAAAAATTATGTCATCAAGGATTCCTCTTCATGATTTTTTTACAGAACAAGAAGCGCCGTGAGCGACGGGACCTGCTGAGACTGCAGCTGCTACGGATCTTTGAGCTGCTGGCTGATGCAGGCGTCATCAGTGACAGGTTACTATGACATTAGTGGGCACATTACAGCCCCACACTGCCTAGTATCACACTCACCATACACTAGGACGTAGCATATAAATAAGATTTCAAGACAGGGTCATCAAGATATAACCATTACAAATTGCTGTATAGTCCATTTGCATTGCAAAATATTACATCTCCTTGTTTTCTCTCTGATCGTGAAGCACAAACGGAGCTCTGGAACGTGACACCCTCGCCCTGGGCGCTCTGTTCCTGGAGTATGTGGATCTGACCCGGATGCTCCTGGAAGCTGAGAATGACAAAGATGCAGAGATTCTCAAGGACATCCGATCTCATTTCAGCGCAATGGTGGCCAACCTCATCCAATGTGTACCAGGTGTTGAAAGCCCTCTGTTGTCACTAACAATGTCAGATTGATAAATTACTGAATACTTTTGTCTTATATAGATGGCTAATACAATCCATCTGTCCTTGACATCAATATGTGGATTGTGAATTATATGACAGGCTTCCATTTGGCTGTGGTTAGCACAACATATGGAGCTGACATTGACATTGATTTTGATTTGGATGTCGCCCAATGGCAGCTACAAAAATAGCACTGCTTAAGGTCATAGCAGGCCAGGACAGGTGATGACTCATGACTTGCCAACCACTCACAAGCCCCATTGACTGACTCATGAAATCTCAAGGGACAACGACCCTTTTATCATCATATTAGGAAATGCTCATGTAGTATTTAGTATTTAATGAATGAGTTTCAGATTGACTTGTCGCTATCTCAATAACCTAATTCCGGCTTTCTTGTTTCCATCCCCAGTGCACCACAGACGCTTCCTGTTTCCACAGCAGAGCCTGCGGCATCACCTCTTCATCCTCTTCAGTCAGTGGGCGGGCCCTTTCAGCATTATGTTCACCCCTCTGGACCGCTACAGTGACAGGAATCACCAGATCACAAGATATCAATATTCTGCCCTAAAGGTAAACTTACTTCTTGTGATCTATTTCCTTCCACAAACTCTCCACTAATATTACCCATGACCCCTGGAAGTGCATCAGGCTTTGAAGTAAATTTAACATATTTCAAAATCACGTGATGCATACTGGGCCAAAAATTGTTTTTCCTTTTGACTTAAATTGTGAACAAAAACAGTTTTAAATGGTGAATTTTTAATTTAACATCACTGCCTTCACAAAATGACTAATTTTACTCTCAGACTTTGACCCAATTGGTCTCATAACATTTGGAAAGTCTAGAAGAGCTGCGTTTTTAAATCTTTTTATCCCCATTAAAGTTAGTGTGTGTCAGGAGTAAGGCAGCTCAGCTGGTGGAAGTATCTATACATTAATATGTTTTTGTTTTTCTTGTATTATTTTATTTTATTTATTCATTTATTTTGTTTTTATTTTATTATTTTATTTTTATTTTATTGTTTTATTTTATTATTGTATTTTATTATTATTGATTTTATTATTATATTTTTTTTATTATATGCACTACTTAGTATTATTCATAAGAATGAACAGAGAACCACCATCCATTTATAAATATACTGTACATCCATAATATTAACCCCTAATGCTTTGTCGATGAAAAAAACATGCAACAAAACAAGGCAACGTTTTTCTTCTCTATGTTTTTGTAACAATGGCCAAACATATTTTATTTAGCCACAGTCTTTTGTGAAACACGCCCCTGAATCACTAAGTGTGGTTGCATTAGAGAAAATCCTCATTCTATCTCTAATAGCCACGATATTTCTATAAATGTACATCTGTTGTTTGGCTGCCTGTTGCAGCAGCAAACAGCACGTCTAATCAATTCAGATATTGAAGAAAACTTTTAGTATATTATCTCTAACTTGTCCAGTGATGTGTTGAATTACCACATTGGAATTGAAGTGTTGTTGTTTTTCAATGTTTTGACAAGTATTCCTGGGGTAGGACATTGTGTGTGTGTGTGTGTAAGATGAAGGGAAGAAGTCAAATTGTTGATACGTTTCTCTTCGGTATTAAAATCTATAACAGCTGAGAATTGTTGACTGTTTGTTCTTCCAGGCCATGTCTGCTGTGCTGTGCTGCGGGCCGGTGTTTGATAATGTTGGCCTCTCTCCAGACGGATACCTCTATAAGTGGCTGGATAATATTCTAGCCTGCCAGGATCAGCGGGTATGTGGCCAATATTTTACCACCATGTTGCATTTAAACAAAGAGCTGACCCAGAAAACCCCTCTGATAGCTTGCAAGTCTGCTTTTTTCAGCACTAGACCTTAGCAAATGTTCACCATTGTTTTCTAGGAGTGCTCCTGCATGTTTATTTTACTGCTGCATACGTTTTCATGGCTTGATGAGTAGCTTTAAGTGTGAGGGTAACCAAGACAATAATTTATCATCTTTTTTGTATGACAGATGTAGGTTTACTGGAATCATTTTAGGCCTCAGATATTTCAGATCATTATAAAATCAGGCATGTAAGGGATCCTTAGATGCCTGAATTCAGGAATTCAGGAGAGTCTTTGTTGTCATCCTCTCCTCAGGTACATCAGCTTGGCTGTGAAGTCATCATCCTGCTCCTGGAGCTCAATGCCGATCAGGTCAACCTATTCAACTGGGCTGTGGATCGCTGCTACACAGGCTCCTATCAGCTCGCCTCAGGCTGCTTCAAAGCCATTGCTACAGTCTGTGGCAGCAGGTACAAAATCTCTCAGTCACTCTGTCATCTATTCAGCCGGTCGAGGTCAGCTGCCTGTGCACATTTTATAAAGGAAAGTTCTTATATTAACTTCATTTTGGGCAATTTTTGCGATGCTAATGATATATCTACCCTGTATCTGTTTCACTGCATCACCCACATTTCTTGTCCAAGTGAGGAAATCAAATTAGCACAGTCTTCACCTCAGCTTATCTGCTTAAAGGGCTCACCGTTCATCTGAAGTTGGCCCTCCCCTCTTGCTTTATCTCAAAAACATGAAGCATTATATGGAACACGTATCATAAATTTCTTAATCCTGAAACGTATTTTTTCTCTCTTCTTCCTCTTTAGCAGAAACTACCCAGGTGATGTAGTAACACTGCTGAATCTGGTCCTCTTCAAGGCATCAGACACCAACAGAGAAATCTATGAGATTTCAATGCAGCTAATGCAGGTGAGAATCACAAGCACTTTTGCCTTTTGTGCTTGTGTGTAGTTTTCTGTGATAAAGTGGATAAATCGTACTTATCCTCTCTTTCCTGGAACAGATTCTTGAAGCTAAATTGCTAGTACACTCTAAGAGGATTGCAGAGCAGAAGCCAAACAGCATCCTCCATGGCACCCATGGACCTCTGCCACCCCTATACAGTGTCTCCCTGCCTCAACTTTCCAGCCAGCTGGCCAGGATGTACCCTGAACTCACACTTCCTCTATTCTCAGGTAGATGTTTGTGTCGTGTGTGCTTGTATGTGCGGCCGCAGCAGGGTTAGCCATGGTATTTCAGCCTTCTTTAATACTTCACAGGTTTTTCATCTTCTTATGGCTTCCCACTAAGTGCTGGTGGCACATCTTCCAAAGACACTTCCTATATCTATGAACACTCCTACTAGGGACTCCCAGATTAAACTGGCAATTATGGTTAAAACTAATTACACAGTGTGCGTTATATTTCCACGTTGGGCATAAACTACACAGTCTGCACTGTTATTCTGACATTATTATCCCTCTTCCCCTGCTTTTCTAGAGGTTAGCCAAAGGTTTCCCACCACTCATCCCAATGGGAGGCAGATCATGCTAACTTATCTCCTGCCCTGGCTCGGTAACATTGAGTTGGTGGATAGCGGCCTGTTGCTCCCGGTCTTCACATCAAGCACCTCAGATTATGACGCCTCCATCCGGACGACCAGCACAGGTTCATCCCACCCACTGAAGGGCACCGGCTGGGGCTCCTTACAGGCCACATCTATGGTGCTCAATAACCTCATGTTCATGACTGCCAAGGTAAAAAATATGTTGCGGAAATGTAATAAAATAGGTATTGCAATCTGAGGTAAGTGCAGCTAAAGTAACACTGTGTTCATTTTAATGCCTCTGGAGTACGGGGATGACCTGCCTGGACCAGAGATGGAGAACGCCTGGAATGCTCTAGTGAGCAATGACAAGTGGAGCAATAATCTGAGAACCACACTGCAGTTTCTCATCAGCTTATGTGGTGTGAGCAGTGACACCACCCTCCTGCCATATGTAAGATATATCATTTAGGCCAACTGGAAAATGTTATGTTGCTATTTATTTGAGCTCTTTCCTATTTCTCACGGACATTTTGTGATATATTTGTTTAGATCAAGAAGGTGGTGATCTATCTGTGCCGCAACAGCACCATGCAAACTATGGAGGAGCTGATATTTGAGTTACAACAAACAGATCCTGTCAACCCCGTGGTGCAGCACTGCGATAGTCCTCCTTTCTATCGCTTCACCGCTACAGGCAAAGTCTCCACGGCAGCTTCAGGTACATCATTTAACAACACTGAATCAACTCCTGTTGAAATGTGTATGTGTTTAATGGCAAAAAAATCCTCCACCTAGAAAATCCCAAGTGCTCTAGTGGCAAACCTTAGAAAACTGTTAGCTCTGGATCCCAGCAGTGTGATGTGCTCAGTTGTCTTTACTTGAACATAGTGTAAAACATTTAGCTCTTTTTTTGTTTCATTTCCAGGCACCACGTCCAGCAGTAATACCATAGTTGGAGGCCAGGAGAGCTTTCCTGACACAGATGATACTAAGCCTGTCAAGGAGAATGAAGAGAGGTAGACAACGATATCTTGACCCCTATTAGATTAAGCACAGTCCTAGCCAGACTTACCATGCTTAATGTTTTCCTGACCCCAGGTTAAGCCACATAACGCGAGCTCACTACCGCCTGGAGTCACGCTACAGCAACAGCTCAGGAGGATCGTACGATGAAGATAAGAGTGAGTGTGTCTCTGCACCACACACCCTCTGAACAAGTACTGCAGTCATGGTCTGGTGAATGTGGAGTACACAGGCTGGGTTGGAGGGTAAGATGGTGACTGACATGGCGTCATTGATTATGCATGAGCACTGCAGTGTCACCTGGGGTTCTTAAAAGGCTTCTGTGAGACTTGGCACTGAAATAAATGTAGTCAAGCCCAGTGCCTGTGCACTACTGCTAGTGATCCAAAAACGGCTTTGTTACTGTCTCCTGGTCTGAATTAGTCCTGCAGACTAATGTGAGTTAGAAAATAATCCATAAATTACTCTGTGATTAAAAAAAAAGAAGAAAAAAAAAAAGCTTCAAAATCAAAGGTCTCCTCTGTGATGTTGGATGGATATTTAAAAGCATCCCCCGTCTGTCACCTGCCTATTCCATCCATGCCCAGCTATGTAGAGTCCACAAACTCTAATTTTTTATTAAAATGTGTTACGTGGGATAAATGTCAGCAGTATAATTTTCTGGAACCATTTAGGCGAACCTCTGCCCCCCTATGCTGATTGGCTCATGGCTGTTATTGAGACCAGCCAGCCTCATCCTTTGCCCATGCCTCTGAATGGAGGATGTTGGGCTCCTCTGGTGGACTTCTTGCCGGAGACCATCACTCCCAGAGGACCACTGCACAGGTTAGAGTGCTACATGCATTCATGCTACAGTAATACATTACAGTTTGGAATATCAAGATACAACTGCTACTAGTTTGACCCTCAATTTAACTCTACAACCAACTTTTTAACTGTGATGCTGTACAATTCATCGTCATTTTTAAGACATTTGCTTCATTTAATTGCGTGGGTTTAAAGTATGTGTTTTTGTTTTGTTATAGATGTAATATAGCAGTCATCTTCATGACAGAGATGGTGGTGGACCACAGTGTGAGAGAGGACTGGATCATGCATTTGCCTTTACTGCTACATGCATTGTTTTTGGGTGAGTTCACACAGTTAAGATGGTCAAGTGTAGATTTTAAATTTGCCAAATATGAGTCCAGTATGATACATCACATTTAAGTTTCAGTTTAAGTTTCTTCCCTTGTGAGACTCTTTCACTCAGTCTCAAATATCAGACTGTGTCATTTTTTTGTTAGACTCTGAGATAAAGATGTTGAAACCAGAGAGGAACTTGAAAAGAAACCGAAATAGTTCTCGTTATAATAACAGTGTGTCACAGAGTTCACAGTGCACTGAGACAGGCTCTGTTCCTTTTATTAGGCATGGATCACTATCGCCCAGAGGTGTTTGAGCACAGCAAACGTCTCCTCCTCCACCTGCTCATCATGTTGTCCTGCAACAGCAACCTCCAGGACATTGCCTCAGTCTTACTGCAGACCCATGACATCAACGGCACTAAGACCCTCAGCTGCAAAACAAGTCTTCAGCCGGAGCATTCAGGTAGAAATATAGGCCTTTAGTAAGACCCACCTGTTTGAGTTTTCTCAATTACAAATATACTCAAATGTTGATACATTGGCTTGGCTTGGCTTTTGATATGTTGCTTGTCTCTCTGGCTAATGTAAATGTGAACAATGGGAGGTAATGACTGGCATTCCTTTCAAAGGATAGAAACATTTCTTATCTGGGGAGAAAATATTTGGGCACTGTTCCAAAAGCAATATTGAACACAGAGGACATCGGTGTCCTGATTAAAGCATTCCATTCTTCTATTTTTATCCTCTTGCCCAAATTGGGGCCATCTGCTCAGGCTTGGATAGACTAGTTTGACCCCCCCCACCCCCACCCCCCGCTAATTATTTGTTTTGTAAATGTTGAGATACTTTGAATTGACACATGACCGTTTGAAACTTTCATCCTGAGAAATGTCATTTAATTTTTCTAGTGATACACACATCGATAATGCTGCAATTTAGATCCCAAAGAAAACATCCAATCTTTTTAACAAGTTCAGCCCCATGTTTATTGTATTTGTATATAATGTGAAATATGTTGTAGAAAGAATCCATTTGTAAATGATAGATAAGGTGCGTAGCAACTTAGAACATAAACATGACAGCCCCATCCTATTATATAGTAAATACTGTCAGTAAACAAGGCTGACTGGTACACACACAGGTCATGGCGCTCCCCACATGATACAGTTACAGGAAGGTACATTAAATCAAACATGCAAATGAACCACCATAACTTGTGTCTCATCACACACACCTGTTCCCCTGTTGTTTTCAGGAGGATGTGTTGATTTCCTGCGGGAGTGTCAGACGTCTCCTGTGCCAGACTCAGGTCTGAGTTCCTCCTCTACATCATCCAGTTTGAGTCTGGGAGGCAGCAGCAACAACCTGCCTGAGATCTCACATGAGGTGGAGGAGCTGGTGGCCTCCAGTAAAATGGATGAAAAGACTAACAAGCTCATTGAGTTTTTAACCACAAGGTACTGATGTCGATATGTGGTTAGAATCATTGATAGCACGTGCAGGAGCAGAACTCTGAGAATGTAGTTTTACTTACAGGTCGTAAAGTATTATTATTTACTCAATAAAGCCATGTCTTACAACAGAAATATCCTTTTCATACTCTGTTATATTTTCTCATATTTCTAGATGTACATTACCACCTAGTGGTGCTGTATGCATGGTACAATGCATTCCCACAGGAGTAAAGTATTTTGGACTAGATTAGATATTTAAATATATTATATTTATTATATATATATTGTGTGATGTTAATAAGAAGGAAACATGTTTTATAGAGCATGTGGACCTCTCTGGTGCCATGAAGACATTTCACCAAAGAACCAAATTTCAAAAAGCACTGGACAGCTGACAAACTTTCTGCGACATGTGGTATCTGTGTTCAAAGAGTCCAAGTCAGGTAACCCTTCAGTATTATTATTCACTTTTATTTCAAACAGGCCAATGAAAGCAAGCTCTCTTTCGCAAACGATGCCTTGACTAACGTTCATAAATTACAATACCGAAACAAATACATCCTCTTCATAATATATTATATCATTAACAGTGCTACAGAACCCTATCACGGCTCCATAATTCTGTTTTCATTTGTTCCTTCTTCTATTTGTTTGTTAGATTTCCTGCTGGAGCAGCAGCTTAGTGACGTGGCGCTGCAGACAGCCTTGTGCAGTTCATCGCGTCACTACGCCGGCCGTTCCTTCCAAGTGTTTCGAGCCCTTCGCCAGCCGATCTCTGCCCATGCCGTCTCTGACCTGCTCTCAAGGCTGGTGGAAGTCGTCGGTGAACACGGAGAAGAAGTGCAGGTTAGTGCTCTGTGTGTAAACATGAGTTGAGTTCCAATTGAGCGAATTACTTGGATGCCCCAGATGTGTGACCCTCTTCTGAGGACATAAATTCCACACTAAAACTAATAATCAACCATGACAGAAATCCTAAATCATCATAAAAGTCTGTCAGCTGATCCTTGAACCTGTCCATCAGATATTAGAAAAATTCCTTTGGTAATTTTAAGCAGCTTTGAAAACAAAACCTCTTTATAATTTAATCAGATATATTTCTGTCAGCAATTGATTAAGTGCTCTATTATAATTGAATGGAAGAATTTCAGTCTTTTTCTCTCTTTCAGGGCTATGTGATGGAAGTATTGCTTACACTGGAATCTGTGGTGGATAACTTGGCTCAATGTCTCAAAAACAATGATCTCATGGCTATCTTGACCAGGTTTGTGTCTCCTCTAAAAAACTGTTTTATTGAAAGAGGGTATTTCTTTTTCTAAAATGAATTGAATTCATTTTGTTGGTTTGATTCCAGAGCCTCATCCCCAGATTTCCTCACCAGTTTCAAGCTGCTATCCAACAGGAAGAGCACAGGGCAGCTCAATCTCAGAAGAGAAGAGAGGAGCCGACATCAGAGGAGCTCGTCTGTCCCCAAGAAGTTTGGAGAAGCGGACAGGTGGTCTGATCCGCCTCGCAGCGCTACACTGGACCGTATCCAAGCCTGTGAACAGCAAGTTTTGTTAGCCAAAACCCACAGCTCATCCTCATCTAGAGACAACGTCACCGACCCAAACAACATCAACCACCCCAGCAACCTGCTGGCAACAGTCTTCTGGGTGGCAGTGTCACTGATGGAGTCGGACTTTGAGTTTGAGTACCAGATGTCTTTGAGGCTGTTGAATAAGCTGTTGGGTCACATGTCACTAGACAAATCTGAGAACAGGGAGAAGGTGGAGAAACTGCAGAGCCAGCTTCAATGGAGCAGCTTCACTGGGCTCCAGAAACTGCTGCTGAAGGGCTTCACCTCCGTGTCCACCACTGACCTCACGCTGCAGCTCCTCTGCCAGCTCACCCCTGTGTCACGAATACCGGTCGTAGACACTTCACAAGCCATAGGTACATTGTAGAGATCAAATGTTTTAAAGACGCCGTGAAGTGGAAGTGAATATTTCAATGAGATAATTGTTTCATCCGTTAGGTTTTCCCTTGAATGTCCTCTGCCTGCTCCCACATCTCGTGCAGAACTTTGACGGCCCCACGCAGTTCTGTCAGGATGCTGCTGAGAGGATAGCCCAGGTTTGGCTCTAGTAATATTTCTATTCTCACTTAGGCTCAGAGATAGTTTTATGTTTTAAGCTCATGCACGTTTTTTTTTTGTTTTTTTTGTTTAGGTATGCCTTGAGGAGAAAAACACCAAACTCTCCAACCTTGCTCATGTCATGACTCTGTATAAAACACACTCCTACACACGTGATTGCTCCTCTTGGGTCAACGTGGTGTGTCGATATCTTCACGAAGCTTTCTCGGATATAACCCTCAACCTGGTCACTTACATGGCAGAGGTTTGTGCAACAGATCATATATTTGCTGAGCCACAGTAAAAGGGTTCTGCAGTAATTGCTCACCAATATTGCAGTCTCTCCAAAGGTGCTAAATAAGTTAATTTGATTCTGTTGTAACAGCTGTTGGAGAAAGGTCTCCCAAGTATGCAGCAGACCCTTCTACAAATCATCTACAGCCTCCTGAGTCACATGGACCTGTGTGGGATTCAAGCCAAACCTTTCAACATGGAGGTGCTCAAGACAATTGAGAAGTTTGTCCAGGTGAGTTAAAACAGACAATCAATTTAATATGACGTGAATCTATGCCTTTATATTGATTCGTAGGTACAGTAGTGGCTCTTAGCGTTAACTTTCACAGAGATGTACTTTATTGCTCAGAAAGTGAAAACTTACATAAGATGTGATCACTGGAAATCTTAAGACATTGTTATGAGTAAGAGTTTTATGTGCTTTTTGTAAGTTTTTAATGGGGGAAAATAGAATAATGCTGTCTTGTGTCAGCACAGTAAGTTTGTAGACACACCCAAACTATAAACAGCCTGCCTCTCTGCTGCAGGTCAGGCCTCCACTTACTCTCATAATGTCTATTTTCCCTCAGCTTCCTACTACGAGCCAACTGCCAAAACACTTGTCTCCAAAAATAGAACTGCATGAAACCACTCAGAAAGGCATGTGTGGTTGTTCTCTCTTAACATGCAGTTGTGTCCCTTTTTTCTCTGTGTGTACGGGTGAACCGTGGTGTTCATGTCTGCCTTGACTGAAGACTTTACATTGGGAGGAAGCGCTGAATATCCTGAAGCTGGTGGTTTCTCGATCAGCCAGTTTGGTGCAGCCTTCATCGCCACAGCGTGACCTCTCCTATGAGGACATCAGCCGTGTCTGGGACCGCTCCTCCAAGGCCTTGCCTGGGAAGACGCTGAATTTCCACTTTGACATATCTGAGGTGAGAGACTCTCTCTCTGATTTTCTTTTCATCTTGTGTAAAAAATCCAACATTTAAATGCTCGTATCATGAGTAGAGTAGATAAATAGAACGGTAGAATGTTTTCTGCTGTGTTTTTTCCTGTATTTTCCAGGGTGTGGTGCTTGTTAAGGTTGTGTGGAATGGAAGGAAGCATTTCTTCCCTTACCGTAATGTTGATATTTATTTTTGACCAAACCCCTTGAGATTATCTTGAAAGCTTGTAAGGTAAACACAATTAGGCAAGCAGTGCAGATCTGGAAAGTGATGCCAAAGATACAGAGTGGTGTTTGTGTGGGAACTGAACAGGGAGCTATTTGTGAAGTTCATGAATGGCAGGAAATGATGTCAGCTCTTTGCTGCCGTCCTTCGTATGTGAATCAGTGACTTCTAGTGGGTAACCAACAGTGTGTGTATTTAAACTTGAGACGCGCTGGACAAACCATTTATATTTCTGAAAATACCCAGATGTCATGAGACTGAAGAATAAAGCAGACAGAAAACTGGGTTATTTGTTCTCCAATGCTTCACACAACTGGAATGCTAAGACTGAACATTGATTTTTTTTTTAAAAACAATACCAGCTCATGTTGACACATTGATCATTTTTATGATCATCATGGATCTGTCCTGAGGAATCAGGAGCTACTTTGGATCCTGCGCCATGGATTAATTTAGCAGAGAGGAACTTTCTCTTTTGCAAACTTTTTAAGGTTTCTGTCTGCGCATGTCTGTTTGTCTGTGTCTGTGCTGTTAGACACCGGTGATTGGTCGGCGTTTTGATGACCTCCAGCGTTCTCCAGGCCAAGATGTGAAGAGTAGAACCACAACAGTCACCCGCAGCACCTCCTCTACCTCCTCTGGATCCACTTCCAACAACGTCCTGGTGCCGGTCAGCTGGAAGAGGCCACAGTCTTCGCAGGTGAGCATTTCCTCCCATTTGTTCTCAGAGGGCTGCACTTGATACCAAACAATGATAACATAGAATATTTGTGCATTAAAAGGTCTAAAAACAAGCAGGCGTTACACAAATAAAACTGTTAAACATTACCTGGCCCATGGGTCATGTCAAATAGATTGTCACTGCATTGGTGGTTGTTTAACAATAAAGACATGCCGCCACACTACGCCATGCTCAAACTACATCTTTGTCACCTCCGCCAAGGAGGTTCTGTTTTTACCCATTGGTTGGTTGGTTTATTTGTCAGAGTGATTACTCAGCAGCTGCTGGACGTGGAAGGCTGGTGCATGGGCCAGGAAAGAGCCCATAGAATTTCGGAGCAGATTCATATAAAGGGGCTAATCTAGGAATTTCTTTCCACTTTCTTAAACATAGTGTGATAAGACATTTTTCAACGTTTTCCCTAATTCAGCAAACAACTACCTCTGTTAAACTCTGTGGAGGAATGGGGCAAGCTAGATAGGCATGTGTAGGATTGTTCAGCCTTGATGGAGATGTGCACTTCTCTGAGTGCCATCTAGTTTTCATTGTTTTGATTGAGAGACCCCTAGTGGCAGAATTTATATACTGTGCCTTCAACATATTACAACCCATTTAGTTTTGGTAATATTAATATGAGCTATATCTGAATACATATAAATATTCTTGTTAATGCAAGGTGTAAATGCATGCAGAAAGACTTGTGATTGGAATATGACATCTGCACAGCATGGCCGTATTCCTGTGAAAAAAAAGAAAATTCTCCTATCTGCCTATTGAAAGGTTATCTAGCTCGGTCTGCTGGTTTTCAGCTAGCTCTGCAAACAGCAATAATTGATGTGATTATTGAGAAAAGTTGTTAAAATAAAGTTGTAACATTCAAATTTATTTCAAAATGTTTCCATTTCCTCCAACCCTCTGCAGAAAAGAACACGGGAAAAACTGGTGAATGTTTTGTCTTTGTGTGGACAAGAAGTAGGACTCACCAAAAATCCTTCGGTAAGATGCACTTCATATTAGTGGTCCTATGATTTTTTAACACACCAGTTTTTATCATCATGCATTCAAAAATATCCGGTAAGCCTGTAAAATAGAAATTTTTTGTGTGTTTCACTCTGTAGGTGATCTTCTCCAGTTGTGGGGAGCTGGACCTCATGGAGCACCAGCCTAGCCTGGTGTCCTCCGATGATGGGACCCGGGAACCAGAAAACATGGACGACACCACCTCAGAGCAGCAGTTCAGAGTCTTCAGGGACTTTGACTTCCTGGATGTGGAGCTTGAAGACGGAGAGGTGAGTCTTAGAACCTAAAAAGTTTTAAAACAATGGTAAATGAAAGTATTCACCACCGTCTCACTTCCTCTCACATTTGTTGGACAACACAGTCAAAAGTACAAACATGCAGTATTTTCCGCTAAAGAGTGCTCTAAGACTATAATAATATAATGACTATAATGTAATGGGGATTCTTTTTTTTCTGTTTTTCCTGTATACGCTATCTAGGAGCTACAGGTGAGTTTAGTCATGTTACATTTGTACTTGCTGTGCTCTTTGTAAGCTTGTGCAAAACCACCACACTGATGGCGAAGAGTGGCTAATGTGTGTGCATGCCGTGGAATTTACAAGTGATATATACAGTCAATTCTTAAGTACTGGAAACACAGTCTGATATATGTATTTCTCATAAACATCACATCAGGCTATTAGTCTTTTCATCACAATCTAATTGTCACCAGTGAAATGCATGTCAACGTATCTTTATCAGGATAACTGATTTATTTTACAATGTATGATGGTATCATCAGTGTTTAATTATTTTTACTGGTTATTGAGAGAAAACAAGTCTTAGTTATGACATATTACATGACGTTTGATTATATACTCATGTACATGTAGATTACTGATACATAATAAGTGGCTCGATGTTCACCATTTCCATTTTGTTCACAGGTTAAACTGGTTAAAGTCAATGGCACATCATGCAGCATTGATTACTAAAAATCACAGTATCATCTTGGTATTTGTAGATACAATAACATACACATATAACCTGCAGACTTGAGCATTTTAACCCTGCTAAAAGTTCATGCATACTTAAAGCTAAGGCTAAATTTAAAGGCTAAACTCTTTTTCATATGTAGAATGGTTTGCTTTAAAAAGGAGCCAATAAGCCAAAGTCACAGCCTCTGCTTTTTTGTGATTGATATGAAGAAAGTCTCCTTTATTTGATGTTTTGGTGTGAAGCTTTGGTGGAAGATGGCTGGCATCGCCAGAGTCATATCCTGTTGAATGGTTACTTTGTGTTTTAATCGAGAAACAAACAGATTTAGGGGTTAAAACCTGTAAATATATAAAGTCTGACAATATCAAGGTGTTCTCAAGACCATAATTATCTTTTGCCAGTTTCACCAACATCTTGGATTCTATAGTAGAGAAACTCTTTGAGAGCATACACTGCAAATGGCTCACAACATTGAGGGGCAAAACTCTGTAAGACTGCCCCCTCCCTGAATCTGCACTGTGTGGTTGTGTTACTGTGTGTATACAATACGTGTGTGTGCATGTGTTTGTGTTAGAGAAGAGATTGTGCCTTACTTCCTGGTGCATGGTAACTCAAGGCCATTCTCTGTCACAGGGAGAGACTACGGACAACTTCAACTGGGGAGTGCGTAGACGCTCCATGGACAGTCTGGACCGGACTGACCTGCTGCCTCTGGAGGAGAGTCAGCTGTCCAGCAGCATGCCCAGCCTCAGCAAGATTACCCATGAAGATTCAGATGAGTCATCTGAGGAAGATTCCCTTATCGCCAGCCAGATCCTCTCCCACTCACAGCTTGTAAGTTCAGCTTTGTTTGTACGCAAATAGATAATGTCAAAATAAAGGGGAAATGTGCCTGTTGAAGCTGATGCTCAGATAATTATCATTATCACAGGGTATTTGGAGACCTTGACCAACATGTAGCAAACAATTAGATTTTGAAGTGTTTAAAGTTTCAATCCAGTGTCTTGAGCTGAGCTTTTTTTTAGTGTTTATAAAATACATTGATGCTGATTTAAAAATGGCACCCACTGTTTAGAACATTACAACAACTTTGACTTTTTCTCTTTGCAGACTGTCAACCTGTCTCCGACAGCAGAGATCAGTGCCGACTGTCCCTCTTCCCTTTACGATACAACTTCAGCCGATTCAACTCCGCTGAACACCAAAAATCCTAATTTCGATGTCCAACTGCCTGAGGACTCGAAGCAGCGGGTGAATAAGGGCTTCAGAGTGTCTGAGATATTGGGAGCTACTAATTCCTATCGCAACTCTATACTAGAGTTCTTTACTAATTTTGCCAAATAGGAACTATTCTGTTGCGCCTTTTCTTGTGAAATGTCTTGGATGTTTTATGTGCTTTGGGATCAGTCTATGTTAAGTATTATTTTGTGGTACCTTGACTTTTCTACATTTCCTCTCTTCAGAGTAGAGCATGAGAGGGTCTTTCTGTAGTTGCATGCTAAAGTTGAATGAGCTAAAACCTGCAAGCAGGCAATCCATAATGCTTTGAGCGACGGGCTAGTTTGTGCCTTATTGTAATTGTGGCAGAAGTTGTCTGGGGATGTTTGGTGATCGTAGCCAGCGATAGAAGAAAAGTCTCTTTCTTTCCGTGTCTGTCTGTTTAAGGCAATGTGTATACCTATTGCTTCTGTGTGGGTGGCTCTAAGCAACAACTAAAATCTCTTGGCATGTGGGAGGTAACGAAAGGTTTACACATTGCCTGTCCAAAACCATGAGTGTGCAAGGCCACAATACTGGCTGGAGTCAATGGTATTGTAATCTATTTAATTGGCGCATTTCATGCACACTAAATTTACCAAATAAAAGAAAACACCACAAGGATTCTCCATAGGGTCCCGTTCCAAGGTTAGTTTTTCTATGTTACCCACAAAATTATGTTTAAGAAAGTTTAACAGAGAGAATACATTTGAATTAATAACATTTTCTGCTTGCTGCCTCAGTTTTTGTACATGACTCAGAATAATTTTGCCAACTGCTGAGAGAGCATTTGTCACTTTTGCTCTCTTTCAGCATGAGGTGTCCCAAGAAGATGGTAACACCAATGTCCATGAGGACGAGCTCTCTCTCTCCATCAGTGAGCTGCCCCTTGAATTTCACTGTGGTGACACTTTGACAATGGAAATGGTTCACATTGATTATAAAGGAGAGCTGGACATTGACAGCTGCTTGCCCAGGTTGTTACTGACAACATCTCTACAAAATAAATGCAGTCAAGTTACTCAGAAATTAAATTGAAATTAAATAAAATATTGTTATGGCTAACATCCATTCAGGCTCGCAGAAGAGGAGAGAGACGACATGCTGGAATCCCATTCTTCCCCGCCACCATCACCCTTCTTCTCTGCCATCCTCGCGGCTTTCCAACCAGCTGTTTGCGATGATGCAGAAGAGGCTTGGCGGAGTCATATCAACCAGCTTGTGTCTGACTCAGATGGATTATGCGCAGTCTACACTTTTCATGTGTTTTCTTCACTATTTCAGGTATTATAGCATGGGCTTATAGTCTGCATACACCTAAAACAGTCCCTCTTTAAAACTGAATAATTAAACTCAAAGGTCTGCAGGATTAGTCATCTGGTTGATTAGCCTTTTTCAGACAGAGACTTCCTTTCAGAATCGGTCTGATTGATTACAAAGAGGGCACCCTCAAGATGCTTTTATCTTGAAAATCTTCTGAGATTCATTAACCAGATTTTGTTCACCTCACTGACCAAAGCTGACAGGGGAGAATTTCAGAAAAAAATTTTAATAATGAAACAGCGTGAATGATGCTGGAGTAAGTTTGACAATATCATTGCCAGCCTTTTTGGTTCACTTTGCAGAGTATTCAGACCAAATTTTGTTCCTTGACCTGTGATGCTGTGAGTTACCTTGGCGATGGCCTGAGAGGATTAGGATCAAGGCTTTTGAGGTCTTCTCAGATGCTGTCATCATGCTCAGAGTGTCCAACACTATTTATTGATGCAGACACTGTGAGTATCCTGACTTCTCCCAGTTTTAAAGATGCTTTTACTAATATGACGTGTTTTTGGTGGTGTCACAAACAACAACATTTTGTTTTCATAGATTATGTCTTACGGTCTCTTGGAAAAAATTAAATTCAGCGTATTGGAACTTCAGGAGTACCTTGATACTTACAACAACAGAAGGGAGGCAGCTGTCTCTGTAAGTATGTTAAATATTGGGCTTTCCAGTCTGGATGCCACCTGTATGTTTCATCTGACTTTATCATATTGTGGTTATGTCGTCTCTCTCACCCACAGTGGTTGAGTAACTGTAAGGCCACCTTTCCCCGGAGTCCTGGTGGTACCATAATAACATCCCAACCAGTGGAGCATGAGGAAAAGGTGAAAAAGCAATAACTATTGAACAATAATGTAAAATATACTAGAAAACATTTTCTCATTCTGTAAAAATTAAAGTGAATGAAAATACAACAAACTTCCACTTCAACTGACCTTTCATATTCATACTGTACTTTCTGCATTACGTTCACTGTGTGGTACTGTAGCTCTGTGAGTGTTACCTCTCATTTTTTCCACACTATCTAAATGTCAGGTCTCTGACAACATTGAGCTGCCGCACGTCCTATTGATTTTCTCATTCCAGTGTGCCTTGTGATTATTTTCAGCTCTGCTGGGCATGGGGCCTAGTTATCTTGAGTTTTATTTCATCTATCAGTTTTTATTTAACCTTTACTTAACCAGGAGAATAAAACCCATTGAGATCAAAGATCTCTTTTACAAGGGTGACCTGGCCAAGAAGGCAGCAACACACGTCGTGAATTACACATAAAACAACACTGTATCCAAACAGAAGAAATATTGATACAGACAGCAATAAACAGTCCAAATCCACCCTCACTTCATAATTGACCAAGGGAAAAAGCAAATTGGAAAGTTTTGCTGTTTAAACTTGGTATTAATAGCTAAGAGATTCCTACCAATGTGAGTCCATTTGTGCTCATTAACAGGCGTTTTGCTTGGCTTGTTCTGCTTGGCTTTGTAAATGATTCATGGTGACTACCAGGCCTCCTTTTTGTTATAATTTACATGTGCATCAACCCTCACTTTTCTTCCTCTCTGCATGCCAATAAAAAGACCTTTGCTAATACTGCCATTCCAAACCCCACACCCTAAATGGAAATAACGTGGAATTGCATGGCCTTCTTCTGATTCTCCGTTTTCCTTACTTCTTTTCTGTCCTGTAACATGCGTGCTTTGTAGCAAATGGAATCTCTTGCTGTAAGTTTGAAAAACTTGTTCCTCTTTGTTGTTTGTAATGTTATATTTTTCTGCTTTTAAAAGCAAAATATGAGCTCATTGTATTTCTACAATCTAATCACTTAAAGTTCATACCTTAAGCCAGTTTGACATCTATTTAGAAGTAGTTCTATATTAGTTATATGTGAGTTTATTATCCACCAAATGCAGAAATGACAGTACCTGATCAAGTATTATGCAAGACCGAAGAAATAGAACCCCAACCCAATAAAAACACCTTTTGATTGTAAACACGTTTCTCTCTTTCAGCAACTGGAGCTCTGTCAAAGACTCTACAAACTCCACTTTCAGCTGCTTCTCCTTTTTCAGTCCTACTGTAAGCTGATTGAACAGGTCTATGCAATAAGCTCTATTCCCGAGGTAGGTGCATCACAGTACATATATACTTGTCAATTGTTTTGGAACCATGCCACCTACCATCTAACCAACACACCTGTTCAATAATTATCCCCTTCAACCTCTAGCTGACAAACATGTCCAGAGAGCTAAATGATTTGAAGAACAACATGAGATTAGCAGCAGCCTCAGTGACACACGGTGAGACAACTGCCTGTGAGATCTCCTCCTGTGAGCCCACATTCAGCTCATCTGAGGCCGCTGTTCAGGCCATCCTGGAGTGTCTGAAAAACAATGAGCTTCTTACGGCCATCAGTTACATTCGTGAGTGCAGGTGAGAAAAGAAAAAGACTTATTTCTCTGTACATGAGGAGTAAATGGTGTCACAAAATGCCGCCAGTCAGACAATTATTATTTTCTTTTTTCTTTGCAGAACAACTTGGCCTAATGACATCTTCGGCAGCCTCTCTGAGGATGAGGTTCAGATCTTACTCAACATATACTTCAGACATCAAACCTTGGGTCAAACAGGAACATTTGCTTTGGTGGGCTCAAAACAGGACCTGACAGAAATCTCTATCAAGTTGATGGAACTTAACGGTGAGATACGGGACATGATTCGGCGAGCCCAGGGCTACAGAGCTATCACAACTTTCCTTCCAGACTCCAGGGTCTCAGGATCAACTCTTTGACAGCAGTCTGGCAGAGCGTGACAACCGTTCCTGCACTGTGCCCTGTCCCATGCTGAGCCTCTGGTCCTGTCTGGGGTTGCTGCTATCATCTCAGTGGTTAACAAACACTCTGCTCTCTCCTGGGAATAACCAAACCCCCTTTCCTCTTGCTAAGAGCACATCAGAATGTCGTAAAGACAGATCTTAAGATCTGCAGCAATACTGTTGTTTAGAAAAAAATGAGAGACTTTGCTGTTGCAAAGACACTTAAACTTTTATTGCACTAATAATGGATATTGTCACAAAGCGACCACTTGCTACTGAGGTCAACAACTTTCAGATTTAACAAATGACATACCAAAGCTAAGGGATTCTCTTTAAGTTATGTTGTTTTAGTTGTCAAGGGAAAATGTGCAATCCTTCACTGGAGTAGAAGACCTTTATTGTATCCTGAAAGAATGTATTTGAATATCAATGCATTGGAAAACATGATAGCACAGAAAAGGGGACGCTTCATTACTCGGTGAAAGTCCTGGGTCTTTTGTGTATTTGGGTGTGGGTGTGTTGTGTGTGGGTGTGTTGTGTGTGTGTGTGTGTGTGTGTGTGTGTGTGTGGGTGCTTGATTGTGTGATATAAACCTGACGACCATCACAAATGGAATTATAGATACCGATGTATATAAGTGGTTGACATTAAATTACATCAACATGCTGCAAAACTACTGTAATATCTCCCAAACATAATGATGTGTTGGTTATCTTACTGTACCTTAACTGTGCAGCTTTTAGACATTAGTTAAATTATTTATATTATTTGCAAGAGAAAAACATGCCTTTATCAAACTAGATTTATAGAAAACAAATATTTTTGTTTAAGCTGTTATACCTGCCAAGCTTGCAAATTCTATATACAATTAAGTGTAACAGTAATGTTTGTGAACAAATAGAGAAACTATTTTGACCGAATAATGAATTGTACATAATGCAATGAGGGTTCTGCTCAGACTGGGAAAGATTGTATTTTTTGAAATTACAATTTAAGTTGCTTGTAGAGTGAAAGAGATAGCTACATACTTGTAAAGTTTCCATAAGAGCCTTTAGGGTAACTTTTCGCCTTGTAAATACTACTGCCTTTGTAATGTACTGTACTTTGGTGTTCTGTACACTTATGTAACAGAAATAAATAAATAAAACTTACATTTGTTAGCAGTGGTTTCATTTTGTGATGTGTGTGATATTATTTATATTTATTTATTTATGTACTTATTTATATTTGCCTCATAAAGGAGAGTACTATTGTGCCCTGCATTGGACCTTTCAGGCATCACCTAAAAGTTTTGCACCACCTAGAAATTTCAGCACCGAGAACCCCTGGAAGGGGGACTTTATGGGATCTGGCTCTAGCTTTGCCAAACCATATGGGTATATGACACCAGGAGCTGTTTTCATCTACCTTTTTTCACTATTATTTCCTGTTAACCAACCTTGGGTATTCACAAGTTGATAATGAGCACCCCGAAATAGGGTTTGTTTAATCTCTTTTGGGCCATATTTCTGGTGAAATTATGTAAATGCAATGTTAAAGTGCATAAATAGTCATCTTTTTGTTGTTGTTTTTTTAAATTTGTTTTCGTTTTTTATTTCTATTTGGGGATGTTGATGGTGATATTTTGAATGGCAGCAAGCACCAGATCAACAATCATGTTACTATTTGCAATATTTAAATCATATATATGATATATATATATATCTATAGATATATCTATATAGATATATATGATATATATATATATATATAGATAGATAGATATATATATATATATCATATATATATATATATCTATAGATATATATAGATATATATGATATATATATATATATATCTATATATATCTATAGATATATATATATATTCTTTCACCATATTTCTTATTGTTTGTTTTTTTATAGTGAGCCAGATGCAACATAATTTCTGACAATAAAATTACATAATAATCTGGAATCTAATCATGGGGATACATGCACCAATAAATTTCAAGCATATTTTCCTTTTTGATTGAACAGTTTCGACCGATTCGAGCATAATCGCCAGCTGTATTTTTCAGACCCGTTCTAACATTCATGTAAAGAACAACAACATACGTACAGTACATAAATGTAATCAAGACTCTTATTTTGAAGTTGGACCCAGTTCCGGTACTCGGCGCGCGAGGTTTGTTTTCGTAGCAGCCCAGTAGGGACAAATTAGCTAAGAGGTTGACTCGCAGCAAAACTAATTTCATTATTTAATTTCGTTGTTTTGTCTTTAATAGAGTATTGTCGCGACATGGAAGTTGACACTACTGGCCGCCGCCATGGTAAGCTAAATATACTTTTGCTTCCTGTTTCTTTTTGTGAATAAGTCAACTCGCAGTCAGTGTGCATCGTTACCTGTATGTATATATTTTCCGAACACTGGCAACAAACTCTAACATTAGACACGACTGTGATTCAAACGTTAGCTTAAGATACCGTGTCGATAAGTCGTCCAAACCACTTTTACTAACTTGTTATACGTTTAACTAAAGATGACTCGTGTTAGCAGCTAGCTAGCTAGATGACGTGTGCTCAGAGGATGCAGTATGTTGGTCATGCCCACCCTGAGTAATGCATCGCTTAGACACGTTCTGCTTTTTAACAGTCGTGATGAAAACTTTGTCATTGCAGGCATGCCACATAAAGAAAATTAGGCATTGCACCTGGAATGGATTTACCTTCCAAAACCATGTACGACGCATTCAATGATGCAATCTGGAAAGGTAAGATAGCACTTGGATTTATCAGTGTTCGTCACAATAAAAGTTGAGCATTATAAGATTTGTCATGTCAAATTTTACAGGTATTCATGATATTGTGTACAGTTCTTAAGCTGCATAATCTCAAAGGATACTTTTGTGCAGTCACAAAAAAGAAACAAAATAGTCTGCATCTAGGAGGTTGTGTACTTATACCTATTCTCTAATCCATTTTATTGTACCAATTTAGAGCTGGGACCACTGGACCCAGACTGGTTCGATACACTGACTGCTCAAACATTGACAAATGAGGGAAATGTCTCTGACCAAGATGACCTGTGTGCAAACCAAGAGGGACGTTTGAAAACACCTGTAAACAAGACTGCAGTAGACAGTCAGCTGTTTTCAACCCCCAAAGTTTTCAGACACATTGCGTCACCTGAACCTGAGAATGAGCAGTCGATCACTGCTGAACAAGGTAATATTTGATTAACGTTTGACTGTTTATGTGTTCATGTAGTAGTATCAGTTAAAGATTTATAGCATGTTACATAGACTCATGGCTAACAAGTATATGTATGTCTGCATAGGAACATTTTTAATTTGTTCTTGTGAACTGTCATAACTTTTTTTCTGTTTGCATTGTGTAACAATGTAACGTTGCTCTTTGATACATCCTAGACAAAGAAACATTGTCGTGGAAGGCCACACAAAGTCCATATTTCATTCAGATATCAAAAGAAGGGTGAGTGCAGCAACTCTGAGACTTTGCTATCTGTTCTGATTGAAAAGGGCATTTTTAAATATGCCATATAAATTTCTGCATATTTCTTACTTCAGTGTCATCAATAGGAATAGTGTTTATCTTAACGTATTTGTCATTATGTGGTAAGGTTTCAAACAGTAACCTTCCCATTATTGGAAAGCTACAGGCTTTATAAAGAGCTGTTAAATTGAATTGAAGTTAGACACAACTCTTGATCGTAAATAATTGTGCTTTGAGAATGACTCATAAATTCACAACTAAAATCTAGTCTTGCGTGTTAATCAAGTGTTTATGGAGATATGTCAAGATAATTATGTTGTTGTGTTCACTGCTTCTGGCCATTTTTAACATCTGTCTTATTCGTTTTAGGATAAAATATGGAGGTATCCAGCATCATAGTCAGGACAGTTTTGGTGAGCTGCAAATGTATCTGTATTTCTTGTATTTGAATTGCATTTGGAGAAAAAAAAATCATCATCCTTGGTAAATTTGCTCTTTTATTTCCATCTGTACAGATCTGCTTCATACCCCACAAATATCCCCAGTAAGTATATTAAAGTATACTTTTTTTTTTGTTTCAGCAAATGTTTGTATTTAATGTGGAGCAATATTTTTTTTTAACCCAACAGGCCAGTCATGCCAAGCATATATCTGAAAGTCTAGGTGCACAGATTCTTCCTGATATGTCATGGACCAGTTCTCTGAATACTCCACCACCATTACCATCCACCCTCATTTTAAGTAAGCAAATTACACAATTTGTTGTTTTAGAGATCTATTGTATATATGTGATTTTTTTAAAATTATTATGTCTTCTTAATTTCATAGCCAAACATGATGAGAGTCCCTGCCCAGTGAGTGTGTCTGCAGACAATAATGTCATTGTGAGTACTCTGTCCAGTCCAAACACACAACCAAATTATCTGTCTAATACTTCTGAATGATAAGTCTCTGCTTCCACTCTATGTGCATCCTAGTGTTGATTTCATGCCAGTGACTCAAGAGCTTATATTTGGTTTTTGAAATGTCTTAAGTGTAAATGGATGTATCTTATTCTCTATTTTGTGATCCGCACAGGACAAAATATATTGACAAAACAAATTCTTCATAATATTTGGTATGAGGTGGGAATAGATAGGGAAGCAAGAGGAAGAAGAGAGGCAGAAAATGTACACTTTGAGTTAATACAACCCATTTACAGGACATGCAATACCTGCACAGAAGGGACACTTTTAGTCAGTCAGTTAGTCAATTCTTTGTGTGACCATGAGAAAATATGTCATTATTTCCCTTTTCAATATCAGACGTCCCTTTTATTGTAAATTTGATTTTTTTTTTTATAGTTTTAATTAAATGTGACATATTTCAATGACCCTGCATTAGAAGAGAGTTTTGAATGTACTTTATCCAAGGATTGCTCTCCAACCCTCACTCAAAGCTGAGGATCCAGATCTTGTTCCCAGTTTATATGTCTCCTGGAATAAGTCAAGAGGATCCATTACAGTGAACATAATACGAAACTCCGTCTGTTGTATCTTTCTCAGTTTGTACGGAAGCTCTTTCCTTCTCTTTCCAATGCATCCAGAGTTGGAGTGGTGTCACCCAAAAACCATGACACGCCTACCGTTCACCAAGGTACTGTGTTTTCCCTTTATAATTTGCTGATATCCATGATCGTGCAGTAGGTCTGACTATGAATTACATAACTATACGTTGCAACAGTTTTATGTATTTTGTGTTGTAGAGGCTTTTGGAAGCACAATGCACAATACTGATTGAAATACTGATTACTGGTCTGTAATCAACAGGTGTTGTTTCTCCTGTGGCTGGTCAGAATCCAGAGTCCCTCGACTCCCCTCAGACTTCACTGAATCACAGTGACTGTGTTTTGAGACAGAAGCCAGATGCTATAGAGGATGGAGAAATCTGCAGCACTGTTGCAAGTGTTCTTGACGGAGCAGAAGATGTTCTCTCTATATTTTTCACCAACAGTAGTTTAGCACTGAGGAAAGTGAAAACAGACAGAATTAAAAGAAAGCATATTTTTCCAACTAAAGAAGATAGCTGCAGCTCTACGGACGCATGTACGGATGCATGTAGTGAACAGAGAACAGCTGATCGGGAAGCTGGCACCCTTCCCTCACCCCCACCTGTGAAAACCGGAGACATTGGAATCACCCAGTGGTCTCCACTGAGCTTGTCTGAAATTCCACCTTGTACTGCGGATCCTTTTTGCCATGATAATAGTTCTGCTACACAAGTGGTTAAGAATAGTTTAACAGAACTGCAGAATGACGTTGATTCCGGACAGGAAGACAGACCAAATATGAAAATCACACACTCTGGATTTACTAAGAGAACAAGAAAATTTGTTTACAAAGTTGAGACTTCAGAACGGCAAGTTGACGGAGAAGACACTCATCCTGACAAGATGGACTTATCTACAGGAATTCTGGATCCTGGTAACACATTTGTCATGAATATAAAGTTAAAAGGGCGTGTGTATGTATGTGTATTGTTTATATATACATACATACACACACATATCTATTTATATAAGTGGAAAAGCCCGCTGGCTACATTGACTGACTTTATTTATTTTTTTCATTATGCTTTATTTCAGGGCAAGAACTGAGCGTGAATCAGTTGGAGAAAACTCCAGCTGAAGCAGACTGTTGCAGTTTCCAGAAGAATGAGATGAAACAGCACAGAAATCTCACTGCAGAACATCTTCCTCCTCCTGTGCAAGAGAAACTCCTGGATCTGGACATATCACAGCTTTCCAGAGATTTTGCACAAGACTTCAGTCAAATGCCAAACCCTGATAAAGTCGCAAAGGATACCCTTCGAAATGGCTTCTCTCCATCGGCTTGTCTCTCAGCCATGAAACGAGCTAATCAGAAAGCAAGGCAAGCAAACCTTCGCAATGTTGATGCTGTCAGTAGCAGAAGATCTGCTTCTACTACAAATCCAAATAACCTTACCAATGAGGGTACAATAAGTGACAGTGGATTCCAGTCTGCTGTTGCAGACATCACACATGTGACGGCATCATCGCATGTTCCTCACAGCTCAGAGTACAATGGTCAAAGTCGACAGATCCATAGGACTACTTTAACACCTACAAATTCAGAAAATGGAAAAGCACATTTGGATGATATTTTACAAGAAGTTGAAACTGATGTCAAGCCGTCCAGTGCAATCAAAGAGAACCAGACACTGGGCCCTGGCAGAGAGTGTGGTTTGTATATGGAGAGCACATCAACACAACTACCCAGCAGGGCAAAAGGAACTGTTGATAACATTGATTACGTTACACCTAATGGTCAAAGTCATTGCAGGCTCCCAGAGAAGACAACAGAGTCTCTTCTGTCTGTCCATGCATCAGGATTCAAAACCGCTTCAAATAAGGGTATACATATTTCCTCAGCCAACCTGGAGAGAGCCAAGTGTCTCTTTGAAGAGACTCAAGGCGAAAAAGCTTTTACTGATCAGCATGTCATAACTCCCCATGGCAATAAAGATGAACTTAGCATGAGTCACGGATCAGTGAAAATCAACTCAAACCAGCCACTGTCTGCAAGTGAGAAAATTGTGGACAATAGCTGCCAGTTAACAGCTTCACAAAAAGCTGATGTGACTGAGTTGTGCACTCTCTTGGAAGAAGCGGATAGCCAATTTGAATTTACACAGTTCAAAACTGCGACGCTAAAACACCATTGTCAAGTTAATTCCACCTCGCCCCAAAAAGTTGACAAAGAGCATGACCCCGATCTTCTTACGGGTATAGATTTTGATGACAGTTTCAATTCAGACGCCGAAAAGCACCTGCCAGTAGCAGCGATGCATGACAAAATGACTGCCGTTTCAAATCTTAAAACAGATATTGAAACATCCGGCGTCACAAGTAAATCTTCAGGACCGTCAGCGTGGAGTGCAATGAAAGCAGAAAATCCTTCTGCTGAGGACGCATCCTCCTCTTCTAAGCACATTTCTGAAGGCAGTAGCAGTATTTCGTCAGCTCAAACTAAGGGTCTTGACAGAGCTGGCCACATCGAATCAAACAATCTGCAGAAGAAAAATCCTTTGATGCTTGGTGTGGGATTTAAGACTGCCAGAGGAAATGATATGAGAGTTTCCAAAAAATGTCTGAGCAAAGCCAGAGCTTTGTTTGCAGATTTAGATGAGAATCTTGTGACAAGTGAAAAATCCCCATACAAACAAAGTAGTGAAAGTGGTGCTAAAACACAGCGTACGTGCACTGTGGATAATCACACTGGTAACCTTTTGTATCACAAAGAGGACACAGGAAAATTACTCTGCTCAGACAGACGGCTCAAGGACATTAGAGATGAAGATGCTACAAAAAGTTTCAACGACTGCAGAGCGAACACAGTGGCTTGTCAGAGCGGCTTCCTGAAGGCCAGTGGGAAAAGGATTTCTATTTCAGCAAAAGCCATGCAAGAGGCAGATTCTTTCTTCAAAGACTGTGACCTTGCTGGCAATGACACTGTTATGTCTGTTAAGAGTATAGATCCCTTATCTGGAATTGCCAGGCATAAGAAAACCCCTCAGAAATCAGAAAATGTTGAGGGGATGAAACTAAACTTCTCTGAAGGACCAGTCAATGAGTCTGATATTGTGAATGCCAGGCCAGCTATGCACCATGCAGAGGACCATGGAAACCCATGTTTGACTCCAAAGCCTTTTTCATCTCCCTCATCCACAACATCGAGGAATATTGGCACCACTGCCCACGTTGAATTGAGCAATAGGGATGGATTCTGTACAACAAGTGGGGAGAAAGCATTCATGTCTGCTGATTCCATTAAAAAAACAGACTGTCTTTTGAAGGACATTCATACACTTGATGACACAAACAAACAACTTAAACAAAAAGGAGATGCTTTAAGAACAGGTCATCTTGCCAATCAAATCCAGGTTTTACCACCCAAAAATTGTGGCTTTCAGACAGCCAGTGGCAAAGGAGTTACTGTTTCATCTGCAGCTCTCAAGAAAGCAAAGTCTTTGTTGAGTGAATTTAATGAAGTTGAGAATAAAATCTGTGTAAAACCACCACCTTCCAAAATGCCAGATCCTGGTCCGCCACCCAGGAATCATGGACTCCTTGCAGCCAGTGGTAAGCCAGCATTTTCATCTGATGCCTTCCAGATGGAAAAAGCTTTCTTCGGCGACAGCAGTTTCAGTGCAGAGGTTGCAGCTGTTTCCCACACAAGGAGCAGTGACAAGAAAAAAGACAAAGCTGAAAATGTGGAGAAAATATATTGTGGTTTCTCAACTGCACAGGGATCAAAAGTCCTTGTTTCACAGAAAAATCTTTTGAAAGCAAAAAACCTTTTAAAAGAATTTGATGACGGTTCCATTTCTGCAAAAGCAATGCAAGAAGCAGATTCTTTCTTCAAGGACTCTGACATGATGGACTGTAATGATGGCATGTCAATAAAGCAGAGGAAAAGTATAGCACCTGTGAGTGGGAGTGGAAGTGACGAGAAAAATCTTTCAAAATCCCAGCAAGATCAGAGGGTGACAGACATATCTGAAGAGCGTGGACACACTGAGCTGAAAAGAGGAACTGTAGGACCACTTGTAAACAATGAAAATATACTCCACAGTGAAGATGTGGAGGTGGATTCTAGCAGTGCAGCATCTTTAATGGCGAAGCCCTCCCCATTGTGCATGATGTCAAAAAATGTTAGTTACTCTTCCAACAATGATTTTAGCAGCTGTGGCGGATTCTGTACAGCCAGCGGGAAAAAAGTATCTATATCTGATGATGCAATCATAAAAGCAAAGTCTCTGTTGAATGAGAAGGCTGCATTTGAGGACACAAACCAACAGCCGAAACAAAAAGTAGACGTGACACCACAGAACGGTGGATTTCAGACAGCCAGTGGCAAAGGTGTTAGTATTTCATCCGCAGCCCTAAAGAATGCAAAAACTCTGTTAAGTGAATGTGAAGGAGCCGAGGATAAAGTCGATGCAAAACAAACACATGTCAAGATGCCAGTTCCAAGTCCACCAGGCAGGAATCATGGATTTCTTGCAGCCAGTGGTAAGCCAGTGGCATTTTCATCTAAGGCTCTCCAAAAGGCAAAAGCTCTCTTCAGTGACATCAGTTCCAGTGCAGAGATCGAAACGGGTTTGCACACAATGACCAGTGAACACAAAGGTGTTCGAAATAAACCAGAAAGTGTACATTGTGGTTTCACATTTGCAGAGAAAACCCTGGTCTCAGCAAAGAACCCTGTGAAAGACTTTGCTGCTGGGAAGTGTCATGATTCAAACTCATGCTCAACAAGCCCACATGACAACCCTAAATCACATCGACCTAAAGTGAAAGATGTTACAAGAACTTCTCATTCAAATCTCACTACAGCCGGTGACAAAGACATGACTACTAAGGAAAGTGCCCCTCAGGTGGGAAAATCTTTTTTCTCTGTACGAGAGACTGAGCATGAGAAGGAAACTCGTCAAAATTCAAGTACAAATGGTAGTATTTTTATCAAAGACAATGCGCCTACAGATGCTTTTAAGTGTACAGAGAGAAAAATGACCCTGTCGGCGGTCAACAAGCTCCAAGACAGCCCTGGAGAGGAAATGTCAAGTGTGTTGGACTTCAACATAAATCAGACGAGCAGCAGCGAGGGCTCTAAGGTTAACACGACAGAGGAGTCCTCATTTCTATGCTTTCAGTCACTTAACCTAAGTGGCTGCACTGAAACCCAGCAGAGGTTTCTTGCCCAGGAAGCTCTGGACTGCACTAAAGCTTTGTTGGAGGACGAAAATGGCCAAAGACTCTCAATGGCTTCAGAAAATATGCCACTCCGTGATAATCCAACATCCAGTGACGGCCCCACAGAGGAGCAAAAAGGAAAAGGAAAAAGACTGGTAGAGGATGCTGATGTGAGCAGTAAGTCTGTGTGTGTGTTGTTACTCTAAATGTATGGAGTATAATATGTTTATTTAATGCTGGACAGATTGTCTGAATGTTTTTCGACCTTACTGAATCTAAATTATTTGAAGAATAAATTATTTAATCTGAGGTCCTGTAACTTTGGCAAAGTCTTGACGATTTTAGTGTCATTGGATATTCAACGTTAAATAAATTGTTCCAATACAAATAAACCATTATTTGATTAAATAAAATGCTTGTTTTATTACCATCCTTAAGCTGTGACTCTGTTACACATGAATATCGAATCTAAATTGTTGTCTTGCTGTTTTGAAACATTCTAGGTCAGCCTCCCCTGAAAAGGCGATTGCTGGAAGAATTCGACAGGACTGTTGATGGCCTAAGAGGTTCAGCACTCCATCCAGAAAAAAGCAGTCCAAATGGTACGTTACTGGGATGTATTGCCTGAAGCATACTCTTTTTTGCGTCTTAAATTAAGTAACTCTTATTCTGGAATCTTTCTCAATAAAGGTGTAACGAAAGACAGGAGAGTTTTCAAGTACAGCGTCTCTCTTCATCCAAACATCACTGGACCACACAGGTGAGTTGCCGCTGAACTGTCGACCATGTTTTCGAGTGACTGGCACAGGTTACCATCTCTTTGTCATGTTATATGTCTTATAGGAATGGAAAAAACTGTTTGGAAGCCAGATCGCAAAAGACAACACCAACGCAACACTCAACTCCAGGAGGCAGCAGAGCAGCACATTCCAAGATGCCCACGTTTGTTCCTCCGTTCCTTAAGAGTGCAAAGACAGAAAGTCACAAGAATACAGTGGTGAAGGACAACATGAAGACATCTGCATTTGTTCCTCCATTCAAAAAACAAAGGACTATTGTCAAAGAGAGTTCCTCTAAACCACAGGAGGAGGATAAACTCCACCACCTCTTTGTAACGCCCTTTAACAGCAACACGTATGCACCGCCCTCTAAAACAACACAAAGCACTACAGTTGGAACTGGTAATAAAAGCAAAGAAAACAACCGGGTGGTGGCCATGACTGACACCACAAACAATAATTTGACGATTAATCAAAGCCTTCCTGTTAGCTGTGGATCAGAGGACTCTGCTGCAGAGGGATCGTGTGTGATGAACACATTCTCTAGAGGCCAAGGTGCAGTAAGCTATTTGGATAAAGCCAATATAAAATACTGTAAATACGCTGCAAAACATAAGTTAAATTATGGTGCGTTTATGGTCTCCAGACATGTTTCAGGATCTTCTTAACATTGAGCTGGCTCGAGATATACAAGACATGAGGATCAGGAAAAAGAAGCGCCAGACCATTCGGCCTTTGCCGGGCAGTTTGTTTCTAACCAAAACATCAGGAGTGTCGAGGATACCGTTAAAGGCTGCAGTAAACGGAAAGCCTCCCGCAAGATACACCCAAAAACAGGCAAGGCCAGAACTGTTTAGTCAGTGGATGTTGTTGTATTTGGTCAAAAGCGAGATCGCTTTCGTATAAATGACATTTTGCCATGTTCTTGTTTTTCAGCTTTATAGCCATGGAGTTCATCAGCATGTGTACGACGTCACCAGTGAGACTGCAGAATCTTTTCGCTTCAATTTACAGCAGTTCTTCAAACCGGAGGCATTTATAGACGGAGGTGGTGTGCAGCTTGCTGATGGAGGATGGCTGATCCCCACTAAAGATGGGACTACAGGGAAAGAAGAGTTTTATAGGTATTATTACATTTTAGTTGAGTTGAAATCAGAATTTGTTTGAGAGAGAACGTGTACGCATCACAAAGTAGGGTAGCAATCACTTCAGGTTGTCGGGTCAGAACCGAACTTGGTGTTCAGGTGAAAGTGGGGGTGGGGGAAGATGCAGAGTCCAATTATAGAGTTTAGGTTGTTCATCTTAAATGGGGTTACACAAAAAAGGTGTTTTTGAAGTGATAGGAATTAAAGGTGTAATAGTACAAAAGGCCATCAATGATGAGTTCCTTGTGTGTTTGCTTATTTTCATGGAAACAAACAACAAAAGAAAAGTCAGGCGGACATCACTGTAGTCCTAGATGGGAGAGATTATGTCGTTATCTGCAGGTTTCACCTGCTGCATTTGGGGCCACTACGCAGTCCATTTGTTCTAATGTCCGAGAAACTGTATCGTTTGATGTGTGCAAATACAAACTGAAGCCTGACTGTACTGAGTATTATCATATTATCCTCACTTTCCACAGATCATTATGTGACACCCCAGGTGTGGATCCTAAACTGATCAGTGAGGAGTGGGTGTACAATCACTACCGATGGATTGTATGGAAGCAGGCCTCCATGGAGAGATCATTTCCAGAAACAATGGGCAGCCTCTGTCTCAACCCGGAGCAGGTTCTCCTACAACTTAAGTACAGGTGAGATATTGTCACATGTTGTTACAAAATGCGTGCATATAGTACCTGTATCCCAACACAACACGACGGTACTCGATTACACATATCCTACATCAGATGCTTGATGTAATTACATTCTATAAGGATTTAATCAAAATAAATAAGCACAAATATACATTTATACTGTATGAGCTTTTTAAGAATATTAAAATTGTTTGATCTTGTATGTATTAATTAAATGTTTATATTTCATAAGTTATTTTTATTTAAATTCTTCCCTAAATTATTGATTTTATTAATGTGTAATAGATATGATGTAGAGGTGGACCACAGCCGCAGGCCAGCTCTGAGAAAGATCATGGAGAAGGACGACGCAGCAGCCAAAACCCTGGTCCTCTGTGTTTGTGGGGTCATCTCCTGGGGTCACTCCCCAAAGAAACACGGTTTCAGTGACATCAAGACTCCCGGTTCTGAGGCCAAGGTTGAAAACACGTCTGCAGTTGTTTGGCTGACAGATGGTTGGTACGCCATTAAAGCCCAGCTGGATGAACCTTTGACTGCCATGCTTCACAAAGGTCGACTGGCTATTGGTGGGAAGATGATCATCCATGGGGCTCAGCTGGTGGGATCACAAGATGCTTGCTCCCCTCTGGAGGCACCTGAATCTCTCATGTTAAAGGTACCGCTACAGGGAGGCCACAAGTTAGTCTCTGTCCACAAGGCTACCAAAATAATATGTTGTCTTATTAATTGTTCGTGTGTTTAGATTTGTGCCAACAGCAGCAGACCCACACGTTGGCATTGCAAGATGGGATTTCACAGGGATCCACGGCCATTCCTGCTTCCTGTCTCCTCTTTGTACAGCAATGGAGGTCCAGTCGGATGTGTGGACATCATCATACTGAGAAGCTATCCAATACAGGTGCGGTTTGTCATGCATTTATACATGCTTCCTGTTTCTTTTGGAAGTCCATAAATATTTGTTAACCTTCCACATTTTCCAGTGGATGGAGAGGAAATCGGATGGAGGCGTTGTGTTCCGTGGTGTCCGTGCAGAAGAGAAGGAGGCGAGACAATACGACAGCCACAAACAAAGAGCTATGGAGATCCTGTTCGCCAAGACTCAAGCTGAATTTGAAAAGGAGGAGAAAGGTAGGAATCGTGTTTGCAGCACGTTAAGTACAGGTTTGCATTGAATACATTTTAACACATTCTCATCTTCAGCTAACAACAAACCTCAACGAAGCACACGGAGAATCAGTCGTCAGTACATCGCAAGTCTCCGTGATGGAGAGGAGCTCCATGAGGCAGTGGGGGACGACCCAGCTTACCTCGAGGTGAAATTTACTTTATAGAATGGTTGTCCTTGTTTCCTTCATGAATAGAGTTTTAATTACCCATTTCAATTACATGTCCCAAGGCCCATTTAAGTGAACAGCAGATGGAGAGTCTACATACCTACATGCGTTCTCTGATGGAGAAGAAGCAGGCTGAGCTGCAGGGTCGCTACCTACAAGCTTTAGAAAATGCAGAGGACGGCGAAGGTGGCTGTCCCAAACGAGATGTTACACCTGTGTGGAGACTCTGCATTGCTGATTCCATGGGCCAGCCAGGCAGTGGTGTGTCTTTCTTTTCATTCAGTTTACATGTCATTAATATCTTTGCTATTTTGTATTCAAATGCCAATGTAAAATGATGCTTTTGTTTTGTTTTTGTTTAGTTTACCAGTTGAATGTTTGGCGACCTCCCTCAGATCTTCAGTCTTTACTGAAGGAAGGCCACCGGTACAAAGTCTATAACCTCACCACGTCGGACGTAAAGAAACACGGCGGGAGCACCACTGTTCAGCTGACTGGGACTAAGAAAACACAGTTTCAAGAGCTGCAGGTACGAAACCATCTTGACCATACTATATACATAATATATCATTTTACATAGCGTATTAACACATTTAGAAGATGGAAATAATTTATAATACTTGCGACTTGTTTTATCATTCAGGCTTCTCAGGAGTGGTTATCAATGCGTTTTCAACCCAGGGTCTCGACCCGTTTTATAGATCTTCAAAACCCAAAATTCCAGCCACTGTGTGAAGAGGTTGATCTCACAGGATATGTCGTCAGTGTCATAGATGAACACGGTTGGTGTTTTTTTCTTAAATGTTTGTGCCACAAATATGTTGTTTACTAAATGACTGTTGTGCTCTCCAACACAGGTTTCTCTCCTGCATTTTATTTGGCCGATGGGGAACTGAACTTTATCAAAGTCCGCTGTTTCACCAGTTTGGCTCAGTCTGGCTTGGAAGATGTGGTAAAACCACGTGTCCTCTTGGCTCTTAGCAACCTGCAGCTGAGAGGCCAGTCCACAACTCCCACTCCTGTAGTGTATGCTGGAGATCTGACCGTCTTCTCAACAATCCCAAAGGAAGTTCATCTACAGGAATCCCTCATACAACTCAGAAGCCTATTCCAGGTACAGTGCTAACATCCAAATCCTGTTGAAGCTGCTGATGACCTCATCTGAATGCACCTCATTCATCAAAGGCTGTTGGCTTTCACAGTCAAAGTGCTGTGTTTTCTGGAGAAATCAAAACATTTGTAGAAAATGTGATGAAAAAGTTCAGTTTTTGTCAGTCTGGTCTCAATATTGACCTCTAATAAGTATTTTATACTTTTGTATTCATTTCACACTTAAAATAAACCTACTTTGATCAGCATTTGATGAATCACAGATGCAGAACTGTGCACACAGACAGACAAACAATACAGTATAGTTGTTAGGTGTTAGTGTTGAGGTCTGTATTTGATCAATGATCACATCTGAGCATTATTGTCTAAAAGGCCTACAGACCTGAACCATGTTGAGCTCTCATCTTTCTTTTCTTCATGTCCTTGGTTTAGATACAACAAAATACAAAATGTTACAGTTACATCACTCATTTTAATCTTTTCAGGGACAGGAGAATTTATTTGTAACTGCTGAGGCAAAGCTTTCACATTTGATCAAGTCTGATGGCCTCAGCGCCGTCTCTTCCCCAGCTCTGCAAAAAATCACAGCTTCAACAAGGAACGGAAGACAAGACACAAAGACAAATGTGAGTTCATTCACTGTGGCATCTAAGACTTTTTGATCTCTCTTTGTTCTCATAACCACGTCATATTGTTTAAAAATTTAAAAAAATATGTCCTTAAATACAGGTGGTATCTCATCAGTCAGGCAGAAGTCTTGGATCCTTCACACCTGTCAGCAGGAACCCTCCTGCTACAAGCTGTTCAACAGAGAAAGATCCGAGCAGCCGGAAGAGGGGGAGAGCTCTGGACTATCTGTCTCGTGTCCCGTCTCCACCACCTCTCTCCCTTCTCAGCTCAGTGGCTTCCCCGGGTGTAAATAAGACATTCATCCCTCCTCGGAGATCTGGGACACCCAGCACTTTCACCACTGCACAGACCCCAGCTCGCACACCTGCCAAAGAACTGGTGGAGGATGAATGGGTGAATGACGAGGAGCTGGCTATGATTGACACTCAGGCATTGATCTTGTAGACACATGAGACCGATTGTGACGAGCTCACTACAACTTCAAAAACTGTACAAATGAGTGAATGTAAAGACTAAATGCTGCATATGGCACATACAGTGTTCTGTGGTTCTTTTTTTATACTCATTAAAGTGGTGAAATGTATTCCACTATCACTTCACTCTTGCCCTCGTACATCCAGATCGAGAGTCTTCTCTACAGTCATCTGTTTTGGCTGTGAATGTAAATAGATTGAACACATTTAGAATTGGGGTCCTGCAGTTTAGCTCTGTTTGTGTTGTGTTCAGGACAAACGACTAAGGGCTGATCAGGGATCCACTGTCATATCTGTAGATCAGTGTCCTCCACATTGTATAGGATTTTGCAATATTGTACAAATTGAGGCCCACTAGTGATTTTAAACAAAAATGTAAGGTCGCCAAGTTTAATAACTATGAAGGGATCATTTTAAACAAAAATGATTCCATGTTATATTAATGATATGGTTTGTTCCCTACTAAAAAGCTTAATAACAAGGGCATGTTTGATGTGTCAGCTGTGACACTAAGTATTTAACCAAATGTTAAAATACATATCTGTACATGTGTGTAAGCAAATTGGTCCAAACATATAAGATTTGCAGTCATTAAAAACTGTCACAAATTCACTTTTATATGAAGATTCACTTTAAATAGAAAATTAAATGGTTAATTGCATCAATAATGTATTTTTAAAAGTGACCAAATTAATACTCCAGGGATTTAAGGACAGACCACTCATATTTTGGCCAAACATTCTCTTTTTTAAAATTGGTTGAGCATCTATATGCAGGCCAAGTTTTGTGGTAACTCTCAGCATACAAGGTTTCGTTGCGTTTGACCCATTTTTTGTGAGTAGTCTTGAGTCTGAAAAAACATTTAGAGAAATAGTCACGATGCCTTAAATCAACTAATCTGTTAACTAATCCCTTGTTAAACTAACCCAAACCTTAAAAAAGGCATGAAGATTGGGGAGAAAATTACATCTGCAAGAGTGCCACAGATAGGGCAATATGACCAGAATTGTACTATCGGCATGCTGGAGGCAGTTCTGGAGTTCTGGAATGGCCAGTCTGACCTAAACCCATTGAAAACCTCTGAGGTTGAGCGAATACAACTTGATCATCCTCCACAGACTCGGCAGCAATTCTGACTGAAGAGCGGGCTGCCATATCCCACAGGATGACATCTGGAGGTTGTGTCAGTCCATGACGAGGAGGATTACTGCTGTAATCATTGCAGATGGGGGACACATTTTGGTGGTGTTTTTTTATCATGCCTCTGTGTTTAAAATGAATTAATCATTAAAAGTTAATAAGGAACAAAATACAGATTATTATGTCACAAACCACCAAAGTAAAGTTGTGTTTTAATACCCTTGAGTGTATCAGGAAATGTATTGGTTTCATATGAAATCATATTTTGTTCCAAGACAAAGGAACACCTTTGACAACATTTGCTGCATTACTTGTTCGTTCAGCTGGTGGCGCTGACGCACTCACAGCCGGCTCACGCACGCTTAACAGGAAGCGGAGAAGAAGAAAACGTCACTTCCCTAAATACAATGTACCTGTAAATGTGGAAATTTGTGAATGCCGGGTGCTTTTTTTCTTAATGTCGTTTCCATCATTCATGTATCCTGAATGTTTACGGTAAGAATTAATGAAGAGCGATATTTACTCCATGCTAAGACAGTAAATGATTTTACGTAACATAGTTGGTTTTCACTACATTCTGTATAGTTGTGACATTAGCTAACGGAATGCTTGATTTAGCTTCAGTTTGTGAACAGCATGGCCTCAATGACTATGACCACAAAAATTATAAAGCCTCTTTGTAAGTGCGGATACACTCACGACATATTTAATGATTGACCTGCTCACTGTAATTAATACGCGGCACTAAAAACTAATAGTGAAAGTAAACTTACACAGATCCATTACCTATATCTGTATGTCTTATAGTGTATTAACTGTGTTTTAATCTGTTTTCATGCAGATGTCTTATTCTAAATCTTACTCTCACAACATTAAAACCCCGTGTGTGGGTTTACGTAAAGTAAAAGAAGATCGTAAAGATGGAAATCTTGGCAAAGACGGTAAAAGTGTGAGCAAAGTCTCCAGCAGTCCAGACAGCAATGTTAGGCAGCGTGTGTTAAAGGAGGTAGGACTCACCAGCACCACCTTCATCGGTCCAGTATTTCTTCCCAACACAACCAAAAACAAGTCTAACATTGAAGAGACACTGAGTGAGTTTTACAAAGAGCTTGAGAAGATTGATACACCATATGGTGCTGGTTACAACCCAAGGAACCAAGATGCAGGTTTTATTCAACCACCCGTACCTTCCAAAACATTTACCCCCAAAGGCATTATGGATGTAAGCAAGGGGAAAGTTACATCTGCAAAAACAGACGGCTACCAGAAAAGCAGTGGGCAGAAACAGCCATCCTGGCCACACTGGTATCAGAATCAGCCATACTACCCCAGAGGACCAAGGCCCGGCTTGGAGATGAATTCTGTTAGAGCTGCGACTGCTCAAAATCAACGCCATTATCTTCAAGTGCCGGAGAGACCGCCAAACCCGCGATTCAATAGGCCACCACTCCATTTCCCACCACCTTCATCTGCATTCCCAAATCCACACAACCCACCATCACATGCCAATCACAACTGGAGCGGTCCAGGCATGACAAACCAATATCAAGAGGAGTCACATATTCCAGCATTTTCTCGTTTCCCACCTCCGGGTGTATGCAGGCTACCCTCTCAGGGCGTTTATGGAGATTCTCCACTCCACTTCGACAGGGATGGATGGGGTCGCAGCTCTGATACACTCTCAGATAATAATGTAAATGTTGGATGGTCCAGAGATGGAAAAGAAGAATGTAGTCAGTGGAATGAAAATTATAACATGCACCAAAGATATGATTCAGAAAATGAACAGTGGGACCATCGCTGCCAACCTCCTCGTAGTAATAATAATAACGCATGTGATTCTTCATTTGTTCTGATCTTGATGAGGGGATTACCAGGATCGGGGAAATCAACACTTGCCAGGTACGTGTTTGTGTAATCTTGAGTATCATAAATTAGTGCATTGTCAGTCAGTCAAATTTCCGAAGCCTGCGATTTTCATTGAGCATTTGTGTCCCAACTTTCTCACAGGGAGCTGCTCTCCACGGGTCCCAGTGGGCTAATACTGAGCACAGATGACTACTTTGCCCACAGAGATGGCTACTGCTATGAACCAGAGGTCCTTGGAGCAGCACATGAATGGAACCAGAGAAGGGGTATATTGTCTCCGTAAATGCTCACAGAGCTTAAATGGTTTATGTGGTTATTTCCACGTCAAGATCAATTGTGAATACATTTCTGTCAGACTTCAGTCAGGACAGTCCTCTCTACATTCTCTTCACATTGAGGGTATTTTCAAACATAAATGAAGATGAATGCCATCTCTACCCACAAGAACTAACATCAGGTGCCTTTTTAGCTAATAAAGTGGATGCATTATGCAAACATTTTTTTTAAAAATTTCATTATTTATTTTGTGTTTAACCTTTCAGCAAAAGATGCTCTGCATGATGGCCGATCTCCCATTATTATTGATAACACAAATGTCCAAGCTTGGGAAATGAAGCCATATGTCAGAATGGTGGGTAATGTATTTTACATACAAGTGTTTAGTTATGGTGTATCTCACCACCTTCATAGGTCTAATAAAAAATGCCTAACTTCTTTAACAGGCCCTGGAGAGTGGATACAAAGTGGACTTTTGTGAACCTGACACCAGCTGGAAGTTTGATCCTCATGAGCTGGAGAAGTATGATTTCTTAATTATCAAACATCCCCTGAGCAAAACAAAAATAAAACCGACTGCGATGATTTGCTAATTGTTTTTGACGCATGCTCTGTTGAAAACAGTACAAATATGCTATATTCAATATTTATCTAAGTAACTGTTTTTTTCTATGTACTTACACACATAAACGGCAGTCAAGTTTACGTGGATCCCAGCTCATAGGGGCAAAGAGATCAATGAAAATGGCAGACTTACTAGCTAAGAAATCTTTGGAAAAAAAACAGGGTCGAATTATAAGCAGAAGCTAAAACTATTATGAAGCGATGTCCCTGATGCATGGCAAAAGCAGTGGGATAACGGAATCAAAGGACAGCATTTATATAAAATAAAACAAAAAGTGGGAGGAATGGAAAAGAGAGCAGAGAGCAAGCAGTCATGTCAAGATTGAGGGTATGAAAGGGGTATCCTTGAAAGGCTCAGTCGTTCACAAGTAAGGATGAGGTGAAGCTCACCACTGTGTGAAACACACGATTATAATTAGGATATTACTACATGGGCTCAGGAACACTTCATAAAACCATTGTCACTAACGACGGTTAATTTGTAAGTGTTTGCTTTCTGTTTTCCGTTAACATTTTACACAGCATCCCACCTTTTTTTGGAATCAGGGATGTATTACATTTATATGCCACACTGCACTGTTTTCCCTTCAGGAGGAACAAGCACAGTGTTCCCCAGGAGAAGATCGCACAGATGCTGGATCGTTTTTCCTTTCCCATATCTGTCGACATTGTCATGAATTCACAAGAGCCGCTTCACGTGAACCAGAGGCAGCGACCGGAACAGCCGCACAGGATGAGGACAGAGCCAGATTTCCATTAGTTTTATTTTTTCTCGACAGAAACTTTAGAAGACGAACGATTCACCTTGAAGACCAACACTTTTGTAATGGTGTAAATATTATTTCCTGCTGTTTCTACGTGATTTTTAAGATGTTATTTTGCATACTGTAAATTTGTGCAATGAGAGAAGAAATGTATTTTTCAGAAGTTTTCAAGAGTCAATTTTCACGTCTTGAATTGGCATTATCACATCTTTATTAGGAAAAGAAGTCTGAATTATTTCTGCATTTTGTATCAAATGATTGATATTTAAGAAATTTCCATCAGCAGTTTGTGTATTTTATACAATATTCAGCCACATGGGAAACAAAAAAGCTCTCCTCATCCATCTCATTTTATTTTCACGTCTCAATCGATTACCAGTTTTGTTTTTGAAAGTTTCTGATTCTCTGAAATTACCATAGCAACTGCAACAATTTTCCTTTCTTGTAAATCTCAAGGTTTTAAGTTAATTTGCCTCCTAGATTATGCCAGCATGTTTTTTTCTTCAAGTCAAATATTTACTTTCTGCTGGTGCCTGCAAGGTACATGAAAAGGCAATCCTCCATTCATCTCATAGAAAGTGTCTAACATCTTTCATTGCCATGATGACAGTTCAAATAATTCACATCATCTCACCAGCTCAGCACTCAGGGTTTGTTGTGTATTGTCTTATATATGCAGCTATTTTTCGAGGCTAGACTATATTCTCATGATGATGAGTTCTTCCATGATGCATTGTTGCTCTGTTCCTATAAATAGTTTGTATTTTTTGTAAGTTTGTCTGGTGGCCAATTATTTTCCTTCACAATGTAGTTTGCATTAGTATAGTCTCACCTCGGTTACCAAGCAGAAAAGATTCTGAACAATTTACTAATTAGATTTCTGATTGCAAGTTTTCAGCTTCTCAAGTCTAGTGGGGTTTTTTAGTGCTAAATTCCCTAAATGCTCTTGTGCTGCAGTGGAAGGACAGTAACAATTAGGAATGTTCTTCTAGAGGAGAGACAATCACTAACTCAATGCATTTTTTACGTGCATTTTAGAGGGAAGATAGAATTTGATCTGACATCTGTCACTGTACATTAGAATTGGATTAAGGAGGGATCTATTAATATTAATATTCTTTAAATGTAACCTGTAGAGTTTTTTTGTGGGCGCATGTGAACACGGGTGACGGAAAACACATTCCTGCCAATGGTGTCACAGTGTTGCACTGATCTAGTTGATCTAGATGGCAGCGCAGTTATACAGCATATTTTCAGTGTCACAAAGGTGGCTCTCTTTTAACCTGGTTAGATCACCATAGTAACTTATGCTGCACACCTAACGTAGTTGGGAGGAGGTCATGTTCAGAGTTTTGGAGTACAATCAGCTTTACTGGAGTGCAGGCCCTTATTACTCAGGTTACCTTTTTTCTTGAATGCCTGGCACAGAAATGAAATGTGCTAAATAATGTGCTATATGAACTACCTTTGCTTAGTACACTCTCACTGCCTCTGGCATACAGCAGTGCAGCTGCTGCTAAAACCGAAACAACTACTGTACAGTACTCTTAAAGGTAAAAAATGTCAAATATAAATCTTTTATGACAATATTTCAACATAGGAACATGTTCAACATGTTATAGAGTAAGTCATACATCATATGTGTATGTAAACAATAACAAAACCGGACTCAAGTTATTAAACTATTGCAAATTTGTTTTCTTTTTCTCAAAGGATTATTTCAATCAACAATTTCAAATGAAACGTATATAAATATTAAACATAAAAGTAAACAAAGTATTCCCCAACAGATACAAATGAAGCTTTGTAGCACAGACAAACCCTTGATGAAAAGCTTGTTCCTCTTCAGTGAAGCAAGCGGCACCCAACTGGTTCATTTTGTGAGGGGAAATGAAGTGATGCTCCAAATGCCTCCCTTTCTGGAAACACACCTGGGTTAACAAAGAAAGTTCACCACTGCTGTGTTCGACATCATAGAATACCCCCAAGCTTTAAATTTTTATGAGGAAGGAAATTTGTTAGACCTCACACACATGTTTTGGTGAATAATTCTGAAAGTAACTGTAACAGTGAACTCTGCTACCATGTGTGTGTGTGTGGGTTCCTCAGTGACGTCACCGATGGTGACTCTTATCAACAGTCTCTGCATAAACAAACGTGAACATAAGCTTTTCAGGTTCCTCGAGTTAACAGACGCCTCTCGCATCTCCAGACTTACAGACTCCAGTCAGCACTCTGTGTGCAGCAGACTCCAGTCTCCCACAGCCACACTCACTCCCAGTCCACTTCACTGCAATTAGAGAGAGTAATGAGTCCAACACAAAAACACCTGTCATAATTACCTCCCACCTCTCTAACCCTGCTCCCTGGAGCCCCCCCCAACACTCTCTCTCTGCCGCTACGGAGTACAAACTAAACCCCAACACCACAGTAACAGACTAGTCGTACAAAATATTCATACATTTTTTGTCTTGATAATGTATAAGACTTACAGTAAGTCTTGTGGCTAAGAGCATTCATTATTGTGTCTCGCAAGAAATTTTTGCCCATTTTGCCTTCATATTCCCTCTGGCATTCATTAAAGTGCAGAACACAAAAGTGTTGTATTGTTGACCTTATGGTTTTTTTTTTCTTTTTCTAGTCAGTGTATCTTTAATCCGCACATGGCAGCCTACAAGAATGGACATGCAAAAATGCTGAATTACTAATAAGAATATCTGGGGGGGAAAAAAGAGACATTTTATTTTGTTTGACATTACGACACATTTTTCCCACAAGAAAAATGGATGATAGTAAGAATGCAATTCTAAAACAATAATAGCAAACAGTTCATAATGTTCCGAGATGGGGTCATATGTATGCTTAGAAATATAAAAATCATTTTGATTTCTAATAATATCAAATAATTAGTTCATAAAAATGTTATGAAGGCATTAAGTATAGCTAATGAGATCATATAGATGGCATGTTTATGTAAAAATGTACATAGTAAATTATAAAAAGAGATGCAAAGGAGATGATACAAAACAGACAAAGTGTGGCATCCATTTGAGAGACAATAGTCAAAAAGAATATTTATTCTATAAATTCGGATCAATCGAATCGAATCAAAAACGGATGGTTATTTTTCATCCTTCACAACGATTATATGAGATGTTATCAGTTCTAGGAAACCTGAGCTCTTTGCTTATGATTTATATGTATAGTTATCGATTTTTCTATTTGAACTCTGATTGCAATGAAAAGGAGAGCACTTGAACCGTTCTTCTCATCATTGAACCGTAGGAATATGATTTAAAGGGTTCGAAATTCAACTTTCATTTAATGTCATTTTTGAAACTTTAATTATAGATATTATAGATATTTAATTTAAAAAATGTACATGTAATGTGCTCACTTTGTAAGAAACATAAGTTATGTTTGCCGAGCAAAGTCTTCAACCAATTGAGAACCGATGATGAAGTCACTTCATTTCATAGCTGCTAATGTATTTCCTATTGAGACTTAACAAAGGCAGATTAAATTAGAGCTGCACCAACATGGGAGGCAGCAGACAACGAAAGCAGGGTACAACAGGCTGATGTGTCCTAAGTACCTCCAAACCAAGCAGTGCTCTTAATGTTGTACAAGTCAAAGCTATACTTAGTTCATTTTTATTTGAATCTTTTGTTCTTGCACTTTCATAACCTCCATTTTGTTTATGACTTTCAAGTGGAAGATCAGGATGAACAGGAAATACTGTTGGATCTCATAAAACACTCAGTGAATGTAAAAAATGTTTGCTTGGGTAGTTTGTGTCGAACGAAAATAACAACCTGTATTTTGCTACTTGTTAACTTTTCATGATTATCAAACAACCCCAAAGATTTTCAATGGGTTTAGGTTAGGGCTCATCGCTGGTCAGTCCAGAACTGTGACGTCATTCTCCTCCAGAAACTGCAGCACACACGTGGGCTCGGCGATGTCGTCCCGTCAAGCCCAAAGTCCATCACGCCTCATTTGATTTCTTATTGTTTTGGCATGTACAGGTCTATTATGGCTGCCAATGGTCTCTTCTGGTGTAGCAGTGGCCTGTCAGAACTTGTTTCTGAGGTACAGTGTAGGCGGACCTGTGGACCCTGATTCTGTGTCGATGCATGTTGTTGTTCCTTATGCTACATAATGCAATCATTGTAGCTGTTGTTGTAAAAATTGTGTTTTCAGACTCTCAAAAATCAGCATGACCAATCATTGAATGAAGAGAATTGTGGCACAACCTGCCCTACATATAAATTTCAACAATTTAAATAAAGAGAAAATTATTTTCTCAAATTGGGCTACAGAATGACTGGTGCATTTTTAATTCCCTTGCGTGTATAATTTTGGTGCTAAAGAGAGAAAGTGGTCCCTGTATGCCCTTAAACAATATATAATTTTTTTTTCAGGTGAATGTACAGAGGATGTACTTGCTTCACATGCAGGCCATACTGTAAGTTCACATCCTATAGATTGTTGTCAGCCTCAAAATCAAACTGATCAGATGTTATTCTAAGTGGTTTTATTCCAGTGCTGGTATAAATAGGAATTTGGGTTAAAAACAGATAGGCTCTCTCATGAAAATAAAAAAAACATTTGTGAATAATAATGATTTTTTTGTTTCACAATAAAGGCATAAAAATACATCTTAAACATTCCCTGTAAAGCCCCTCCAGGAGATTATTGTTTGTTAGCACTTCACTTTGTTTATTATGATTGTCACGTGAGGTTGACAGCCAATGACAACCGTGCTCTGCAATCGCGTGTCATCTTTTTACACACAATCGACCAAACAGTGGAGTCAAGCCGACCATAATAAGGACAGGAAGTAAGTCATACATTATTCAAAATAAAAGCGTAAAACTGTGTTAACTTCGACAAGACAAATTAAAGTATTGATCAGAATGAAGTGTTTGTAAATACATGGGTATAGAGTCAATGCTGGACAGGACCTCTGTGAATACAGTTACATCTAACTATGATATCTAAAAGTGTGTTTCAGTAAACATAACCCTCACTTGTAAATGTTTCTAATTACACCTTGGTTGTTTTTATAACATCATAAGTGTCATTCATAATATTCCGCATTATCAAAGCTTGACGTCAGTCTGCCACTCTGAGCAGAGGCTAATCTAGAGCTGCTCATCATCTGCATCCATTCAGACAAAGAGAGACAGAATGAAGATTTAAAAGGCTCTGGGCAAGAAACATAACAGTAGTATAATGTCATGTAAATATTACATTCTCACAACGTACTTCTTCATAAGTGGAATGAAGTAAATATGAATAGCCCTTTCATTTGTGTTCAACAAGGCTTGCCCATTACTCTTGTTTTGTATTTTCTATTTAACAAATAAGGCACCTCATGTAGGAAGCTACAGAACTTTGCTTGTGATCCGTAAATGCTGGTTTTGTGATGTCTGTTCAGATTTTGATTATTGAGTGCAAGAACAACTACTCACTCTCTCATAATATAGGCCTACTTCAAGCATACTTGAAAAGCTTGCTCTGTCTATCATTATGAATGGGATGTATTTTTTTTATCCCTACCCTGAATGATCTTAATCATCGAACATTTGTTTTTCCTTTGTCTTGTATTGTTTTTCATTATAGAATGTATAGAGCCCCTAAGGTCCCATAAGCTAAAATCTGTCATCTTGTGTGCACAAGTATAATTATCTTGTGTGCACAAGTTGTTATCTTGTTCCCACAGTATAACCGTGTAGAACACACAAAGATGGTTGACTTATAATGTCACCATATAATGGAAATAACTGAGCCAATCCAGTTTAGTTTTCATCTCAGAAATACAAAGGCTAACTGCCCTTTTATGAAGTTATGAAACTGTCATCAGCTTCTCTTTGCAGAAATGAACTTGTTACGACAAGACAAATACAACGTAACTTGTTCCCGCAAAATAAAAACTGGCACTGATAAGATGTTGTCCTTAAAGGACTTTAAAGGGTCCTCACTGTTGTCCTTATTCTGAGAAACGTTACTGTCAATAATATAGGAAATAATAATAATATATTTGAAATTAAAGTGATATTTTTTTTAACTTACGGTCTGTGTATCTTTTGGTAATTCAGACCATTTTTTGTTTCTGTTTTCTAGTGATTTTATTTTTTCTTATTCAAAACAGAAAATGAAAATCAAATCGTTTTTTTAAAATTTCACTCCTCCCTTTTTGGCTACAAAAATAAAAACGATTTGAATTTCAATTTTGGCTTTTGTATTTTCAAACGAAAAATCAAATAAACTCTCGTTTTCGATATCCGTTTCTAAAACGAAAATCGAATTACCAAAAGATACACTGACCACTTACACACAGCAGTAAACTCTCGCGTTAAAGTAGACGGAAACGCTTTCCTAAACATTCTCAGCTTACATAATATTCACTAAATGACTTTAATTTTGAAAGATCATACCGGAAATCATGGATTACTTCCTATCTACCTTGACAGGTGTGGAGCTCATCATGCTATGGATTTGATACCGTCTGGCGGCCAGTTCGCTGCTGGCGGTCAAACACGGCAGGTGTCGTCCTTCCTCACGATGCCGTTGTTCCCGGTGCGACCGTGTCGAGTGCGTGACTCTGATCCTCACGGCGGATCGATCATATAATCAAACGCATGCGTAAAGAGGGAAGTTTACCGTACCTCCAGCGACCTGAGGAGACAGGCGGATAATTATACGGCGGTAAGTGGTAAGTGGCTTTGCGTTTTCAGTCGGGGTGTGCAGTATTGACATGATTACAGCTGTTTCAGTGTATAGGATACATTGTATCCTGGTGGCTTTAGTGTCTAAATGGATACATTTGATATGGAGCCATCCATTGGAGAAACTTTGACGGGACGTAAAGCAGCAGCCCATATGCAGAGCAAGTCTCTTTAAATTGGCATTAATTTGTCGGCACTTTTGGAATCACAAAATGGGAAAAGAAAGAAATGATTCCGAGTTGCAATTTGTTCAGTTGTTGTGCTCCACGTCACTTTGCATTTATATTTATGTGCAATTAATTTGCAATTAAGCAAACACATAAGGGACACGTAATCGCTGCCTGGATTTTGTTCAGCTGCACAACGTTTGTTTGACTGATTGAAATTACATTTGTGTGCCGCATGGAGGTGGTTGAGGTGGATGGAGGGCATACAAAGCACCTTCTTACACCGGTTCGACTCCAGACTCCAGTTTGTGGATTAGGCCACAAGAACACTTCAGATAAGGAAAACATTTTTTTAAATGATGACAAATTTATATATAATATGTAATGTTACATTTCTGTTAAAAGAAATTGGTCAGCATTATGTTTCACCTTATAAACATATTTACTATTAGCTGCATGTAAACATTTCCATGAGGTAGTACTGGTCTATGTTAACCCAATATTCCTGTGCAGGTTAAAAACTTATTAGTCTTGAAGTACAGGTTCTGTACATCGCAGTGTGAGACCAAAAAGAGAGTCTAAAATTACATTCACACTGCAGGGAAAAGTGACACAAATCACATTTCTTTTGCTCATGTCAATTCAATTCTGATTTGGGCTACTTTCATATCAGATCTGATTCCTGTTGATGTGACAGTAGTGTGAACAGTCAGAGCAGAATTCACGTATAGCAAAGTCAAATATGGAGGATCGCAGCAATGACAGCTTGTAGGCACGAGGTAGTGCATTTAATGGGTAAATGGGAAAATGCTTCAATCAGCCTGTAAACCATCACCACACTGCTGTTACCACAGCAAACGATGCCTGCATCATCGTTTAGTACATTTTGATAATGAACTGGCATACCGGTGTCATTTCCTGTTGCTCATTAACACATATTATATAATGTGGGGACACGGAACAGATCTTTTCACACTGATGTCGGATACAAAGTCAAAGCAAAAAAAAAACTGTATGACTTTAAACCGCAGCTAATGATCTCTCACCAGTGTTGACACCGACTCTGATGGGTAAACTTGATCTCTGTGGTTCCTCGTGTTCATCCAGCAGTCAGTGGCAGCTGGCAGAATGACAGGGCGGCCTCATCTGTTCATGATAACACCACTAATCCCACCAAGCCCCACAGAGGTAGAACCTGAAGGCTGGGTTGTCAAAGGAACATTCGCCAGACCTAAGCATAATTGTAGCTTTTAATATGGAAAGGCAAGCTGCGGCTTATACTGAGCTCTATGTTTGTGGCCAAAATATTTTTACGCCCCTTGTTTTGACATTTGGGAGATTTATCAGCTGAATTGAAAAACTAAAGGCTTTGAGTTATGTCTGACTTTTATCTCTATCAAGTGAATGTCCTGTACAATCGTACAATGCTGGGTGCCAGACGTTGCCTTTGTCCTCTGATTTCATTTTAGTTGCCATTGTCAGTCAGAGGCAGTGCTCTGAGCCTCCCCAGATGCCGATTATATAACGTCTGTCGAGGACTGCCACCATTTAGTGAGCAGAGGAGGAAACTCAGGCGAAAGAGAGCACAGAGAATAAATAGGCCAGTTTACAGCGTTACATAAGCTATGATTTCCCTCTACTAGGCTGGGATGATGGTGGTCCAGAAATAGGTCTGGGCAAGGGGAGATGCTACATACACTATATTTACCACTGGAGGAGCTCACATACACAGGCCTGCTAATGCGAATTGAGATGACTGCTCTTAACAGGCAGTGCATAGAGAGAAATACTTGCATTTCGTGTATCAGAGGTTGGTCTTTGTTTCTAACATCCTGTGGTAAATGTTGGCAGTAAAAATCATTGTGTAGAGCAGGGCACACAATGTGCACCACATTCAAGGACATATCAGTCTAATGTCTTTTTAGAGAGGTGAGGGGGAAATGTCTGATAGCTTTCATGCTGCTTTACCTCATTAGCAAAGTGCACTGTGGCATTACACGGTCCACAAGGTTGCAGTTTTAGATTTGTTCCTGGGAAACTCATTACAGGCGGGCATACTTGAAACAGACAAGCAACAGACTGTCTCTTAAAAAGTCAGTGTTGAACTGGGGGGACAATCTGACATGTTAAATTCCAAAATTCAATAGAACATAAGACCATCGTGTGCAGTTTGTGACACTGGAAGAAGCTAGAAGTTGATGGACAATGATTGTTATTAAATATTATGTCTTGTAATTGGAGATGAACTTTTCTCAAGCTGCCAAAGTTGTATACATTTACATTGTTTATTGATTTTGCATCATGTGGCAGCTGTATGAAGGCAGCGTATGCATGTATAGTGCATGCTGGCATGAGTCAGCACTGTCAACATTCATGGACAATGTGAATCAAAAGAACAAAATGATCTCTGTGATCACAGAGATTTTAGTCACATTGCTGAAGATTGGTTGAAAAAGTGTGTTGCAGTCTTGGCCACATCCATGTCAGTGATTTCATAGCAGGTGTTTAGCAGCATACATACCCATATAGTACACTTGTACCCTTATTCAGTTGTTAGAAAGCAATTTTTTTGTTTTTCTGCTTTTATTGAATTCAAAAGATATTTTCCTTAATAATTACAGACTTTAAGAAGTCAGAGATACATAGTTTAGAAATGATAATAAAAGCAGTCACTCCAAATGTGTGAAGAGGAATGGAACCACTGTTATATTTAAGTCAAGTCAAGTCAATTTATTTATATACTGTAGCACATTTAAAATACAACACAGCGTTGCTCAAAGTGCCGAACAAATATGGCAAAAACCAGGTAATCAAGATAAAACAAATAAAAACACAAACATAAAAACTAAACAATAGCCATAAGAACAAGTAAAAAAACAGAACAAGTAAAAAAAAATGTAAGTATTTTATATTGCAAGCATTTGAAAAGTCAGATGTCATAAATTGTTGAATGAACAGTATTTTATGTTACAAATCTGTTCTGACCAAGTTACGAGAACTAAGCAAGTTTTTGAGAAAAGGCAGCTCTTAAAATTGTATTAAAACCATTTCAATTAAGATTAAAATAGTCTGATTAAATCTGTAAGCTTTGCAATCGTCTGCTTTTAAAATCTTCCAGTGGACGACATGAGATGGAAATTGTACTATGTGTGCGTTAGTTTGCATGAAATTAATGAAATCTGCTATGAGAGAATAGCACACAGTTCAAATGCTCTGCATATTGAGATATGTAACAACTATAATAACAGTGTTATCCTTTGGATGATAATGTAGAAGAAGTGTTTGTACATGCTGTGCTTGTTGGAGCTGCAGCAGCACTGCAGGAGCTGTGGGTCGCATCTTAATAAACTCAGATGACTGCAGTGGGAGATGTGAAAGCCACACATAACCAAACATTACAATTACATAATCCCCCGATTTGAAATCAGTGCTGAAATTCTCTAATGCACCTCTGAAAGAGTGAGTGCCATCCTGATTGATTTGATAAGCTACAATTTATGGAATTCTCCTCAGACCACGTTATCTCACGTATCTCTATATATCCTCTTCTCACAAGTCATATGAGTATGTCTTTTTTGGTGATCCACATTAAATAAAACATGACAGTAATTGCCTCAACTAAAGCTGTAACACAGCTTACCGATACTTAGTCATGCTGTTCTGTCAGATGATGGAAAGTAATGCAATTAGACTGAAAATCTATCCACGTGTATCCGTATCCGCATGTCGGCCTTGAATTTCCACGAAAATTGAAAGCGCTACTCAGAATCACTGAGGTTCATCTTAGGTAAGAGACATTCCTACAATGTATGCATGCTGCAATATTCCACGGACACCGAATGAAATATAATCCAGTAAACCCCAGCAGCAGCCTGTTGTCCACTGACAGAGAGAATTACACTCCTATTGTAAAAGAACTCGGCATCCTGTTGCCAGCAAAAAACGATTTGTGTGTTGACCTTTTGCTTCCACGTTACCAGCAAAAACAATTTGACGCGGCTGCTGTGGAAATGAACCCGCTGAGTGGTCTGAGAGATGAGGACTGCCTCCACGCTGTTATACCTCTTTAGTTAAATTATGATACGGCTCTGCTTCTTTCAGACTATTAATGAATTTAGTCCCAACATGTCCTTTTGTTGGACCCTAACATGTAGAGAGGAACACAGTGTGATGTTCCCATCAGGGGATCCACATCGCTATCTTTTGTTTCCCCCAAGAAATAGAGTGACTATGCGATGGATTGATCATTTGGGTGTGAGCAGGAAGATGTTTTTGTCCCCGCAGACATGATACTGTGAGGCTGCTGCATGAGGCAGCCACGACGGACATGATGGAGGAGGCTGCCAGTCAGCTCGAGAGAGACCACGTGCACAGTGTCTACGACAAGATCGCTCCATATTTCAACGACAGCCGCTATAAAGCCTGGCCGAAGGTACAACAGTTCTTGCTCGACCTGCAGCCCGGGAGCATCATCGCTGACATTGGTGGGTGTCTCCTCCAGCAGTAATATAATCCTTGCAATAACGCTCAATCATTTATTTACACATTGTTTTTGTGCTATATTTGTGTAGATTCTCAGTCATCCAGGTCATGGTAATCCTTGAAGGTTGATTCAGAAGCAACTGGATGAGATGTAAACTCACAGAGGATAAATATCCTGACCCCGTACCAACAGTTTAGAACTGATGAAGCCTCTCGGATGAGAGGTGAAACGTCTTCAAGCTAAGAAAAGAAGTCCAGTTGCTTCTGAATCAGCCTTAAAGGATTGTTTTTGTTCTTTTTCCTGTTGCATTTTGGGAACACTATAAGGCATACTTAAATTGGCCTCCCTTAAGGAGAGGGAAGGACTAATTTAAATTGAATCAAACTACTAATCAATCACTTATTACTGATGTCGCTGACCGTCTTTGGCAGGTTGTGGCAATGGAAAGTATCTCCACATCAACAAAGAGGTGTTCAAACTGGGGTGCGATGTTTGTCGCCCCCTGGTGGACTTTGCCTGGAGTCAAGGACATGAGGTCCAGATGTGCGACGGACTGCACTTGCCTTACAGGGACGGCTGCTTCGACGCTGTGCTCTCTATTGCAGGTAATGAACAAACAAACACAGATAACGGGAAGTTTGGATGTTGTTTATTCCCCCTGCTCAGTATCAGCACTTCCTTCATATGCGTGAAGTTCGACAGCTAAATATGCCATTTGTCTCAAATGAAATGAACTCATAATTATGATAAACATCGGTTTACCACAAACCTGTTTAGCCAACCCAACACTGTGAGATAATTGATGTGTCCTCCAAACAAAGAGTATAATTAGGACCAAAGATGACAACAGCCACCCACACTGTTATGCTGTGTGCTGTACACATAATATGCAGACTGCAAGTGCTGTTTGTGATAATGAAACAAATGCCTGCTCATTATCCTCTGATAAATGAATGTTTTTGTCACAGTCATCCATCATTTGTCCACCAAAGAGCGTCGTATTAGAGCAATAAAGGAGATGGCTCGCACTCTGCGAGTGGGTGGACGCATCATGATCTACGTGTGGGCCATGGAGCAGAAGCGACGAAAATTTGAGAAACAGGACATCTTCGTTCCCTGGAACCCCAACCCTCATTCACCCTCCGGCTTCAACAAGGAGCACGCCAAACCCAGACGGAGGGCCGCAGCTCAGAGCGTGAGCGAAGCCATAGACAACACTGACAAGCACAGGAAGGTTCGAAGCACATCCTCAGTGGCAGATGAAGAAGATTTGACCTGCAACACACGACAGCAGAGGACACAGAGTCTGTGGTTCTTCTCCAGGTCTCTGGATTCTGTGTTCGACTTCGGAAGCTTAGCCATCTCCCGGTCGTCCTCCAGAGAACTGAGCACTTTATCTTCACCCACAGGGAAAAACGAGGGGAACAAGGCCAGCCAGTGTGGGAGAAGACAGGGCCTCATCAAGCAGGTCTCGAGCTTCTTTTCCCCGCCGTCTGTGATCGGATCTGAGGAGGACGTCTTTGACTCAGTCACAGACCTGCACAAGGGACAAAGTTACACCGTCGGCAACAACACCACCACCACCAGAAACGACGACACAGAAAACCAGAGCATGTCATTGTCTTTGTCCCAGGAGTGTGGCTCTCTGGCCCTGCCAGATCTCGTCTCTTTCCAGGAGGAGCACCTGAAGCAGTCTGGAGACGAAGGTGAAGGAGGGCCACGGGGAGAGGAGCAGCAGGAAAGCACAAGGAGTTCTCGGGGGAGCAAGGTGCAGATGGAGGGCTCCTGCCTGAGGTACTATCATGTCTTCAGGGAGGGAGAGCTGGCAGAACTGATAGAGAATCACGTCGAAGAGCTTCACGTCAAGCACACTTACTTTGATCATGCCAACTGGTGTGTGGTGGCAGAGAGAGTTCAGTTATGGAAAATATAATTTTAACTTGTTTTTATTTTGCGTCAACTCTGCCTCAAGTTTTAGCACTGAATCTCACATTTGATGATGATTACACTTGAAACGGGAGCAGTTCTCTGTTGAACATTTTAATCCTTCATTCTCTTTTAAGTCTCTGGCTGTCCTGGAACCAGCTGTATAGCAGACCTATCCACACATAGCAACAAATATTATGGTGGATGGTTTTGTAGCAGCAGGAGAAGATGCACAGCAGATGCTCAGTAGTGGTTAGCACTGTGTAATATACCCATTTTTAAGTATTTATTCTATCTCAATACATGAAACCATCAGGCATTATACAGCTGTTTGTTCTCTTTTAGTGTCAAGACTTTGTTTTTATTAGCAACCACAGCAAACTCCATTGCTGCTAAGGATTTTAATTCTTTTAAAACAAGCACCTCTGCAGGGGAATGCTAAGAAATGCACTGTTTTTTTCCCTTTGGACTTTTAATTTTTAGCCAAAGAGGAATATGTGAGACTATAGTAAACTCTTCCATTTGATCACAGTGTAAAATTCTTTATTCTTTGTGTCTGCTCGTTTCACAATCGCACGTTCTTTGACTCCGAATATGAGGAGCTAAGCTTGCAGCAAGTACTTGTCATGGACTTCATCCTGTAAACTGCTCATGTGTAAATCTATCGTCACACAATCATAGGAAGAGCTCTAAGGTATGCAGCTATCTTGCAAAATGATGCAACATTGGTTGCTTGTGTGTCAAAGAGCGTGTTGCCAGTGTGTGTGAGTGCTTGGTGTTTGTAATAGTTGTATACCGTCTTGTGTTGAAGTAACATGCTGAGCTATACCACTGGTGTGTTTCAGCTAAACAACTGCCTCATATACTGTGAATAAAAACATTGCACTGTACCACAAATATGTGGCTGCTTGATGTCAGTGAATGACATGAACATTGGTGAAACTTGAAACATACTGGTTATCTGTACCTATCATGCCAAGGACGGTAAACATCCTCATCAGTATAGTAAGTGTGGACCAAGTGTATTTGTTCTTAAGTGACACTAGTAATTTAAATGTCTTATCAACTGGATGTAAATACTTTTGATTTTGAATTTGTTTTACTCATAAAATTTTTAAATTCATTTGTGTTGCTGTGCTTTGTCATGAATATCTGTAATTATCTGCTCGATCTTCAGTGACAACCACAAACTTAACTCCAACAACACTGTTTTATAGTTACGCAAACTACTACACAGTTGGACGCAACATTATTCAACTCCCTTATATATTAGATGTACTGGCAAAATATGCTGTTTGTCAGCAAATCAAACAAGAACATTTTAAATAGCTTTTAATACAACAGATATTAGGTTTACTATTCCATATTCAAAACAAAGTCCCAACATTTTTTTTTCTGTTAAGGCCTAAACAAAACTAACATTTGGGCCTGTGGATCAGCAGTATGTCTGGAGGAGGAAGGATGAAGCCTTTGCTGAATAGAACACCCTACCTACACTGAAGCATGGTGGTGGCTCCGAGATGCTTTCTCTGGCAGTGGAAACCTGCAGCATGTAAATTGGATTCCATCAAGTATCACGAAATCCTAGAAAGTGTCTTGCCAACCGTGAGGAAGCTGAAGGTCCGGCGTCATTGGACATTCCAAAAGGGCAACGATACCAAACATACGAACATTCTAGAGTGGCCGTCAGAGTCATCTGACTTGAATCATAAAAAAAACGCTGCTGGGATTTGTAGAGGGTGGTTGAATGAAAAGATTACATTGGTAGAGTGTTACACATCTGGAAGCCTTTGCCCATTAGGAATGGGCTAAGATTCCTCAGGAATGCTGCTAGAAGCTGGTGTCTGGCTATGCGTCACGTTTGCAGCAGGACAAAGCAGCTAAAGGGTCTACAAAGTACTAGAGATTCTTGTCATTAAAGGTTAAATCATTTTGAGACTGTAGTCAGTAAATGTAACATTTTGTGTCATATTTGGGAAACTGTATTGAGCTATTTAAACTGTTCTTGTTTGATGAGGTCACTGCAAACAGCTGAAGAAGTTGAACATCTTTAAACACTCTTCAGACAACATACCGCTTACTTTATTGGGGTAACTAGCATGATAATGACAACCATCTTTTCAAAATAAAATAACCTGAGTAGAGCTCACTTTATACATTGGATGGAGTATTATATGAGCTTATCACATTGAAAATGTTCATTAACCACTCAAGTCCTGTCCAAAAAGATCAAGATGAGGTATCAGTTAGGACGTAAAGGTCCTCTTTATGGCATAAAGGTTTTACATTCCACATTCCCTCCAAACCTGAAACATAAAAAAACAAACATGAATAGAATATCCACTGGTACTCAGTGACATTTGTGGGCTATTTAAGTAATTGGCTCTATATTAAAAAAAGGTCAAGGCCTGTACCTGAGTTGCAGCTCTGTGAACGATGGAGTGTCTGAGGGCCAGTTTGTCAATGTCTCTTAAGTATCCTCCTCCAATAACAGTGGCGACAGGAACACCTCTGCTCACCACAGTCTTCATCACGTACAGATCTCTCTGATACAGCCCTGAGAGATACCCACAGTTATTCAAAAACAGCCTGCAAAGGATTTGTGAGTGGGGATACTTGGGTGTCAAGGTTATCACACCTTGGTCAGTCAGGCGGAGCCTCCCGAGTTCATCTTCCAAATGAGGGTCGACACCTGCGTCATACAGGACCAGGTCTGGACGAAAAGTCTCCAGCAGCCAGGGAAGGTGAGACTCCACTGGGGATCATCAGACATGTTAGTTCATGGATTATGCACACACTTGAGTTGTGATTTTAATTTAGCTTGTTCATATCACATTTACTATTATGGTCTGTGTTAACATGCCTGTGGAGAGGTACTCCTTGTCTTCCAGTCCATCCTCCACACTGACATCTAGGTCACTCTTCTGTTTACGGAGAGGAAAGTTTTTCCCACAGTGCACCGAAAATGTAAACACACACGGCTCCTCTTTAAAAATGAAAGCAGTGCCGTCACCCTATTGGACGCAAAAGATGACACAAAAACTTTAGCTTATAAACTGTGAAGAAGAAAAAAAAAGATACAATCGAATAAAGAATAAATAGAATAAAAATGCATTAGGCAACTTATGACATATTGGTATAATGCTGCAGAAAAGTACCTGATGGACATCTAGATCCACAATCAGAACCTTCCTTTTGACGGAGGAGATCAGGTGCTTGGCTGCAACTGCCAAGTCATTGAGGAGACAAAACCCTGAACCATAGCTTGGAAAAGCATGATGGGTTCCTCCTGCGGTGCTGCAGGCCAAACCCCTCTGCAGAGCCACTTCAGCTGCCAGAACAGTCCCACCTGTCAGCGACAAAGGTGAGCAGCTCCTGCAGAGATCTTCCCAATCAGCTGTTACATACGAAAACCTCAGAAGAATTTCTCACCTGTTTCATATCGACAGCGTCTCACGATACCTTCGCTCCAAGGGAAGCCTGTCCTCCTTTGTTCTTCCTCATTTATTTTCCCATGTATGAAGTTGTTCAAGTATTCCTCTGTGTGCACACAGCTGAGTAAACCTTTGGAGGCGATTTCAGGAACCCACACCTACTGCAAAGAAGGAAATTCACATTAACAGGAAGATGCGAGAAAGATGCGTCCGGTCCTGGAACTAAAAATATTTTAGGTATCAGTCAATCGATCAGTATGTTTGGTTGTTGACTAATTACTAAAAAAAAAATGACATAATACCCACAGTAACATATTGAAAAGTATCCTTAAAACAAATTCACAGTGATGACTAATTGAGTACGTTGTACTGACAGAAATACTTATCATCACTATTGTATTTTTCAGATGAAATTATCAATGATCCTCTCACCTGTCTCTCCGAAATGACTTGATCTTTGATTAAGAAGTGTAAGACCCGGGGGAACTTGCCCATTGGGAACCTGTGATTGGGTGGGAGGTCACACACATACTTGCTGTGATGAATTATAGGAAGTCCGCTGGATTCGTGTCTTACCTGCGGGGCGAAAAAAGTTCACTGTGAGGTCATTTTAATAAAATGTAATTTTTTAGTAAAACACGCCAGTACACTTATAGTCCTCACTAGTTCAGCATGGAAACGTCTGCAGGAAATGAAAGCTGCTCCGACCAGCCGACGAGGTCGTTTCGAGAGTATTTGTTTTATGCAGGTCATTTCTCCATTCAACGATAAATAAGTCGTTTCTTCCACACAAAGTAATGATGCGTTGTGTTATGAAACTACTTCAATTGACTGATACTACGGTGAAGGCATGATCCGTCCTACTCTGGCTCTGATTGGCTTATACTTGTTGTATTGGTTGGTCGTATTGGTTAGAATATCGCAGTAAGCCAATCAGAGGCAGAGTAGGGCGGGTCTTATCTAATTTGCGACAGTGTCGTCTGTACCATAGGTCTCTACTGCCGTCTTCTGTCCTGGAGTTAAAATTACAGATAACAGTGTGATGCTTATATGGCTCATTACCGCCATCTAGTGATGAGCAGTCAATACTACACACGTAGTGGTGGATTCAGGTACACTTAGACATCAGGTAATTTGGGACGGATTAAGAAACAGCTGTGGATGCACAGGATCGAAGTCACATGACATTATTCAAGGTTGGTGATTTGATATGTTGATGACTTTATGTAGCCTACTTTTGGTTGATGAACATTATTCTATTCTTAATCAAAAGTCTCGTCTGTTGACATACTTATAAATTAAGCTAGCAAGTCATAGGATAATACAGAATAGGAAGGAACCTTTAACACATATATATAGTTAAAAAATATGTTTGAAATATGTCAGTAGAATTGAAATCAACTGCCTGTATTAGTGAAATTGTGTCCCAAATTACACTTTGAGGAATTAAGATATACATCATGTGTTGGGTTTGTTTTGTTTTTCAACAAGAATGAGATCACAAGATAGCTGCATTCACCTACAGCATGGTGGTCAAATCTCTGTCAGAGGGAGAAATGTTCTGCTTTTACCTGCCTGTGAATGAGTTTATAAAGTTAAATGTGTTAACACTGAAAATCACAATGCTTTATTTAAAAAAAAAATCTTAATGGCAGTGGTGGAATATACAGTAACTAAGTACATCTACATTACAGTACTAAAAACAATTATTTTATTTTTGAAATCCAGCTCCAGGGAACATATTAGTTATATCACAGATTCAGATTAATTATGCAAAATATAAATAAACTAATCAATTCTGATTATTTTTATGGATCAAGCAACACAGCAGTACATAAAGCAACAGAACTTAGCTCCATCTGTTCCAAATGCAACGTTAAAATGATGAACCATTCTGCGTGAGTACTTCATTTTTCATACTTTAAGTCTATTTTGATCATTAAACTTTTGAGAGCAGTTATTCTTATTTGCATTTGCCAGATTTCCTCTCCCATGTTTGTACCCACACCATCCTTATCCACTCCCCTTCATAGTAAACTCCCCTCCTAAGCTATCAAGCTAAAGCATGCTGTGGCCGAGGTGTTAATCACAGTGGCAGAGGATTCTTTATGGTGTCACACTGAGATTAAATCACACTCAGAGCCTGAGACGTTTATTGTCTTCACTCACACAGACAGAAGAGGCTGGACGGGTAAGTGATATAGTGCAACTAATTGTCTCTTACATTTTACAGTTTCCAGGAAATGTTGAATATTTCTATTTGCACATATTGGTGCTTTATAAGAAATGCATTGCTTTGTGTTGAAAATGACTACATTTCCTTATCACTGTGCTAAAATAGCCTTTGATTTGCTACGTTTGTGTCTGGTTTTGCTTTGCCATCTGTTTTACATTTCTTACAGGCTGCTCACGGCACTGTCTGGCATACTGTTGGCTGTGGGGTTCTCCCATGAGAGAGTGTGTCTGTGTAGGTGTGTGTGTGTGTGTGTATGAAGAGTCTTTTAGATGGGAATTAGTGCAACCCTACTGGGAGGGACAGTGTAATCACGGGGAGATAAGAAAATGGACGAGAGAGTTGGCCCCAGGTGCAGTAGGGGGACCTCCTCATAATAGAGAGGGAAGAATAAAGACCTAAAATCAATTATTGACTTAAGAATTTTTTAACATTTCAAATAAGGAGAGAAGAAGGAGAATGACTCTCTTTGAAAAGACTCCATTATATCCTGTTTGCTTTGAGCAGCAGACGAAGGTTCTATTAGATTTAAAGGTTTTATGGTTAGCTAAGGACTATACCACTGTTTTTGTATGTTTTAGCTCGTTTGCTACAAAGCACCTTGACTTTACATCACAAGTAATCGTTTTGCAAGCATGGCAAGTCTTCTTTTTTTTTTTTCTTTTTAGTAATGAACATGTACTGTTCCATAGGTTTCCATTCATTTCCATACCCTATGAAAATCCATAAGCAGATTCTTAAAACATGCTTGAGTTGCTCTACCGCAGACCATTTTAATCAGCCTGCAGGTAAACCTCATTAGGAATCCAGTTGTGGTGTTACCTGTGAACAATGACACATAAGGTCTCCTAATAGAAATATAAACACATTAAATTAACACATGCTAAAGTCTGCTTTTGAAACTTAACAAGAATGTATTTGAGGATGGTCAACACAATATAGCACATACATGATTTATAAATAAAGTTTAAACCTGCCAGCACACTGGGATGGTCCTTAAATATTTTACTCTAATGGAGGAGACGACTTAGCTGACAGACAGCTGTAAATGAACAGTCTGCTTCAGGGCAGCTGTTTTCCGAGGCCCCGCTGCTCTGCGTCTCATTCCTGACAGAGACAAAAGAAGAGGGCGACAATTGCTCAGCTATGATCTGACTTTCATTTCTCTCAGCAGGCAAAATAAGTCAGCTCATTGAATACAGATTTCTCACTGTCAGCATTGTGTTATCATAAATTTGTCAAATTAGACCAGGGGTTACCAAAGTGTGTCCAGGCTTTGAAGGAAGTGTTTCGTTTTATTCATTCAAATACGTCACACAGACTCATACATATTGTCTTCGGCTCACACATGAATGGAATCGATGATTTGTTGCTCATAATCTCTCCTTGACCAAATTAAGTAACCTCCTCATCACTGAATAACAAAGACATCTTTACGTGTTCATGCTCCTGGTAGCAGATGTGTGTGTTGTCTGACCTCAGTAGGGGAGGGGGTGACGTGATGTTCGCATCAGACATGGATTCAGGCATACCTTACAATTACACAACATCTCGATCACAACACTGAGCCCACAAAACCCCCATCCTTCACCTCCGCCTCACAACTCATAGCGGAAGGAATTTACTGGTTGATTGCAAGTGCTTGCAGACATGTTGCAGCAGGTGAGGACAGGGGTTGTTGTTGGAGTGAATTAATTTGTAGCTGCTCTCTGTGCGTGATGGTGACGGCCTCCTGTCCCGTCTCTCTGGGGCAATCCCCCCGGTCACATGAAAGGCTGAGCTGATTCACATGTCGTGCATCCCTGTGTCCTCCTATAATCTCATACCTGCTGGGGAGACAGGCTGTGAAGTCATTGTGCAGTGGTATAATTTACCATCATTTTAGTCAATGTGAAGCTGACATCTCTCATTGTTTGGGAATGTTGTTGCAGATGTTAACTAAGATTTGACAAATGAGATAGACACTCAGATTCAACGAGGATAAGGATGATCTGAGGTTATAACTTTTTTTTCTCAGCTTTTCGGCAGAAGTTTGAAAGAATTCTATCAGAATATTTGGATCACCTTCGAAAAAAACCCTTAATTTGTCTTTAAAATGAAGTAATAAAGCAGCATTTTAAAGATTTCCGTACATAAGGCAACATCCACGCCGATTATTTTACTTTCATTACTTTTAAATAAGATATGGAATATCTGGAGCTGTTTATAAGAGAAGGAACGCTCATTTTTTCCAACCAGTTATCAAACACGATTCACATCTGTTGCTGCCAAAAGTAATAGCTCTCATGGGGTGTTAGAGGAACAGCTGGGACTCTAATTAACTGAACAAAGTGCATGATTTTAAGTCCATGGTTTGGATGATGATACAACAGTTGCACCATTTGGCATGAAACACTCTTCAGCACAGATGTAAACATAGACTTGGGGGATGTTGGAATATTCTATTGGAATACAATTTTGATTTTATATAAGATTTTACTCATTAACAATAAATGGCTTTGCTATCTTAGTATTTATCTGTGACCAAAATCAGACCCTAGAAATGGTTTCACTCACTCATACAGTAGGCCTATGTGCTCTTACACACCAAAGTGCTCAAAAAAAAAAAAAAATGAAAGCCTCATAAGGTATTTTTTATCGTGAATGATGTCGCCTGTTGAGTGAAAATGTAATTTTCTCATGGGATATTATGATTGTTATATTTTATTTTGTTCCATTTTAATTTTAATTGACTTGCAACTTGTTAGGGCAAAATTGGAGGAAGATTCTTAATTCTTAATTATTTGTTTGGTAAATATGAATTCCTCCTTTGTAATAATACTAATATGACTACTACTACTACTACTGCTAATAATAATAATAATAATAATAATAATAATAACGCTAATACTACTGCTAATACAATACGTTTTATTACTACTACAACAACAACAACTACTACTACTGCTGCTACTTCTACTGCTGCTGCTGCTACTACAGATAATAATAATAACAATAATAATAATTTTTATAACACCTTTCATTCAAGAAATGCAGCTCAAACTGTTTTAGGTCACCTCAGTGTCTCACCTCTAGTTCTACAATCGCATATTTTTCATCTATGAGAATTGTTTAAAAGTTTTTAGTTTGTTTGTGGCTAACTAAATATTAAATTTAAACCATAGCAACCTTTGACACAATCTGAAAAATAGGAACATTTTTCAGATTTTTCATATATAACAAAATAGGCCATTATTTTTATATGCACAACAACTCTGTGGTGATTTCATCTGCTCTTTGGATGAGCAGAAGTGAGGCCGCAGACAGAAGTGATAATGCACAACATCTGCCCAGGATCTGTGGTATGCTGGGAATCTGTAGGGGAGTCACAAATCTGCATGGAGATATTGAGTCAGACTGTGGTATTGCTGGAATGTTTTCTGATCATGTTTATCTATTGTTTTGCACTGGTTTCCACAGCTGGGTATGGCTCATGTTACATAAGAGGGCCACAGACAACCGCACAAAAAAACATTAAGATAGATTCAATTCTTTTACACATTCTATGCTCAGATATAAATGTAGCATGATGTGAATGTTGTCAGTGTTGCCGGAACAGATAAAATATAGTCGTTTTTCATGCTGTGGAGGTAATTTAACCCTGTCAGTCTTTGCAATCTCAACAGATTCTCTGCAGCAATAACATGCTGCATTGCTGGCAGGCAAGCCTGTGACCATTCTGCCACATGTTGCAGCAACACAGCTGGTTCCACTTCTCTCTTCACTTTAATCTCACTATGCCATGTGAAGACCACGCTCTTCAGTACGTCTGCCCCATCTTGACAGCCGTGTTGATATCGCTGATGAGGGGACGAGGGAGAGAGGAGACAGCAAGGGAAATGACAGCGCTGAATATATTTCTCCTTGTTAACCCGAAAACTTTCAGTCAAAAAAAGAAGGTTTAAGATATAAATGCACAGCATCTTTTGTACCACTGTGCCCCATTAACCTTTTACCATATTTGTTTCTGTCATTTAAACTTTTATCAGAGACGCATTGAGTATTTTGTGGACATTTGACCCATATCTGATTATATTTATAAGGAATTCATTCATTTATGATTTATTTGTATTGGTTTGATGCATCATTTATAAACACACACATCACTGATGACTTTATCCTCAACACTTCCACAAGTTTCTCTGTCCAAATATAAGCAGATACAGTACATACATGCATAGTACTTGCATAGTACTTTGAGTATTTTTTACAGTGAATCTAAGGCCATTCTTGTGGGCTGAAATCTTGCATAAGCTTGAATCAGTATGTTTCCCGTGTCAAACTGTCATAAGTCTTAAACGAAAACAGAGCAGAAAAAAAAGATAAAATAAAAACCTATTAAGCAGATCAAAACCTTGTATTAATTATGTTTTTAGTCTGATTTGAAATATCAATGATTAATTGAGGGAGTGTTTTGTACCCTCGGGTGTTGCAATTCTTGTCGTAAATTGGCCGTGAACCAATGTTTTTACACTCTTCCAGCTGAAGAGATTGGTGAACAGACTGGAAACTTGCTCTTCACATCAGCCAAAAACAAACAGTAATATCCTCTTACACTGACATTTGCTTTTTTTTCTGGAGGGGTTGTCACTGAGCTTCTCTGCGTGCTGAGGATTTGAATCCAGGCCTTGGTATGACTACTATCTCCGGCAGTTTGATTTGGCAGCCAGTCCACATCCCCCCAAGTCCTGTCTTGACATAGCTGTCATAGTGGTGATGTGCAACAGGAAAGCTTGTCTTGTTTCCATTTAATTGCACACAGCTCAACATATGGCTGTAGTTACAACAGTTACATTTAACATTAATGCTGAGGAGAGGTTTTGATTTTTATCACTGGAAAGAAGAAAACAGAAGCTCAAATAGGCACGCGTGATCCAACATATTACATTTAGGCAACATGACTCAGGTAAATATAGCAGATATCACCACGAAACGTCCCCAGTTGATTATCAACATTTCAACAATTATTTCTTTGTCCTACAAGTTTTCTGAACTTTTGCATTTTACGTATGAAAAAAGCTTTATTATCTGATTAAACATGCACTGATTTGCAAACATTTCCAGAACAGATATCTGAACATCTGACATCTAAATCTGTATTTTGAACATTACTTCCCACTAGTCAAGACAAGTCTGTTGTATGTGGCCTTTAGATTTTTTTTTTTAAGATCATGAAATTTAAATCTGAATATTAGGGATTCACCATACTTTTGGCACATTACACTGTATCTGTTAAACATCAACATGTCAGGTTGTCACTGCGAACGTGTTAGCGTGCCGACATGTTCACACTCATCTCAGGGCACTGCTCTGCTAACAGTGCAGCCTCACAGAACCACCTGCATGACTTACACGGGCCCCAAACAAATCCTTTAAAGTCATAGCAGTAAAAAAAAAAAAAATAAATTTAATATACTCATGAGATTATGAAAACAGTTAAAGGTCACAGACATAAAACACACAGCATAACCTGCCACCATCAGAGCGAAAAACAAACAAAGAAATCATGGTGGTGACTGCTGATCGGACTCGAATGACGCACAGAGACAGAGCTTGATGATTGGCCAGTGTAAAGTGACTAAGTACAGAAAGACTTGGCTCTTTTTAATTCCTCCCTCCCGATCCAGGTGCTGATTCTGCTCTCTATCCCCTCCGGGGGGCAAAGTCACTGTTTTCCTTGCAGTGCCGCAAACAAGGCTGTTTTTTCTTTCTCATGTCCAGGGGGCAGACGGGGCTTCCTAGCTCCACTTGTGAGAACGTCCAGCTGTGTTTGAGCCTGACTTGTTCTCAGTCCCTCTGGCCTTGGACTGTTCACCTCCAGCTCAGATAGACCAGGCAGAGAAAATGCTGCTATTCATTAAGTGCAGGCAAATGTTCAAGCTTGGTGTTTCCCAAATGTTTTTACTGTAAGTCAACAGGAGGGAGGCACATGCTCTTTCTTTTCTGGTGTTTCACTCTTTCTGTCACTCCTCCGCTCTTTTTCCCTCAACAACATGCATCTGCACACCTGCACCTTTTCTAAGACAGAGCAAATAAGATCACAGAACACCGGCGGCCATCAATGTGTACACAACATGGGCAAGAAAAATAGTTTAAGAAGATATCTTTTGTTTTTAATTTCTGTTTTGACATATAAAGTGATTTAAGAGTTCTCCTGAAATTATTCTAATCAAGCTGTACCACTTTACTCGTTACAATTCTTTGGTAAAAGTCAAACCTCCTCTGTGCCTCCTGTAACCTTTCCATTAAACCATTCAGACAGTAGGGGAAATGCAAACAGAGACAGGCTACAAGGACACCAGGAATGTCACTGACTGTAAAGAAAAGATCAGGAAACATTAAAAGGTTGCGCACATACCTTATCTCACCAGTCAAACATTGGATTTAGTGTTGTTGCATGGCTGTAGTGTTGAGCATGACTTTTTGAGTATTCCCAGCAGAATATACTCCTTTGTCATTCTCGTTTTGTGTCTGAATTTTACTTAGCAAAATACAGCATATTGTTAATGATATAAATGTTTTAAAGGTAGACTAGGCCTCATTGATATGGATTTCCATGCATATTTTCATAACACAGGGCTGAGGCTGATGATGACTTGTAAAAAAAACACGAAAAGAAAACAAAGAGGAAGCTTTGAAGCATCACTGAGTGAGAATGACAGCCATGGGCATTTTACAAAGTGTTTTATGAATGAAGGACGTCAGTCTGCGCTCATTTTCTTCCCCTTGGCAAAGAGGTCAAACTGAGTCCACGTGTTGATTTGTTGCTGTGGCTTCACCACCTCACTCCTGGTGAGTAGACTTTATGAGCGCGTGAATAAACACATGAATGAATGAATGAATGGTATAAAGTCAAGGACGGCTCATAGAGTGTAAACAAAGACGTTTTTTCAGCAGCGCTCCTCTTGTACCAGGGAGGAGGATAAACAAGCAAACGCTCAGACATGCCCCTTTGATATTTACTCGCTATTCTCATCTCTCACTTTCACCCACAGCTCCTACATGTGGTCCACTTGGTTGTTTCAACATGTGTTTTGAGCTCATGCCAATGTCTTGGCCCAAATTTCCAAGATGGGGTTTTATGTTTGCAACATAATTTTGCTTTGTTTTTTTTTTATTCGTTTGAAATGACAATTGTAGCTGTCATAAATTATGAATCAAACACTAAAATTGAAAGAATGAAAACATTAAATCAAAAAAGGATTATTGCAGAATTTATAAAGTGAGGAGTGAGGAATTTTAAATACAAAGTAAGTTTGATGGTTCCTGATTTTCCAAGAAAATTCTTTTCTTTTTTAGACACTGAAAAAATATGAATCAGCAAACAATAGTGATTAATTTGGCCATACAATCAAGCATCCTGTCAATCCGTGATTTAAATTTTCTGACTCAATTTCTGGCTTGATACAGACTCCTGGCTGGAATTTTTTTTTTTTTTTTACAGTTTGTGTCAAATAAAAACTGGATTTTGGTTTCAGCATTGAATCATGTCATCATTTTAGTCTTATTTCTAATATGCTGCAGTAAATCATGGTGCTTCACAGCTTTCCCCTTTGACTTGAAAGCATTCCTCAGCCCGGTGTTTTGAAACCCAGGTCACAGCTGTGGTTCATCTTGCTCCTGCACATCTCAGGCTGGTGAAGTTAGCTGCTCCTCGCAGCCTGTTTGTGAGGGCTGGAAACCCATTTCACCATGTTCTTTTACAGTGCCAACCACTGCTGCTCCCACCACCACCACCACCACCACCCGCCCCTCCCTCCTTGAACCGACCTCCCCGTCTCTTTTCTCCTCCTCTTTCCATCTCCCAACAAGTACACGTTCTCCCTGCTCTTACGCGTATTCTGAATGGTTAAGCCGCTGCTAACTGAACACTCCTGCAGCCCCCCCCCGGGGAAACACAAGAGGAGGGGCTGATAGTTGTGATGACAGTCTGTGTTTTAGCAGAATAGGCCCATGGGGACGTAAGTGTGGCTCTGCGAGGAACAAGCCTCACTGCCACTCTTTTGCCATGATCTCAGTGACACTGTTTTGGCTACAAAGGCAGCTTTTTTCCGCTCAGCAGGTGAGTCTTTTGTTTTCTGTTTTCCTGTGAATGTACATCGGTGATGACAGGCGTCTGCTTATGATGTATAAACAAATCACAACTCTCTAATCCTCGTTGGCTGAGTTGACAAAGTTCTACTATAGGTTGTTTCTTCGTGAGAGAACTTGTTCATCACCTTACTGTTGAAAATGCTTCAACAGTGGATGCATTTTTTAAATTCTAATAAATAAGCGGCAGTCTTGCCTTGCCAGCCAACACGTCTTCACTCTTTGGAAATCTGCTCTGGGTTCATTTGAGAAAAATGCAACCCTCTTTGCAAAGTGTTTTTAAATAGAGAGGTTTCTAGGAAGGAGCCCTAATCTCCTGTGCATTCACTATGTAAATATGTAAAGGCTTTACAGAAGGCCTATAATTTACATTTAAGTAGCATATACTACTACTACTACTATTAATGTTGCTGCCTGGAATTGTGAATACATGCTGGATTTTCCAGTTTTTCATCATTGTGCCAGAATCATTTTGTCCTTGCCTGAGGTTGTATTATCTGCTTGTGTCCTAAAAGCGTGTATGCATATTTGTGCGTATGTGTGGGCGTATATCAAGTGTCTCAAGGCCATGGTAAAGGCTCTGGCAACTGCAGCTTTCTCACAGAAACAGCAGAAACCTGTATGTGCAAAAAAAAACCTAAATAAACTTTGTGTTGCTGCATTTTGCATTTCACGAAAAGAAAAAAAAAGATTATTTTCTCAAAAAAAAAAAGTATATCTAGGCTTCCATTCATGCGACCGTGTGTTTTGCTGCTAAAGGAAAAACATGTTCTCAGCAGATCTTATTATGTAGGGTACGTTTTTTGGTTATCTAATCTAAAAATGTCTTTTGAGAGAAAAGTCTTTATCATCTGTGTAAGCACAATAATGTCATTCTTTGCATTTCTGTATGTGTACTTCCAATGTCTCAGACTTGTCCAAGGTGTGCTTTAAAGAGGGGCTTAATGAAGGGGTGAGTGGGATGTTCACCATGGTTGACCAGGGACATCTTCTACTGTGATGAATGGTGTAGTGTGCAGTAAATCACTGACTGGGGAAGAGCAGTCGGATTCCTCTGTGCAGTGATGTCACCACGATCGTGTGTGAAACAGATCCAGACTTGAACAGCCCAGCCTGAGCCAGATTGTTGAATTTCTGGGCAAACTTCTCACTAGATGTCATGTAGTTGGAGCTTTTCAGCGCTGGATTTAGCAGCTGTGCATTAAACTGTGTAATCTATGCATATTGGTACTTAATCTTATTTTACCTGTATTGTCTCTGGAAATAATCTTCATCTCTCTGTCAGATATATTATATGACATTCACAGGTTTTTGTGATGTTTTTTCCAGGTTATCTGCTGTGTCGTTTGACTGAGCATCTTGGATCAAAAATGGCCATACGATACATCAAACACAAGTACCTGTGGATTTACGTTTTGAATTATGAGAAACTGTAGAATGAGAGAATAATGGAGATTCCGTTGGAGGGACATCAGACTTGGACAGCTTCAGCTCTGGAGTTGACTTCAGAAAGCTCTGCTCTCTCAACTAACGGCGCATCAGACCACAGAGGGAACAATTGTATCCCTGAAGCCCAAAGCTCATCACCGTCGGAGTCAAATGAGGACATACACAAGCTGAAGAAGAGTTTTGTTTATTTAGGTCAAAGCAACACTGAATCTTTGGAGGCTGAGTGCCTACAGAAGGCTGACCATGTGTCAGTCAATCCTAGTGAAACACAACTGGACCCAAGTCCACTGGCCTCAGCTCAGCTTCATGAAGCAGGCAATGTGTCCACATTAGCTATATCAAATGACAACTTCTGTGGTGACATTGTCCATCCTGGTCCTCTTGCAGAAAGCCAGTCAGACCAGGGAGTTCAGAATTATGCTGGTCAAACAGTGGACTGTGTAAAAACAGACATTGACGGGTTGGAGCCAATCTCAAACGGCCATGTTTCAAGGCCTCCAGAGGACCTGTACCCCATCCTCTATCTGGACTCCAGTCCTACCCTCACCGTCCCTGCAGCTGTTCCCGATTCAGGCCGGAGAGTCCTGGATCTGCCACGCATTGTGAGGCACAAACCGAGCTCCATCACCTTCTCACACTACACTTGTCCCTCTGGAGCCGACGGCAACGCTTTCGTCACCGAGAGCTCTGACGATGGAGAGTCCTCGCTGGGGGAGAAGGAGGACGACGATCGCCATGATGGTGACGATGACGACGACGATGATGACGACGACGACGACGACGACAATGTTTTCCGAGAGCTGACTCAGAGTAGAGAGCTCCTTATCCATCACAGACAAAGGAGCAAAGACAAACAGAGGAGGAGAGGTGCTGTGAGTGCCCGGGCAGAAATCGATCATATGGCCAGAGACTGCGGATATGAAGCAGAGGGGGAGAGCAGCAGTAAGGAGGTACACTGCCATTCATTTAAAATCATCCACAATTATTCTGTGGTGCCCTTACATTGCAGTAGTAATCACTTATTAATTAATGTCAAGAAATTCAAATAGATGTTTGATGCCACAGACTATTTATATTTAATTAATTTAATTAGTTTATCTTCCAGGAACAGTCTTATTGATATTACAGTATAGTGCAGTAAATAATGCCATAGTATTAAACATGAGGTGTCTTAATTAGGCAAATGTTGCTTGACAAGTGCCAAATACCAGTATACAAATTGTGTTTCACACATAATACAGCTACACGAGCTTTTAAAGGGAAAATTAAATAAAAATATTTTAGGCGGTAGAATAAAAATAGTTATACAAGTTATACATCACATGTCCAATGCACTTACTGTTGAGTATTAAAGTTTAGATTAAATGAACCAGGCAAAGGCCGTTAAAAGCAATTCCCATAATAGACCATATTTACCAGCTCCCACCAGCTGACATCATTACGCTGTGAATTAATGCATTGGTAAAAGTGTGTAGGAGTGCACTGACTTCACATGTGTGGTGGTGGTGAAACGAAGATCCAGCAGGAATGCAAACAGCCTCTGCTTTCTGTCCACTCCCTCAGCAGGCAGCGTTGTTTTGACAGAGCAGACAGCATTCACTCTGAACTCAGGCTTCCATTACTGAACGGCTCCCTTTATCTTAAACAAGTCAAGACACATCGGGGTCTCATTTGACACAGCTTTTACCCTGACCCGGACTGTAAATGTCCTGTCATCTCCTGTCCCAGCTTTTTATTGACATTTTAATGCCTCATATAGGCATTCATAAATACATGCTGTAACTGTCGCCCTTTTAGTAGTCAGATCATAGCACACATGTAAACAGGGCACAGAACATGGCTGTGTGGAGATGAGCTTCTCTGCTGGTCTGGTAGGATGTTGAGGTAAAGCCAGCTTTATGTTGACAATGACACACAGAAGAATTGGAGGACAGCAAGACAATTCTTCTCATGCCTTCACACCACAAGCTCTGTTATTGTACGGTGGCCTGCAATGTAGGCATCACTATATGAGACTCTTCAGTTTCATGCAGGGGAAGGAAAATTTGCTGGTTCTAATCTCACAAAAAACATAAAAAAAATAGGGCCAGTATACAAACTTATAATAATAATAATACATACATGTGTTGTCATCATTAATGGAACAACCCCATGCTGTCTAAAATATGATGGAGTAAAAATGTAACATGGGACATTATTACATGAACTACAAGTATATCACAGAATGACAATTCTGATTATATTAATTACAAAATAAATAAATAAATTTAAAAAATGAAAAAGAAAAAATATGGGCCTATATATATATATATATATATATATATATATATATATATATATATATATATATATATATATATATAAAAGAACATCCACTGGAGTAATAAATTATTTAACTAGATGTTTTATTATTGTTGTTGTACACATTTATATCTGTATTATATTTTATAAAATATTAAAGTTACTGACCGACACATAGATGCTGTTTTTAACATTAACCATATGAGGGCACTGTACGCCCAGAGTTTACACACATCTCATGACTCCCTGTTGCTTTCATCATTTTACTCAGCTATGACTAAAAACCTCTAAAAACACACACCAATCCTTCCTACTCTACAAACATAGATGTGACTGTGTTCATTTGGTGTTTTGCATCACAGATAATAAGAATGTAATTTATTCCTCCGAGTAGCCAGGTAGCCGTTGCCCTTTCGCATGACCGGCTGCTACATTTGGACACCTCCATGGTGATCTCTGGCACTCTCTGTGGGTGGCGTAGACTAGGCACCAAGCCCAGAGCTCACACACTTAACTCCTCATTTCCATGTCAAAGCCGCTGTGTTGGGGTTCACAATGTGGCCAATTTGCGCTGATAAAGTTATAGTCAGCTCACATTTTGCTGTCCCCAGAAGATAACATTAATGCATTTATCTAAAGGATTGACTCATACCAGCTCAGTTGCCATGGTGTGAGGACTTCACACAATAACCGGGGCCGGATCGAGGGGAAAGGCACGAAGAGATGAATCAAGGGTAGTGTCTCACTTGAGCGTCAGGCCCTCTCTGGAATTTGTCTCATTCTAAGTAGAAGTGCCCACATTCCTAAACAGCACCTTCTGGGGATGTCACTGAAAAGAGACAGTGTGAATGTGTTCCAGATTTGGCTCGAGCATGTGTCAGAATGGGGCATCTGTTTCCTCCATTTGTGTTTGTCTGAGTCTGGGGGTTAATTAGGAGTCCAGCTCTCAAGATCTTCAGCTTCTTTCATTTTTTTCCTTTTGTGGTACAAAATGCAATTTTCTTAATTTGTCTCAGAATATCACACATACAGCAACTTCCTTATTAATGTATATGACATCCTTCCTTATTATTATGGGTCACAGTTAATTTCTTTTTTTAAAACATTTTTAGTGCTATAACCATATAAGGAACAATATCATCACCCTTTTGTCGAATGCTACCAGAAAGTGTGAGAAAAAAGAGACAATATTTATTCATTCGAAATCTTTCTCTAATTACACAAAGGAAAGGAGTCTTCATAATTCCATCATGAATGATGTCTTAATCTCAGTCTTCTTCAGACAAATGCACACATGTATTCCTCTTACATACTCATTCATCAAATCACACAGTAAGTGTTTAATTAATATTAATAATATAATAAATAAAATAACATTAATATTGATTTTAATGTGCATTTGTCTGACATTCAAACTGGGAAGTCCAGCAGATGTTCAAGAGAAGTCTTTCTCAAAGATCACAGAATGGATGGCAGAATATAAAATCTCATTGCATTCTGTTTGCTACTTTATGTCTCTGATTCCATAAAGAGGAACTAAAAGTACCTTGTCATAAATATGCACTCTGAACTTCTCTGAATGTAATGGAAGCAGAAGCTGTAAAAGTATGTAAAATAAGACGATTTTATTGAATCAGTGTTAATTTCAACTATTTTATTATAAAGCTTACATGGAGAGAGGAGTTTGAGCAAAGGTTGATCTCCATTATTCTTGTCTCTTATTATAGGACTAGCTGAAGTGTGATAATTAGCATGCCATTACAGGAGAGAGTTTGTGATGTCTGGATCCCGTTTTCTGGAGGGACCTATCTTTATATCTTCACACTCATAGTATGAAAGTATCTGTGGACGTCTGATTTTTAGTTTTAACATAATGATACCAAGTCAAATATTTTATATTCCTATCCGTGACCCCAGGTGACCCCTGAGTCCTCAGAGGTCAGGGGATTGGCCAGATTTAGGTAATTCCACAGAGATTGAATAATGCACTTTCTTCTAGTGCTGGGTCAGTCAGCTGACACTGGGTGGTCAGCAGGGTCAGGGGACCGTCTAGTATAGTCCCTTAATTCCTCACAAATTTAGGGGGAATGCAACTATGCATATTTTGTCAATACCTTTATTTGTTATATAACTCAGGTCGTTAATCCCGTGGGAAACTGTAGAGAGGCGTATTACTGAACTACACCAGGTTATGATGTACTCAGAGAGAAAACACTCGCAAAATAGGTCATAAATGTCATGGGTCCCACTTTTTCTTTTCTTTCTCAGTATATTTTTTTTTCAACCCAAAGTGAATCAATGAAAATACCAAAACATCTGTCATGCTTGTTTACAAAATTCAGTTTGTCCTTCTGACAGGAACCCTGCCTTATTTAAGACATTCTGGGAGTTTCCCATCAGAATATTGACAAAACCTTTCAATGAAACAATTGTGCATCCAGAGATTGAATTATATAAATGGATACATGATTTGATTTAGAAGTGACTGGTTTTTCCAGGAAAGGAATACGTTTTTTTTATTTTGAGTTTATTTTTATTTTTATTTTGTCTGTTTATCTTGAAGTGACTGATGGTCCCCTTCAACCTCAATTTTGGATATTTATGACCGATTGGTTAGGTTTATGGAAGAGGATCAGAAATATTGTAGATTTTGTCTTCTGATTCAAACTTCAGTTTTGTGTTAAGGTCCTGGTTATATCTGCTTGTTGATATGAAAAACGTCTGTAGACAACACTTTAAATCAAATTCCCCTATTTAGCTTTCATAAGCAGCATATAAAGATTTAATACGGGGTTTATAACACACTGTAATGTAGCTGTAAGCAGCTGTAAGTTGTGTACACAGATAACAAAACACTAAAATAGAATATGTCTTCATAGGAGAAGTTACAATAGTTGACAAATAGTGTTTATTAATTGATTAATTAATAAATTCTATGCTATTTATAAATGCTATGGAATTAAAATTATCTTCAACTCATTTGATGAACTGAGGATAAATCTTTCTTGATCCAAATATTCCAAATTACATTGGCTAATTTTCTCTGTTGGCCTTTACTGCATGACCATATCAACAATTCCAAATCACCTTCCAGGAAGAGCTTCCTCAAAAATTATGATATTACTGTATCAAACACTCCACATGGGAAATCCACCAGAGAGTCCGCTCCCCTGTGGTTGCAGGATCTCATACTGGGATTCTTAAAACGGATCCAAAGTGATGCTGTCAGTATGTAGTGTATGTGACCCTCTCCAGGACCAGGCAAGAAACACACACTGATATCTCTTCTCTCTGTCAGCCCGACACACTGGTCAGATTGCACAATAACAATGTTGATTTATGTTTTGGTGACTGAGGTTTATCATGCTGATTTATGATGCTGGACCTCCAGATCCTCAGACACAGCTCCTGTCTGTGTGAGGATGGTCTATTTATATAAACGGTGTGTCTGGGGAGTAGTGAACTCCAGTGCAGGGAATTCCATTATGGTCTGTATGGCACACATGTCTGGAGCCCTCCGTCTTTGCTCTTTCACCCTGGCTGAGGAGATCACATTTCCATGTGTGGCAGCAGTGTAGTCCACTGATGTAGCATCTGTAATTTACAAGATACTTTGGGTCTGACTGTAACTCTTTTTGAATTTAGGGCAGTGTGTTAAATTGACCGATGTTCTCACCTTAGCTGAAACTTTCATCTGTTAAACAAGTCTAGCAAAAAAAAAGACAGAAAATTACTAGAGTAACTGAGGAATCTAATTTTACCCCTGATAGGTTCAAAATCTTTGTATTTTTTGATTTTTATTAAGTTTAAGATCAAGTGTCAGCAGCTCCCCTTGACATAAACCTCAAACTAATGCCTGAAAACTACTCAGTGTAATACTGTCAATATGTCTATGGGAAAATGTGCATGAGCATAATGTGTAGATGATGTGATTTAACAAAAAAGTCCTTTTTTAAAAATTATTGCTGTGAATATTTGCAGGTTTCAACTTTCCATGATGCAATAATGCTGAAATTTATTGCAAAAATCTGAAAATGTGCATAAAATTGTGTTACAACACACACATTTCACAAAAAAAATCTGAAAATCCAGATTTGTGCCTCCAATTTGTGAAAAAAAAAGCATGTTTAAATATTTAAATGATACAACTTAGTAACAAATATACAAATTTGGCAAACAAACCCCTGAAAATTGAAATAAAACTGCATCAATACGCTGATGTTGGCTTGATCTTTGTCTTTACTCAGTGCTTCCCTGATTACCCACAGGAGTCTCCGCAGGTCAAGTCTCCCTGGTCGGAGTCGATGAACCAGCTGATGAGGAAACTAGACCAGCTTAATCTAGACATAGAGGAGGCTTTGAGTGCAAGCTCCTCCCCCTCCGGCACACCCTGCACCATCCGCAAGAAACAAGTGAGTCTGTTTGAATCAGTTTCTCCCTTATACTGTGACATAAACACTGAATTTACTGTATGTACTCTGCGTTATACAGCAGCATGCAGATTGACTTCATTGGTATGGGAACGGTCACGGTTGGTACTGTACACATTCCTGTTGAGCATATGCTGCATACTTGGTCATGCTTGCAAACTTCCCTAAATCAATTTACTTTGCTCTATGGAGAAAATCTCCCAATGGATTATTCAGACCTGTGAGCAACAGGTGTTTGTCAGAATTGTATGTTATGGTCATTTATAAAGACTTTTCCACATTAGGTCTAGATTCAAACAAGCTCTCTCAAATCAAGCAGTGGTTACCCATAAACCCAGTCTTTGAATGGAGATTTAGTATATCTATATCTTGAGAGTCGTAACTGTGTCTGTGACTTGTGAAATATGGGGATATGGTCTGTCTGCGACACTATGGGCTTTGTCAGGCCATCTTATTATCTCCCTCTGACTTGGGTCTGTTTAATGGTCTGCAGCTCTTAGATGTGATACTGCAGTGTACAGTGTTTTAGCCGGGTCAGAATAGTGTGGCAGGAACAGACAGCTATTGTGCTTTTGAGGTTACGACTGGGACCATGCAACCCTGTTCCTAAAAAGGGCTCTTCTCATGGTGGCATGTTTCATGAAATATCCCACTAGAGTTAGCATTCAGGAACAAAAGTGCTCTTTCGGCGTCCATACGTATGTACCGCACAGAGGAGCTATTGTATTGAAAGGAGTTTGTATGATTTGGTCCATTAGGAATGGTTGAGAGAGGCTCACATGCCTCCCAGCCATCTGCATAACCATCCCAGGCATTCACTATTACTTGCTTTAACTAATGACAGGCGACTGGGCAAGACAAGACATCTTTACTGGGATATTTGACAAGGTCATAATCTCTGTCCTCTCAAAAGAAGATCCACGCATACAGGCTCCTTTGTGCACCTCTGCCAAGCTGAATTGAGAGTGGAGATTTCACTTCCCCAGCAGTTGACCTCAGCCTCTTGTTTTCTTTTCCCCTGGCCACCGTTGAGACCATCCTGTCCAAGCCTGTTCGGACAGAGACAGACCCACAGTCTTGATTGCTGTTGTGATGTTGTTGCAGTTCGGTGCTGTTTCAAAGTCCACATCAAACCAAGCCCCGCACAACCACGTTCTCCAAAGACTGGACGGAGGGGAATGTCCGAGCCAGGACAGGACTTCTGCTTCCCGCAGCACCTCAGTGGCAACAAAAGCGACGAAGAAGACGGTAAGCTTCTCTGAGAATAAGAGATTCCTCCACAAAGATTCACTGAGTCAATGTAAAATCGCACAGGTAGATCAAATACTTCATTGCAATGTTTCTTTAATTTTCCGCTCAATACTTTACTCACATAGAGCCCATTGCGCATTTTTTAAAATTTGAATACAATTTATATTGGTTGAATTGTTAAAATAAGTTTAATTAATCAGTATATGAATAACAGATAATAAATAAATGAAAGAAACACACACTCACATAAAAGAGATGAAGAAAAAAATAAAATAAAAACGATAAAGAAAAAAAAAATGTTCTGTGAGCTGCTTAATTCTTTCAAGTTTCCACAGCTGGTGGCTCAAGTTTTATTTTTCCAGCTCAAATGTGTGACTGCCATAACCTGTTTACTTACTGCACTGAACAAAGTATTTATTCCTTTTAATTAAAAGTTCCTCTGGATTATTTTATCTGAAACAAATCAAATTAAATCTGAAACCTTTCCTGTTGGCCATGGATGCTTACATAAATTCTGATAGATAACGATGATGATGATTTATAGTACGGATCAACCAGTTATTGGCCTGGCTGATTACCAGATCCGATATTCAGCATTTTTCTTATCTTTTTATTTTGTCCGATTGCCAATAAATGGTGGGTCCACACCATTACCATTCCTCTGGTGTGCTGAGCAGGCGGAGTCTGCACATCATTTAAAAGGATGTCTTACTAGGCGCAGGCGCCGGGTGCTCTGCTCCGGGGGCTGAAGTGGCATGTATGCTTACGTCAACCACATGCCTGATACAAACACAAACAAGTCAGGTCAGAATCATAAGACAGACTGATCTAAATCTACAAAGTAACTCTTATCTTAAGTTATCAAATAAATACAGTTTGAAGTAACCTCAAATTGTTCTGTACTTGCCAAGATTTTAAAAATTAGATCTGGAAACATGAGATTGATTATTTACCTCTTTTTTTAATGTGGCCTACTTAATCCTAGTCTAACCAAATAATTTTAAGATTTCTTGACAGGTTCAATTGTCTTTCTGCATGAACAGATAATGTCTCTGTCATTTTCTCCCCAAATTCAGTGTTTATTTCTTGTATTTTAGACACTCTTTTTTGCAATGTACAATATATACCTCCAAAATGTTGAGGAGTTAAAGCATGGCAGAAAATGAAAATACTAAAATGAAGTACAAGCTCATCTCAAAATTGAACTGAAGGGCTATACTTGAGTAAATTCAGTAAATTGTACTTACATTCCTCTCTGGTTATTCTAAATTTTGACGCCAAGATGTTCATTTTCACTGCAAATCAATCTCCTTGAGTACTAATATAATCTACCCTTAAAAAAAAGTTGAAAAAAAAACAAACAAAACTGTTGTTCCCTAATTTATATACCGGTTGTATTAACAGGTTGTATAAAGTTTCCTTTTATAATGAACTGAACATTAAAAACTGAATGACTGCATGTGAGGAAGAATTATATATCCTTTAAATATTTTCACAAGAACTCTTATCAGTTTCCTCCATGAATAAATCACACTCTGAGAAACCAATATTTCCAATCTCATATTTGACCCCTATGTCACAAATGACTTTGCAAGAGTGGATTTTTTAAAGACGATCCATCACCAGTCAGCTGAAATTCTGACATTCCCTTCTGAGCAGCTGCTCTTTCCTCTACATCTGTAAATATTTGAGGTGTGCGTTCAGAATAAGGTCAGCTTAGGCATTCTCAAACAAGCAGGACTCACTTCTGCTGGACAAAGTATATAAATGTCACTATTCAACAGCCCTAAAGGAAACAGACAAGTGAGAGGTTTGCAGAATGCCGGGTGGGTTTAAATTCAAAGCCTTCCAGCTTGTGCTTTGTATTTTCCTGATGGCTCCTCTGCAGCATGATGGCAAACAACCTGCTTGTATAAGAGCAAACTGTAGCCATCACTCAGATTCTCTTACAACTCCCAGTTTCATTCAGTGACATCTGATATAATTTGGGATCATATTTGTAATATTAAGGTTATAAATATATTTGTAATGAAAAAGATGTGTGAGACAGAGTGGAGCGTAAAGATTATTTTGTCTACAGGCGATGGGTAAATGAAATTCAGTTCTCAGAAAAGTTACCACCTGTCTTTTCTTTTCATAACTACCTCTTGAAAATGTCAGCAGCATCTGTGAAAAAAAATGGCTTGAGGACAGCTGGGAATGTTCACATATGTTAAAGACAAGAGTATTTTAGCTGCAAGGTAACTTTGAGTTTCATGAGATCACATGTTTTTGGGCGGCACAGTGGCGTAGTGTTGCCTCACAGCAAGTGGGTCCTGGGTTCAAATCCAACTGAGGACTTTGGACTTTTCTGTCCAGAGTTTGCATGTTCTCCCCGTCTCTGCATGGGTTCCCTCCGGGTTCTCCGTCTTCCTCCCACCACCAAAAACATGCAATATACTGTAGGTGGATTGACTTTTGCTCATACTTTATACAATCATGACAATTAAAGAGTGAAAGATGGCAAATTAGCACTGATATTGACAGATAATATGCTATCCCAGAATACTCTTTAATATCAAGTCCCTATGAGACTACAGCTTGCTTAAAGACTGGGAACAGTATAGGAAATATCCCTCCACCAGCCCACAATAAATATATTCCGCAAAATGTCAAAGTATTCCTTTAAGTTTGTCCCCTGGGTAAATTGTGACCTTTCAAAGTTTCCCTAGACAGATGAGATGAAATCCCAGCAACATGCAGAGACATTTTTTCCTCTGGCACTCTTACATAAGAGCGCTGGTGTCAATACAAAACTTCTGACAGCAGGGAGCAAGAATGCGATACAGATTGAATCATAGTCTCTGTGTCTAAGAATAAACAGGTCCAATGTGTGAGCTGGTACACCCTGCATGGATAGGCTGAGATATGTTTTATGGAAGTATCTGGTAGAGCTTTTTGGCACCTGCCTGACGACCTCTGACTCCTCCTGCCTCTGCATGATCTCCAAAAGCTGGAATTCACCTTATATCTCCATCAATCCGCTGCACATCATGCGGGCTGAACTAACCTTAGCTGAAATGTATTGGGTGTTGACTACGATTTTGTCTTCTTGGAGAGAGAGGTGTAATTGTTTTCGTTTATCCTTCTTATCATTACTTACACAATGACTATAAGAAGATGGTATGCACCCTTTGACAACAGACTTCATAACAGCCTGTGTGCTCTAATGCAAAAATAGCAAAGAGCAAAAAAAGGAATGCTGGGTATATTTATTTTGATTGACCTCTTACTATTTTTAGTATTTTTCATGATATTGGTAATATGTTTAAAAAAAAAGACCTTATCTCACAATGATGAAGAACGTTGATTGATGAAACTGATCTAGAGTCAGCATGAACTCTTCATGATCCACCCAAAATCCATTGATTACTTTCTGAGGTATCTTACAGACAGACAAACAGACAAACGTGGATGATCTCTTATCCTCCTACAACTCTCATTGACAGAGGAAAAAGCAAAAAAAAACAACAACAAGTTATACCAAAAGTCTCGCAGAAGAATTTACTGTATCTTTAATTTATTTAAACTGGCAATAGATATGTATTAATGTATCATTATGAAATAAATTCATATAATAATGGCAGCATCAGCATTTAGATTGGTTTCCTACAAACCTCACTTTCACAAGAGAAAATGAATATCTCAGGAAAATGAAGGCAGACTGGAGATCGAGGCACATTTCTGTCTGTTGTAATGTCTCCATTATAGACTAAATGAATGAATAAACGCATGCTTTTTGTCCTGTTGTTGGGAGTTGCTACTGTGAGGAAAATGGGAAGTGATTCAGTTGTCTTCTCGGCGGCGGCGCCAGCAGTAATACCACTTTGGATGTGCTATTTTGTCTGTTTAACACGTGTATTTGTAATTCTCAAAACCAGTCTTTTTATACAGTGCATTTAGAGTGTAAATGATCCAGGAAATGAATCCAAAGCAATTTTGATGAGTCATTTGTCAAGCCTTGTCCGCCAGTTACAGTTTGAGCCAAGTTTGAGGATTTCCTGTTTTTCGTTGAGTTTTGCACTGTTGGTCAGACAGAATGTAAAAAACATAATCTTGGATGGAAAATGTAATGAGCATTTTCCCTCTTTTTTTTAACATGCCATAATCTAAGTAAAGAGTCAGGTAATTGAAAAAAATACGTATGGGATGAAGTGATAATACAAATACTTGTCCTAATTGTATATATGTGTGTAGGAGTGATCTTGACCTTGCTGTTCAGCCTGTCTGCTTGAAGCCAGCTGTATACTGTGTTCTATTACTGGTGGATAGAGACTTATTTGGGTTGAGGACTCCGACTTTTAATTGATGTTGACAGAGACGGTCATTCGGACTGGCTGGTCCTAAAACTGCCCTGTTGACTCTCAGACAGGGTGTCATTTGTCCTGGGTCAGCAGCTATCATTCACCCACACAGACCTGTCACTCCATATAAACATCCTTGTTGTGTAAGCAAAGGGACATGTTCCCTCTGACAACAACCCTGAAAAGGACTCTGTGCTGCTCCTGTATGGAAGATGTCACTTTTCCTGACCTGCAACCCTTGACATGTGTCCACCATCTGACCGCGAGTCGACTGAACTAGGGCATATCATATCATATCTTTAAAGTGGGTCGAGACATGCCAGGATGAAATATTTTCTTTTGGCTGTTGAGAGAGAGTGATGTGTTCAAGTCTCTGAAGCCCTTTCAAGTCGGCACATCTCCACTGGGGCCCAGCATCTGATTTTTGGTGTGCTAATTTTCACAGGTTTATATTTGAAACTGGGTCTGAAGCTGGTCCTTGGAGAATAACTTATCAGTCCAGAAGACCTGTCTCCCTCTATTCAAAGACTCATGGAGTATATGATTTTTAGAGCACAGAAATAATGACCTTCCCTGCTCCTTTACATTAAAGCAGCCTTTGAACTCTGTTACCGCAGTGTTTAGATATGTGATGGAATTCTGCCAGACTGTGCCAAATCTCACAGTCAATAATGAGGGATACATCAGTGGCTGCACCTCATAGTTTTCAGGGGCCCCACTCTTATCTTCCAGGTGTTAACGGAGGTAAAGTGCATGCATAAGTGCATGAGTTACACTTTTATGACCTGTTTTCCTGCTTACTTTCCTATTATGTCTCTGTTGAGGAAGTGCTAGAGCCACCTGAACACCTCTGGTGAAAAGAAAATTAAGCTATTTTAGGTTGCACAGTTGTAGAGTGGCCAGAAAGTGGCAAAGATCACGCAACACTCGCAAAGACACAGAGTGCACAAACAAAAGTACCTGTCTTATTTAATCCAACCAACTTTTTTGTTGCCACAGCAAAATGACAACCATATAGTTCGGTCATCCAGTCAAGCCCTTCTTTACGCTGCAAGTGTCTCTGCTGCCATCACAACACCAGGGAGGGTATGGTTCTCATGGGACATGCAGTACATTACTAACTTATTGAGTCCAACATTAAACATTAAACCTTTGCTGATACTGCATGTGGATAGAAGTTTGAATAAGCACCACTGCAAAACAAACAGTATAGCAAGCAAAGCAGGGAGTTTCTGACTCTGTCATGGGGAGAAATGTGGAAACAGGGCAAGCAAACAAGAGCGTAAATCAGACCAATTTGGCACAGAGGGGGAAACGGAGGCGAGGGAGAGGACACCATCCTGACTAGTCTCTATCAGGGGGGAGACTTTAAGTCCTCTGGTAGTCATTCTATTAGCTGTAAAATAGACCTCTATCACCCAAAGCTTTAATTCAACTCAATACAGCATGTATCATCTCCTCTTACCATTTCCTAGTCCTGTGAAACAGTGCATTGTTAAAAAAAACAGAAGTATTTATTCTAAATGTTTAAAGGTCCTGGTGTTTCAAACACTGCACTGACATCATATAATTTAGGTACTCACAATACTCCTTATTGACTTTGTCATTATGGCAGTGATTGCACAACAGAAGAATGCAGGGAGACATCCTCTATGCCTGAATTATTCAGGGGACTGGGTGGTACCGTTTTTCACAGCCAAATAATGTGACATGCTTTCGTTAGCTTGCAGATTGGAGCTACATTCAGTTAATGTGCAAATCTCTATTTTATTATCCTCACTCCCAACTCCCTTCCTGTGTTTCATCCATTGCCTGGTGATGAGTGAAATCCTCTCAAAATGATATAATGATATACAGTACAGTCGAAAGTTTGAACACACATTCCCAAGTGAATGGGAAGTGAATTATTGATTTTTGTTACTTCTTTTGTCTCGTAGATGTTCAATAAAATGACCAATGCAGCAGCAGCAGGTAAGAAATAATTGACTTTTTCTTGCTTTTTCTCTCTCAGAGGTTAGCAATTTTTGCTGGCCGGATTTGATCTCTGGCTCTAATCCTTTGTGCTTGTGTAGATTTCACCTTCCGAAATGTATCATGTATCCCCTCAGGCAGGGTGAAAAGACTCAAATGTGTTTATGTCATTCTATTTGTCTTGAGTCTTTGATGAACTGAAAACCTATCCAGGATGTTTCCCGTCCTCTCTGTTCAGTTCATGCTGGGATAGCACCCACTGACCCTATGATGGTAAAGCAGCAAGACGAAACAAATGAGCAAATGCACGAACACTAGTGACTTGATTATCATAACTTAATAACATAATTATGGAGCTCAGTAAATACTAATTTGAACAGAAATAAACATTGTCTGCCTGTTTACACTGTATTAAATTGAGTTTAATGGTAATCACATTTACATCCACTGGAATTGAACAGGAATGTCCAGACAACACAGTTCTTGTACTGATTTCACTCTCTTTCAAATTTTATTCATTCTAAGAGACCAAACAAAGCATTAAATCTTCCTCCATATCACATAATTTTGGTTCACATGACAATAAAATTAGAATTAAAATTTCGCAAGAAAAAGGAACCTTTGTGCTGAAATGTACAATTTAGACTTGTTGCTTTGTGATATGTTCTTCTACGCATCCAAACGATGGTTTTGAAGTTCAGAAACATAGAGAATCTGTCTACATTCACAACTGTACTGCAGTTGAAACGGTGCTGTGCTCGCTGTCTGGCACATCAGGTATTTATAAGTTGATCCTGCACTGTGTCCTGGCTTATGTGGGGGCATCGCCCACCACTCAGACAATGTTAATAAGACTGACGGCCACAGGTGTCTGCAGGCTGCCTCCCAGCCGTTGCCTCAAGTGTCCTAGCATAGCCTCGTATTTTAAAGGCCTTCTATGTATTGGTCACTTGTCGGGAAGCAGTTAAAATTAGGCTCTGTGCCAGATCATTGTGTCTGTTTTGCTGAGGGGAAATATTTGGCCTGGTGTGATGTGGCCCTTGGTGGGGGGCAGCTGCAGGATTTGGGTAGATGCCATTTTAGGCTCAGGTTGCACTCTCACATGACCTCTCTTGTGCACGATGGTACCGCACAAGTGGACATTATGGTCTGGAAAAATTCCACGTCACTTTTATGTAGCCGTTAACTAATGTGTGGTCTGTTGGTGTGTATGAGATATGTGCTGTGACCGATCGCTGATCATTCCTGACTGTAACTCTTGGAAACCTGAGTGTGAGACCTCCGTGAAAAACATCAACAGGTTTGTCAACAAGGCTATGAGGTTCTCTCCACATACATTTGTCATTATATCCCCCCCCCCATATGATTGTCATGGCAAGCTGTGCATTCAGCCACATGCTTAGAGACGCTGTCAGCTTTAATCACAAAGTAAATGAAATCAACACATGCTTTCAATAGGAATCTGGTCATAAAATGACTTGTAAAATGATAATGTATTAAAGACAAGGCTGGCAGAGGGTCAGACACATTAGGTGCGATGTTCCCTGTTTGTATTTTACAGCTTGGCTGAGGAGACCTCTTTTATGACATGGATACGAGGTGACCAGATGGTTCTCGCTATCAACCATAACAACACTCTCCACCTCATTAAAATGACATTGTCCAGGAGAGGAAAGCACATTCTTTTGGTCCGGATCCAAAATAGAAAAGCAGCAGCGAGAAAACGATCGGTATTCTGTGCCATAAATGTGCAGTGTCTTTTTATTGCTCTCATATGGTCTACACATTCAGCACTGATGCTAGGGCACATACCATTTCCATCAATAGATGCCTATAAACAGAACATTAAGATCCACTTTGACAGGCTTTTTAAGGAGCTTGTGACATGAGTAAAACCCTTTAAAATCGTATGTATTCATGCACATAAAACATTTCACATGCTCCCAATTAAGCTTTCAGGAAAGTGACATTTTTTGAGGTTTCGCACCTGAAAACATATTTAGCAGTGTTTGATTTGTTACAGTGCCATCTCCTGCATACATACACAGTTTTGTAGGTGCTTTGCCTGGTTGTTGGTGCATGATGCATTTGTTGAGAACACATTATCATCTTATCATTGTCAAATTGTCTCGATGAAGTTATGCAATATTTAACGTTCCCTGCTTTGTGTAACTTGTACAACACTTGAGTCCTATTAGGCAAGCATTCTGACAAAGGTCATCAATTACAGAAGCATTTAAGGAGCAGCCTGTAGGAGACACTAGTGAATTTTTTTGTTTATGTTTCACTCATTTCACAATGATCTGCTTGTTTATCGTAGTAAGCACTAACACTAATAATATTAAGGGTGACAATAGTTAACAGAGATTTCAGAAATAGTTTAGGGGATTTCAAATTTTCTCCTTTTTCTTTTTAAATTCAAGAGCATTTAAGCAAAGAAAAAAACACCAGAACTTTTGACCCTCTTGACTTGTTGTTTTGTTTTCCTGAGGCTAAAAACATAACTCGGAGCTCCCTGCTAAAACCACATATGGATATGCTCAGAGAACATTTGGTCTGTGGAGAGAAACAAGCTTACCAGCGAAATTCCCCCTCATGTTTGTTTTCTGAAGGCATTACTTGGGCATTTTTCAAGTCTTCAGCAGATGATGGGCCAACAGTGCCTTATTCCCTCTCATACAGCATCGTTGGGATGGAAATCTATTCCCTACAGGCTCTTTAATTGCAGTGTAAAAATTAATGGCTTCCTCTAGTGAGAGGAGGCAGCTATGGTCATCCTCAAACCTGCCTTAACTGACGTTAATCATAGAAGTAATGAATCTGCAGAGACACCGCAAAGCTCCATATCTATAGCCAGGTTTCTGTCAGGGATACAGTACAGATAAGGAGGTTGAAATTGCCTTTATCCGTCTGCCCTAAAGCGTGTATTTAATAATGGGAAGACGTGAGATTTTGCAATGGATGCAATTATGATTTCGTGCACAGGTGTTGAGTATTTCGTAAATGTATTTGTGTTTAACAGAAAAAACAAAGATTGGAGTGGAGAGGGTAAACAAATGTAAAGGTTGACAGGGTCCAAAGAGAAGCAGTTATGCAGAACTCTGAACTCTGACTTTTAACTTGCATAAATAAATGGTCGTGTGGTTTGTTATAATAAACAGCACATTCCCAAACACCATTCTGAAGGAAAATGATACAAGTGAGGCTACTAGAACCACCAAGGGTTAATTTTTTAGCCCCCCCTAATGTGTGGTGGATTCTTCCCAAAATTTTATCACCTGTTCCCATCCCCAATGGCTTTTCTGATAAAAGAGTTATGCAAAACTGTGGGTTTGTGAGCTCTTTTCTTTAACCCTCAGGGTTAAAGAAAGTTAAAAAAAAGTTTTCAAACTTCAAAATTCAATCACCCTGCCATGCACTCTTCATGATAATCCATCAAGTAGTTTAAACATAATTTACAAAAACGGTCAAAAGAGCCGTATCTCACAATGTTAAAGGAAAGGTTTTTTAAAAAAAGGCCTGGATCTGCCCCTTTATCTGGATCCACTCCAACGTGTAATGGGTTCTTCCCTGTCATATGTCCAACTGTCCCACCAAGTTTGAAGAAAATCTGTCTAGTTAGATTTGTGTTATCCTGCTAACAGGTAAACAAACAGCCAAACAAACCAAACTTCCTTGGTGGAGGAAATGAGCTGCTTCAAGAAATGACATCTTTGTAATTGCTGGCACTGTTGCAGCAGGGGGTGAAAATGAACTCTGCATCAGTTGGACGGGGTATTGGAATGTTGGCGGTTCGAGTGTTAAACAGCGCTTTTTGGTGCAGAACTGTCAATCTGAAGCTTCCCACTCTGCCTCTGAGCTTTCAAACATAGACTGTGTGCTTACTTACACAAATCCCTTCTCTGATTGAATATGCTAATCTGCTTTTAATGTGGAAATCTCCTGCTACTGATTAATAGAGGAGACTTTGTGAATGCTTTGGAGACCTGTTTCTGTTTGTAAGGAAAGTAACGTAAAGCCCTGTGTCCCTCACACGTTAGTGTGAATGACTCCCAAAGAAAAGCTGGGAAAAAGGCCAAAAGGATTTTTTTTTTAGTGTTTTAATCTACCCTTTTTTTCAGTGGTTAGTGTCATCTAGTGGTGCATTCCAATATCTAGCCTTGCCGCTTTTATTGACTCTGATTTCAGGGTCATCTAATCAAGCTGCAGAGAAGTCTTATAGTGTATATCAGCGCTAATCTGAATGGTGTCAACTCTTCTATGATGTGCTTTTTGCGATTTCTAAAATCATCTTTGCATTGCAAAAGCAAATCCAGCACACCGGCAGTCCCACGTTAGCATTTGGCGCTCTTGTTTTGTAGCCAGATGACTGCATCCGGTAGCCAAAAATGAAAAAACAGACTGTTTTTTTTGTTTCTGTTTTCTAGTGATTCTATTTTTTCTTATTCAAAACAGAAAATGAAAATCGAATCATTTTTAAAAAAATATTTCACTCCTCGTTTTTGTCTACGAAAAGGAAAACTTGTATTTCAATTCTGGTTTTTGTATTTTGAAAAGTAGAATTAAATAAACACTTTTTTTTTGTTTTTTGACATCCATCTCTGAAATGAAAATCGAATTACCAAAAGATACACGGACTGCTTTTCATTGAATATGGGAGAAAGTCCGAATGTCTGCAGGTGCTTTATAGTGTATGTTTCTACTCAATGGGTAGGCCTATCCCCGTTCAGGTTTTCTGCTGTTGCTGCTTCCAGTTACTCAAATCATGTCTCATCTTGAGGATTTGTCCTGCTTGACATCAAGCGTTTTGATCGAGATGCAAGACATTTATTCATTTACATGAAGCATCATCACAGATTCTACTGTAGATGAAAAATGCTGAGTCCCCTGGACAGCACAAAGAAAACTTCAAACAGGCTCTGATGATTTGGATTAATTGCCCAGCAAAGTTACCACCAGCCTTTTACTCGTGGCTCATACTGGGAGTAGTGACTCACTGCTCCCAGTATGAGACTGGCCAGTATGCATCTTGGTATAAAATTATTCCACTGTTGGTCCCCAGTGAGTACACACTGCAAAATAAATCACCAGTCCAACAATAGATGAGGCACCAGTGGGTATTATATAATATCTATAGCTGCTCATGTATTACAGTGTTGTCTTTTCTGTTTTTGACTCCTGAATGCTCCTCAGCTGTTCTTAGAGTCCAGGCCTTCAGTGTCACCCAGGGTCACTGCCTGTGAGCTCAGACAGCTGCAGTCCCTTTCCTTGTCTTTCTCTGCAAGGGACCATAATAAACACATTGCAGGGGCTTCATGGAAACAAAGGACATATGAAAAAGCCTGTTAAAGAACATATAGAACAAAGGAAGGGGGCTGGCAGGTGGAGTATTAGAGATCATGTGTAACTTTGTACACAGGATTATTGTTGTCTTTCACTGGTCTCTGTTGGATTCTGACCTTTGTTCTGTTTTTATTATGAAACCTTGACAGATAAGATCCAAATGTAGCAGAGTGTCACTTAATTCCCAAGAGAAGGCCACGGGGCTTTTAAAGGAATCAATCATATGTTTCCTCTCTATCTAGAAAATGCAAACCATAATCACTGATATGATAATATATTAGCATCCCTCTTCTGGGATGGCTTTCCACTGATGTTGGGAGATGAGTCCTGGCTTTCATTTGGTCCTCCAGTTCATCTCAAAGTTTTTGGATTGGAATTAGGTCAGGGCTCTGCGCAGGCCAGCCACGTTCTTCCACACCAGACATTTCTTTGTGTATATTTTTGTGCATGCAGCATTGTCATGTTGAAACAGGAAAAGGCTTCCCCAACCTGTTGCCACAGAGGCGGAAGAATAATATTGATTAAAATACCATTGACTGCTGGTCTTGTTAGTAAAAGTGAAATTGGTCACAGACAAGCTGTCCCTCACGAAAGGCATATTTCCATACTGTTGAGCAGTGGTGGAAAGAGAGACAGTACTGCAGTGTAGAAATACCCTAAAAGCACAAGTATAACAACAAAATGTATGCTTCAAAAGTAAAACTCTTACTGCAGAAAAATGGCCCTGTGACCGATATGATTGTGACATTATTAGATTGTTAATACTGATACATCAATATGTGAGCGTGTAAGTTATACTGTATTTTTCTGACAGCTTTTTACTTTTACTCCCTACATTTTAACACAAGTATCTACTTTCTACTCCTTACTGAATGCATTCTTTGCCTGTGAATGGCAGTAATAGAGGCTGAAATAAAGTTCCTAATCCCTTAAAATAATATATATCGATATCCAATGATACACTGTCATGATGTTTAGTTAGGTTTGCACAAAAACAGGCAGTGAAAATGTCCTTTGGCTTCTTTTTACTGTTATACTTTGAACACATTTCAGAGCCTGAACTTTTTCACTTTTGCTTGAGTACTGTAATTCAATCAATACTTTAATTTTTACCAGAATATTTTTTTTTACACAAGTAACTGTACTTCTAATTTAGTGAAGAATATGCGTACTTTTGCCAACTCTGGAAAATACAGCGTGTTCTGTTTTTTTCCCAGTTTTTAAATATGGCCAAGCATTTTCATCTGCTGTGTGACTAGTTTAACACAGAACTGGACTTTGTTAAGCATCTCAATTTAAAGCATATGCTGGCTTCAAATCCTGCAGGAAAATCCATTTTCATGAGATTGTACTATTATTTTTCACTCCCCGTCTATTCGTTGCTTTACAGGTGCCAGATCAGTGACATCATGCGCTAAATTTATAACCAAGTCGTCATTTGTAGATCCACTTCAGACTATAAAGGGTGCTGTATGACGAGTGCATGAAAAATTCCACACATGGAAAGATGGAAAATGACTTGCGGTTTCCTGAGTGCAGAGGCCAGCTTGGCTGTTTGACAGAGAAAGAGAGGGAAAAAAAGAAGCCTGGTAGTATTTCTGGACCTTTCTTTATATATACAGTAATTTGTCAAGGTTGTGAAAACATAAGTGAAACCATTTAGAGAGACCTGCTCTGAAATCTTTTAACGTTTTTATTGCAATTTCAACATTTTCTTTGTAATTACAGTCGCTATCATATATAAAATAACACATGATATCATTTAATAATGCCTTCAAGGTATTCATAGTACTGAATGAGATCAACATGTTCAACAATTGCAGTCATGTTTCGTCATAATTTATTGCCCAGTATAAATCATCTGGTTTGATCCTGTCATTACGTGAAACTGTATCATCTGCCAGTTTTATGTATGTTAGTGAGAGGAAACAGGTTTATTGTTCTGACTCACAATTACATCCATAGTGCCAATTAGAACAGGCAGTCAATAAATCCTCTGGACAACACCTTCCTCCAAATGACCAAGGTGAGAGAGTTTCCTGTGTGTGTGTGTGTGTGCGTGTGTGTGTGTGTGTGTGTGTGTGTGTGTGTGTGTGTGTGTGTGTGTGTGTGCGTGTGCCTTGAGGAATTTAAGGCTGGGTTTTATAAAGTAAGTGGAGGTAGACATGGGCAGCCTTGTCAGGATGCCTGGCAGTCATGGGAGTGTGTGTGTGTGTGTGTGTGTGTGTATGTGTGTGTGTGTGTACACTGAAAAAAAAAAGATTCTGACCTCTTGTGACTGTTACAACAGTTTTAATCTGGTTTATTTTAATAGATTTTAATGTGTATTAAATCCTTCTTTATCTTGTTTGAATTCATCTTAAAATGTTGTGCCCTTGATTAAAACTTAAAAGTAAATTTCACTCAACTAAAAGTAATTTTAAAATAATGATTTGATTTCTACAGACTGTCCTGTCTGCGAATGAGCAGACCCACGCCGTCACTTTGTTAGAGGAGAGGATTTTTAAAAAAAAACTCTTTTTGGTTAGGAGCTGGGTAGAATGGTGGAGTGGGGGGTTAGCACAGCTGCCTCACAGCAGTAAGGTTCTATGTTCAAATCCCAACCTGGGGTCTTTCTGTATGGAGTTTGCATGTTCTCCCAGTGTCTGCGTGGGTTTTCCTCCTGGTATTTCAGCTCCTGCCCATATTGCATATTTGCACAACCATGCAATATAGGAGAATTGGTGACTCTAAATTGACTTTGAATTATGTATTAAATTTTAATTATTTAATTAAGATTAAAATTATTTTGTGTAACCACTTGACACAAGAATATGAAGTAAATTCAACAAACCTTTTTTTTTCTTCTAGTTTGTGTGTGTGTGTGTATGAGGCAACACATTTTACTTAGAGGTTGGTCCAGCAGCTGCCAACTAAGAAGAAAAGCAGAAACAAGATTTAGGAAGTAACGACCCAGCTAGGACCACTTCATTCAGGACGCTGCAAACAGGCGACAGGCTCAGCTCTTGTTATCGCCTTTTGTGTGTATATGTGCGTTTATCTTTCTCATGAATGTTGAAGTTTCTAAATTGAGTACAACAATAACTCCTTTCTTGTGCAAAAATGTATTATTTCTGGTGCTCCACTTTGTAGTTCCTGCACACATACACACACAGACACAGACACACAGCATCCATGCCAAGAACATTTCCGCAGCGTTGGTTTAGATACAGTAACCACATTGGCTCTGTCACTGGCCTCCCAAATTTCCCACATAAACCACAAGATTCCAGATGTTTCAGGGAGGCAAGAAGTCTGTGCCTCCACTGGGCCTGCGGCCCTCGCGTCTCCTTCCCTGGGTTGGCCAAGCACGTGGTACCGTGTCGTTCTGCGTGGAGGGAAGACCGCGGGTCACCCTGCTACTGGAGATTGACATAGCTGTGCGCTTCCACCTGTATACCTGGATAACAAAAAAAAAACGCAGCCCTCCGTTAAAAGAGGCTCTGTCCTGGGGCAGCTTTCTTGTGGTTTCAGACCTGATTAAACAATTTGGCTCAGTAATCAAAGAGCTATCGCGGACAGAGGCAGACCAGACTTCCTGCATCCTCTCTGGCTTTAAAAGTTAAGGGCCCAGCAGGACCAGTTTGTGTCTCTGAAAGCCAAACCTGTACTGTACCATAGCTTACCACGACTGACGAGATGAGCAGAATTGTCAGAGAAACTCATCGTACAGTACACACACATGCATCATTGATAAAACTGATCATTTTCTGTTGAAGTTAGGAATTCAGATTTTAATTGGTGTGGAGGAATCATTTCTTTTTCCTGTGTTGTGAACATGTGGTCTGAGTGCAGACACATGCTGATTGCTACAGTTTGGTTTGCATTAAGCAGAAATGTTTTGTATAACTCATTTGTTTGAAGGCAAAACACCAATTATGCCTTTCAAATAGGGCTCTACACATGAGACATTTGTCATCGCATCTAAAACTACAAAACCGACTATGTGCTTCATTTTAAGCAGCTATCATTTTCTCCTTTGGCTTTTGTCAAACTCTTAACACCAGTTTCTAAACATCATCTTCCTGTTTGAATTTTTTGGAATTTTGTTTTTATGGACGGTAACATCATGCTACATAAGAACTAATGTAAGAAGAGATATCCTGTCAGCTGAATTTATAGGTGATGTGAGTGTGCCTTAGAGCAAAACCTCTCACGTCTCCTCATCTCACATCCCCAGAAAGATGATGCTAATTTTTTATTCGCTGGTAGGAAAGATACATAAGACCATCTTGAAAATGACTTCAAATCAATAAAACATGAGCTTATTTTACATCTGCCACCTTCGGAGGAAAAGGAGTTAGATGGAGGGAGTGAGAGTGATTGAGAAATGTACCTCTCTGATTAGATCCTTGCTGCTCTAATAGAAGCCAGGTGCTGGACAGTGGAGTAAATGTTTTCCCATGCATTTCTGTGGGCAGTGTGGCCTTAAAAGATTCAGACTTGACAGAATTACATGCTTTGTCATTCAATGAAACAATAGCCACGTACGCTTGTCATGCCAGTTTTACATTCTTCAGGCCTCTTTATACAAACTTTGACCCCTGAAAGCTCTCACTTCTACATAAATTTCATGATACTGACATAAACGTTGGAGTTTTTCAATCGTTATGTAACAAGCTGCTGCAGCGGGAAGATTTGGGTAAACATAATGAGTTGTGAAAGTCTGCAGGTTTGTTAGGTTTCTTCTTGTATTTTAGAAGGCAGTTTTGACTTCATTGATCATCAGTTTGGAAATGAATGATTCTATAAAATAACCTAAAGGCAGAAACAGAATTAGTGGCCACTTTAATGGATTAGGATGAAAGTTGTCTCCTCCTTCCCCCACCCCATAATCTAAACCCAGATATACACCACATGTGTGGCTCCTCTGGAAAAATGAACTCGACTTGGGAATATATGGTCAGGAAATTTATAGCACAGCCCTCAGGGGATGGGGGTGCAGGTGGAGGGGAGATCCCCCCCACTCCCCACTCCTTGAGCCTTGTTTCCATTAGGCTGGGAAGAGCAATCTCCCAGACTATTCAAGGGGGCCTGGTGTAAGACCTCCTGGCCAACAACATGACCCAATCGCGTAGGCGAAATCAGTTTCCTCACATCTGGGATTTTCCCACTGCAACTATGGGGCAGCATTCCACATCAGTCACCAGACACGGACACAGCACACACATGAACTCTGGAATTTAGATAACATGTGTACAATTAAATATGTGTGTTTATCAATATGTGTTTATGGAAGGGGTGGGGGGCTGGGGGGGATGGTGAGAGAGAGTGGATAAAAAATAGAAGTGAAAATGTGCCAGTTTTTCAGGGAAAAGGAGCGCCTTCTAAAAGCTGCCTGGCCAAAACAAACAGCCGGGTGAATAGCGGAGGGAAAACATTCTCAAGCTGATTGATGTTTCCTCTCCTTGCATCTGCTATTACTTCCTCTGCCAAGGACCACTCCACAGACGAGTCGTCATCTAGCCACAATAATACTTGCTGGGATGATGTCAGGTTTTGTTTTGGTGTAAAAACGGAGAGAGGGTTACCTCTTTGATGATTCGTGGCGACAGAGGTCAGAACCTTAATGCTGCACTTCCTCCATCACTTTTACTGTCAGGGGCTGACAGGGTTGTCTGTCTGTCTGTTGCTGCCTCGTCAGTCACGGGGCCAACAGATTGATACCTTGTTTACAACTTTGACAACCTGCGCACTCATTCATTATCCTGTTTTCAACCCATGTCAAAATACATCGACTGAAGGATTAGTGAGAAGATGGACAGATGATGTTTTAAAGATTGTTTGGGGATTCTTTTGCAAAAGCTCTTTCCATTGTGGGTTAAGTCTGTAAGTCAATGCCTTCACTTATATAGACCACGAGTGTTATTATCCCCCACCACCAACAAAGTGAGGAAGGGGACACAGGAATGTATTCCATCTCGTTCCTGTCTGTCCGTTATGTTTTGTTTCCGGAGCATAACTAATCAACTGCTGATTATTTTCTCACGAAACTTTGTACACACATCAATCATAACATGACTTGCCATTTAGAGATTTTTGTCATTTTTATTTATTTGTTTTCATGGTTACAAATTGGACCTAGGCTCATTCTGGTTGGTTTTGTTCCCTGAGCAGATTCCGAATAACATTCAATGTTTGTGCAAGTTCTCATTCTTCCAGGTCATGGTAATCCTCAAAGGCGGAATCAGAAGCAATTAAATCTTCTGATTCATTGAGGATTACTATTCAATATTTTTCAAAAAACATTTTAGACACAACAACCAAGTACTGAAGTGGTGCCTTTTGCTGTTTTGGAATGTTTAGCATTTACATTTTTTTCATTTCCATGGTTACAAATTGAACTTAGCTTCATTCTGTGAGTGGGATTCATCTCAGATGAGGGTTTCTGGGGCATAACTCAAAAACTGTTCAATTTTATTCACCAAAACTTTATCTCCCGTGTAGTAAGGATGTCTTTTTTTCGCTTTTGAAAATTGAACTTTTTCTCAGCTATGCAATTAACAAGAACTGCAATTAGTAGGGAAAACTTAACTTCTGTCTGTCTGTCTTTGATGAAATGTTCTTGGGGCGAGGGATCCTGAGTGTCTCATGCTTGTCTTGAATTAAAGATGGATTTTTGTGTTGTTTTGCGTTAAATTACCAGAAATTATATGAGGACTTTCAGCCTTTTTCTCTTTAAGCCTCGTGGTTCACATGACCAGCGTAAAAGAAGGTGCTTGACTCGGCCTAACCCTGATCTGTCCTGAAAAGTCACAGACTCAAACAGGTTCTCAACAAGTGTGTGTGTGTCTCAGACAGTGTGTGTGTGTGTGTGTGTGTGTGTGTATGTGTGTGTGTGTGCATGTATGTGTGTTTTGTCTTCCAAGCTGAATTTTAGCCTGGGGTCTGAACAAGTGGGGCTGAAAATAGCAACATGCTGATCACTGGTGAACAGGTCCCTCCCCCTGACCCATGCAGAACCAAAAAAGCATCTATGTTTTCTTACGTATTTTTCATTCCTGTGACTTGCTAAACCTTAAAATAAAAGTGAATATTTCGCTCCACATGCATTTGAAAAGCTGTCACACTCTGAGAATTATGGAATTTATTCCCCAAAAAGAGTGACCAGTCAGTTTAAGTGTTTTGTTTCATAAGAAGGCAAACTCTAGATGTTTCTGTTATTCTGTCTTTGGCAAAGAGTGAAGTCTTAACCTGACATATATGGAGATTGTTTTCATTTATTTCATTTAAGATTAAGTGAGATCATAGCAGGTTTTAAGTTTATTCCTCCTGGCTGCTCATCATTTCACTTTCTGACAGAACTTAATGAAATCTGAGCCTTTCATTAATATGCTCCCCTCAGCTGCACACTCCTTTGGCGCTCAGATATCTCACTATGTGACCTTGTAATAATTTTTAAGTCACCCAGCCAGCTCGGTGGCAAACGGGGTCTGTCTCCTTATTGAAATGAAGTAATATTAGCTCAGCCTCATATGGAGAGGGCAAACTGAGGTCAGCAGAGATTTGTTCATTTGAGAAACTGTCAATCTTCATCCAGTCACTCTGTGTAAAGACTGACTGTTTATAACGGTATTTAACCTGGTTTTACCAGGTGTTGAACAATAAATTAATGCAGCTGATATGATATCATGGCTTTTACGTCATGATATGCCTGAATGGGCACAATATAAAAGGAGGAAATTCCTAAAATAATTATGGTGTAATGATGACTGAAGTCTGGCAGGCAGCCTTATAGAAAGTCATGTTTAGTCCTCCTCAGACGAGGGCTGAGGTTTTCTTTTCTTTTCAGTATCTGCGGTGCAAGATATTGTGACAATAAAAGTAAATGATGCTGAACCTGAACTCATGTTTTTGTTGAAGGGTTGACCTACTCTAAGTACTCAGGGAACTCACTTGACTGTAATAATACACAACATTATCCTGATGGGAAATTTAGTTTTAAATCCTAACAACAGTGAATAAATAGATTAATCAAATGTTATAGAAGTATCCACAAGTTGATGTTTTTTTTTATAAAGTGGTATCATTATAAATGCATTATGAATCACCACAAACACAGGGTTCCCCATAGCTTAACATTACTGTAAAGTAATGATCTTATTGTTTTAGGGATGGTAGTGAAGCAAGACGCTGGATTGGAGAAAGTGATTGCTCAGTTTGGAAATGTGTCATTTGAGAGGTGGTGTGTGTTCATGGTGGTTGGGGTGCTGAGTGGTTTGAACCTTGTGATGCCTTCAGGTGCTCTACCTAGAGCTCATTTTTCTCCATTACAGTCTCGCATTGGAATTGTTGTAAGCTTGTGGGTCTAAAAATGGCTTAAATTTTTTTTTAAAAAGTTCTGTCTGATAGTGATAGCATAGATAGCATTCTGGAAAGGCTTTCTAAGGGTCACTTCACTGATATGTGGTTTCAAAGCAATATTCACAAAAGTGTTGTAGATAATAAGAGAGGGAACACTGAAGATGGGGGTGTTTTTGTGATTATTTAAAAGTTTTTAAAGCAAATAAACATGGTTTAGAACAAAAAAGTAACATCCACATTCATCCCAAGAGAGTTTTCTGAACATTCTATTTCTCCGATGATCCCATGTGATACATAATACGGGCCCAAAAAATATTTTTCAACCTTACCAGAACATGGAATATTTATGGAAACCCGCAGTGAATGTTCTCGAGTTCTTTGGGATAAATGAACGTGCAGAAACAACATGTAAGCCGATACATATAGCCGTGAAAGAACACGAAGGCGTTTACAGGGTCACATGAGGTATTGCCATGTGAGAAGGCAATAAAATTGTGTCTGTTGGGTCATTAAGTATGTGACATTTAACATTAAACAAAGGCTTACAAGCTTGGACACATAAAATCCATCTAAATACACTAATAGTTATCATTTTGTTGGATGCGTGACATCCGCTCGGTTGGAAAAAAGGCTTTCCTATTTCCCGCAGAACCTGAAGGTATCATATCTTTGTAGCGCTCGTTGCTCTGTGTGCCCTTCACACACGTACACACAGGCGCACGTCCTCAAACATCTGGTGTAAAGAGTGCAAGACTGTCCTGGAGCTCTACTAGTGTTTCACTTTGTTACTTCGTTTAGTTGGTTTCTAACACAGAGGAATAAAGCCTGTTTTTATCTCTCCTCAAATTGCTGACATAGATGTGTTTGAGGACCAGGCACCAAAGTCAGGTTTGCTGCTCTAGTAGGGAAAAAGTTATTAACCGGGAAAAAAGAAACTTTCGGATTTTTTTTTTTTAAATAACGGATTTGTGTGGGATGAAGAGGATCTTGTTATTATGAGCAAGTTTGGGATTTGCCATGACATCTAGAAGGAACCCAGCGCAACTGAAGCTCCGGCGGTCTTTCAGTGAACAGCTGCGGAGCTCCACGTCCAAAGCCTGGGATTTACTGTGGAGGAACGTCAGGGAGCGGAGACTGGCAGGTCAGTGTCCCGCTGCAGGCACACCAGTGTCTGCTGAAAGAGTGAAGGGGTTAACCTCGACAGTGGTTGTAATCAGAAAGAAACCATTCATGGTGCGCATCAAGTGTCATCAGAGTGGTGTAACAGTGGTCATTTTAGAGGGGGAAAATGTTTTAAAACTGTGTTATTTTGTCTTAATTCTGAAGGTATTTCTCTTGCTAATGATTAAGGTCAACGCAGTATTAAGATGCTGTGCAAAAATTATATCTGGAAATATCCGGAAACGGATAGATAATAAATACTTGTATAATTCATTTCAAAGATTTAAGTGTGACACTTTCAGCAATGATCATATTTGAAGTTGGGCACTGAAATCCCGATCATTGCATCGTGTTGTGCATTGAAATCCTGCTGATTTGAACGCTTCCTGAACAATACAATCAACTTCTAACAGTTTGCACATAAGTAGAAAATCCGCCGCCACGGGTAGTGTAGTATTATTAGTATATTTATTTCTATCACTATCTGGAAATGACCATTGGCCTGGAGATGCCGCAGAGTGGCGCTGTTGAGTCTTTTTTTTTTTTGCACCGTGAAAAAGATGAGAGACTTTAAGTAATATTTGATCCCATTTGAACTGAGGCGTAAACGTAGAGAGCTCATCCTTGAATTGGCTTTAAAACAAACTTTTAATAGTTTCAAATATTGATATTATAGAAGGATTTCAAGTCCATCACCTGTTGCTGATATGAATAAAATTCATATTTGCTTTAATGCATCTGTTTCTCTGGATGACAAGACATATTATCCTACCAAACATAAAAAAAAAACACTGAACGTTACTGAAGGCTTACGTCATTGTCTCTTCAAACAGACATGATATTTTCTGCAGAATGTGTATGAAATTGTGCTCAAATGCTCTGTAAGCGTACAATGGATGCTGCCATTTAAGAATGGGATCGTGGATGAGAGTCAGTATAGGCGACATGTTGCTTCAAAAAATCCCAGTGATGGAAAATAATATATATCTAACAATATGGAGAAATCTTTTGATTTAGTTTGAGGGATTGAGAGTGTTGTGTGCAAAGTGTACTGGTTGTGTGCGATGGGAGGAGATCAATGATAAGTGTAGTAACCTTTGCCCAGCACTGGGTGCAGTTATTTGACCGCAACAGCTCCTGATGTGGGGAAAGCAACATGAATAATGAAAAGAGCTCTAGTGTGGACTGTCATACAAATAGAGACCAATTATGTTTGTCTTGTTTAAGGGGATTCACAGCTACTGTTTGGATATCTTCTGTGCATTAATTTTGATGCTCACCTCAGTTGTGCAGCCTGCTGAGGCATGTTTACGGATACATTAGAGCCCTGCGTTATCTGGATGTTTGACACATTAATCTTGCATTCTTTTCCACATGCTGTGTGTATCTCAGCGATGTGTGCCATGCATGCAGCTGTCTCCGCAGTCTTGAAGCCTTGAGCTGCTCATATACAGATCATATACAGACATGATGCAGCTGACTGACTTGACAGACAGAGAGGTTATGTGAGTGATGTTATGTTTTTCAGATGACTGCATGAGAGATCTCTAGTGTTATTTATTTATTTTTTGCTGGATATGTTAAGAGATGTATATATTCTCAGTTTTTGTGATTATCAGATTATCCTGATAATCAGGCTTCACCAAAGGCTGATGTGGAATCTGGGGGAGAGAGGACAAAACTCATCTTTCATTTCCAACAACAGATTCAAGGGGAATCAAAGGGAGGATGTCTGGATTTGTATGAAATTTAAGTCAGATGTTTTAGGGGCCTGAAAGAAATTTGTTGCTCATCACAGATGGTCTGAACAGTCAGCAAAGCAACTTCATGGGTGTCAAATCCCACAGAGGGCCTGTTCACAGTCATGTACTGATGGGTGGCAGCTGTGTCTGAAAGGCATCGCTCAAATGTTCAAAAGACAGAAAAGAACAGATAGAGAGAGAAAAAATGTCAGATTGACAAGCAAGCCTCCAATTATTTGGTTTCATTATGAATAGTAAGCCCTACTTTTTACCTCCGCCAATGAGAGTTGGAGGAGGTTATGTGATCACCCATGTTTGTTTGTTTGTTTGTTTATTTGTTTGCGAGATATCTCGAAAAGTTGTCAAACGATTTTGGAGAGATTTTGTGTTGATCTTGGGTCGATCCAGAGTTGATCAAATTTTAAGGTGGATCCGGGAATGGATGAGGATTCTGTATCACTTTTTCACTTTCTTCAACAATACCAGATGGGGCCTTTTTTTTAAAAATTATTTCTTTTTATTGGCTTGGCCAGGTGTTTTCAATCATGCAGAAAAAAATCTCACCAACAACGTCGTTTACTCTGAAATGCACCAATGACTGTTATGGCTATGTTATGACTAAATGATGGTTATTCATGATTTAACATGTTTTGGTTGTGGGTACTTAAAAAAGTCATTTCAGTGAATCACACGCTTGTTTGTTTCAGTAGATTGGGGCTAGTGAGAGGAAAATATCGGGTCTTTAAAATTATGCGTTTCTACTGTTGCTCAGTGTAAATTTGTAGGGGTGGCGTCGCAGTATGGTAACAAAGAGGAGTAGAAACATGACAATACAGCCAATATGTAGCTGAGATAATGCAGACTGAGAGTCATTTAAATTGATTTCATGTATGTGAAAGGGAAGAAGTTATATGTGGATGAAAAACAGATCCTGATCCGCCACGATGGAAAATCTGATTTATATTCATAAATCATAAACTACTGATGATAAAAACATGATTCCAAATGCCAGGAGTAGGTGTCTAGGATCGAGGAATTAGGTGCTCTAAATATCTTAGAACACACCTCTATTTTGTGGAAAATCCAACAGCTTTGTTCAGCCACTGAAGAAGTGCTTGCTGCTAAAGAAGAAATTAGGCCCTGACTAATTATACATGGAGTGATTCTTACTGGGTTGCGTCACAGTTGTAGAGGGTAAAAAGTCTGAAGTAGAGCAGCCACCACCTTCTCCCTGTGCCATTACTGATTTATTAAATGCTTCAGATTACCTGTAGAGCAGCACAACTCCTCTTGCAGCGTTAAAGTGTGATTTACTCCCAGACCTGAGCTCACAATTCAGACATTTGATGGCTCATGAGGTGGAAACCTTAAGTCACACTGGTGCTATTCTTAAGCCTTTACCACAGGAAATGTAGCCACACTAGAGCCTGAACTGCCCATTTCAGATTACATGTGTCTGCCACTGAAACACACCACATCAGAGCTGTGTCTAAACTCCACTCAACTCCATCCTTACTCATCATCTGTGGCTCTGGAGCTTCAGCTCCATGATTCAGAGGTTTCCCATGTTGTAATCCCACCTGGCTGAGTGCTGGAGCAGAAGATGAATGAAGTCTGGACCTTGCATTAGAGCTGCATTTAAACATATCTTTATTTGTAATCTCCCAATGACAGTTGCAGTCTTCATTGTGATGAAGGGTAAAATCCACTCTGTAAAGCTGGCTGGCATCTGACAGAGTCTCAGTATGTTGTGTGTGTAATGTGAGTCTGGATTCCTGTTGCCATGCTGTATAGCGGTTGAGCTCTGAAGCCCAGACAGAGGCATGTTGGAACAAGTTTGATAAGGGATGGAGTCCCAGTGCCTGACACACAACACTCCCACTAAGGACACACCACAGCCATTTCTTCATAACACGCAGAAGAAGAAGTCAAACACAGGGACCAAAGGGAACACAAGACCTCGCAGCCCTTTCACAATCCCCTCAGACCGAGATGTAAACACCATTAATCTCATTCATTATGAAGTTGTGTAGCAGTGTGTGATTGATTCCGTACTGCGATATGCGTGATGCGCTACGTGAGTTTCTTCGTCTAGACAGGGGAGGAGGAAGAAAACACAGAAATGGGTTCAGGGAGATCACGCCGCCGCCAACTCCCTGTCACTCATTTTTCCAGCACCTGACACCTGAACAGATCCTTGTACTATATGAATGAACACAGGTGTTTGTGTACGTAAGAATGAGTCACTGCCCCATGAAATCATCTCTATAAAGTCACACTACTACCTAGTAACTTTAAAAAAAAAAAAAAGCAACAATCACATATTCAAATAGCCCCACCTGAGTGTGTGGAGAGGCTCATTAAATCCAGGAGAAGTTTATAAAAGCGTGCAGCGAGCTCTGAAGTGTGCTGCTGAATTGTGGTCTTTGTGAGCTTAAGCTAGGGTGGATTTTACCAGCCAGGGAGTGAAACAGACAGGGGCTGTGTTTGACTTGGTTGCTTGCCCATTTGGGTTCTATTCACATGTATGGCGCCGTGCTTATAGTACACAGGCAAGCCTGTATGCAAAGGCCAGGTCACAAGGAGAGTGGCAGGGGCCCTGATTGGCGCTGGGTGGGTCGTCTTGTGGACTTTTTTTTCCAGGTGTGTGGAGGTTGTTGTTCCATGTTGTCAACAGGCCGACACAAGTGGACCTTTAAATCAGAGGAGCATGAGTTTTGGTTTTCGTTCAAATAAATGGTGTGACTTGCTTTTGCAACTACTTTGTGTGTTGCCAGGTTTTTGTTTTTTTTTTGCATTCCTGGGAGGCTCAAAAATATAAAATTTTTAAAAAGACCCTTCTCCTTTCATTCCGCAATGTAGCCGATAATGAGAATAATAATGGTTAATTTAATGGTCACAATGGTTGGTGGTTATGGTACCACCAAATTACTCATACCCATACATGCATTCGTTAAAATCTGTGTTTTCTCATTCTTCAAGCAATCTTTTTTTTTTTTGGTTCTTTAAAACTTTCTTCAATCATTGTTTGATTGATGCCCACAAGCACACCTCTGATATCACCCTCTTAGTACAAAATGGAAAAGCACATTGGCCTCTTGTATATAAAAACTGTTTGCTTTAAAAAGATAATACGTAATATTGATTAATGCATATTATTAATATGTAGTATGGGATTTTTCTTTTCTTCTTTTGAACCCATTTTAATTTAATGTCTTAAATGATTTCACGTCAGTGAAATGTACACAAAATGCAAAAACTGCACCATAGAGTAAAAAAACAGATATCTTAGTATGTGTTAGAAGAGGGACACATCGTCAGAGACTTTAATGCTGGCCACCAGAGCTGAACAGATGACATAAAGGAGCCTGATCTCCCCTTTTGTGTTCAGATATAGGTCACACATATGTATTCAAACTAAAATTTCTCCTTCCCCTGAGGAGCTGACACTTTTGAGGAAACCTGCTGAGAGGCCTTCCTGTGGCTGGAGCGCGGGGCTATGTGGTGGGGGGTGGGGGAGCAGACATTAGCATTCTCCAACCAAGAAAACAACTTCTCCCTCTCTTTCTGTCTCTTCTGCAGTTTGCCCTAAAATGGCACAGACTCACTCTCGCCCAGTAAACTTGGCACCTGTGCTCCCAGCAACAGCAGAGGAGTTGTTCTAGCACAGGGCGAGTCCAAAACCACTATTTTTGCAAGCCCTCCCACACCCCTCTTTCTTCCACTCCTGCTCCCCTTAGTCAGTTCAGAGGCATTCCAATGGTATTTATATTTCCCTCCAGAGCAGGGGGAAGTTGACAAGTGTTCACACAGGCATTGGATTCAGCTCGGCAAGGTGGGCAGTACTCCCACTCCTTCCCTTGCCATTGGCCTCCCCGCGGTCACATGTGCTGCAGAGATGTTTTGGCACTCCCTCCCTTAGGCTCTTGCTCTGCTGTCCCTCTCAGCTCACTTAAGGCTGTCTGTGCCTGTATGTGAAGTTTTCTGCTGGTGGGTGAGTGTGTGGGTGAGTGTCTTTTAGCCAGCGGTCAGAGGCTTGTTCGGGGCACGGTGTTTCAGTTATGTTTCGAGACATCTCAGAGACAACAGGCAGCGAGTGTCTCGGGAGTATGACCCCAGAGACTCAGGATATCTACCTGAGAATGGACCATCGCCGCAGACGCTCCGGGTACAGGCTGGGCAGGATCATTGCCAGGCAGCAGCTACTCAAGAAGATCGCTGGAGGTAGGAGACGTGTTGGCATTGAAGTGACACTTCAGGTGGTTGATCTTTTGGTTGGATATTAGCCTTGTTTAGCTTTGGCTGACCCTTGTTTGTCATGTGTCCAATAAATGAATAATGGCTAAGTGGGCTGGTAGTCCAAGCACGTAGTGAATAAGATGTGACACATACGTGTGAATGTGAGAGAATGAATGCAGGATGACTTGGTGGAAAGTGAGCAAAGGTAGTTTTTGTTTGTTAGAGAAATGCGAGTTGACATCGTTGGCTTTTGACTTTTATTTTCTTCATTAGAAAAGAACATTTGAAGACAAACATAATGGTAAAGTGTGTGTGTGTGTGTGTGTGTGTGTGTGTCTGCCACTGAAGACAAAGCCAAACTTGACCTTCAGGCAGTAAGTAATCAAGGCTGCAGGGGTGGTAAATAATTAGTATTGACCGACTCTAACGAACACTGATAGCTGATAAGCTGAACGATCTGTTATGTAACAAGAGTTCAGCCCGCTGTGTAAACAAAGACATATCAGTGAACGTCTTTGCCTGACAGTTTTACAAGCTCTCAGCTCATTTGTGGACTGCTGTGTGTAGCCAGCAGAGCAATAGTGGTGTTTTACTGCGACATAGCCTGACCTCCCATTCATCTTTTCCAAAGCCCGTGACCGCTCGCCTTTGCTTTTTTTTTACCTGGTCAGTCTGGGGAGGGGGCAGGGCGGCATAACAATAGAGAGGAAAAAGTGCTACCCCTCCAGCCCCCTCCTGCAGGTGTGAGGTGAGCACGACGATGAGGACAGGACAGGAAAAGTTTTATCGGTAAAAATTTGGTAAAAATCAGGTGCAACACACTACATAGTTCTTGTCTCAGTCACACCGAGGACAGCATGAGTCAGATGATGCAGGCTCTTGTGCAGGCCGGATCACCACAGGGCACCGAGGCACCCCGTGATGCACGCTCTGTGAATATGAAGATGTGAGGGATGCACAGAGCTTTCCGTTACGTTGACGTGTGAGGATGTCCCGGAGCTGTGTGTACACATGGTAAACGGCAGGAGGTCTTCATGATCTCATGTTTGCAGGCGTGTGCGGTCACGTAGCGCCGACATGTGTTTCCAGGTGCCTGGTTTGACAGCAAACCAACAATTTGAGTCATCTTTGACAAGGATTTAAAGTATTTACACGTCTGAAATGGGTCGGAGGATTCGTTTAAAATTCAGTCATTTTAAACAGCTTTTACTTGCCATTTTATCATCAGGTGAGACATATTTTTTTTTTTTTACTGCTTTTAAATATGATGCGTTTGCAGCAGTTCAGGAGAAAAGCACCCTTTGAGTCATTTGACAGCTGTCATTGCTTGATATGTTTTCCTTTCTGCCTTGAGTTCAAAGATAACTTTAGACTTTGATAACCGTTTCTCCTCCATCTGCTGTTAATCGTAATATTCCACAGCATACACGGTTCGCAGGCTGTAAACGACTCCAAATGTTAACCTCCCAGTGAATGCATCCCATAATATGAAGCAGTTTGTTTAAGAGTGAACGCAGACATAGGCCTGCTCCTTGCAATATGGTGGATAATACAATATTGATACAAGATATCTGCCGCTAAGAGGACAGTAGACTAAATAAAGATAAAACTGTGAGACGCTCAGTGTGTTTCACACCTGTTTTCATTGGCTGCCTGAACTACTGTGATTAAGTTGAAATGAAGTAATAGTAGTGTTTAATGCGAGCTGTATTTAAGGCCTTAAATGAGCGATTTTCTTGCAGTGTGGCTATATCTTTTCCAGGAGAACGATATTTTAGCCACATATGAATCTTATTCCCTTTCACACCTCATGTCTCACCTTGTGTGATGAGTACCTGTTTGAAATGATAGGGACAACAGCGAGGTAGTATTTTAGGGGACTGACTGCCGAGTGTGCAGAGCCACAGGATTTGCGTGGCAGTGGCTCCTGCATTCCAGCTGGCCAGCCGTGTTGACATAGCAGGTTGAAAGTGAGTGGGGGCCGTGGTGATGGCCTGAGTTAACTCAGTATTGTTTCACCTCAAATTCCTGGCAAGTCTGTGAGGGTCTTAGTCATGTTTCCGATTTGATGGCATTTCAAAGCCTCCACAGATATGTGCGTGGGTGCTTGATCGGTTTGGTTCGACAAGCTTCCGACTAAGCAGCAGGACAGGCTGAGGACACTCACATTCTCCCTGTCCAAGAATTCTGACCAGTATATCTCATCAGCTTGTAGAGTTGATAGATATAAATGCACAGCTGTGTGACGTAAGATGGAAAGAAATAGGAGTTTGTTAGTGCCCCTGAGTGACGTCGTTGTGTAAGGGAATAGACCTGTCTTCACTGTGGAGGAATGCGTATCCTACCCTGAAAATATTCCCTCGGATTTTGGAGGAGAATCCGATACTTCATCGCTCTGGAACGGCTTCTCATGTCCTCCTGCCAATGTGGAGACCGGATCCTCAGGATTTCTGCATCTGTTGTGGTGACTCCTGCATTTATGTGATCAACACACCCTTCCTTTACAGCACACGTATAAAACGAATCTTGAATTCTTGATTTGTTCATCCAATTTTTTTTTTTTTAACAAATCACTGTGTGCTTAATAGTTTTACAGCAAAATTGTAAAATACTTTTCATATTTCCAATGAAAATGAAAATGGTGTGATCTCTATAGTTCCTGTTTGTTCATGTAAGTACTGTATATTTCTATAATTCAGGTCTCATATGTTTTGATCTGAAGTGTGTTTCATACATGAAGTATGACTGGTTCAATGGGGATGTTGGAAGATGTCAGAGTATGAATAGTTTCATAGTAATATGCCCATAAATCACAGGTTTATTGCATTAGATGATGGTTTTGAGTCATGCTCCTTGCGCTCCATGCTGGACTGCAGGGAAAACCGGACAATTCACGGATTGTTCACGGATCATTTTAAGCTGTTGAAGTGTTCAGCCAAGCTGAAGTCCTGGAAATTTCATCAGGGCTTGGATGGAAACCCTGAGCGACTGAATGCTTCGCCGTGACTAAAAGCTAGCTTTAGTTCTCCTCCTCGAGTTGTGTTTCAGACGAGAGGCTGCGTTTGACCCCTTCATGGCTTTACTGACCTCCATGCAGCCAGTGGGCTCCGATCTCTGCCCTGGAAAAGGCCATTAGGGCACTCTGCCATGGTCGAGAACGTTGTGCCTCTCTTGTCAAATGGCACAAGTTATTGCGTAGCAGCTGTGTGCTTATCATGAATGGCTGTGTGTCCCAGAGTTACAAAGTGTGCCTCTTATTTGGCGTTCATGGCTGAAAGGCTGTGTCTTTCAGGATAATGTGCTATCAGCCATTTGTTCACCACCTGGCATATATCGGTGCTTGTACAGTACATGAACTGTGTTGTCTCTATTTGCTCAGCACCACAGTAGATATATACACTACTGAGTTGCTTAATTTGACTGTATTCCTCTATATTTTACTAACAATGTTTTGTCAACACTAATTGTCACTTATCATGGTTAAGGGAGAGAGAAGAGAGAAATATGAGGAACAGTTACACACTTGCACAGGACAGAAACACTTCAGCTTGTTAGGCGGACAAGCTCTACTGTTCTTCTCTGTTCTCTCTCGAAGACTAGATGGAAAATTGTTAGAAGGCAGCTCTGAAAAGGGTTTGTGTTGTTCTGTCTATTAACAATAAGGGCTCTACAAGGTGAGGAATGTGGTTAGACTATGCCCTCTCCAACTTAGGACTCCTCCTCCAGAAGCACTGAATTATTTATCAGTGGTCTGCTACAACATATGGCAAATTGGATCATCTAAGTGTGAAACAAATAGAACTGTTCCCTCATTAAAATGAATGTTTGATGATAAGTAGCCTTCCACATTGTTTATAGCACACACACGTGCTCACTTTATCTTTTATTCATGAACCTCTCTGTTGTGGATGAGATTGTTATGCAGATTTTTGTTTGCTGCCTTCAGAGTGCAGTAAATAACACTGTCAGGGACCCAAAAGCAACTCTGATAATGTGATTCTCTGGTCGTTTACCTCCAACACTACCACCATCACACTCGAGCGCTCTAATCCATGGTTTGTGTTCTTCAGTTTAAATTACATGATGATTTTTACTCAAAAGATGATGTGTAAAAATAACAAGAAAATAATGCCAGCCGAGGATGGCGTGGCTATGTCGTGGCTCAGTCCCTAATCAGTACTACATGCCAGGCCAGGACGCTCTCGCAAAAGAGATTTTTAATCTCAATGAGACTTTCCTGGTAAAATAAAGGTAAAAAAGAAGAAAAAAAACAAATTCAAAGTAAGACTTCTTGCACTGGAAAGATTATATACTCTACTTAAACAAGACAGTATGCATAAATGAGTAAATACTCTCAGTCTTTGAGGATGCTTTTGATGGACACTTTTCTCCCACGATGCAATGCTCAAAGAAAGCTCCTCAGAAATTCTGAATAAATTGTGAGACAGCTTGGGAAAGAAATGGTAAGCTTATATCAAAAATAACATATTGTATGTGGAATAGGCTGACAATTTTTGTCATTGCTTTTGAATACTGACAATGTGTTCTTAATTTAATTATACAAATACGAATGACTATGAATGACCTTCGATTAACCAGCCACTGTCCTGAGGCCAAAAAATCCACCAGGAGTCGTTTTGGTAGCCATTGGTACTTTCCTGCCCGCTTGAAAAGTAATGAGTGAATGATTCAAGAGTCTTGTAATAGCTGGGAACAAACTGCCTCAATCCAGCCAAACTCGTAGGTTACACTCGTAAAATTCTCATACGTAGGTTTCCGCTTTCTGCCTGTAGGTGGCAGGCTGTTCTCGTATCTTTCCTGTAAATCTCTCTCCTGTGTGTGAACTAATGTAGTCCACCACACAGTCAGAGTAGCTGACAGCTGCCACATGTGCAAGGCTAATCATTTACTAAGAGGAGATTTCAGAAATGCCTCTGCGGCACTGTAACAGGAACGGAAAGTCACATATTAACAGGGCCCTGACGCAAAACCTCTCCTGTTTTCAGGTCTTTTACATTCCACTGTGTAGAACATGCTAATTCACTGTAAAAAAAACAATCCTAATGAAACCACACCCAGCAAATAGTACATTAAATATGTTTTGACCCTAATAATCACTTCTCAGTCGTAAGGAAGCTGCAGCACATTTGATAAATAAATCAAGTCGAGCTCAAAAGACAGTACCAGATAACTGTTTGCTGCTGTTTAACAGGCTCTAGATTGGCAAGTATTGATAAGTGCACAAAACATAGTGGTTGTTGCTCCCCACACATATTTGACCACCTGTATTCATAATGTAATAAAGTTTCTCACCATCTGCATGTAAAACATGCCAGTTCAGCACTTGGCTGCCCACCTGTGGCAGAACTGTATATGACATTAACACTAGGTGCAAAGGCAACGTGAGTCCAGACTGCAGACTTTCAGCCGCTGTCTCTTCACTTTATAGGCCTTTTAGCTGAGGAGTGACTGTCTCAACAGAGCCTGTCATTGATGGCCACAGCATGACAAACAGTCCTGCATTTTCAGTTAGTGTGTGTGTGTGTGTGTGTGTGTGTGCATGTGGAGGAGTGACTCTGTGAACGCTATGATAACGCAGAACAATCACTTAGCTCCTCCAGCGGTAAGCATTCTTCATGAGCTATGCCACACCTCATCATACACCACACTCTGACCGTAGCGTCATCTGCAGCTCACAGTCTGCTCCATGAGTGCTTGCGAGGCTCCTGAGGCAGTCTTGTGGCCGTTCACTTTGATGCCGTTAATTAGAACCAGGGGATGGCTCCAGAGAGCTCGCTGCTTTTTTTTTATTGTGGAGGTCCTGAGAGGGCCTTCTCACGGCAGGGGCCCTTGTTCTGACACTGGCCCCCTCTCTACCCTCTGACACTCAGAGGCCATTCTTCGAGAAGGAGGGGAACCCCAACCAGTGCCCTCTGGGATCCGGTCCAAATGAGACGGAGGCAGACCTAATGGAGCTCTGCAGGATTCGACTTCAGAGGAGTGCCTTCTCCTCTTTTATCCTGTACTTTACAGAGCTGTGGTCACACACGAGACATCATTCGTTAGTTTACTGAATTCTTGAACTTTTTAGCAGCGGCTCAAGTCTTTCAGTTGGAGACATCGGATCTGTGTGAGAGATAGGACTTTCCAGTCAGTCTTTTGCCATGTTTGAGTTGAGATTTTCGGTCAGCTGAGTGTTTGTCAGTAATTCATAGTTATTCCGCTTAAGTTGTGTTATGCGATGCACTCGGAAAAAACAAATTACAGTGTTTGTATAGGCTATCAAAGGGAAAGAAGAATTACAGCCACACAACCCTATATTCAGAGTGGGGAAACAGCATGACAGGGTAAGGCATGCAACCCATACTGTGCTTTAAAACAAGACATGTATGGACTTCAAATCAGGACACACACAAGCACCGCTAGGAACTTGTGTTACATGTTGTTAGGACTAATGCTGCGTTTGAGATGGCGGTAAACACCGTAATCCCAATACGGGAATTCCTGACCTGGAAAACATGCTTTCATCAACTCAGAAAACGGATGATAATGCCTAATGCTTGGTCATATCAATAGGAGTCATGTTCATATCATTAAAGCTCGAGCTGACTAGTGGGCTAATATCAATTATTACAGAGGTATTTGCAAAAAACTGCAATGCTAGTAACTTTATTATTGTATTAGTAATGCAAACATATCACATAAATGAGTAAATGACTTGCTGAATGTTTTTGATATTACTGTCATCAGTCGCAACGGAGGACTGAACTTCTGCACAAGCAACAAAAAACAACCTGGCTATAGTCGGAGTTTGAATTTTTCCCAATTTCCAATGTGTCATGAACGCAGCATAAATATGGCACGCAGCAGGAGTTGACTGTTAAGGAGCTGGCATAAGAGAGGGGCTTGAGTCAAAAAGGCGACCGATGAAGCTCACATCCATGTCTTCCTGAAAGAGAGGCAGAAAAACAGTGAAAGGGGGTGAAGAGAGAAAGACTTGAGCGCTTCAAGTTAATGATAGTGGACAGGAAACTGAAGTATAGGCAGGTCCAGAGACAAGCTTTCCCATTCTGACGTCTCCAAGCCTTTCATTTGGACAGAGGGCAGCACAGATTCCCAGTAGTGCCCCTGCTCTTCTGTTACATCACACTTTCATTTTAGCTTCCTGGCACGATTTGTCATGCTATTATTAACTTTGGGGACTTCTGTTAATAAGCAATCTTTTGGAATCAGAAACTACAGAGATACGTATGACTCTTTGGTTAAAATTACATTTCTGGGAGCGAAAAAAATCAACCAGATAGCGAACCCTTGATGTGTGTTATCACTGACCAGGCTGTCTTATGCACCCTGCGCTGTTGTTTTGATTTATCAGAGAACAGAGCGAACAACTGAACAACTACACCACAATGAGTGAAGATCAACACTGGGTTGAAGAAATAGTCCCTGGTTTCAGGGAGGTAGGTCTGGATGAAATGAAAAAGGAAATCTCCAAAAGCCAAAGTTGATGTTTTTATCACCAAAGAAAGCAAATCTTTCATAAAGGCCTCCAAGATGGCTGCCAAAACACTATTAACATGCGTGGGAACATGGCCTCAGTCCAGCGTCTGGAAGCGTTTAGCTTATGCTTTGGAAGTCACTGCAGTATGGATTTCACACAAAGTTCCGCTGATTGATTTCTGCCCTGTTCAGAGCTGCTGGCTGTGAAGTGGAGATACTTGTGGATCTGGACTTTACCAAGAGGTCTCTTCCTTCCTAGCGGTTTCTGGGTCAGAGGCGCCATTTCTAGCGAAGAACACCTCTCCTGAAGCGTCTGCTGGACATCCTGTGCCCAAGTGTCCCGTAGCGTGTCCAAAGGTGAAGGAGGAGAGCACCTGAGGCAGTACGCTCGACGCTTCCCTCACTTTTTGCTGTTTGCTAAATGGCCCTGGGGGAATCAACATGTGGTTGTTAGGACAGCTTCTCAAACCTGAGTGAATGTGAGACACTGCAGCGAGTCGGAAGAACTTCGAAGCCTTTGCTTGTTCAGAGGCCACACATTACAGCCCATTATTTTTCTTCCGGCTGTGACACGCAGAGCCAATGTGTGACCATTTTTTTTTTTTCAGTTTGTGTCCAAGATAGTTTGTAAATGAATAAAAAGCTATTTATGGTAGGATGAGACCAGTGGCTCTTGTATAATAAACTTTCCCACTTCTCTCCCAGGCTGTTGCTTGGTGACTTGGACATGTCTGCTTTTGGAAACTCTTAAGTGATTTTCCATAGTTTAAAAATGTTAACAACATCATGCTGACCCCATATTTTTAACTGTATAACCCTTCCCCCTTCCGTCATCCATCCTGATTCTGTGTTCTCAGGCCGGACCGTGTAAAATAATTCATCAGCTTTTACTTTTATCGTGAGATACCTGTCAACAATAATAACAGAATGTGAATGATCTGATCACAATGTGACAATCTGTAATGACAGAATGTGAACGAACGCTCTCTGTATTCTAATGTCGTCGCAGTACGTTGCGTTATTTTTCGTAATATATAAACGACGCAAAAGCTGTGATTAGCATTTTGCAGACTTGTGAGAGAGACAAAAAGACAGACAGACAGGGAAGAGAAGGAGCGTTTATGGTTTGTTACCCCTGAAGATGAAAGAACCTTCTCTCTGGGTGTCCGTCAGAGGTGAAGGAGAGTGTTACCACAGCTGTGCTGCTCTTGTTTAAATTCAATACAGGACCACAAGAGAAAAGCACCGCTCAGAAGACTTTTGACCCAGCAGGCTTCAGCAACGGTCAACAACAGCAGCTCCCTAGCTCACAAACTCATGTTATTTACCCTCAGAATCAATAAGCTCTCGCTCTGTGTGTGTGTGTGTGTGTGTGTGTGTGTGTGTGTGTGTGTGTGTGTGTGTGTGTGTGTGTGTGTGTGTGTTTGGTGGGGTGAAAGGTGAACCTCAGTCTTTCAACAGAGGAGTCATTGAATAATACTAAGATTCTTAAACAAGACTATTTATACTTCTGGCACTTTGTACCTGCAGTATGAGATTAGAAAAAAAAAAGAACAGAAGGAGCAAATATCAACATGTGCTTATTTAAAACTTTGATCTGTCATGTACGAAGTGGCTCTTAAATAAATTGTGGATGTCTGTTTAGAATGCAAATGCCTGCTTGGCTTCTCCTGCGCTGCACTGTTTGTCCTCCAGTCCCAGTCCTCTTGGAGGAAATGATGTCTGGTTTGTATATCCTCTTATTACCGGAGACCTGTGGTCCACTGAAAGGAGCTCTCCACGGGTCACCGTGGACCACGGGGCAAAGGCAGGCCCAGGATTTGCTGTCTCATTTGTATCTGAGGAAATGTTGTTTTGTTGTCTTAGCAACACAGCCCAGAGCTGTTCATTTTAAACCTGCTACTATGTCGACTTGCAGGATAACAGGTCCCCCATGTGCTGCTTGGGATGAAATGAGGTGGCTGAAAGTCCTTTGGTGATTCAACGTTGGCTGTCTGTAATTACCTGCGGAGCCAGCCACCTCATACACCAATCACTGAGAATCAAATAAAGAATAGTCACATCCACAAAGGCTCTGTGTGGTTACTCACCTCTGTAGACAGATAATCTCTACTGTCCCTTGTCCCAACACCTTGCAGGTTTGTCGACGATGTGAATCCTGTGAACAGAAGTCGTGTTTGTGATGTTATTCATGGTATATGTTGTGCATCTAGAGCTATGATTCATATGCATATACAGTACATATATACATTTCCAGCATCCTACATAGACCAAAAACAGAACACATCCTTTGTCTTTGTCAGGTTAGTCTTGTTGCAATCTTTCATCGGTATTTGTGTGTCCTGTTTTCTCCCCGATGCACAATTGCAAACTGTTAGACCAAAGGAAATTTTAGATATTTTGGGTATGAGCCATCAGATGTTGTGGTTTCTGGTCAGACTGAAAGAGTGGGCAGCGTGTTTCCCCTGGCTGTGTGTCTAGTCTTACTTTTACAGTAAGGCTGACTGCTCTGTGAGTGGGTGTCTGTATGCGATTAGCATCATAAAGCGGAAGAGAGGCCTCTCCTCCATGCCTCCCAGCGTGTGACACCTCTCTGCCAACCAGCCTGTTAGAAAAAAAAAAAAATTCTTTTTTTTTTCCCTTAATGGTGCCTCGCTGTGTTTTTCTCCAGGTGTTTTGGACACAGACAATCTTAGTGCTCAGTTACAGTCTGTGTGTTTTTGACTGACATATTTGCCTGGTTTGACTGGCTGATTCATTCAGTTGTCTCGGCAGCCGTGCTCCGTGGGGGAGGAATGGACAGACATATGTCAGGGTTTACATGGATTCTTTTAGTGTGCCGAGTCTATTTATTGTTAAAATTGTTACGATGACTAGAAGTGCACTGCCTACATCATGCTGTCTGTTTTTGGAAACCAGTCTTGGCCCCAGTTGGTCGGGGTTGTGTTTTACAAGAGGAAATGGCAGAATCAGGAAGTGACCGGCACAGTCAACATATGGAATTTTACTTTGACTGTCAAAAATTATGGATGGATGTCCTCATGTAATCATAGAGCCGTGCCAAACTCCAATAACTGAAGGCGCTGGTCATTTTAGCCACACATATAAATTAACAGATTTTCCTTATACATTGTAAATCTTTTATAACACAACGTAAAATTGGGCTCTTAAATGGATAAAACAGAAAAGCATGGTTTACGGATGGGAATAAATCTCTCGTCACTACTACACACACACAGCGCTGGCCAAGTAAGGAAAATGTAGGAAGGAATATCAAGGCATATTTAAGAATATAACGATTACTGACTCACCCTAATTTATTCTTTCTGCAAACCCACTCATTATATCCTCTTTAATTTGAATTTTGTGATTATGTCTTATTATATTATCTTTACAATTTACACTGTAATCTTGGATAAATGATGAAACTTTTTGCCCAGATTTTTATTTTGGAGAAATTACTTAAAAGTATAATTATAAGCAATTATATCTGTGCATTTATTATATATATTAAATATATTATATCCATTTTTTCCTCTTGTTCCTCCTACATTTGAATGTTTGAGCTTCACTATACAGAATGATGTATGTGCAGATTCTGACACTTTGAAGATGTTAATACCTCCATTGGTGAAAGTGCTCACCGAGCATCTGATTTTAAGAGACAGGCATATGAGCATGGTTTTTGGAAGCCAATCCTGCTCAGATATTTAGCATACCCAAGTGTGTTGTAGAAATGTGAAGCCTCCAGCACACTGAGAATGAACTGTAAAGTGAGGTAGGAGACATCTTGTGTCCAACAGCTAAACTCATTCACTCAAATTCCATTATTTATTTTTTTTTAGGATTTTATTGAGGTAATGATCTTTTTTTTTCTGTAAAAATCACGTCGGTCTCATTTTTTTTATGTATGCTTTAATACACGTGTAGAGGGCGAGGGGCTTAGTTTTTTTTTTTTTACTGTTTATTTGTCTCATGAGGAAATCTTTAGATAGATTCTTTGTTTTGAGTCAAGTGCAGCAGCATCACTGTCTCCGATGACACAAATCATTTCATTGACTTTCCCTCAGACAAAGAGGCTGAGACAGAGGTGAAACAGACCAATATATCACTCTGATGATGTTAGCATCGAGTCTTGTGAGCCAATTGCCTCAGCATGAGTCACCGCTGCTGATTGCTGACAATTTATGTCATGGTTTTTCCCCCCCTAGCTCAGCCTCCTGTGTTTTTTCCATTTTGTCGACCTTCTGGAATAACATCTGGACTCTCCGAAACCATGCTTCTCTTTTGTTTGTTTAAATGAAACGTTTCCCACAGTGTTAACTCTTGTCGGTGAAACTTTGAGAGACTATAAATACTGACGTCATGTAGTCTGGCCAAAAAGACTGAAAACAAAGAAACATATTCTTGTAAATTCTTCACGTTTAAAAGCAGTGCCTTTCGAATACAAGAAGAGTCCCAGAAGACAGAGGCAGTGCTCAGTTAGATTTCTTTTTGCCAAAAATGTGCTGAGTGAGGTTAAAAGAGATGTCGTGGGCAGAGCTGGGTAGGAGGGTCGGGCACAAGAAGCTGAGGGTGGGAGGGAGAGGGGGTGAACGTTAGGGAGCCAGACACAGAGGGCTGGGTTAAAGGAGAGATTTAGTGTTGGAACAGGCACATGGTGGTTGGGGGTAGATGGAAAGAGAAGGGGGAAAGACGGAGATGTGGATCTGAGCTCAAGCTGCGAGCTGTGTTCAGAGAGAGAGACAGAGCAGGAATGTGGCGCAGCGTGGGAATGAAGATGCTCTGACATGTTGAGGGACAACATCTTTAATTCCTGAAGGATATACGAACCTCTGTGGCTATATGATGAAAATATCCCGTAAGTACACAATAAGTTGCGACTGGAGATAAATCTTGGTGTTAACTGTTAATTGAAGGGTTTTGGAGAGCAGACGTATAAAGGCCTGTGCTTTAGGGATGATGACGGCGTGGCTTTATTTGCCGTACGCTCCAAATGAATGAATTTGGTATTTTTTTTTGTCCTCCAAAAAGTTATGAAAGGAAGAAGGTTTGCTGGTCACCAAGTGTTGCTGTCAGACCGATGCATATCATAAGATCTTCAGACGTTTTCACCTATAGTCGGCTGTAAACGTGCTGCGAAAGAGTGGAATGTGAACAAGCCTATAAAGGTGTCATAATTTTGGCAGCCCTCGTGTGTGTGCTTAGACAGTTTGTCCCATATCTTTACCTGTGGCACTTTGAAGCATGTCATATCTCAGCGTGAATTACATAACCAATATTCTCAACAGTGAGTGTTGCATAAAGTAAATTGTAAAGGAAGGAGTTGCCCTTGCCACAGATACTTAAGTCGTACGCAGCTTTTAACATTCTGGCCCATTGTGTCACAACCAGACTGGGTTTCATCTCTTTGTGAAACTGCAATTTTACACTGTACACAGTTTGAAAGCTGTAGGTTGTGGAGAGCAAACACAAGTTCTCATTCATTGGCATGATGCCCATCCAGCCTTTTATCCACAAGAGATTTCCTTAGAGAGAGAATGAGAGGACAGAATGTCTCGGCATCGTGTTACAGAATGCCAAACAGAGAGGAATTCCCAGCTCATGTTACTTGCTCCCAGTGGTCCAACCTGCGGCTATGGGACACAAGGGGACCTGGCAGGGCTCTCATTGCACGCTGCGGTTAAATTAGCCAGGTCTGATATGATCCACGTGGGAGGGAAGCCGAGCTGAACGGAAAGCCTTCAGCTCCTGGTGATACAGGTAGAGAGGCTCCCGGCAGCAGACACATGTTGACTCAACTGCTGGTTAACGGTGTAAACACGACAGGCTTTTTTTCATTCAAGGACACTGGGAACTGTTAATATTTATTCAGTTGTTGGTCACTCTGAAGGCCAAAGTCACTCTTCATTGATTTCTCTGTGACACAGACATGAGGCATCCCAGGTGAGTCCTGGATCAACGGTTTTGAAAAAGAGGTGATGGCAGTATCTTCATCGGTTGCTGTAATTACACAGTATTCAGTGATGAATGACCTCGGTTTATGTTTCAGCTTTAGTGTGGAAGGCACAGGCAGCAAGTTGGGACCAGGACCCTAGATGTGTGATGGCTGAGCTGTTTGTCAGTTGTACAGGCTGTGCGTTTTTTTTTTTTTGTAAAGACGTGATGCTCTTAAAATTGTGGGAAGCCAAATCTCAGGTTTGTGTATGAGAGTAAGAGGCAGCAGGAAGTCTGTTAGCTGTCTGTCTTTTAAAGAAGCACCGGGGCTGGTAAGAATAGTTTCATGTTAAATTTAATATCTGTATTTGTTTATGTGAATGGAATAGAATTGTGATTTCTAATTCTCAGTAATTTACCTATAGCTATATAGGGTGAGTTATTGCTTGCATATTTTGCTGCAGAGCAACCTGCTCACATGTTTTCTGGTTTTCAAATGAGATTCTTCCATTTAGGGCTGCAACCAATGATTATTTTCACCATCGATTAATCTGTGAATTAATAATCGATTAATCTGTGGATCAATTGGTTCATTATTTATTTAGTCAATAAGAAAAATCTTGTAGAATTTCCACCCCAGTTTTCCAAAGTGAAATCTTCAAATTTTTGACCAATCAAAGTGGAAAGATATTTATTGTGGAAACCAGGACCAATATCAAATTTGAGACGAGGTAAATTAGGTCCTAAACAATAAATAAATCAGTCATGGAACTTGGGCCTGATAATATGATGTTTATGGGCCTCTTCCTTCTTGTGTTTGCATCTATTTACTTATTAATTGAGGATAACTATTTTCTCTTTATCTAAAGCTGACTGTGTATTGGAGCACTGTTTCTCTCACCGAAGTGGTAAATGGCACCCAACTCTATTAGCATTAATGGAAAGGTGCCAAAGGTTTGTTTCCTCTCCCTGTCATCGCTCGGCTCTGAAGCCTGCCGACACCTCGGTCTGTCGTTCAGCAGGATCGGCCTCATGCTGGGGTCATTGATTTTGATCAGAAAGTCAATGTGAGGACTTGCTTTGGACTCTATTAAATAATCACAGACAGCTCTGATCTTTCTTTCTGTCAATATTATGTTTTATTTATGTCTTATAATAAGTGCCCTTTCTTTAATCATGTAGTTTATACATGATAGTATCACTGGCTCTATGCATTATATGGTGGTGCTCTCTTTTTGCCTATTTTACCTTCTTTAAAAGTCTTCGGCTTGTTGTTATAATAAATGTATGTTGTCTGAATGTAAACAGATAACAGTTATATAAGGTTCCAGCTGTAATATTTCATATTACACCAATGTTGTCTCAGAAAAATCAAACAGAGGGTTTTCAGATTGAGACTCACCCGTCTGTCCATCTCTAAGGCTGTTATGTTTGCAGGATACCAGGTGTGAAGGGTTTTTGATGCTATGGTTGATGCTTGTATTTTTCTCTTTAAAAAAAAAAAAGAAAGAAAAAGAAAATCACCTAATGTTGTTGAGTTTCAATTTTACTACCCGTTTTAAAACACACATACTCTTGTGTTTCAGAAATCGAGGCGAAAGAGGCATGTGACTGGCTGCGGGCAGCAGGATTTCCCCAGTATGCTCAGCTCTTTGAAGGTAATAAAAGCACCCACTAAACTCCCACACACATTCATCACAAAGAGAGGAAATGTTTATGGTTAAAAGCTAGCGATGTAGCGCACCAACAAAAGGGCTCAAACCAAAAATGGGATTTTTTTTGTTGAAGCAATTTATGCTTGTTGTGAAACAAACAAGATGCGTATAAAATTGTACACAGTGTGAACTTGTCTGTCACCCTTGATCCCAGCGCTGTACACAAAACCATGTATTCATGGGCTGCATAGTGAGCCTCATTTACACAACTGTCCTCAGGAAGCCTCGGAGCTATGGCTCCAGTCAGATCCAACACCACAAAACAAGCGGAACATCAGCTGCTTTTAGGGTCTGATCTTTTCCGAGCTACGGTGACAACATAAACATGTCTTCTATGCTTAAAGACTGAAGTCATGGGAAAGAAATGTGTTTTATCTGAGCTTGAAGTTGCTTTACTTCTTCTGATCTTTGTGTTGAGGCCAGACTTTTGATGTGCTTTGGTGCAATATATCTGTTCGTTGACAGGTTGTGTGCACAGTTGTAACAGAGCTCAAGCAATGTGCATAATGTGAGAATGGCTTTTGGAGGGCAATACAATAACAGGCAATAACGCGAGTTTCAGTCCTGATGCCGGGCGAATTAGAAATGAAGAATCTGTTTGAAACAGTACAGTATATGTGAACATCTGACCCCTTGGAGAACAGACTGAGCCTTGTTGAGGTCTCAGCGTTCAATGCCTCTTCTGCTTTTCATAAAAAGTTAACAACTTCTCATGAATGCGGTGGAATGTTAGATTCAGAGGGTCTGGATGCAGTCTTTTAAGTTATGTAAGAGGGGGCCCATACCCAGAGTTAGACGTAATGCCTGCACAAGTCTGAGCGCTATTATTTGGGCAAATTCTGTCTCTTCTCATTAGCATCACACACAAAACAAGTTTGATGGTCTCCCAGCCTTCGCTGTACTTCTGGAAAGAATGTGGTTTCCAGATCCATCTTGTCATTTATCCCATCCATCATGAACACTGTCTGTAGAAGAAGTACTGAAAAATCATATCTAATTTCAATGTGCTATGCTTTTTTGTCTTCAGATTCCCAGTTCCCAATAGACATTACTCCTGTGAAAAGAGATCATGACTTCCTGGACAAAGATCTAGTGGAACCTCTCTGCAGGTAGATTGACACTGTAAACATTGGTGGGTCATCCATGAGTCTATGCCACAAATAATTTCCACGACAAATCACATCTCGGGATGTTAAAAGCATAACATTAGGCATTTTGAAAAGCTAGTAGAGTCTGCTGGATTTTTTTTGTTTATGTACCAGGAATGTGCTTCAAAAGTACGAAACTCAGATTTAATAAATTGCATCTGCAGGAATTTTATTCTCCGTAATATTTTGGACTTCTCTCTGACATAACTGCACGAGAATATTGGATGTGTGTCTTTTTTCCCAATTACTAAGGCATTATTAAGATTACAAAAGTGCACTAAGTCAACAAGTGGTGGCTGCACATCACTTCCTTGTAGGACAAGACTGCTCATGTACTTTATCAAGCTCAGATGAAATCAGCTCTTCAGTCATCACAGTAACCATGGGAACCATCCCAAGTGGGAAGCAGGAGGAGCATGAGGGTTGCCCCTCACAGTTAAATATAGTGTGACTCAAGCAGCCCTAAAGCGACTCATCTAAATTCCAAAGTAGCCATGGGATAAATTGAAGACAATTGGAAACAGTTCCACCTCCCGCGTAATTTTGCCCATGACTTCCCAGCATCTCTATGGTAACATAAGGATGGCTTTGTTGCCAGTTACGTCACTACAGTCTAGTTTGCAAAAACAAATACCCCCCCTACATACTGTGGCTTCTTTGATAGAACTGAAAACGATAGATATCTGACTGCTCTCCCTGATCCTAGGTTAAGCTGCCTCCCATTTTAGCAGCCACACAAACCTCTTTAGGCCTGTGAAATAAAGGGCCTTTAAAGGGTCTGTTCAGTCGAATCCCACTATCTACAGTAACAATCATGAGAACGTGTTGTTTGGCTAATCCCTATCATCTACAATACTGAGATCTGGGATCTTTTACTGTCACAGAATAATATTGATCATCTGTAAAACACTCTGTTAGCAATATTTAGAGCTGTTAAAGTGTGAGATTATCATACCACAAAGCCAAGCCACAATGAGCTGGAATATATTTTATCATGTCATCTTTTCCCCCGTTCTATTGTTGTACAGTTTTTTAGTGCTGTTACTTCATTTATCCCAGTTGACGCAACCACAAAACCTCTGATCATGAACCACTTGCTCCAAGGCTTTGACTTATGGTTGATAAAAAATATTGAAAATGTTTCATTGCTTCTCTGAGGAATTTATGGAAGCAAAATGTTATTGTAAAGTCAGAGACAACTGAAATAACAAAATTGAGAATCAAATGCTTATCGTGCCAGGTTCAAAAAGGCTGGTGCATCTGTAGGTTAAGATCTACATATGACTGTGTTGAAATATAATAATCATTTGGTTTGCCTTAAATGGATCTTTCTTCAATCTACAGCGCACTGGCTTTGAAGTCACCATCACTTAGATCCAAATACTGAGACAAACAGAAAAGAGCATAATTTCCAGGTTTCATTCCATTCAGGAAATTGTGGCAGGGACAAACTGAATTTGCCTCTGTGTCCAGCTGTACTTCCAGACCAGAAGTTGACCCAGTTAACATTTAATTAGCAAGGGAAATGGGATTTATGTCTGGAGAGCTGATTAGGAAACTATTCTGGTGTTCCCTCTGTTCAGAACCATTTTGAATCCTGACATTTTTCTTTCAGGCGACTCAACACCTTGAACAAGTGTGCTTCTATGAAACTTGACGTGAACCTTCCGAGGAAGAAAGTAAGTGTAAACCCTAGATTGAGCTTTTTCCTCACAAGGATTTGACTTTCAAGGTGAACAATTGTATTAAAATTGCATAACTGGATAAAATGTAACATGTATGTGCATTTTGAAAACACTGGTGAATCAGAAAGTCTTTTAAAAGCTTCAGCCTACATGGGTGTCATGGTTTCTCTCTATACATACTATTTTGAAATGTAACACTTCATGTACCTCATGTACATTGTGGTGTTTTACCACTAAAGAAAGCTTCATTCCTTGACTTAAATATCACAGTCGTCCTTTGTGTAAGAAATAGAAGACAACCCTCCATCCCTCCATAAGTGGTGTTTTCTTACAAAGACTGCCTTAAGTTATGCATGTGCTTCCTGCAGCAATACACATATATAATCTGGCTTCATCCCTTTCACCTAGATTCTATGAAATTTGAGGTTTTACCATTGTTGTATTCATTCCTATTGAATAAGACTGCTTTTTATCTGTCTTCACTTTTGAATGTAGCCTGCTGGCGTATACTAATGAGTTGGATGGAAAAGTCTTCAAGTCAATGGAATCATTTGTCTGGTGTTATGTCATATATGTCTGTGTAATGTTATTATTTCTGAGCAGATGCAGTCCTGTAGCTAACACGCATTTCCTTATTAACTGTCCTTTGTGGCACAGATGATATATGTGATGCTATTTCTGGCTTACTTTGCAAGCCAGCTGATGATGTTAGTATTATGTACACGAAACATAAAGAATGTCTTTTATAGAATAAACAAAGTTTGAAAAATATGCAAAGGCTGGACATGGTAATAAGTACTGCATGTTCTTTTGAATTCCATTGTATTATTATTTTTAAATTGATTAGTTGGTTATAGAAGATATTCTTTGAGAGACTTAAATAGAAACATTTATTTCTATAAACAAGATACCAAATAAAAATACCAAATTGGCCAACTGATGTAACAAAATCTCTTTCCCCAGAGTGAAGACTCTGATGAAGAAGACCTGTTTGCTATCAGTGACAAATGGACCTTTGAGTGGAGCAGTCGTCGTTGGTCCAGGTTACAGGACATTGACTGTCTGCTGGAAAACCACAAAGAGGGTCAGCCCTGCAGGGACGGTGTACCTCTGAGAACCACCACCAGCAGCGAGAGTGTTTTGACAGACCTCAGTGAGCCGGAGATTTCTTCTTTGCACAGTGAAAGCAGTGGAGGCAGCGGTCATAGGGGCCTCAGCACAGAGGACTCTGACTGCTCCAACCGCACCTGCTCAGATTTCGTAGCAATGCCGGACTCTACTTCTCTCACAATGCCTCACATCCCCAAAGAAATCGCTCACTACGGCTCACTACATGATAAGCAGGGCAAGACAGGCAGTATCCGTGCCAAAGACTTCCTGAAGCGAATGGAGACCCTGCGCTCCAGAGGAAGGGGTCATAAGACATTGGTTATCAGCTCTCCAGTGCTGCAGCAGGAGGCCCAGGCTCTGAAGACGCTGCGGTGTGTCGAGATCATAAATGGAGATAGTGGGGCTCCGGAAAGACCATGTAACAAAGTTCCACCGTCTCAGTCCAGCAGTGAGGGTAGCAGCCATTCAAGTGGCAGCGCTGTCAGCACACCCAGCCTGAAAGAACGTAAGCCTCACCGAGCTGACTACAAGCGCAGCGGCATGTATCTGGAGGACATAGATATCTTCTCAGGCACCCAAGTGAATAAAGTCGCAGAACAAAACCGCAGGAATGAATTCTGCTCCTATGAAGACTTGGTGGTCCACATTCCCAAAGATCACAAGCCAGGAACCTTCCCCAAAGCACTGTCCATAGAGAGCCTGTCCCCAACCATTGGGGCCTCTATCAACTGGCACACAGGTAGCATGCACCTAGACACCTCACTGATTACATGCAGTAAGGAATCCAGGCCTGTCACCCAGTGCTGCTCCAGAGGCAGCCGTATCAGTGTGTATGATAATGTTCCGGGCTCGCATCTGTATGCCAGCACCGGAGACCTTATAGACCTGGAGAAAGAGGATTTGTTCCCTCACCTGGACGATATCTTATCACATGTCAATGGCCTACAGCAGATAGTGGACCACTGGTGCAAGAATGTGTTACCTGCTGGGGAAGTGCTGGCGCAGGTGGATGGCGAGAGAGATGATATAGAAGGCCTCCAGTCCTCTAGTCAGATCACATTGAACTTTGAGGGAAATTCTGTCACAGAAAGCCAGACCCTACCTAGTTACGGGGACAGAGACAGAATATCACTCGCTGAGACAGAATCCACACGACTCAGGGAAAGGAGAGACTCAGGAGTAGGTGCTTCACTCACAAGACCTAATCGGTAAGGCTCATGGAATTCATGAAAGTACTGACATATTTAAAATTAAACTACTTCAAATACTTATCTTTTTTGTTTTCTTTTTGCTGTTTCATTTTCTATGGCATTAGGTTAAGATGGCCCAGCTTTCAGATATCTAATCGCCTAAGTCACTCAGTGGCTTCCCTGCAGATTACCAACCAGTCAGCAGGCCAGCTGAGTTTGCTCCAGAAGTTTTCTCTACTGCGGCTTACTGCAATCATGGAGAAGTACTCCATGTCCAACAAGCATGGCTGGACATGGTTAGTCTCATTTTAACTTCCAAGATCCATTTGTGCTGTGATTTGTGATTGACTTCATATTTTCTTTATTTGTAAAACAGCATATTATTACATTTCTTTGAACCTCTATTAGCACAAAGTATTACACAAGTCGTAATTTGTGTGTTTGTCCAACAAGGAATTATTAGGCCTTAATTGCTGTTAATTCTATTTCATGTTATGTAATTGTTTATATAATATATAGTTGGCTCTTTTGTGCAGCCAGGAGTGCAAGGTGTCAATGATTTTGTGTTGATGTCTCTCCTAGGTCTGTGCCAAAGTTTATGAAGAGAATGAAGGTACCTGACTACAAGGATAAGAATGTGTTTGGCGTGCCTCTCATAGTACATGTGCAGCGTTCTGGACAACCTCTGCCCCTTGGTGTGCAGCAGGCCCTGCGGTACCTGAGGAGCCAGTGTCTTGACCAGGTCAGCCACAGTACATATCCTCTCAGGTTGCTTATGACTTGCATTTTCACATATGTAATGTAGTGTAGGTTTTCAATACACAATGACTGACACCGGTTGTAGGCAGATACAATAGTAGTATGGTAACAATACAACGAGCGGAACTGTTCTACAATGTAGTAACATATTGCTGTCAGCTGTCGAGTTAACATTGACACACTTGTGTTTTGCTTCCAGGTGGGTCTCTTTCGTAAGTCAGGGGTGAAGTCTCGAATTCAAGCTCTTAGGCAGATGAATGAGGGTTCTCCAGACAATGTGAACTATGAGGATCAGTCTGCCTATGATGTAGCGGACATGGTGAAGCAGTTCTTCAGGGATCTACCTGAGCCTCTGCTCACCAGCAAGCTGGGGGAGACCTTCCTTCATATCTACCAATGTAAGCACATGGATCTCACTTCGCTCCTCTTCTGTCCCATGCCAGGTTACATTTTTATTCTATCACTGTTTGCAAAGCAGAAATGGCATAAATCAAATTTCTCAAATGTGCAGATGTGCCAAAGGACCAAAGGCTACAAGCTGTCCAGGCAGCCATCATGCTGATGTCAGATGAAAATCGAGAGGTGCTGCAGACACTGCTCTGTTTCCTCAGTGATGTCACTTCCTCTGTGGAGGAGAACCAGATGACACCCATGAACATCGCTGTGTGCCTGGCTCCCTCCCTTTTCCATCTCAACATCCTCAAGAAAGACAATCTCTCACCAAGGTAGTTTTTCAATGACTCTGGTGTTACAGTTGCCCACTTCTGTGTACCTAAAGCCGAATTTCCATTTTCGTAGTACCAGCTCTACTTGACTCAACTCGGCTTGGTATTGTGTACTTTTCTGCACGTCATTATCCATTACGGTATAGTACCTTCTCAGGGTAGATGGGCACAGCATGAAACTGCCATGGCATAGTCTTCAACGCGACACACCTCTCGTCCACCTCTCATCAGCTTTAAGACAGGAACGTCTGCACCTCCTCAATATAGCGGCTGCAATAAAAATAAACTTACGGTCACTAAAGTAGCTTCGCCGTTTGAGTATGGCGGCCATTGATTTATACTGTGCAGGATACTCCGGGCGTGCCGGGCGTTGACCAATCAGTGGTCTGTAACGTTTCATGTGACCTTTTAGTTGCTCGGCTCGCTTGGAACCATAAAGGAGGAGGTACTAAAAAAGTAGTGCCAGGTACCAGGTACTTTTTACCTAATGGAAACGCAAAAAAAGCCGAATAGAGCTGAGTCGAGTCGGTACTACGCAGTGGAAAAAGGGGCTTATGAAATAAATGAAGGAGACATGCATGCGTTCTATTAACTCAAGCATGCTTATCCTCTTCTGTGACTCCATAAAGAGACATAAAATGGCTCACAGAGTTTGCCCGGCCCTCAGGGGTGCAGTAGATTACTCTCCTGGACCAGTTTTTTTTAAGCTCAATGTTTTATGAGATCATGCTGTGTATAAACAAAGCTCTCTAATTTACCATGTTGAAATTGTTCTTAAATGGATCAAAAGAATATCCTGCAGAGAGGAGGAAGACTTTATATACTGCGTTAAGTGGGGGATGTTGACTGTGTTACTCTGCTGGTCTAATAGCTTTTCTCTCCCTACACTCCATAGGGCCATGCAAAAGAAATATGCCACTGGCAGACCAGACCAGAAGGATCTGAATGAAAACTTAGCCGCCACACAGGGCCTCGCTCATATGATCATAGAGTGCAACCGTCTCTTTGAGGTATGAGAACCTGTACTTGAGATGATGCAAGGATTCCAAGCATGGAACCACTGTCCACAGGCCACCCTCTGTGCATATTTGCTGTCAGTCTTACCTGATGCTTTTATATATCCATTAGATTCCTCACGAGATGGTTACTCAGTCGCGTAATTCTTACGTGGAGGCTGACTTGCATGCACCGACAATTGGCGAGCTGTTCAAACAGCTGGAAGACGATGATGGAACATACCAAACTCATATGGAGGGGAGACTTCAGAACCTGCTTAAAGAGGCCAGGGAAAAGTCCAAATACTGGATGTCCTGCAGCAGCTCTGATAACACAGAGCTCTACTGTAAGAAGGTTGGTGTGCAAAAAAAGTACAAAAATATAATCTCATTGTCATTTATCAACTTCGAATTATGACGGTAGAAACAAAACATCAATGATGCAAAAAAAATAACATGCAATTCTTCATATCTTAGTCACTGATCTTGCTTTCAGACCCACCAGTTGATCTTTACCTGTTTGTACCATCCAGGTTGGAGACGGGAACCCTTTGAGACGGTGGCGCGTGTCTGTGGAGGTGGAAGCTCCCCCATCAGTAGTGTTGAACCGTGTACTGCGGGAGCGCCACCTGTGGGATGTGGATCTGCTGCAGTGGAAAGTGTGTGAGACATTGGACAAGCAGACAGAGGTGTTTCAGTATGTCCTCAACCGCATGCCCCCACATCCCAGCAGGGACTTCGTAGTTCTCAGGTGAGTGGCGATAAAAGGAAACACATCATATTTAATTTGGAAGTAGCCATAATTACTTTATTTCAAGGTATATATTCAATGTCTTTCTGTTCAATTAAGGTCATGGAGGACAGACTTGCCCAAAGGCGCCTGCTCCCTGGTTTCTGTGTCTATCGAGCATGAGGATTGTCCTCCTGCTGCAAGTGTACGAGCTATAGTCCTGGAGTCCAACTATCTGCTGGAGCCCTGCGGCTCAGGAAAGTCCAGACTGACTCACATCTGCAGAGTGGACTTGAAGTAAGCCCCGCAAACATCTTATGATAGTATTTAATCACTACATCTTCTAGAAATGTTGTTCTTACACATGTAAAATACATCAATACATTTTTATGTTGTATTTTAATTGCATTTTAAGATATTTATTTGACGCTCATTGTACGTACATGTATGCAATGCTATATTGAATATATTATTTTGATTTCAGGGGAAGAACTCCAGATTGGTACAACAAAGCCTTTGGTCATCTTTGTGCCGCAGAAGCCGCCCGGATTCGCAACTCCTTCCAGCCAATAATTGCAGATGGTCCAGAGACCAAAATCTGAAACTTTTTGCTGGTTGTGTCTGCTCAGCTTTGATATCAAGATTGAGCCTTTGAGTCATTGTTAACAGGCAGACACAATCTATAAGCAGGACCCCAGAACTAAAGCACAGTGTATTAAGTTTTTGTCAAGAGTAGAAATACTCTGAAATAATTTTAGCTCATCTGTTCTTGCACAATGATAAAGAGGCCATCTTATAGGTGCTGAGCATAATTGCTCAATAGGAAATTAATCATCCTGCCAATGTCCTTAGCACTAGGATTTAATTTACCTTCATGTTTTTAAATATTATGATAATTATTATCTTTAATATTGTATTACTGGTGCTTAAATCTACAATGTCTAGGACATTCAAGCTCTTAAACGCTTCTGGGAAGCACGTGTATGTTATTAATTTCAGATTTAAAGCTATAATTATTATGATTTAGACCCACATTTCTGTATATATGTGTGTGAATATACTGTACATGCAAACCAGATGTATATATTGTATATATGTGAAGGGATTAATAGTACACATGTTAATATTCTATATATTGATTCTTTCACTGTGTTAATTTTCCTGTAATACACATGGTACAAAATTGTAAGCTGGTTTTACTTTGCTTCAGTATTGCCATTTCGGAATGGGTGTAATTTTATTCAACTTTGACCTCCAATGGTTGTGAAAAGAATGACATAAGGTTTGACTTGATCATACCTGCTTGAGGGTACTGGATTGTGCAGTCAAGTACAAGAGACATCATTTTTTAATAAAACTGTCAAAATTGCAAAATGCTGTATGGACTGATTCTTAAACTTGCTGCACCATTAACAAGATGAAAGAGGACATTTTAAGAAATGAGTCATTAATGATCATCTACTGACCTGTGAAGCAGTGTCTGTAATGCTTCTGTGAAAATCACAATTGCTCTTCAGATGCACTAACCTTCACTGACGCGATCTCAACTCTCCCTGATCCCTGGGATTAGAGGGACATCTACTGGCCATTCTGATGAACCACATGACCGCAAAAGTTCACATGGGAGGATGCACTTACAGGGACACCTTATTTGACTTTTCAACAATTTAATGCCAACATAACAGTGATTTAATATTAAATGTAAATGAAACAAGTAATTAATTTCGTCTGGCCTTTCTTTACAAATTGTGTGGAAAGGGAAAAACTTGAGCTAAACATGTGAAACATGCTATTTATTATTACATTATACATACGATGCCCCCCTTTTTCACCAGTATTTTAAATCATTTTCAGCTGATTGTAATGGTGAGTAGATGTCCACGGCTACAATATCTGATGAGTAAGCGTTTATTCTAATGAAGCAACAACTATAGTATTGTTTCTCTCTAAAGGTATGCCACACTAACAATATCCATTTTGTAAATTCCATTCCGGATGAAGGCTTGAAAAATCAGCACCATTTAGAATTTATTAAAAATCTTAATGAAATAAAGTTAGAAGTCTCAGCAGCTCTAACAAGATGAAAGTACAGTATATTTATAAAAAAAAATCATGCACTAAAACTGCATAACAGTGAGGGTTAGGGAGCTGCAGCTGAAGGTCTCATTGAAACAATCATTATGAACAACACTGCAGGTCGATGAGTCTGGATGTGCTCTTCTGATTTAGTTCCCTATATGTTGTCTTGTGTGTGAATGGCAAAGTCAAACCCTCTCCACTGACCTCTGTTCAGTACTGACAGGCTTTATGGTTTTACATTGGAATGGGGACCAGCAAGCTTAACAGAAAAGATGGAAGCATGGGAGAATGTGGTAGTATGCTCTGACTTTTAAAGGATGTTATAAAGTGACAGCAGAATAAAAAAAGTCAAAGGATAATACCTTCAGGACTAAATTGCTATAAATAAATTATTCCTACCTCAACTCAGTAAATTAAAACGAATTGAATCACAGATTCAAAGTTCCTCCATTGAGAGGCTACTTTAGAAACACATCCCCTGTCCCCCTCCCCAGTGCCCACCTTTCCGCAAAAATTAATTGAAGTCCGTTCAAAACGTTTTGAGTTATCCTGCTTAGAAACACACAGACAGACAAACAAATGGCACAGATTACATAAACTCCTCCAACTCTCCTTGGGGGAGATAATTAACCAAATAGTCATTATAATAACTTTCTATAGATTTCATTTTAGACTGAAAAGACAAAAATGACACGAGGTCTTTTTTTTTTTTTTTTACCATAATCGTTTAAAGGAATAGTTGACTCTTTGGGCGTTTTCACACCTGAAAGTCCGGATCAAATGGGGTGGGTGTGCAAAAGGCCAGACCAACATATACAAACACCAAACCCGTCACAGTTACTCAGGCTAAATGAATATGCTCTGATAATCCGATGGCCTAAAAGTTTGATTACTGACTGAACTGTAGGTTTAAAATTTAGAGAGAGACACTTAAATGATAGCAATGATAGCCTACCACTAAAAGGAGTAGCTAATGATTTTATTAATTTATTCCATTCCGCCTATACGCCTAAGAAAGACATTGTGACAAATTAGGATTATAATAACTAATTTTCACAAACGTCTAACCGGATTATTTAAATTGAACAACAAACATAATAAATGTATGGTAACATTACCCTCCCGCTTATCTTTTTTGTCTGCTGTAAAAGTAATGTTAAGTTGTTCGCTGCTCACACCTGTCCGATGGACAGAGGCGACAATCCCCCCCCCCCGCTCTCCATCTCTACCAGCGCAGGCGTGGTGGCTGGACCCGCAGACAGGGGGCGGCACCATGGCGGTGACAGCAGCACGGAGACGGAGACGCGCATCCAAGAGAGCGGCATATGCGCTCATATTCGCTCACACAGCGCAGGTCAGTCGACTCAGTTAACCGGTTTTGCATCGACAACACGGCGGACCTCCTCACTCTGGAGAGTGGATTTTACTGACAGAGTGATTTGTTCTTTTTGTTTTGTTTTTGTTTTTTTCCGTGCTTCGCAGGTGTTTTTTTGGTCTTTTTTTCTTTCGTTTATCTTTATGCTCCAGAGCAGTGATCCGATTTATTACAAGGTGTAAGCGTGTAACTCTCCTCTGAAGGCACCTGGTGTGTGTGGAAATGACAAGCGAGAGACCGGTGACAATGCCGGGCTCGGTGTCGCTCTCGAACCGACAACCTCCAGCAGGTCACAGGCAGCATACGGCTGCAGTCTCCGCTGCCGCCGGTGAGACGATGATGATGATGATGTCCGGCGCAAATTCCGTAGTCCTCCCGTCTGGGATTATCAATCCATCGGTTCCAATCCGGAATATCAAAATGAAATTTGCTGTTCTCATCGGACTGATCCAGGTTGGAGAGGTCAACAACAGAGATATTGTTGAAACGGTGCTGAATTTGGTAAGTAAACATTTTTTTTAAATAGTCTTTCTCTGTATGACTGGACGTTGTCGTAATAATATAATATAAGGTTTAGGCTACATAACCAAACAATCGACACGGCGCAAATAACTGTTAGATTATTTGCAATAACACAAACATGAGCAAATTTCCCCAGGGTATGCGTGAGTAAACAGTAGTGAACATTTTACATGGGTACAGAAGGTGGAGTGATGACAGGATACTCATAGAAAGACAGTTTGCAAGTTCAGCCAAGTCTCAACTTCACTATTTGCCTTAGAATAAAGCAGACCGATGCGGATGATACCAGTTCAGGTGAAGTGCACACATAGGTGTTAACTAAAGTGAGTGCGCAATGGTGGTGCACAGTTTATTTCAAATGGCATTTAGTTATGTTGATGGTGAGAGTTGTAGGTGAACAGAGGTTCCCCTGCTGTGTATGTGAGAGGGGAGGGGGGGATTAAGGAGTCCATAAGGTCCCCATAACATGCACTACAGCTGTTGGTGAGCTGTTTTAATGGAACCCTGACTTAGCATCTCTAAATAGAGGGTTCAAAAACTTGGCAGTGTTCTGTGATAATTTGGCTCAGCAAAGACGATGGATTTTCTTGGCTCGTCTTGGACCTGCTCCTAATTAAGTGTGAAAACTTGTGGGGGGTATGATGGTCATCATCCCCAGATCCGTATTGACCCATGGAATATTTTGTTGAATCACTGTTGAATAGTTACATATGTCCCAAAATGAAATGAAAGTGAGAAACAATGACTGTCAGCAGGAGATGACTGGGGGTTCGAGCACATTGTAAGATCAGGGTTATCAAATGTGAGCAGTTTCCTCCATAAGAAGACACATATTTAGAGAAGTGGAGCTAGCAAATGATGCTTTGACCATCTGCACCATGTACTTCAGAGCATATTTGCAGTGGTTTCACCTCTCCTTGTTAGCACACTAGAGATTAATTATAACATTTTCTGGCACAAAAGAAATCCACTTTGTGGAGCAAGACAAATTGTAGCCCTTGGCATGTTCAGACATGAGAGTGGTACTGCAATGGCTAGAGTCTCTAACAGCTTTCCCTCTCACACTTTCCTGTGCTTTTTTCTTTTCACAGGAAATGTGCTCAGGGAATAAAATGCTGGTCTGCACTGATTTGGTTCGTCACTGATTGTCCTGACTAATACATTTATTTGCATAGGACACTGATGTTGTTTGAGTCACTTTTCCAATTTGCTTTATTATTTTGACTTATTGAGTGCAGAACATCAATGCCTTCTGCTCCTCTGTCCATGGAAGTCATTTGTTGCATTCCCTTATTAGCAACATATAGCAGAGGACTGAATATTTTTCAGTTACATGGAGCTCCTAAACTTTTGAGTGACACATTTAATTAACAGAAGGTAATACTGCTTTGTTGTGATTAGCTATTTAGGATATCAGACCAATTTGACTCTGCATCGACTTGTTTGCATACAGAAATAGAACCTCCATCCGAATTATGTGCATGCATATACACCACATACAATAGGGCAAACTTGGAACCAGATGACAGCAATCATTATTAGATTTGTCTGATCATCTAAATTACATCACAAAATGTTCATGAGTAATAATATAAGCCAGGGATGAGGGTGGAGACAGCTGGCATGCAAACAAGCCTTCTGGATGTAAGATGCCACGACTATACGTTCAGATGACTTTTAAGTCTAAAGAGGGTCTGAACATCTTGAAGGATCCTTAAGTGATTCTCACGGTCGCCTATTTGTAGAGTAATGAAATAGCACTTTCCTCCATCTTTAAGGAGCAACTTTGGAGAATTGTGTTCAGGGAATCGTCTTCTTAAAATCTATCATGAAAAAAATTTCTTATTCTGTTTGTTGTTTTTTTTTCTTTTGGTATTTGTCTGCGGTTCTAGTTGAACTGCCAAGAAGGGAAACTTGCAGATAAAATGAAACCAATAAATGACAGTGTCCCAGAACCATAAGATCTGTACCCAAACTTCCTTCAGTGTCGGTATTTTTAGGCTCAAGTTGCATATAGACATTGTGTGTATTTAAACCTTGATCCTTTATTAGGTCATTAGATCAATTCATTGTTTCTGATGTGTGAAAAATTGTGGCAAGCAAGTTTGATGTCTTTTCAATCTGAATCATCAGCTATACTGTTTTCAGCTGCACATAAGGCTCAAGCTCTGATCACAAATTTAAAGGTTGTAAACCTAATCAAATGTCATATGAGAAGACAATATTGCTTGTGTTGTTAAACCATTAATTTAGAAACAAAGTGGATTTATTATAATAATAATAATAATAATAATAATAATAATAATAATAATAATAATAATAATAAACCAATACGGTGTACAGAAAGGTTAAAAATAATTAGAAAAATATATACAAAAAATTGAAAGGACAACAAGAGCACAAGTCAAATCAGGAAAGGCTCTTTGATAAATGTATGTTTTAAGAAGGGATTTAAAAGCGATCGCTGACTCAGCTGACCTGACCTCCTTGGGCAGATCATTCCAGAGCCTCAGGACCCTGACTGCTGGCCCTGCTGTCGAAAGTGTCTGATTCTGTCTTTTTCCTTGTTCTTTGAATTTTATACCAGTTTCCTGGATTACAATTACAGTATTTATGTTTTCAAAGCAGAAAAAAATATGGAAAACATCAAAACACCGATAGAAACTTGTCAAAAACAGTCCACTAAACCACTATCCATCTACAAAAGTTCCACAGGTTCATATTATACCCAATATGGCAAAATATACCACAGTACAGTTTCTGTTTCCAACCACAGCAGTTGTATGTTTGTAGCACGTGACTTCATTTGCGTTTGCTTGTCTCAAAAAGAGGAAAAGACACAAACAGGTACAGTGGGCAGTATTTGACAGATATTGATCTGAGTTTTGATATGGTTGATTGTGTGAATACGTAGAAAAGAAGAAGAAGAAGATGCTGCAGGAGTGGATTGATACGTTTCTACACTGTGGATGGAGACTGCATTTACTCCACTCGTCTTTATTACAACACACCTGTCATAATGGTTTTCTTTACTAAAGTAGAGGTTTATTATTAATATTATTATTGCTTGAAGTACTGCATAGGTGTAAACATTATTCTTTTAGCTAGCAATAGTACTTGTATAACGTAAGAAATGTGCAGAAAGTAGTTTATCTTTTAGTTTTATTCATTTTATTGAAGGCCCTCCCAAAAACAGTCATTTAGTTTCAGTTTGTATCAGGAATTAAATATAAAAAATATAGTCCCATGTTTTAACCATTGCTCCCACGTAAGTGTGGGACAACAACATTAGATAAGAATAAAATATAAAATATACACCAAACAAAAATGTAAAGAGCATAAATCAATCGACTAATGAATGGAACCAGTTGCTCATCCACTGTTCCCTCAGGCACAGGGTTGTAGAGGTATGGCAGATGCTCCACCCACTTATCTCAGACCTCTCTTATGGCCGTCAGTTTGTCTGTCATGCATCTTGCAGGTCTTGACTCACGGTTATCAAATCGTAGCATTCTTGAGGATGAGTAAGTGTGAAAAACTTTCAGTGGCGTCATGGCATGGAAAATCGCCCTTCCAGTCTGCAGCCCAGAGACTAGATGCAGCCTCGCCTCAGGACCTGATAAGATTAGATCAGCAGCCCTTTGCAGGCACGCAGGTCAGTCTCATCCATCCTTTTCCAGTTGTCTCCATATTTACGGAAACCCTCCAAATCTGTTATCTCCAGGATAATGTTTTGGTGTGATGAACAGGTTGAATGTTGAGGCGATGTCCCAGGCATGGAAAACTGGATATCTTGTGGGCCCTGAGGTCGTCTTTATGACTAATTCCTCTTTCTCCTTCCTTACTATATGAAGGTCCACTTTTAGCATATTTGATATGACCTAGAAAGCACACCAGCAAGACACTTTAAGAGACACTTTGAATGATAAATTGATTTATTCTCAGTATTTCATATGCTCTTACCGCTTTATTAATTATCTTATCATCGGTAGTTGCCAAATCATTTTCATTAGCTTAATGACACTACACTCACTACTACAATTGTCCTACAGGCGAGATGATGCACTTTGGACTATGGACTATGATTAGTAATCAGTCATCTTTGCTGTTTCTGATTACAAGATACTTTTCGAGGACTTTTACTGAAGCAGAACCAAATAAAGAAAGGAAAGGTTCTAAGGTGAAACACATTTTTTATTATAATGTCATATCAAAAGACAAATTAGCCACATTAATCAGGATTCTGACTTCTTGTTGGGAGATGTGACTGAAGAGGTGACGTGCCTGAGCAAATGTGCCATCCAAACTCTGAACAGCACTCTGCCAATCAGTCGAAACAACTTGAATCAACCATCTCTTTTTTGGAAACTTTGCCTATGTATTATTACTAAATTGTTTCCCCAACTACAATGGTTGTCAAATGGTTTTGTTCATCGGCAGCCTTTTTGTGTATATTCAGCACTGCACCTACGTAACACCCAGGGTCAGAGAGAGATGGGCATTCAAAGCAAATCAGAGAGGTAAGGGCAACACGGCGCTTTGGTAAAGGTTCAGGAAAGATCATGGCTTCAGCTCAGTGTTGATTAACACATTGTGTCTTGTGTTTTAGTGCAGTCCTTTAATGTGTTAATTCAGGACCATAATTTTTCCCAAACCACATGCTGCCAGTATAGACATCTAGACACACTTTAAAATAGAATAGCTGTAGATTATCAGGAAAGGGGAAAGGCCACATTTGGAATTTGGAATTGCTGTTCTGAGGACTCAACCGCTGTACATGTGGTGCACATTTCTCCAGGTGAGCTGCATGGGGCCTGTATAAACTAGTCCTGATAATGCTGTCGCTAACTGCAAGTAGATATTGTGTTGTAAGATTGGATCGTTTGTCAGAACCATGAAATATGTTGTCAGTGAATATTTAACTGATCCGTTCTAGAACTGCCACAAATAGTCAATCAAAAGAAAATTACTTGCCAGCTATTCTGAAAATTTGATTAATCGCTACTGTCATTTTTCAAGTAAAAATATAAAAGATTTACTGGTTCTGCCTGCCTAGACTAGGTGCACAGTGGCTAGACGATGTTTAGGGATAGCACGTACTCCCAATATGTGCAATATTCTGGTTAGGCGAGCATTTTACCAAGGGTCTGCGAAATACTGTATATGGAGCGAAGCCGATGAGCTAATTCATGCAGACAACCCGAGCTGCTCTGCATACACGCACATGTCAATAAAGGCCTCATCTCTCAACATACCCTCTCAATCTAGCAGACTATTTAAGATGCAACAATTTCCCATCTCCCGCTCAGCCTGCCAATGCTGCTGCTGCTGCTGCTGCTCCGCATGTGCATCGCTGCCTGCCTTTCAGCCCCACCACCACCCCAGCATCCACCTGTAGGCTTGGTTTAGGGGGATATAAGAAGTTTGCTCATCATTCCTCAATACCTTTATGTAAACATATCTGCAGGGAATGATAAAATAAAATTGCAGCCTAGGCACAAAATCGAAACTCTGTATGTTCTGCTGTGATAATAAACCTTTTAAACTTGTGGGTTTGTCTGACTGCAAATGTATAATTATGTGGTTGAACTATTTAACGGGGGAATTATGCAATACTGTAATAGGTGCAATACTTTGGTTACATTTGATATTAAGGATTGTGTAAGATTGTGATTTGTGGGAGTTTGTAGCATGTTGATGTCAGGTCCTTTATGGTGTTATCCTTATGTGTATGTTAAATAACGCCATGTATGAAATTTCACTGACACAAAGTTTCCCTATGGGGACAATAAAGTACCTGACCTGACCTGGTCAAAAGAAACAATATATCAATTTGGGCCCTTAGAAATTGTGTAAGATATTTTTTCTTCACATTTTTTGACATATCATAGACTAAACGATTAATTGATTATTCGTGAAAATAATCTGCAGTTTGATAAAGCAAATGGTTGTCAGTTCAAGCTCTAATGGTTCAGTCATTTTGAGACTTGCTAAACTACATTTCTTTTAATCTTTTACTTGTTAAAGTAATCCAGTTGGCATTATGTTTCCTGTCTTTGGTATAGTAAATTATTTGTATATGAATGGAATTTCTCAGAGACTGGGTGGCTGGGAATATTCTTCAATAATCCAATTTGTTTCTCTGTGAATGTGGATCATGCTGTCGTCACATTTATGCAGCACATTCATTTTTCTTTCTATGAAAATGTTATGTCTTGCAGTATCAGGGCACGGTATGGTGACCTGAGCAGTAGATATAAGGACCAGTTTACATGGGGTCATAGAATGTAAACTGTAAATTAATTAGACAGCCACAGAGAAAAAAAGGGAGAGGAGAAAGGCTCTATGTATGATCCTTCACATCCTCTGCTCTGCAGATCCAAGAAGCTAAATTGTTGTAGTTCCTACAGGATGAATATAAGAAGTCATTTGGCTCACTTTATCAGGAGACTCACTTTTAATCTTCTCTTTATTCAGTCCTATTTTATTAAAATGTGTAGAGTATATTTCACTCAGTAACATACTAGTGCACTAGATATAGCCGCCTGCTAAATTTGGTCTGTGTCAAGTCTACCAGTCTTGATTTTTGTTTACTTGTGGATATTCTTCCAACAGATCAAAGATATATACAGTATATATTTAGCTGAGGTTAGGGCTCTAATTCACAGGTATGTGTGTGACTTTGTCTGTCCAAGTTAGCCCCGATAATAGATTGACATTCTGCCTACAGAGTCTTGTGGTTCTGTTGTGAGTGATGACTATGTTGTCATGCTGACTTAAGTAGCCTACATATCTTCATTATGTTGTTGTCATTCTGTCATATTGCTTCACTTACAAAGCTGGCTACAGGACTATGTATATTCCATTTATGCTAATCCAAGCTGATGGAACAGTTTGGGTTAGCATCTGTTTGGCACGTCTCCAAACAGTGTTTTACTTTCATACATCATCACGTTCATTAAATAAGAATTAAACATCGTTGCTCCTCTTGACCCTAAAAAAAAAAAATGTTTGTGCAAGAGAGTAAATACATTTTTGAAAAAGCCAGAACCACCAGACAAAGTGAGAAATAGCTGTGTAATACAGGTTTTTGCCAGCTCGGATGCTGCAACAGTCAAAGGTGTTAGGTGCAGGTTGTTTGTCTGTAAATGGTAAATGGACTGTACTTATATAGCAGCTTTCTAGTCTGAATAACCACTCAAAGTGCTTTACAACACAAGCCAGCATTCACCCATTCACACGTACATTCATACAGTGGTGCATGGCATTCGTACCATGCATGGTGCCACTTGCTCATAGGAGCAGTAACCATTCATGCAAACACTCACACACCAGTGGAACAGCCATTGGGAGCAATCTGGGGTTCAGTATCTTGCCCAAGGACACTTCGACATGTAGACTGCAGGGGCTGGGGATCGAACCACCGACCTTCTGATAAGTGGACGACTGCTCTACCACTGAGCCTTTTGAATTCCAGGGTCTTTGTTAACTGGTGGAATTCTTTTAAGTAAGTTAGAAAGCTGTTTTTTTTTCCCCCGAGTATCTCTGTCCACCCCCCCCAAAAAACAAAAAACAAATAAAACAAACAAAATAAAACTAACTAACTAAACCACTTACAGTAAATAATTACATAGAAATTAAATAACAATATTAAATGTCTCACATGTTTAAACAACAAATATGATTTTTTCTTGCTTATTCACAGAAAGCTGAGAATAAGAAATAAAACATTTAATAAAGTTGCAATTATAAAATTTGCTTACAGGTAAATAGGTGTTCAGACATGATTTAAAGAACATTCAATGTGTCTGCCTCGTTCATTTGGGGAGGTAAAAGCATGCCACAGCAGTGTTGCATGTAAATCCTAAGAAAATGGATTGCTTGATAATCATGCATGTGACTGTGTTAGAAATGAACTACCTCATGTGGGCACCTTGACGGAGGTGGAAGAAAGTTGCTTGACTGATGTTGTTTGTGTGTCACAGGTAACACTCTGATTTTGATCTGTTGATTTCTTTAATATATCTTCCAGGCTGAGAGTGGTAGTTGGCCAAGATTGTGATAAACAGTAATGGGCATTTTCATCTTGATTTGTTGCATGCTTCTGGAAAACAGATTTGAGAACAGTGTGCTTTTGCAGAGGACTAGATATCTCTTCCTCCGTTGTCACTTGCTTCGGTGGAACAGACTGCAATACAGGCACTATGGGTGGAGACAAAGGGGATTTCTTCATGTTGCTTTGGCTCATGTTGCTGTATTTTGCTCTCTGCCCACACAGACTGCAGTGGATTTCATTGCTTGCTTCCCTCTGGATAAAGTTGTGAACTGCTACTCCAGAAGTATAGCTTCAAGTTCATTTGCACTTTTGTTCTCTGGGGCACTTAATTTATTCCATCTTATTGTTACAACAGCCTTGATTGAAATTCTTGATCTCTCATCTCACCTGTTGGAAATGGAAAACAATTGACCTATTGTATTAACACTGTTACTCTTGGTTGACAAGATTTGACTTCAGTTGTTGTCGTTTTAAAAAAAAACAATTACGTCTGCAGTGATGGGATCTGAAAAGTTACTGTATTTAACACACTGTGAATGTAACACGTCCTTTCTGAAGTTGTTTGAAAGTCAGTATGGGATGTTTGTGCATAAAGTTGAAGTACTCGATGATGGATTAATGGAAGTTGTTATAGTAAAGAAGTAAATTACAACACAATGTCACAAAATGGTAGCAAATGATATTTCTGCTCTCAGTTTTTAAGCCCCCTCTGAACGTTTAAAGCCCATTATATGTGGCCTCTTAGATCATCTTGCTAACACCGCTTGTCATTCCAAGGTCTGCATTAAAAAACAAAGGCGATGTGCCTTTGCTGTCAGGGTCCCAGTTGTATGGAACGGCCTTCTAGAGGAAGATTGGCCTGTCCTTCTTTATTTATTACATTATTATAAATTATCTATCAAAATTTATTTTAGTGTTGTTTTGTTTAGATGACTTTGCTCCTAGATCTGTCCTCATTCTGGTCAGACCCCGGTTATTCGGTCTGTGATCAGTCTTTTTAAATCCAGAGATTTTTCAAGTTAAAACCCAGCAGGCATCTTTCAATTCAGAAGTTGAAGAGTTTCTGTTATATCAGTCACAAATAAATGTTTTCATATAGATGGCTGCTGTCTAAAGTGTTTTTGCCCCTAATTTAACTCGTATGTAGGTCTTTTTAAACAAAGCAAATATGCCATTGATTCCTTTCCCTTTGCCTGCCGATGAATTTACTCTTACATTTTTCTTTTTCTTGTGTGTCACATTCAAAGTCACAAACCTGCTGGAAAACAGTGAACAGTAGAAAGCAGCATCGAGGCCAGTAACAATGTTATGGTGGTTACTTTTTTAATCTTTTACTTTACTCTGTCCTTCAAACTTAACACAGACTGAATGATGTTCCTGCGTTGCTTTTCGGAGACAGCAGGAAAACGTTTTATGCTCCAATGTCCATAACTTCATGTGTCGTTGCATTGCATTGGAGAAGGTTCTGTCGTTTTAAAAAAAATATTAAACTGTAATCACGTACTATGACTTAGAGAGACACTTCATAAGCCCCTCAGGGTTTCTTGTCTTCCTTGCACATGTTTATACTATATACTGGATTAAGGTTATTGTGTATTTTTTTTGTGTGTGTTAAATGAAGTTTAAAAAAAAAGGGGGGTTAAATAAAGCCGATAAATACCCATGACTTCTGCAGAGTCATTTAACCCAAGAATAAATACTGGTTGCATCCTTTCCCACTGATCACAAAAGCCAAATGTTCGCAAGTGTTAGTGGATATTTCTGTCCAGTGTGAAAGGGATATGAGATTCATGTTGCTCCACAATGAAAGCCAAGCTGGTAATTTTAAAACATTTTGTCTCTAGAGCAACTTAAAACAGTGTTTATTGGGTATTCAAACACATTTTATTGCATAGGAAATTAACTGAAAGTGGAATCAACGCTGCCCTGAATTAGTTAACTCTTGTTTCATAGTGTTGAATGAGAGCTGATTGTGGACGTTCTGGCCTATTCTTGCGATTGCACAAAGCTACATTAAGTTGCACTCAGCAGAGTGAGCCAGGCAGGACGTCAGCCTATACTTGAAGCCTATACTTACCCATGGTAGAAGCACCAAAATAAGAATAAAAAAATGATCCTGAGTAAATTAACAAAACAGGACAGGCTAAACCCTCCTCTTCTGAAATGCTCCAAGTGGGATATAAAGCTATATGGAGGACCGAACAACTCCGCGTCACAGCTGGAACGTATCGCAGCCTTGCCCAGTGGAATCAAGGCGTAAGCTGCTTTCAGTTGGCCGTCACTGCAAGCATCCCTCTGCTGCTTTTGAGTCAATTGCACACTTTGATCAATCTTGGGTCAATACCATCTCTGGGCACTGGTACAATATTGCAAATGTCACCCTGCTTACATGCTTCTTCCCCACAGTTTTCTCTTGTACTTATATATTCTTGCCTTTTTTCGTCTTTACTACAGACCCACTGCATGTCTGCATGTGCAGTGTAACATTACCAGTAGACATTCTTCATTCATTTCTGTACACTTACATTTGCGTTAGAAGTGTTGCAAAAGTTTGCCACACCATGACTTCGATTTCAAGTTTGCAGTAACATGAATATTAAAAATATTATTTTGATCTGGTCTAGATTTTGTTGGACATCGTGCCAACCAATTGTAAAAGTGTTTATACTTAAGTGTTTAGTCATTGATCTGAAAGTGGTGATTTATTTATTCCATCCTCTAGATCTGCTGATGTCCTGCTCTTCTACAGGTCCTCTGTAGCAGTACTGTATGTACTGTGCTCCTCTTTGTAGACTGGGTCAGTGAAATACAATTGACCTGCATGGACCAACTGAGTATCGCATTAATGCTGTTAATGTACCTGAGATAGTACTTAATATTCTCTGTGCTCTATACGGTAAGATAATTAAATGATTCAACAGAACTAGCAGTGTTCACTGTCAGGTTCTTTAAGCCTTTTGTATTTTCCTGTTCCAGCCACATGCATCGCTGGGGGTACGGTATGCTCAATTTGTTCTTCCTCAGTAAAGTTTATTCTTTGCTAAGCCTTCCCATTTCTGCCAAGAGCAGCTCCCTCTGATCTACTTCATGATAATCTTAGGATTTCAGGAAAAAATTGAAATTCTGATTCTGTGCAAATTTTGTTGTTGTTCTTTTAAAGTGATTTACCTGAAGTGTTGATTGATTCGGGGAGCATGCTAATGCATTTTCTTACCTTCCACCAAGGGCAAAATGAAGGACTGCTTAAGAAATTGCTGTACACGGCCAGGCCTGCAGATGTTTTTGTTTTTTTTACTTCTGCTTTTTAGCTCTACTTTATATCTAACTGCAAGTTGCAGTCTTATCTTTCTCGTTATCATTATGTATCCACAGGTTCATTAAAATGCTATTGATGCCATTGATCACTCTTATTTTTAGGTTTGAATTTTTTTTTTGATACATAGAAACAACAATATAAAGTTTACCCTTATACTCAGTACTCTTGTTACGTAATGACTTCTGTCCTCCTACTTGTCAAATTCAAACAATTCTACATTTAATGTTATTTTCCATCTATTGTTCACTGGTGCCAAATTAGGAATTTCGTAAAGAAAATAGGAATTTATGATAGATAACAACAACAGCTAAACTGAAACGCTGTTGTTTCATTGATAACAAACAGCCGGTGCCTTCAGGAAATGCTAAAGAGATAGGTCAAACACCTTTGAAAAGGCCATGGATCTATTTTCTTTCTGTTTGCCCCTTAGTCTTCTCCTGCTATGCTCATCCCTCTGACTCGCTCGTGGGTTCTTTCCCCAGAGAGATGCTGATAGTATCTTATTTGACTACATTTGTGTCAGGGTGCATTCTGCAATGCAACTCCCAGCTTAGCGGGGTAGTTTTTACCAGGAGCACAACTGACTCACTATCAGGACATTTTTGTTACAAATATGCTATTGTGCTGCAGTATGGTGAGGACATTGTGCAAAATCCTGTAGAGAGAAGTGACAAGGACATTTCAGGAAGCTTTAAATAATAAATTCTTTCAAGTATGCCCTGCTCTTCCTTTCTGCTTTCATGTTGGGCATGATGTGGTCACACCTGTACACACACACACACATGCACACCCGCTACACTTAGCTGAAGGCTGTCTATGTTTGTGACCTTATTCAGTTCAGATCTGTCAACTCACAAAAATGCTTTCTGGCTTTTCCGTTTATATCAACAGAAGCTGCACATTTCTCTAACCCTATATGTGTTTAACAGTTCATTTAACTAGAGAAAGTCCTATTTAGATTTCAAATTAATTATGCTCCTTGGCAAGTTACTCATAAGTATTCTCAAAAGAATAACTCTCAATCAAAGGATGTCTGTGGTTTTGCTGTGATTATATTTCCCAGTCTCTCAGTGAGAAAACATCCCATGGCTGATTGATCCAATTTGGCATCACTTTTCCTCAAGCGACCTTTGAAGGGCATATTACAAGTAAGTCTCCTCAAGCCAGTCTATACAGTCTGTAGTGCATTCGTTCCTCAGATTGGTCTGCGACCAACATCGACCAATAGATCTCTAACTAAACCAACTATATTAAAATAATTTTGTTCCAGGGTCCTGTATCTGATAACAATTTTGTTTTTAAATGTTTTATGAAACCCATGACCAAAATAGTCATTTATGTCATTGCGTTACTTATGGATGGAATTATCGAGAAAAATTATTGCTCTTTTGCTTGAGACCTCCTGGAACCCCCTCAAGGACCCCTTGTGGTCCTTTGGCTTGCATTGCTTTGTATTTATGTTAGGATTTAGAGGTAGACCAATAAATCAGTTCTGCTGACAGCGTTGATGGCGGCTGATTAATCGGCTGTTTAATTTTTCCTCAGGCAAAGATTATAGATAAATGAAGATATTTTTGGATTGGTAAATTTTACATTTCACCTGCCAAAGCCATTGACAGAACATGATCTTAACTCCCTTTGAATAGTAAGCTTCATACAATATATTGTTAGGTTCACTTATCCTTGATCAGCCACAGAGCCATTATTAAGACCAGACCTCTTTACAGCAGGAGAAATGTGTTAGATTATAGCAGCTGTGCTCCCGAGTGGAGTTGGTTTGGGCAGTCAAACCAAATCCCAGCCTGGGTGCTAATGTGTGTACACCATAGGGAGGAGGCCCTATGCACACATGCTCATTTCTATGGAGATGAGCTGCATCTCAGATCTGGCAAACATGCACTTTGCATATTGCTCGCTGCTGCAAGGTGACGGCTGAATACTGTAGCAAAGCATTCACATCACAGTACAGATGCAGCAAAAGCAGACTACTTGATAACTAGATGGTGCAGGTGCGAATCAAATCTGAGGCCCTGTTCCTCACAATCACTATGTAATACAGTCATGTTTGGAATGCAAGTATAATAATCGATATCTAACTGTGGACAGAAGCCAGGAAACACTATCAGGTGTAGTGTGAGAAAGAAATTACACAAAAGCGAACTGTCTCTGTCCATCGGTTGTGAAACCTAACAACACCACAACAACAAAGTTATTTGGTGAGCTCAGAATTTTAAGTGTTGGTCGGGGGCCATAAGGCAAGTCAAGTTATGTTACTTTGTAATATGTGATACATTTTCACTGGATCTTAAGTTATCAGAGAAGCAAGCTAACATTAACCTGCTCCGCCCTTTCATCCATTCTTCTGTGTTTAAAACTTGAAAAATTGTTGTTGTAAGCATTCTACTGGCAATTCATGAAGTATTGGTCACTTCTGTTCCTTCATTGTCAGAATATCAGACCCCTGTCTTTAAATCAGGATGTTAGAATGGTGGAGGGCTCAGAGGCCGATGACTGTCAGCCATTAGTGTTGAATGATGCTGGCCCAACTCTACTTCCTGATTGTGTAGATGTAGTTTTAGCTCTCGGACACCATCGTTTATCACTGAAGTCATGGAAGGATCCATGTGTTTAAGCTCTTGTTGTCCTGAGGGCAGTGAATGAAAGACAAGACTGTCTTTGTTGTGTAGTTCCTACTACAACATAAAGCACTGTTGTGGGTACCTTGTTTCAACAAATACAGGTACTTCAATACATGTTAGCTGTCATACAAAAGTAGCCTCCCAATGGAAAGGTGGTGTTGTTCTCTTCCCATCTCTCTTAGACAGACACACAAGACACACAACAAGCCCATGTTATTGGTGTAGCATAAGGTCCATATTACAGGAAGTGACAGATTTGTAATTCTCTGTGGCACACAAGCCACTAGACAGTTAATGATGTGTACTGTGAATACAGATATCTATATTATGCTTGAAAAGCCTGCCGTTGAAGGGATGGTTCTGTTTCAAATACGATATGTTTTCATTTCCACTTCATTTTCATTGGTGTGTTACCTTTCGATGACTGAGACCACAGTGTTGTGTTCATCCAGCTCTCCTGAGAAGGCTCTGCTTTTGATAAAAGGTCGGTGCAATCATCGCTCTCCTAGATTTTTTTATATTTATTGCTCCTGTGCAGCTTGGATGTTTCTATTTCCTGCTTATATCCAAGCATGAAGGACCTCATGAGACCTAGATCACACTCACTGATTTAATGTGGCCGAAGTAAAGGGGGAATAATGATGGGCTTTTTGAGAGTTAGAGTTTTGGATTACAGTTAATACTAAGGGATCAGCCTAATGAACGGAGTCACCATCCATTTTTACGGCTCATTATCCTCCATGCCACATTCTGACTGGATCATTTTGTAATTAGTCACTTAGACATACTTTGTCTGCTGTCTCCTTGTTTCTCCATCTTGTCCAGTGCACTAAAGTTTAAAAGACGACAGTGTTGTTCATAGATATATTCATGATAGACACCTACATACAGGCCTATGTTATACTACCCGTGTTTCATTATTTAACACATCAGTATTTGTTGTCCTCTATTGTCTGGGACCTGTGGACCTAACAATTACTGCATGTTGCCCTGCTGTTTTTCTTTGCTGACATAACTTGATTTGAATAGGGAACCAGTGTCCTATGGCGACTCTTGTTATCACTTCTACATCTGATTCATGCTGTCCAGAAAAATTAGATACAAATAATTTGACAAAACATAATTCATGTTCAGTTTACTCAGTCTACACATGCTGATTAGCAGTGAACTACAGTGGATGGATTGAGCCGCCCTTTACCAAACTGCACATCTCTTTTGCGCCTTTGGGTTTTGCTACATACTTAATGTGTGTCTCTGGCTAATGCTATTAGTTGTGAGAATTGGACTGCTTTGAAAGGAACATCTGGCTGGAGAGACCCACTGCTGCTCCACAGTCTCAAGCAGAGGATTACTGCTGTGGTACTTGGTTGAAGATGATTCAGCATGGAATTAGATGGCCTATATGGAACACAGCTTGCAACAGTGTGACAGACTTACTCTTCTTGTTTATATGAATGCAGGGTGGCGGGAGCGGTGAAATGCTGTGGAGATTGCTGATTCCCTGCATCATGTTTTTGACTGATAATACATGCTTTGAATAATGTTTGAGTACTTTATCTCATATTCCCTGGCTCTGGGCAGAAAATCCCCACTCTGGACACTGCTTACATTTGCCTGTCTGTAAAATTGTGTTGAAAATATTTTATTTCTCAGCAGAATGATTGTATAGTATGAGGCTTTTTCAAAACTGCAGGCTGTTTTGTGATTTTATTTTTCCACAATATCAGTGTCCCCACCTGTCAGTGTCCCACCTGTCAGCCCCATTCCTCCCCCAAGCATAAACCTGTACACACGGGAAAACATATGAAAAAGTCAAAATTAAAATGTTATTGTATTTCACTCTCGACAGGTTTTTTAGGCTTACTAAAATATCAAGAAACAAGACAGCACTCAGAGAATGCAAACCTCCAGGGAGGCAGCTCAGTTTGTCACTGCACCTAAAAGCAATAGATGATAGTTTTACCCTCCGAATCATCAGTTTTAGCCACAATTTTGATCTTCATTACAAGTCTGTAGGATTGTTCTTTTCATTGTAGTGAATTTCACGTGAGCCATATAAATTTAAACATTGTGGATCAATAGATCTGGAATATTACCTGGATCCAGATCATACGTTGATGTGTGGTAGATCTTTGGAGGTGTCATTGTCTAATTTTTGTCCAAGCATTGTAGGCATTATCCATGAAGTTAGAAGCAAAAATCTTGTTTATTATAAAAGTATATAAATGAAAAGATGTTTTTATTATTGCACGTACTGTACAGTTTGTTTCAAATCACATTGATGCACCAAGCAAGTCTCCCTCTATAAATATAGAATATTTTAAGGGGACACTGTAGCGAGACAAGTTGTTCACATATGCCCCCTCCTTTTTGGAGATGGCGTATTTTCTCCTAGAGAGCACACCATCACAATTATCTTGCTATCAACCTCAGCATGCAGTTTAAATATGGGTTTAGAGAGAATTCTTGTGCACTTTTTCATTTATGTACTGGTGTAACATTATTGTGAGTCCATGTCATCTCTAACCTAAAGGGGCACTGCTGGTTTTGACTCCTAGGCAGGGCCAAAATTGCATTCACCAGGTGTCCCAGGCCCAAATCAATACATTCAGACTGAATAAATGAATGAGCAATTCTCATTGTGTTCTAAATCTCTGTGTTTGGACTAGAATGATGTTGCTTCTGTATTGTATGCTGTGTTAAACCAGTGCTAAACTTCAATACAGTACTAGAATTTGACACCTCTTTTGATGCCACAGCAAACAAGAAAAAAGTCCTACATACACGTATGTAGGAATTGTATTTTTCTCTCTCTTTATTAACAACCAGCGCATGTTGGTGGTACAGACTGAACAAATATCAACACATTTGAAGTAATATTGATATCGGTGCAGCTGGGGCTCGGCAATTAACCAATAATGTATTTAAACTGACATTTAGAACCTCTCACTGACTTAATCTTGCTCTTGTTGGTTAATTTGATAAAGCATTTCCCTTATGCATGCTTCTTCTCAACAATAAAAAAAAAAAAAATTAGGCCATGTTCATCACATGCCTCCACTCTGTCCTACTATTAGTCTGCGTTCACTCAAAATGACGGAGCATGGGACACCCTAGCTCAAACACTGAGCCAACAAATAAGTCTGAACCAGAGGAGCTTATGCCAAAAAAGAGTATATAAATAAAAATAAATGAATAAAAGTCTGAATATTTTTGACAATTTTACTGCCTAGCTCGTATTTGACAGGTAGTTTTAGTTTCGTCTTTGGGATGTAAGTATGTTTTGTGCCCCAGTCTCATAAGTCTTCTCCATGTTGCACATCGCCTATGGCTGATGCACGTCTCTTTTGACTTTTGAAAACCTGCTGTTTGACCACACATGGTCGTAGAGGGAGGATGGGGAATGGGATGAGAAGCTGAGGACAGCCCTATCACTACTCTGTGGCACAAGAGAACAGTCTCTCTAAGTCCAAGTGGCAACTGCGCCTGCACTTTATAAATACAAGGTGTTCACAATGTAGCGAAGATTAGATTGTTCTAAGTTCATCTTCAAGAATAATGATAGGAAGTAGTTCCTGTGGCTACAATGCTGCAGTGGTCATTGTTAGCATTTTCAATCATCCACACAGCTCTGTGTCCGTTACTCACAGCCGCTGGTTGTGCTGATATGTTCCTTGTTTAAAGAAGGGCTCTCTGCTATCCTTCCTCGACAGATGGAGTTCTTTTTACAGGGAGTCTGTCTTTGACAGTCGCAAAGAACATCAGTGTGATTGAGTTCCTTATAATATAGCTGAAATTTATGATATCTCCAAAAAGTCTGTTCTGGCTGCATTGGAGACATGCCCACTCCTCTGGAACACTTTAATCTGCTTGTTATCTCCCAACATATAAATGACAAGGGGATATAGTCGTCAGCATGTCCGTCTGCCCATCTGTCCATTCATACATTATAATGTTTTGTCCAGAGAATATCTTGCAAACTGTATATTCTAGCCTCAGCATATATTAAACATGTGCTGTATTATCCATAATAAGCAAATTTGCCTTTTGATATTTTAACATTCAAACTAACTTTATTTTGTATGTTTTCTATGGAAACATGTAGTTTAAGGGTGGGTCATTTTTTGGAGAATATTTTAAACTATACATTCTAGCTTCATCAAAGTTAACACATACTGTAAGTTGACCACAATAGATAGTGCCTTTTAATATTTGTTTCTACATATCCATTTTCCGATGGAAAGATAATTTATGAGGTGACTCTGAAGGCTGGGGATCTTCCCTATAGCATATATCCAAAACAATATACAGTAAACTGCTCTAAACTCAGGAAAGGAATGGAGGATATGCCGCATACTGATACATCTGTTGTATGTGTACATTTTGGGGGATGGCGGGGGGATATGTCATCTTCAGATGACTCTTGTTAAGAGTGATGGAAAAACTAGTGAGCCACTACTGGCCCAGAAATGTCCTGGAGGCTTAAAGTAAATAAGCACTGCCAAAATCTAAGTTGCACATAAAGTGTCAGTGTGGCGAGTTGAATCACTTTTCCTCATTTAATTGGGTCACCACCCACAGATTTTGGGAAAGATTCATCTCAATTTGCTTTAAGTTAAAACAAGCTAACATGTGTTCCCACTAAATCTGACAGTCTAAAACCTCTCAAACTCATCATGTCCAAAATAGTCATACAGTCTGTCATTGTGTTATTTATGCATGACGGCATGAGGAAGGGAAGCCACCGAGTGAGGGGATGGTGCAGTGTGGGGACTTCCATGGTGCAGAGCTTTTTTAAATTTGAGGCGAAAGTGAAGCATTCTGGGATGCCATTTAGCTCAGTAAGTAGAACCGAGCACCCGATGCAGAGAGGTTGAGTCCTCATTGCAGTGGCCACAGGTTCGCCTCCATCTTTGCTGCACATCTTCCCCTTTTTCTCTCCCAGTTTCCTGAAGATCTGTTTGCAATAATTTATAACCTTCCTTGGAAAAAAGTGTACTTCAATGGATAGATGGAAATTAACACCTTCCACGAATCATATGTTGGTTAATGATTCAGCTGATCAAAGTACATACATTATGCTATACATGGTTTCATGTTTTCACTATTTGTCCCAGCTGAGCATTATTTGAATACAGGAAAAAAGCTTAAAAAAAAGAAAAGAAATTGGCTCTAACTGACAAATGGGGTGTCGGCTCTATCTGCTCAGTACTCCCTGTGAACAGATTGCTGTGAAACTTAATATTTTTCTCCAGTGAGTGATATTTTGCCAGGTGTTGTACTTAATTTGCTGACTTTGCTGCGTAGCAGAGATGTTAATTTCGGTGACTGACAGTATTTACAAAACATCCTGAAATCTGGTCTATTGGCAATCTGTGCACACTGAGAAGCAAATCAGAGGCGGATTTGGAGGATCCACAGAGCTTTATCGACTGGTTGGCTCTGACGCTGTTTGCAGAGATTGCCCTGCTTGACAACATTATTTGCTCCCCAACCTGAAAGAACTTCGGAGAGGAGAGGTCAAAAGAATCCTTCAGCCAAGAAATGCTTGCTGTTTGATCTGAACTTGCTATTTCTGGTTTTCTGTTCCAATTATGGAATGCCAAATGTAATGCCTACGAAATATTCTCAGTTCAGCTCAGTTCTATTTAACTTCTTAGGATTACCAAAACTTTAATAAGAGAGAATACACAATCAACATTTTGCTTACCATTTGCCTCCAGCTCGGCTTCATTCGGTGTGACTTTCCTCGTTGGATTTTGGCCCTGAAACCACCTGAAAACCTCACTAATACCGGCACTTAAGTTGTTATAAAATAAGATCATAGAATTAGAATGGCGCTGTGCTATATTTAATCTGCTGAGTCACTTTATTCAAATATGATGACATACATTCAAAGCTTATTTTTATAAGCTCAAACCACTTTCTGTACATTTGTGTTACAAGGTGGAGATGCGTCCTTCATGAACAGTCTTCGGCTGAGAACAGACATTGGTGGAGAGAGCATGATATCCGAGACCCGAGTTTGATTTTGGCCTTTTATCAAATTCCTCATGGAATTATTATTCATTTGAACGGCACTCAGAGAGCGCATGTCCTCCAAGGGTAATATTCCACTCATGTATGATATGGAAATCTACAAGTGCAATGTGTGTGGATACATTTTCAAAAATATTAGAATTTTGTCAAAATATGGTTCTGCATGGCTGAAGCAGCATCAGCTCTCAATCATCACTTGTGACCACTCCAAGTGTGCGTCGGTATCTGCAGGGACTCTGCATCTGCCTGTATTTTCTTTTTCCTCTTCTTTTTATGAATATGATGACGATAATGATGATTGCTATTATTATTATTTTACTGGGTTTGTGGGTTTGTTTGCTGGCCAGCAGTGCAGAGGGTGTGAGGTTAGACTATAGGCTAAAAATGTAGAAAACCAGGTTACACTTAGTTTCTCTGTGCCATGGATGTATGACGAGCAGCAGGCAAGTGTGGCACCTTTGTGACGGGTTATCTGTATGTGTGGGTGTGTGTATTTGTTCTTTAGAATGTAACCGCTGTGAAACAATCAGAAAATAATTCTTTGTTTCCCTGATTCACTGCTTTTTTTTGTCGCTGGCACCCCTCCCTTTTTATTTACTATTTAGCATGCTCACCGACTGCTGCTCTCTCAAGCCAGGGAGGAGGGGCCAACCTGCAACTAAATGATACTCAGTGAAATTGAAAAATAATTTATGTATCCACCCTGTGATTTGGATAAGCTCAACAAGTCATTGGGTTCTTCCTTGGAACACCATGCTACACCATTCTAGCAAGTTCCATAAATGTCAAGCCAGTAGCTTTTGCTTAATTCTGCTCACAAACCAGACTGAAAACATTTCAGCTGATGTCAGCTGATTGCTGATGCCATTTGGACCTTTAGTCTGGGAAAGCGGCTGGAAGTGAGAGGCTACTGCCTGCATGTTTTGTACACCTCTTTGTACAAAGATGACACAAATTATTGTTGCTCATCACTCAGTGTGACCCTATATGCGATCCTTTTAGTGAGCTACAAATGGTGCATGCTGACAAAAATAAATTGTGCAGTTTCCTTCCCTTGTGCATTTGCAAATGTTCAAGTTGTGTGTGATATGTCAGCGAAGTGTAGTTTATTCATTCTCTCTGACAGCTGTCATGTCAGTGAGTGCTTGTTTTTACTGTGCTTCAAGCACGTGTCAAGTTTCAACCAGTCTCCCATTGGTGGCTAATACAATTGAGTATATGACCTGCTATACTGGCGGTCATCTTGAGCTTGGCAAAGCAAAAAGACAGAAATAACTGGGGACCGACAGGAAAATAGAGTAAGCTGAAGAGGAAAAAATGTGTTCTACACAGTTAATCATCATTATCCTGAAGCCTCTAGTGTGCAATTCCATCAGTGTGATTTAAACACACACACACACACACACACACACACACACACACACACACACACACACACACACACACACACACACACACACACACACACACACACACACACACACACACACACACACACACACACTTACAGTCCTGTAGTAAGAATATTAATTTGTATCAATCATATATACTCAATTCATTCAATTGAAATAAATACATCATACATAGCATCTTTAACAGTAATGCTTGTAAGCATTCAAGTTTTAAATGAGTATCACTGTGGAACTGCTCTTGTGCAAATCTTGTTTCTTAGAGGTCTGCTGGTCACTTTGAAATGCAGCATCTTGTTCACTGATGTCGCTCTGCTACTTATACTTGTACTTTTAATATGCATGCATTTTAATGTGCATAGCTGGACCCACGTGTCTAGTTTGACTTAATCATCTGTTTTGGAGGGCTTCAAGTTTAGTCTATCCAATTTTAAATTATGGATTGAAACACTGCATGCATTCATTTACTGAGAGAAGTGTGAGTTCCATGACAGTTTTAATTTACAATGACAGTGTTATTATAGAGATACATCCAACAGGAATATGAATTAATTGATGAAGAAATAGTCGATAAAGTTGTTGATTGTGGCCTGTGGATCATTGATCCGCTCCTCTGCAATGGCTGTTTGAAGTTTCTATTATTAATAGGAAGTGGAACACACTGTCAATCCAGAACATCCCAAACATGCTCAGTCAGTTGGTGACATGTATGGCAAGAATGCAGGCCATGTAGGAATTGGGATGTTTTCAGCTTCCAGGAATTGTGTTCAAATCCTTGGAATATGGGGCCATGCATTATCATGATGCAGATGCAGATGATGGATGATGGCGCACGAATAACACGACAATGGGTCTCACAATCATATCACAGGATCTCGTTACATTCAAATTGTCATTAATAAAATGAAACAGTGTTGATTATTCATAGCTTATGCCTACCCATACCATAACCCCACCTCCTCCATGAGTCACTCTGATCACAATATTGACTTCAGCAAACCACTCGCCCACATGATTCCATGCACGTTGTCTCCCATCTGCCTGGTACAATGTTCATCTGTGAAGAGAACACTTCTCCAGACGTCATGGAGTGTAACCATTTGCTCCCTCAAGTCAGTTAAAAACGATGAGCTGCTGTCAGGTCAGGACGACAAGCATGCAGATGGTTTCTGACAGTTTGTGCAGAAACTATTACATCAGCTGTCCGGGTGGCTGGCGCAGGAGAAGCAGCTGGATGGGGAGGTCCTTGGTTGGCATGGTTTCATGTGGCTTTCACTTGTGAGACTGGTTGCTGTACTGCCAAGTTTTCTTTGGAGACATTGGAGATGGCTTATGAAAGTGAAATGAACGTTCCATTCACAACTCTAGTGGACATTATTGCAGCCAGCTTGCCATTTGCACAGCCCCTCAAAACTTGTGATATCTGTGGTTTTGTGTTGTGTGATAAAACTGCACATTTTAGAGTGGCCTTTTCTTATGAAAAGCCCAAGGCACACCAGAGCAGTAATCTTCTTCCTCTTCTTCCTCTTCTTACAGCTTTTCCCGGTAGGGGTCGCCACAGCCAATCAGCCGTCTCCATCTCACCATGTCCCCTACATCTTCCTCTGTCACACCGACCACCTGCATGTCCTCTCTCACCACATCCATAAACATTCTCTCTGGCCTTCGTCTTCTCCTCTTGCCTGGCAGCTCCATCCTCATCATCCTTCTCCCGATATCCCCCTCATCCCTCATCTGTACGTGCCCAAACCATCTCTATCTCTTCTCTCTCACTTTGTCTCCAAAACGTCCTACCTGTGCTGTCCCTCTAATGTGATCATTCCTAATCCACACCAGAGCAATAAACATGTTGTTTAATCAGCATATATATAGTGGATGGATTGTTTTAGCAAAGGAGAAGTGCTCAATGACAGATTGTAAACACAAATTTGTTAAAATCTATGAGAGAAATAAGTTTCTTACGTGCATAAAATGTCTTGAATCTCCATTCATTCATTCATTCATTTCCTGCAACCGCTTATCCTGTGTAGGGTCACGGGGGGGCTGGAGCCTATCCCAGCTGACTTTGGGCAGGAGACGGGGTACACCCTGGACAAGTCGCCAGTTCATCACAGGGCCACATAGAAAGACAAACAACCATTCTCATGCCTGTGGTCAATTTAGACACCAATTCACCTATATTGCATGTTTTTGGTGGTGGGAGGAAGCCGGAGAACCTGGAGAGAACCCACACAGACATGGGGAGAACTTGCAAACTCCACGCAGAAAGGTCCCAGGCCCATAGTGGGATTTGAAACCAGAACCTTCTTACTGTGAGGCAACAGCGCTACTCACTGCCTGCAGCTACAATATTTTATGAAATATTGAGTATCAGTTATACTCTACCAGTCACCTGTTTGTTCCTTCTTTCTTGCTAACATTAGAATCTCAACAGGGCTGAAGAATGAGTAACCATATACATTTACAGTATTTACCATGAACAGTACAGTACGATGTCTGCAGGTCATGCTGCAGCAACCATTTTGAAATTGATTTAAGGCATTTTAATTTAATCCTCATCAAGGCAGTCAAAGCTTAACCATATCATTCTAAACACCGAGTATGACATTTACATGCAACACACAAAAACTGGATTATTCGACTAACCAGATTAAGAATAAAATTCTCCATGCCTGTAAGTGTGGCTACTGATTGAATCAATCCCTCACTCTTAACACACTCAGTTCAGCTCCAAATAACCTTTTGTATCGCTGTCTGTGTCAGAATGACACTTGATGGGGGGGAAACAGTCGGTCCCTGTCAGTACATTCACTCTCAGTCAGAGGGCAGCTGGTGCTTCTAGATCCGTTACTGAGTCGGTGGTGTTGTAGACGATTTGCCTGTGTGTCACCACTGAGCCGTGTGATTGCCATGTGTCAGACAGCACAGCCAAGTCTCAATTGGGGCATTTGCAGATTAGTGTGTGTTGCCTGAGTCTCTATGTTTCTTGGCCATTCAGTCCTCTCCCTTCTTTTTTTTTTTTAGGCTTAAGATGCTGGCTGACATGCAAACACACTCCAAATGTGATACTGTTCACTAAACATCGGAATTAAAGTAGTCCTGTTTAGAGCCTATATGATAATTATTGGGTTTTTAGCTTTTTGATGTACTGGTGTATCCATGACAGCTAAAAAAAAAGTACAATTACACCGGTTACAGTGTTTAGATAAATGTTCAGAGCTGGCAGGCATGTGAGTAGAGTTTGACAGGCCTTTTTCCCCCTCTGTTTGTAATTAAAGAAGAATTTAAGGATTGCTTTTTAGCTCATTTCTGCAGGTAATTGCTGTTTTTTTTTTTTTTTAAAGATGGATGATTTGAAGAGCCTCAAGCTGTGTGCAAACTCCACTCCTGGCACTGTAGGGTGACTCCTCTTTTTTCCAGCCATCTGGCTCCTCTGTCTGTCTAGACTCAGTTTGCTTCACCACACCCCAGTTCGTCTATGATTCATAAATGTCCATATGCTCTTATGCCAAAAACTCTGAGATATGGCTCTAATAATTGTACATGATTTCCATCCTACATCTGCAGTAAATCTTTTATGGTTTTCCCAGTAGCAGAATGTTTATCTTATACCTTGGCCCTCAGTGCTATCCTCCTGCATTTAAACCACCTTAGAATCCCATCATGTTGACACTATGACAGGATACCGCATCACAAATATAGCATAGCTCAAATCAATGTCATTACCACAGGAACGAGAACAAACTCAAATCAGTCAAATTTACTCACATAATCACCAAACAAGCGACAATCTGTAAAATCAGGCGAGCTCCATGCACCACCACACTCTTTACTCAAAGGCACAGCCGAGCCACTGAATCTGAATATCATTCACACCAGCTGCAACAATCTAAAGCAAGCCATAATAATGATAATAGTAATAATAATAAACACCCAGTAACAGGTGCGGTGCTAGGATGAAGTCTATTTATCGATCAGGTCCGTTTCAGGACTGTGGACAGCAGCACCTATACACCACAAGCAGTGCTGGCTATGGTTCTGAAACGCCAGCTAAACGATGTCTTACATATCAAGGTCAATAAGTTTTGCTTTACTATGAAATGCTATCCGTCCCTCATACATGGTGCCGGGCTGCTTAGTACAGATACATAAAATTCCATCAAAACTGCCATTTGAAGATAAAGACCATCCTCTTTTTTTTCTTTCTACAGAGTTCAGTGACATGGCTGTACAGTTCTGTATTTCAGTTCCAATAAAAGGTCCTTCTCAAATGACACGGAGGCCAGTGCTGACAGTCGAGTCAACCCATTGTGTGAATGAGTTTTAATGAGTCATGTCCAAGTCCATTTCTTCTCCTCCTTCAGCCACTGTGCGTTATAAAGGCAATGGGGCCAAATAAAAATCAAAACAAAAAATCTAAAGCACTACATCTAAAGATCTACAATGATGATATGTTATGTGTCAGCTAGTGTTTGTTCATTTAGCTCACTGGCTCCTCCTCAGATTAAGACACAGGAACGCTAGGAAAAATGATCATGTAGGCACTTAAAGTAGAAGCCTTCCAACCAACCAATTTGATTGGTTAAAAGAATATGACAACCAACAACATTGTCCACATTTGTTTCATCAGCAGAGGGGATTTACTGGCAGTCCTGCTGGCCTCGGGGCAGATTTTTCTCCCGGAGACTCCACAGATGGAAAAATCTGATTGGATAAAACTCTCATTTTTATGAGCAGCACTGAAAACAACACAACTGAGGAGAGAATAGCAATGTAATGATGTTAAGGGACTTAAGGGAATGAACTTTGTAAAATGCAGATCACAGTAATTAAAATATATATTAGATTATAAAATTAGAATTGTATGATTCTGATTATGTCTGTATAGAGAAGTCTTTGCAGGTAGCCCAGTGTGACTGTAGAACCACTGTCGAACACCAGTGGCTGTTTTGAACGATGCTGCTTTTCTTCCTAAAAAAGGCAGCGTAGAAAGACCTTTGTGTATTTCACCAGGTCCCCAACTAGAATATTTCTTTGGTTTACATGAATCATTGGGTACAAATCATTTAAGCTAAGGCCGCATGATCAAACAGTATGCCATTCATGCAATAATTACTATGCGGCACTCATTTCATTTTTATTCTCTTGGGTTACCAATGACAACTCTTCTACCCCGATCACTGAAAAGGCACACCTCATAGTTTCGCCATCTGATTAATTAAATCTGGTTGAATGTCTGCATTCCTACAGAAACAAGAGCACTGTCTGCAAAGCTGGCTGATCAATGACTTGTTGACATTTCTCCAACTGTCAGGCAGCGATGTTAGCCAGATTGAGGCTGCCACATTGTGCAAGTAATTACACAGTAGATCAAGAAGAAGCCATAATAAAGCCATCAATCACTGTGCTGAGACCATGCTGATACGCTTTCACACATACAAATACACACATAAACACACATAGTTTGATGAAATGATTGTAGTCTATTTCTTAGACGGCCTTTTAAATAAAGTTTGTCTCTGATATATTCCTTTTAAAGCTGCTGCTCCATGCCGGTCTTATATTCTAAACATCTGTTTACGCAGTCTGAAATACAGTTTTCTGATTGATTTTTCATGAGTTGTTCCTTCTACACTTCAAAGTCAAGACGCTGTCACTTACAGCTTTACATGCAAATGATTTCAGTATCCTGCTTAGTCCTGCTGTCTTTTGGTTTTGGTGTTTGATAACCTATTTGACATTCAACTCAGGAGAAAAGTGAAAAGCACTTTGTCTTGATTTAATATAAAGTGAGCCTGGTACTCACTGTCAGCCAGTTGTGTTGTTTTTTTTGCCATGTCTTGGTTCAGAGGAGCTTTCTTATAAAATCTCTGCTGCAGAGGTGCAACAAATTTCCTCTCTGTTCAACAGAACACGATTGTATTTGGGTGAACCTATGGCGAACCTGATCTGGTAAATCTTTGCAGCTGGCTACAATATGAGACAGATTTTTTTTTTCTTTGTGTGTTTTAGTTGTACATATTCACACACTTTAAACTGCTTTTCTCTCTAGAAGACAGATGCTGACCCTGAATTATTCATTCCTTTTTTTCATTTTCTCCCAGTGTGAACATGACAGCCAGGGTTGAGATAGAGGTTGAAGTACCAGCAAGGAAAGGAGAGATTCACCTCTTTCTGTCCCGTCTGGTTGTCTGATTTCCAACAGGTTCACTGTGTGAGTGAAGCAGTTTGGACTCTACATCTGTAATTGAACTCTATAAATATTTGGATAATAATTTGGCTCCACACTGTGAAGGATGTGAAGTGATGACACAGTGACTGAGGTTAAATTGTGAACCATCATCTTTCACTAGAGGATATTTTCCAATCATATCAATATTTAAATATCCACCGTTTGTGCAAAATTTGTATGGATCAGGAATAAAATTAATTGAATGAATATTTGTTTGTAGACTCATTAAGGAGAGTAAATATTTCTCCTCGAAAGGAATATATCAGAGAATACTATGGACTAACTCTTACCTCAACGATGGACCTTTGAATGGTAGTTACGTAATTATTTGCTTTAATATAAAAAAAAAGAAGTGAAAGAACCCCGAATCAGACGTGTTTCTCTCTTTTCTATTTATATGAGTTGTGTTCTTTCCTTCACCAAAACATCATTGCTCCTTATAAGTGTGATACCAATGTGTCCTTACACAGAAGCCAACATGCTGGACATGCAGTGGTTCAAAAGCCCGAAAAACCATGACATCTTAACTGCAATTTACTTTTTTTTTTCCATATGATTGTGTTTGTGAATGTTTGATACAAAAGTCGAGCTCACAATAAAATTTTAAATACATTAAAAAAAGTACATGGTGTTTTTTCCTATTGGTGCTTTGTTACTTTTATTTTCATTAATACATATGGCATACATAAATCTTCATCTTTTCTTCCCTGTGTTCTGCTTTAATTCACCTATTGATGTTTGGAGTAAGGGTCTATGCCAGCTCACCGGCAGTATGCATCCTTTTGAATTAGGAGGATTAAAGATCCAGCAAATGTCTGCCTCAGATAAAATTCAGCTACAATCATTTCATATTCCACCTGCCGTGAGAGGAGAATCACTGATGATACCAGCTGCCAAAGGAAAATCCTCACTAAGGAGCAGAGGTTCCATTTTGCTGTAAAGGCTGGCCTTGAATATTGGAACGGCTCTGTTTTTGATTTTCACTCCATGATGGAATTCTCCATGAGTGCAGAGCGCAGCAGTGACACTTTCAATATTCATGCCTATGTACCATAAAGCAATAATGGTACTGAAACTGGACAGAGAGGTGTTGAGATTGTCTGAGGTGGCTGGTCTGCCCTTGTGGAGGTGACAGAGTGGTGAGGACAGCTGGTAGGCATACTGTAGCATTTTGTTGCCAGTATTGAGGATGATGGCTGACTGTTGAGCCCTGCAGCTAAAGCAGATTGGAGAGACTGTATTTGACCATTTTTACACCACGATTGGCATGTATATGCTGTTTTTTCTTAATGTGGGGGAAACCTGCTAAAAATAGACAATCCTTTCCCATTGCCAGCGGTGTTTTCCTTTCCTTTTCTTTTTTTGTTCTAGTGTGTCTTATTTGTCATCATGAGTACGCCAGAAAACAGAGAAGAGAAGAAAGCAGCAGATTATGTTCCTCATCAGACTGCATCAAGAAGACATTAAAATGTACAGTATTTAAAAAGTGACATTCAGAATTAGTCATATAATGTTTTTCATGATAGAAGTATCCTGTTTTCTTCTCTTCTCTGAGAGAGTTGCAGCACCAGGTGCTGACATGGAGACGAATGCTGATGTTGCAGTGGTTACTTTTTATGTCTTTTACTTCAGTCTGACTGAATGATGTTCGAGCACTTCTTCAACAGACGTGGGGAAAATATTTCATTTCAGCATGTAACATATCATTGCGCCTTCAATTTCTATGGCTTCTTCAGGCAATGCCTGTTTTGGAGGCAGCCATGTAACTTCTGAAACCCCAGTTTGACACCCTGTAGCTCTTACCACTTGCCCCAATCACTATTTAGCTTGACAAGTAGAGTCAAATTCTCTAGATATAATGGGCCAGATTGTCAGATCATCACTTCCATTGGACTGACATCAGATGATGGACATCAGTGGCATTATAGGACATTGGGGCCATCGCTTGCACCCGCTCCCACTACTCCCAGCAGCACACCGTTTGAAGTTCCAGTGAAACTGTACCTGCTGTGCGAGAGTGTATCCTTCTAGACCCCTGCCTCACTCTGAATTTGAATATGCAAAGCTCTGCTCATTGATGCTACAAAGGCACTCATAATGAGCTTCATCTGACTAACTGTGCTCATCCAGTGGCTATTAGAGATTACTTACATAATGATGCTACAACCAGTGACCTGATTCATTTAATCCTCACCTGCCAACTCCACTGCTTTTTTTGCTCTTGCTGGATTTTGCATGACCTGGTGTACACTCACCAGAAAGCCCTCACACTGTGAGGTAAATTGCAGTTTTCCCTGTAATTACCCGCAGTGAGGAGATGATGCCGTCTCTCTGGTTTGTTCGTCTGTGTGCCTGATTTTTTTTAATGATTATGGAAAAACTACTCGTCGGATTGTCATGTTGTGTGTCTATGTTATCAGGAGCTCAGATATTCCCAGATATTTAGAAACTGATAACATCAGACACTTTATCATGTTCCCATTATGTGCCTTATAAATTTTGGGAACATGGGAAACTGGGAACACAGGATTGAGTCTGTTTGGTGGTATATGTAAAGATTATGGAGATTTAAATTACATGCTGCAGGCGAGGATCTGTGACTGTGGAAATCAGAGAAACGGAGTCTAAAAAGGAAAGAAAGGCGTATACTCTGTTATGCCTTTTGTATTTGGTGTTAAAAGTGAGAGGTAGTGTATGCCCTGTTCTTATATAAGAGCTTAGGGCTCAGCAATTTACATTTCTCCCTCATGAATTTTAATAAGGACAATATAAGCTGCCTTTATTTACTCAGCTAAATGCACATAAACCCAGTGGGAAATGGGTTCTTTGACAAAGTCCTGCTAGAAATGAAATGCCTCACTAACGTTAAGGCAAAGAGCTTTGACCTCAGTATAGAGGTACATGCATTATTATGATTATGATTTTCACTTTGTGGAAGGACTGAAACATCACACTAATAAAGGCATCAGCACCCAAACACGGATTATTTATTATGTTTTAATTGCTTGGAAAAAGATGGCGGCACAGTGTGAACAGTGTGTATTTGTTTAAGATGTCATTTCTCATAACCTTTGTTCTCTGTGTTGTCACATTACATCTACACCCATGCAGACCAAACAAAAAAGAAAAAAAAAAAAGAAGATATTATCACATATGTTCAATTCTGTGTTTAACACTGTTGGTGATTGGACGAAATGTTTGTATCTGTATGTGTCATCTGAGGTTTGTCTCATAATCGCTCAGTGAAAGGAATCAGTATGGCTTTCTGTCAGAACGTTGATAAATTGCCTGTGAGGAGACGGTGTCATTAGCGCTGTGGTCAGACAGAGGAAGTGGGAAATTGCTGCAGTAAACACTGTGGATTCTCTCCACCACTCTCCCCTCTCCAGCTCTGTGACCTGCATACTGATCCCCGTTCTTAACCTGGAGGACATCTTGTCCCTCTCCTAGCCTGGTAAGAGAAGTGACACTTTGATGACATGGAGAAAACAGAGTCAAGAGCTCTCTTCTGTCATTCTTTTCATTTTTTTTATTTATTTTTTTTGCCTTTCATGCCTTGTAAAGGTCTGTATCAACCCTGTTTCTTTTTCCTCCCCTCCTGTCTCTCCCCGGGTGTCTGCATTGCAGTGTACTTTCCTCCATCAAACAAGAGTTGTTTATCTGAAGTGGACCTTCATTCTCCCCTCCTCTCGTCTCCTCTCCTCAGATGTGCCTTCCTTCCATCTTTACAGATTATGACACATCAGGAGAACATATGTTTCCTGACAGCAGTGTTCAGCAGGAGGAAAGCGTGACTGTTTGGTCTATCCTCAGCCGTCTGCTTCATCAAGTGTCGATGCAACACGGTGCGTTTGAAATGAGAGCTTTATTTTTGAACCAAATTAATCTCAAGGTCAGTGGTAATGTGCTTAATTAGCTGGCAATTAGAGAGGCTTGCCTGAAACGTGTGTGTGCAGAGATGGAGAGGAAGACTTTCTTTGTATCATTTGTCCTGTATTATGGGATGTATCACGTCTTGAGTGCATCAATACAGGTGGATAGAGGAGAATACTGCAGTGCAGCGTACTACAGTGTCAAGGTTACTGTCTATCATGGGTCAAATTTATCAAATCCAATTGATAAGTTACGGCAGCCATTATATTTCTTATTTACACATTTTTTTACACAGTAATTTCTCTGTGACATTTCTTTGGATTAACTGGATGTTCCTTGTTATGTCAGGTTACCGCTCAGAGTTATTGTTGTGTGTTCTGTGACTAGTGCTGTCATTCAGTCATGGTTTCCTGATGGGTTCACACAGCACACTCTCTTTTTTCCTGCATCAGTAGCTTTTAATTTTCTTCCTCTCCTCCTTCGGAGAGGTGAGCACTCCTGGCTAGTATTTCAAGGGATTAGAGGAAGAACCACATGATACAACCAATCAGAATGGACCCGTGTTGCCACACAGTAAGCTGTGAATATGAGATAGGACACGCAGTGTGTCTTGGACAGATTTTTCCCTCTTGGACTGAGACTGCTTTCCCATTAACTGCCCCACTGAGTGTGGCCAGCTAAAAGGTGAAATTAATTAGTAGAGCGGGACAAGTGCTCTCATAGTCGCTCCTTAAGTGCCATTCAAAAGCAAACACACAAGCATTATTGTGCTTTGACCCATTTTAGTTTGTAACAGTCATAGCTGAAAGTCATTGCTCACTTCTCTGACCTGCTCCAGATGACAAGGTTTGGCATGGACCTGAGGTGGAGTAGATGGTGTCGCCTCTGTAAAAAAAAAAAGAATTTTACACAGAAAGTAAGAACTCCATGTTACAAAGCTAAACCTGTCAGTTTTTTTTACTTAAAGCGGACTGTCTGATGGTTTCTCCACTGGGTTCCACTAGAAGGGAGCTGTCCTCAGGCTGAAATTAAGAATGGGATCTGAATCATAGCCAGATCCCATAACTGGCAGAGAAAGCTACAGTGCTTTTTAAAAAAATTACAACCCCAATTTGAACAAGCATGAAATAGTCAGGATCTCTGGCCTCGGGTGCATTTCATTGAAGAAAGACATAAAGGAGGAATTTAAGTTGTTCCTTTTAATTGCAATGCTTGTTAATAGCATATCTAAAAAAAAAGAATAAATGAAATGCTTATGAGTTTTGTGTAAAAATGGTGAACAGTTTTTGAATTATAGAATTATGTTTGGGTATGAGAGGAGCATCCTCGAAGGCTCAGTCATTCATATAGCAATTCACCGTCAAGCACTCTCTTACTGTCCTCTCACGGCTCTCCCTTTTCCTCCAAATAATGTCTGTAGCTGTTTTTTCTTTTTTAATTTAAACATGTAGGAGGACGATTAAATGAGTAATTTATTTGAATGTGATTCATTAAATAACAACACCTATAGTCCACTATAGATTATGTGGTAGAAATGAATAATTTTACCCCACCTGACATACTGTATTAAGTTATTATGCCACAAAAAGGTGTGTCCAAGCCTTTGACTGGTCTTATATATTGACCATGATAATTTCTTGTGTCTTTTGACATTTTTTGTTGTTATTTCCATCCAAAATATTTGGCAAACTACACATTCTAGCTTCACCGAACTTTATACATTTATTAACCATGATGATTAGTTGTGCATTTTGATATTTTTCTATTTTTCTATATGTGTTTTTTTTCAGTTTTCCATGGAAAAGATGATTTTTAGATGATGATCATCTCCTCCATCGCATATATCAAAAAAACACACACTGCTTAAGGCTCATTAAAGGATTGGAGGATATGCCATACACTGATGCATTGGTTGTTGTGATTGTGCGGGATGTCGGCCAGATATGTCATGTTCAGATGACTGCTGTTACATTCTCGTGCTGATGGAAATTGTAGTCATCCTATTACTGCTACGAGAAAACATTCTGACCATTTCACCTTAAAGTCAGCAAGACAAATTTGACTTTCTCTGCTTTTTCTGGTTTGCTACACTTCATTTTCCCTTAATGAATTGGTAGAGGAGATGAAAACAGACAGAGGTCACACCTTTCCCAAGGTAAGGCTTTTAAACTTGGCAGTGGAAGGAGTTTTTAATATTCAGGTCATGTTTCTGTGCTTCTATGCTTTTTTTTTTCTTAATCACCCATTTCTTTCCTCTTAAATAAACCACTATTATTTTTTCAGAGTTTACTCAGGGCTTATTTGATACAATATTCTCTATTATTAAAATATTTGCAGCAGCCGTGAGAGTTCAAGAAAACATTTCAGAGCTCAGAGGTTTTGACAAAAAAGGAGCCGACATATTCCATTCGAGACATTAAAGCACAAATGTTGGTTAGAGTATTTCTCTTATAGGTGTAAACATACAATATTTAGGGCCCGACCACTAAGTGTGCGAGGACCTTATTGTTCTGCAAGGAGTTTTTTTTTTTTTTTTTATCTCTTTCTGCCAAATGAATCACCTTTTGAGGGACTTGCCCATACTCAAAAACTCATGAAAGTTGGCAGAAACATCAATCGTGGCGAAAATTTACGTGAAGTATGGTGATTGGAAGTGGGCGTGGCAAAATGCCTCGCTAGCGCCCCCTAAAGTGCAGCCCCTGCCTCCAGTTTAATGTACAATTTCCTTTACCAGGATGTGATCCTGTCTAAGCTTTTCAAACACCAGGTAGAATTTGTCCTCCTCTTCAAAAAACTCTACCAGCTCCAGGATGTTACTGTGGCCCTGGCACTGATAGAGCATTTCAACCTCACGAAATACCCTGCTGCTAACTGACCGAGATCGGAAAAAAGGCTCTTGGAGCAATGCCTTCAAACAAACAGGAAGTCGGCAATTTAGATTTTTGTGGCCATTTTTTGGAAATCACACACTTTGTATTTGAACGAATGAATTTCCTAGAGATTTTGCTCGATCGACTTCAAATTTGGTCAGTACTGTCTAAACCCCATGAGGATGAAAAGTTATTCAAATCCTGAGTTTTCGGTGAGCGGTGTGGGTGTGGCCAAGCGTCAAATTTTGATGTCTAGCCATGAAACTGAAAATTGTCATAACGTCATTGTCTCAGGTCCAATCAGTACAAAATTTCACATGCTGGTTAAGAGTCCCGCCCTAAAGACATCCCTATGGCCAAATTTAGCTATAGACATAGCGCCACCTAGTGGCAACAGGGAATGACATATTTTACATTTTGATACACTATTACTACGCCGTTGAGCATATTGGCTTCAAATTCAGTGAGAACAGCAATAAGAAGTTGGTAATGCAGGATTCTGAAACTTGTGCGTTTTGATGCAAAGTTGTAGGCGTGGCTGTGCGGCGAATGTTGATGTTTCACTGTGAACCAGGAAGTTGTTATAACTCTGATGTCTTCGTAGAAATGTTTAAAGTCCCACCCTGAAGACATCTACACATCAATATTGAGTAACAGTGATAGCGCCACCAGCTGGCAAATGCGAAAATTGTTTTTGTTTCACTGCCTCTTTAGATGCTGTTAATCTGTAGGTTTGATGAGTTTGTTGTTGCTTCCCTGGGTAAATTGGCTACTACAGGATAATCATCTTCTGTCTTTGAACTGAAATGTTGCTGATGTTGTGGCATGGAGCGGAGACCAAGACGGCTGCACACTGCCAGGATCAAGATGAGATTATATGAGGTGGCTGCGATGCATGGTTACACAGAAGGTGATTGGACAAGATCGGACGAGGAGAGCGCTGCCTCCTGTCCTCTGTCCGGTTATGTTCACCACAAGTTTGTGTCTTACATCCATATGTTTTTGTAGATTTCTTCTTGAGAAACATGATGTGGATTTATTTCAGCCAATAACCAATAATTGCCTGCTTCTCATGGCTGACACTGATTAGTTAACTGATAATTTTACATATTTGTATAAAGAGAAGTTCATAATCTTTAGTTAGAAAAGGCTAAACTGTGGACTAAGGATGGATCGTATGGCTCTAGATTTTATTCTTTAAACGTAGACATTATTTCCGTCCTCTCTGAACCCTTAAACATGCAAATTTATTCAGCGTATATGTATCCCAATGAAGGCACATCTTGACTCTGTCAACAAAGCCAGCAAAGCCATAACTCTTCGATGTACTCCCTCTTAAAATGTTTCTCTTTCTGATGCATTGTCACCTCTTTCATTTGCTCTTTCCCTCCCAATCTGTGTTTTCACAATACCATTAATGCAGCAGGAGGCTCAGCCTGCTCGGCTAAAACATCCGAAGAGAGCCCTGTATGCTGTTCATCTGCCCTGTATGCCCTCAATTTTACTTGATGATAACCTCAATCCACTCAAGAAACATATCGGCCAATGTTTCTCTCTGCCAGCCTGATTTCCACCACACTCACAAACACGCACGATTTAGTTTTCTTCCGCTAGCCTCTTTATCTCAGGTCAGGCTGCAGAACAACTCCGACAAGAGGCTGGACTTCATTAAATCCCCACCTTGCTGCTGGGTAGTTGTACTCACCAACTGATGGAATGAAGATTGGATGTCTCCTCAAGAAAAAGAGGGATCGTGTGACTTATTGTGTTTGTGTCGTGTTTTAAAATTGGTACATTTCTCCAAAATACCTCCCGGTATGTAGACAGGAAGCCAGGGTGACAGTTTTTTGCAAAGGTGGCTGCCAGCATTTAATTGAAACCTTTTTCCTTTGTAATAGCAACAAGAACTCTTCGGTTTATTCCATTTCCTTCCCTGAACTCCCATGGACTCTAGTCAGGATAGATTAGATTCCAGCATTCAAGCATAAGAGTCATCATACCCACCTACTGTAGCCTGTGAAATGTAGTTTACATTAAGTTAAATTAACAGCAGGAATAATTTATTGATGATTTGGATTTTGTGGGTTACACAATAGAATAAAAATGACATTATTTGCATATTTGTGGTTTATTAAATTCTAATTTTCTGCATGTAGCCACAAATCTGTCGATTGATTGTTGTTCTCAGTTCGTCAGTAATAATTGTCTATTATAATTTATCACTTATAATTACTTCATTTACTGTGACTACGCTGAGCCCAGCTGATGATCAGGAGGTGGGGAAACAAATTGTCACCAAACTAACAAGCAGGTATTCACAAAAAGATAATAAATAAGAATTATCCTTGATGAAATTAGAATAAAGGAGCAACACACTGTGGCTCCTTTAACTGTAAATGTTTTCCGAGATCCTCAGTGATTGGGTCCTTGCTAGACAGAATCATTATGAAACACATCTCAATTTCGCTATCCTTGGGGTTTGTCAGCCACATCTGTATGCTATATAGACTCCCAGCTCAGTGAGGCATGAACACTGTAACCTTTAAATCTTTGTTACCACAAACACTGTGTCAACCCTGCTGAGGTCTCAATCACAGTCTGGTCACATGCAAGGAGTTAGTCTTTAATTCAGGTCACATTCTCCGCTGGTGTTTAGCGTTATGCTAATCTCAAATGCAGTGGAACAATCAACACTCTTGTTTCAGTAATGGAAATAAATGCTACTGTGATTCACACCTCATCATTTTTTAACACTTTAACACTTGAAAGTTTCTTTGCTCACATGCCAAAGTACACTCCCCAAAGATTATTTATCAGTTCCGTTTCCACATCCGCACTACTCCTCTCATCGGCATTAATTAGTTCCACTGCATTATAAGACATTATAATGTGCCTTTTTGTTATTTCCTCCTCCCGAAACTGTAGCCCTGTTTAAAACTGACATTAACATGATTTGATCACATGTAGAGAGCTTGAAGTGCAATTAGACCAGGTAAATTACAAACAGATTATTTTGTTTTTGTCGTGTGAGGAAGGTGTCCCGTTGGGATCTGTTGGTTCGGTTTAATTTCGCTGATTCTTTAGCACTTTGCCTCTCACATTTTATCACTGAAATAATAAGCCTGTTGTCTGAGCTGTGAGGAAACAAGTGCAAATCCGTTAAACTGCTTACTCATCGTCATACATATGGATGTCAAATATAGATTTAACATGGATCCACACTCTGACTGTACATGCCAGGAGATGTACTCGGAAACTCAGACATGACAGGTTGTTGTCTGGTCGGTTAGACTGAGCCTTATTATTTTGTGAAGGAGGGGAGACTCTCCAGGAGTCACACAGAATACAATGGGGAATGTGTATGTCCTCTCTCCTATCAAACTATATAACTCCTACACATCTGCATTGCAGTCTAGCAGCATGAGAAAAATTTAGTTGTAGTTTATGTGTGCAGATTTCTGATTTGCAAGTTCTGGTTATGTATTGTTGTAGCAATAAATTCCTGATGAATATGTGTAAGAGCCCTGATCCTGAGTCATTCCTTTAGCAAAACTGGCCAGTGTTACATTTTTTTGAATTACATTGATGTAGTTTTCATATGGTTTCATGATGATGGCAATTCAAATATGAATCCAGATTAAAACGAGGAGGTGTTCCACTCTCTCAAGTACGTCTCTCTCTCTGGAAATGCAAGGTAGCATGTTAACTCCATCCACAATACCATAAAAAAGTTCAGTATTACCAAAGAGCTTTGTCTTTCAGTGTCCCGTGCTTTTGCTTATAGTCAATAATATTGTGGCAGTGGGGTTTTGGTTAGAGCTCAGTGATAGGAGAGAGAGAGAGAGAGAGAGAGAGAGAGAGAGAGAGGTTGGTACAGGGAATTGGGCCAGGGAGAGAGAGCTAATTATCCCAGGTATTTTATGTTGAACTGATTGCTCTCTCTTCCTCATATTGGAGCGTTCTGGACCTGGAGTCGTTCTGCCTGTGAGAGTCTGTGTTAGACTGGAGACGTGAGGGACGCGTCTGTATTGGTGAAGCTGGAAAGCTTGGATTTTGTGTTGGAGTTTAAGTTATATTATTATTTTTTGTTGTAAAATACTCTGTTACCAAATATCATCATCACAGTGCCGTCACTGAGCAGAACCCATGAGTGGGAGCAGAGACCTCACTATTACAGATATATTCATTTCTACGGGTCGAAAAGCATCTTGACATAGAGTATGCTCACAACCATGGGCCATCCTGCTCATGCTTATTGTACGTTGTCCAAATACTGCCAACATTTTATTATACTTTGGCCAATAAAGATGCTCTAATATTTGGAGCTTGTTGGAAAAGACATGGAATCATTTCATTCAGTAGATCAATTTACGGCATAAAATGCAGATTTTTTCCATAACAGAAACAAAATGTGTGTGTCAATCTGTGTTCAGGACATTTCTGGACTTCAACCTCTTTGTAATGGACTTCAATGGTCTTGCAATGGATATCAAAACATAAGAACCAGACTACATTGCTGCCTCCCAGCCTGATCATACGTAGCATCAAATTCCTTAAGCGGACAGCTTTAAATCCTTCAGTTCATCTCTGGCGCTATAACTCCACATATATCTCGAGTGACCACTTTCTGTATGGTCAGATCTCACTTCCCTGCTGGTTCGATCACCAGCCCCTGCAAGTCGAAGTATCCTTGAGCAAGATACTGAACCTCAATTCGCTCCCCGGGCGCTGTAATGTAATGGCAGCCCACTGCTCCTCAGGGATGGGTCAAATGCAGAGAAAGAATTTCCCCTTGTGGGATTAATAAAGTATACAAAAAAAAAAATAATAATGTTGAGTGGTGTATTTGTAAACAACAACCAACAGATTTTGCATGTTAAACCCTTAAGAAAGGAGGGAGGCAGCTCATTTGTACACATAGTGACTTCTTGCATGTTTTTTATCACAATATCTCAACCATTTGCAGGAGTGACGGATGTCTCCAAGTGGAATTAATTCGTAATCAGCCTACCTACCTTATCTGAGCTCAGTGGTGTAAACTGTGCATCCTCCATGTCAACATGTCAATAGCGTGGTACAAAAACATGTCTTCTAGTGTGGAAAGTATACGCTGACAGCCAAGTCTGTTCTTATCCACTGGAAAATATTGATGAATTGTGTTCTTAAATTGGATGCATGTTCCAGGCAATTTGTAATTCGCTTATGGAATCACCCCAATAAACCTATATAAAGGCAGCAGACTTAAGTGTGTTGTGCATTAAAGTGAGAACTGTCTGTGAGATAAGAAAAAAAAAATTGTTTTGAGGCACAGGATCTCTGGCCCCTGTAGTCTCCATGTTGAAGTGACCTTGGGAAAGATAATAAACCCCAAATGGCTCTTCCAACGGTGTGTGGGTGTGTGTGTGACTGGTTATCACTCCTGATGAGCAGATGGCACCTGGCATGGTATCCTCTACCACCAGTGTATGTATGAATGAGTGGCTCAAAAGCGCTGTTAGTGGTTGATCAGACTAGCAAAACGCGCTATAAATGTAGTCCATTAACCAATTTCCATATATCTGAAAACATTGTCTGTTGCCTGATGGAGGGACCGCCACAAAATGGTCAAAACAACAGATATGGATGAGTGCATTGGAGGCATCATTGGAGAGGTTTCTCTGATGAGGGTGCAGTCTGATACTCTACTGGACAGTGACCTATCACAGCCAAGAAATGTCTCATCAGCACCATCATACCTCAGGAGCATCAGCTAGCAAGAACTGGATTTCATTCCGCATTTAACATGTTTAAAATAAACACTTTACCTAATCTATAACCTGCCATGTGCACATTTTTTGTTTTAAGCTACGTGCCTATTTGAAAGTATTGTTAATGAATGAATGAAACCAAAAACACAATTATTAGCAGTCTTTATTTACATGTACCTCCAGTGCACTTTACACCTCTCAGAGTCCACCTGGGCCTTCAAGATGATCCAACAGAGCAGAGATAATCCTGGAGTCATTCTTACAAAATCAACCGAATATTAGAAAATCTTGAGCAAGTCATCCCTTTTCCATGTATTAATGGCAGGTAACAGAATTAAATAAAACAAGAAAAGAAAACCTTTATCAAATAAATGCTTTTACATTTGCTGCCTTAAATGTAGGCCTGTCATTCCACAATGTAATCGAGATCACCTGCTTGGTGTTCAAAAAGTTAAATAGGTCACTTTTGGCTTTCAGCACCACGTCTGTGGTCAGTGTAAACACTCAAATTAAATTAATAAATTAGAACATTTTACTTCTCTGTTTTATGTATATATTGGCTTATGTGTGATTCAGAGCAGTTAAATTTTGATCTTACCTAAGACAAGTACACAAATATTGTGTAAGGCCACCAAAGTTCTTAAATTGTTCTCACACTAATCTTAGGATCAAATCTGTGCACACTCACTTAGGTCTAATGTTTCCTTTTGTCCCTCTGTGTCCCTGTTCCTTTGTGTGTGTTCTCCATTCCAGTGCCTTTTAAAGAGAAAAAGAATAATTATTTTTGTCTCTCCCAATCAGTGTGAAACTCTTTGGTGAGGTTAACTCATCAGTGAAGCAGAATGGATAGATGGGGTGTTTGAAGTGCAGTCATTAGCATCGTTTGCTATTGATGTGAAGGCCATTCATCAAAATAAATGGAACCGCAAGAAGAATTAAGTTTCTGTCTAATATCTCTGACACACCGTCTCCAATGTTTCACACCCCTGCCCCCAAAAGTGACCTTAATTTTCCTGACATTTTTAAATGAAAGAAATAATTACCCTTGGTAGGTTTCCTGTTAAACTCTTTACAATAGATCCCTGGAGTGGCAGTGCCATTTTGTGCCATTGCAGGCTGTTTATAATAACTCCTCTTTCTTTTCAAACCATTTGTCTAAGCATTGATGTAGTATGCTGTCAGGTTGTCTGGTCAGCTGACACTCCAGTTTAGTGAGTTTTTTTTCTTGTGAGACTGTGAGTCTAATGAAATTGATGTAAACATCTAGTTATTTATCCTACTCTTTTTTGGCATACATTGTATTATTATTATTATTATTCACTTATACGTCTTGCACATTGGAAAAATTCAGTCATCTGCGTTCGCCTCATCGTTGTTAAAAATGTGTTTTTCAGAGTGGCTGTGAAGTGAGAGGGGTTTATGGATAATCCAAGTGTTCTATGTGGATAATGCATTTTGAGTCTATCTCCCTCTAGTGCTGCAAAGCGCTTAGCTGCAGAATGATCAAGTCATTGTTTCCACTACTTCTGCACACCAGATATTTGCATCATGCTTTATCCCTGTGACTGCCTTTGGTTTTAAAGTCAGCTGCAGGCTGCTCTAATAGCTGAACTTTGTTATTATGCTTGGTATGCTTAGGTTTATGAGGAGATTAATACTTACTGGAATAAGCCACCAGCTATATTGTCATTTTTAGGACCTCCTTGTTTGCTTGTGGTTTATTTTCTTGGTTTGTTGTTCTGTTTGTGAATGCAGAGCTGTTTTTTTGACCACACTGGCCGTTCTTACAACATACCCTGCTGGCAGAGTAGATGACTGTGTCTGTGAACATGGAACATTTCTCATTTCATTCACTCAGACATATTGGGAGAGTACCCATCCTCTCCACATCCTCCCCTCAGAGACTCTTTCACTACATTGTTCACACCCCACCAGCAGTCTTTTTAAATAGGACATCAGATCTATTTATTTTCACCCAATTTAATGGCCACAGTAGGCTTCTCTTGGAAACAGTCTGAAGTTCAATTTGTATTGCCTGTCACCATGGTGATAGCTAACCTTCAGACCTGCTCTTATCGTAAGCGGTTGAAGGTGGAGGCATTCTTGAGGCTTCAGATGCAACTCTTGCAACCTCATAGCAGTGACACACAAATTAATTCTATATAAGGTGGAGAAAAAAAACTTGCTTGATTGATGCTCATAACTGGAATAAAATAAATGCCTATCTGGTGGAATGCTACCAAACACATTAAAGAGTCACTGTAATGGCTTCAGGTCTTTTATTTACTCAGACACAACAAGCTCTGCAGGATTATCCATAGCGTTGCAGGATCTCATTCTTTCCCAGTCACACAGGTAAAAGAAACTACAAGCTTGCAAGCTTTTCAGAGAAACTCAAGTCGATGTAAAAGGACGGCAGAAAGACAGACTATCTTCTGCCTGGTGATTGCTCGTGTCCGACCCACGCAGTTGTTATTTTCACGACCAGCATTCCACATTGTTTATGTAGCAAACTCTTGTGTCCATCTTTGCACTCATGGGAGTGTTTGTCTTAAAATGAGGTGAGGTCAGCTGCATTATTGGCACATTACCATCTTGAGGCAGCATAAAGCCACTGCACCACTGAACAACAAAAACATGGCCTTAAGGTAAAGTCAATGGCACAGTGTTTTTCCTGCTATTTAAATGATGCATTATTGGTAGAATTCACAAAGCACATACTCTACTTTATACACACTAGTGATGCACAGATCACCTCGAACATCATCCGCATTTGCATCCATGTGCTACCCACCCAAATTAATTGTTTTCTAAGATTTAGACATCTACTGGTCCCTTGGGATTTATTAGGAGGACAGCTGGTTCATGAACTGTGTGTGTGTCTGTGTGTGTGTGAGAGAGATCTTTAGGATGTTTAGAGGAACATAGAATATTAATAAAAATTAGATCCTGTCTGCATGTCGGATGATTTAAATAGATAATGAAGTTAAGATGCTGTCCCTCCTGAATATGCAGACAGCGGGATTTGCTGTAGGTAATACAATTAATACTTTCCTCATTGACGATGTATTATTGCAATCTATCAGAATGATCATTTTTATCCACCCGATCTGCTCCCTCCCCCTCCTCCTTAGTTAAATATCAATGCATTTATTCACATGCATGGAACAGAGAATTGGGAGATGATGGAGGCAGAAGGTCCACAGGCTGAGTACAACATACCTGTCCTTCAGTGAGACATGTGTCACTGTTCAGATAGGCACACTTAACTAATCAGTGTCATTTCCCATTGCTTTTACAAGGTAAGTAAAAAAAAAAAAAACACCTTATGAATAATTAAAGGACTGCAAAAAGGAGTTGGACATGCCCTGAGCGGACCTGTGCCATCCTCTTTATACCATGCGCTATAGATCGTTTGGGTCCCATCATTAGTAATCTACTGTAGTTCCACCTCTGGTTAATGAACGGTTAGGCCTTCTCTCCATGTCCCCGTGCTATCACAGTGAAAGGAGCTGGCCGTCATTCACTACTTGACAGGTCTGACAGCCTGAACTGCTTATATGCCAGATAGTACTTAGAGTGCCATTATTGTCCTGCTTCGCATTGCAAAGCTGTTTCTGTAGCCTTCCTTTCTGGTTTGCAAATCGCTGCTCCACTTAGCTTCTGAGCATTTTAATAAACTGCAGTAGATATTCCTAATTGTAATTACTTTATTAGCCATAGCAGCAGGAGGCGGGTCTCCTCCCTCTCTGGGCCCTTCTCCTGGGAACAGGGAAATGGGCCAGCTTTACCTCCATCTACAAAACCATGATTTGAATCCATACATGGGTACTTGTATACCGCATGGATTCTTGGGTGATGAGTTTGCTTCACTCTAATACACTGGGCTCCCTCATGGCAAAGGTTTTCTAGAAGTCTCTGGGCTATTTCGTGCTTTAGAACTTCTATGCCCCTTTGATGGTGAATTATGCTGCGTTCAAAGACCTGTCAGAAGATTTAATCCCTTGGTCATTTGTGTTTCAGTGGAGACAATATGAATACAGATTGTTTGGGTGGGAATGCAAAAATAAATCCTTAAACATGCTTGACATGCTGACTATCACGTTTTCTGACTGTACCACAGACCTCAAACACTTTTAGCACCTGAAAACCTTCGACACGTAAACAGAAAAGAGGATTCTGTACGTTCAATAATTTTGTTGGGTATGACATCCCACATACTGAGCCCCTTCACAAAACTTTAGCTTTTATAATTATTCTAAACTAATTATAACTTTTCAGAATTCTGTCATGATTCAAGTTAATTTTGAAATCATCTGCTCCAGGGGTAACTGAACAACAGAAGGAAATGACATTGACTTGCTGATTCATGGCAACATGGTGACCACAAGGCAAGATAAGGCCTGCAATATTAAATTCCAGCAGAATAGATCATTTGATACCTCGTTTGTCATATAAATTACTGATCCATCTGATGCCACTTTATTTTAATAAAGTCCAAGAACAAGCTGATGCATTTAGACCTACTTACTAGTTTTGTCTTATCATTGTGTAACTTTGTTCTCTATGATTTGTGGGTAATCCTGTAATGAATTCATAGATTCTGTTCCTGTTCTGTTCTGAGAAACAATAACTTCAATACAAGTATAGTTAAACAAATAAAAACAGCACTGTTAACCTTTTGTTTGTGTGAATATCCTGACTCTTTTGCATCTGGATTTATGACTTGTATCTTTCAGGAATTGTATTGTGCAGATTACTGATAGTGGTATCATCTCTGTAGTATCAGCAGCACACTAAGCTGCTGTTGGTTTCACTGTGGTAAACACACAAAGGCTAGCAGTGTTGTATCATCTTAAGCCATCAGGAATAGAAGTCAGGGATAAAATAAATGTGCGCAGTCACATTCGGTCACTGTTTTCTGTTGTTAGAGCACAGTAGATAAGTCCTTGGAGAGATAGCAGAGAATCAATGAGAAAATTAATTTAATTGTAACTGTGAAGTTTTTAAAGACTGATGATGAATGCTGTACATTTCTTCTGTGCTGGTATTAGTTCCATTGTTACCTTTACACATGAGAATTAAGCAGTGAGTTGCAAAGAGCAAGATGTAAACTTTTTTTTAATGCGTTCATTTCAATTGCCAATAGAAAACATGTATTGGTTAGACACTGTTTTAAACATGTAGATATGTTATAGGCCTGAGTTACAAAGTTAAAAAAACAAAACGTTGCAGATAGATTTAGTAGATGTGAACCACAGAGATGTCTGATTTACATTCAGACTCTGAAGGTGCCATTAGCAGCAATCACACATTCAAGTTCCCATTATCTTTTTGTGTTGAGAAGATTCTCCTGGGAGATTGGATGGATACAATCAGAGGAATCGCAGTCCTCAGGTGTCTTTACCGCTTTTCAAACAAAACAAAAAAACAACAGAATTTTGTGTTAGTATGTGCAAATATAGTATTGATTATATATCAGAAGTGAAATGAAAACACACCAATGTTCTTTAGTTTTTCTTACAAGGAAGGTGATTTTGCTTATCGATTATATCGAAAACATAATGAAAGTTGGCAGAAAAACATTTTTTTAATCTAATATAGTATCTCTGACTTGACTCATGCTGATGAGAATTATGAATACCCGTGTAACTGTGCACAAATAACACACTGCATGTATCTGATGACATTTTTTTTATTTCTTCATATCATAATATATCACAGGCAAAAGAAAAAAGATTGCAAATTTTTTCCTATATCGTGGAGCCTTACTTTGTATAAGTAACCAGATATTTTGGATGACAGATTAGGAGTTTGGGACCAAACTGATGCTATACAGCAAAACGTAATACTCATTGCACAACTAGACTTGGCCAGCTGACGTAGCATGTTTTTTTTCTACCCAACAGAAGCATAAAGCAACAAAGCGTTGTTTTATTGTGTTTGGAGTCTGTTTGGCCTTTTGTAGCAGGATGTGCATGATGGCATTTGGCAGTAGTAGGATGGAGGGAGCGGTGCGATGCCGATCAAAAGCCTTCTACCAGTTTAATTTTCCATACCAGTTAACATAATGGCTAATTACAGACATGTTACAGCTTGTTATAGCTGCACATTTTGGCAACTGAGCTGACTCAGACTATAATTTACCTTCACCCCATGAGTTTCTGGTTTTCAGGCTTCAGAATAGCTTTTTTTCTATCCTGAAAAATACTGAATCAATTTACCTGCAACAACATTTGAATGTGGAGACTAAAACTTGGCACAGCTGTGTTTGATAAGATGCAATATTTTATTGGAAAGTGAATAATTTTCCATAAAGTTTTCACTCATCTTCACCTGCACCTCGTTAATGCTATTTGATAGAGAGAATAAAATACCTGCACAACTGTACTCTAAGATTGAGAGACAGTCTTTTCTCAAAGTTCAAGCGGTCTAGTGACAAACATCACTGTCGTGTAATTGTGCCACAAGGTGAGGCTGATTGAGATGAGGCTTGATTTATAACTTCATGGATTGGTCTCTTTCCACTACTTATGCCTGCTTTTGATCTCGCCCAGCTATTACCTGTCAATCACAGGGATGTGCTTGGACCATTTTCCGCCTGCCTGCTTTGATGCTCATCAGCAGTTTGTTGTCAGTGCTCTCCATATATACCATGCACCTCTTTAGAGGTCTAATTTCATGCTTGATGAACTTAAAGAACTTCATTATTGATTGTTGTTTTCTACTTTAATAGCGATTATTATTTTTGTTTCAATAGTGGCAGCAGGGAAATGGCTCTCCCTTCCTCTCCTCTTTTTACAAAATGCCAGGCTATTTTATTTTCATGGGTGCTTAAATTATTATCAAAACCAGTCTTTCCACCCATTTAACATCAGAGACCTGACTTGGAAAATATGTGAAAGCATCCTCTTGGTTAATTTTCCCTCAGAGATAAATCCTGAACCACAACAGGGGTTGAAAATTGGACCAAACAGAAATGTGCAGTGTGAAAATTTAGTTTTATCCTCACCCCTCCATGAAAGAACATTACATCAACAGAACACATAATTTAAACAGCATGCAAAAGACAGGAGAATTTAAGTCTCTTAAATTATTGACTTACTCTGTCCCATTTCATTCTGCAGTTGGTGGGTGGTGAGTTTGATCTGGAGACAAACTTCATTATCCAGGACGCGGAAAGCATCAGCTGCATGGTGGAGCTGTTGGAGGACTGTGATGTCACGTGCCAGGCTGAAATCTGGAGCATGTTCACCGCCATCCTTCGGAAAAGTGTTCGAAACCTCCAAACAAGCACTGAGGTGGGCCTCATCGAGCAGGGGCTGCTCAAAATGAGCTCGGTGGATGACATGATTGCAGGTACAATAGTGCCGTGTTCAGGCCTTTGCTTAGTAGCAGTGGTAGTACATGTATGTTCATCTTTAGATTGATTTGTTATCATTTTAATGTTCAACGTATTACGCTTTCTTGGTTTTAGCTTTCGTCAGACAACATCATCCGTCTGTATCTTTTAATTAATCTGCATTTTACAATAATTGAAAATCTATCTGCAAACCCCACTCTTCAGAAATCTAAGTACCTTTTCCAAATGCACCAAATGTCTTCACTGACAGGAATAAAGAAAATGTACAGCCCCACTGACAAATCTGCAAATCCTTTTCAACATATATTCAATATAATTCATCACAAAGACAAAATATTTAATATTCAAACTATTTTAGGGGGTGGGGAATCTTTTACATTCTTGTTTGGTATTTGGGCTGCCAGTAACGATCACTTTCATCATCATTTAATCTGCTGATTATTGTATTTGCACAATTAATTGATTAAGCTTTTTGTTTATAATATTTGTTTATTTATTTGTTTATAAAATGTCAAAAAATTGTGAACATTGCTCTTCACAATGTGATGTCTTCAAATCACTTCTTTTGTCCAACACCAAACGACTCTTCCTTAACTATTCTAAAATACAAAGAGAAGCAGCAAATTCTTACCTTTAACAAGCTGGAATCAGAACATGACTGACCTATTTTCATGAAGAATGACTGAAATTATTAAGCGATTATGAAAGTAGGTTGCAAGTAATTTCCTCTGCATTGATAAATCCAGGGTTGTCCTTTTATTTTGTTCTTCATGATGCTCCACACATTTTCAGTGGGAGACAGGACTGCAGGCAGTCCAATCTAGTACCAACACTCATTACAACAAAACCACACGTGTGCAGAATATGGTTTGGCATTGTCTTGTAGGAATAAGCACAGATGTTCCTGAAAAAGACTCAATGGCAGCATATGTTGTTCCTAAACCTGTATGTACCTTTCAGCATTAATGGTGCCTTCACAGACGTGCAAGTTACCCATGCCATGGCCAATAACACAACCCCATACCATCACAGATGCTGGCTTTTGAACTCGGTGCTGGTAACAATCTGGATTGTCTTTTCTCTCTTTAGCCCAGAAAACGCAACATCAATTATTTCCAAAAATTTGAATTGTGAAGGACAGTTTTTCACTTTGCGAGCTTGAGCCCAGAGAAGTCAGTGGTGTTTTTGGATATGGTTGATATATGGCTTTGGCATTGCATGGTCCTCACTTCCTCATACGTCATACTTCGCATTTGTATGCAGTAACAAATTGTTTTAACCTTGTTTTCTGAAGTGTTCCCGAAGCAGAATGTTTAAAATGTATTTAATTATAAATTACAGTTGTTATTCATCTATTTTTGTACCTCCCATAGTAGCAAGGCCTCAAGTTCTAGACACACTGTCCTTTGATTTGGTACCGGTATTCATTAAATTAGGGATTATCTAAGGGGTTACTGCACCACCATCATGTCAGAATTTCCCCTTCATCCGCATTATTTATTTACAAGTTACATTGTAAGGGGTTTGCCCAGTGGTGGAAGAAGGAGTCCTGGAGTCAAAAATATTAAGTGAAGTATAAGTGAATGGTGGTTATATGTACACAAAATGCAAAACATATTTACAAAGGAGAAAGATAAAACTCTTCAAGAGTAGAAAACGGTTATCAACAATAAGATAACAATCAAATTCGGCCTCTCCTCTATAGGGCTCTGAAATGGACAGCACTTCCACAGGCAAGACATACATACACTCTCCCAGTAGAGCCTACTGCTCTGGCTTTATAGGAGAAGCCCCTCCCCCCAGCCAAACCATAGTTAATTAAAATCAATTAACCCAAATATAGAACATATAAATAATTACCCATTTCTGTATATATAAACACTTCAAACGCTGTGAATTGATACAGACATATAAAGTAAATAACATATGTAAGTCACTTAAAAAGGCATTACTGTTGATCCACTCCTCACTAATGGTATAGGGTCCCCCCCCAACTACATTAACCATTGGTTTACACCTCTTCTGGTTTGCTCAGCAGACCAGGAAAGGCTACTCCACAGGTGATTGTGCTAAACAGTCATATTAGCAGGCATGGGTTATCCCCATGACATAAAGTATCTCACATTAATTTTGATTAACGTTTGATTACATCCAGATGCATCTTCCCTTCACTAAGATGAACAAGTTTTAAATCACATTTATTATTAGAAGTTTTTCTGTGATAGACAACAATTTGAGAATGAAGCTGAAGTAAAGCAAAACTCTTTTATTATCTAATTACTTGATGCATATGATCACCTTTTTCTTTTATTACTATGACCTCCTGTGCTGTGTGGATGAATTACAGTATCTATGATATCCAACTGCATTTCTTGATTGTCCTCTGTCTCCTATTTCTATGTGTGCCTGTGCGTCTTTGTGGACGGATGCATGTGTCGTTGTCTTTGAAGACTTGCTAGTGGACATGTTGGGCGTGTTGGCAACCTACAGCATCACAGTGAAGGAACTGAAGTTGCTCTTCAGCATGTTACGCGGGGAAGGAGGCTGCTGGGTAAGTGATAGCAGGGACTGCATGCAGTTGCTTAGGCAGATGTGCGTGATTTGTGTGCGGTTTGACGGCAACAAATGAGTTTCCTCCACCATGCTATCACACTGATATGATGTTGAATTGTTCTATAATTGACTAACTGCAGAATGAGGTTATGAATAACAGACAGTGTATTAACTGCAGTCCAAACAGGCAGAGAGAAGGCCCTCACCGTCTTGTTATCACTCTTTTATCACCTGTGCAGCCGAGGCATGCCGTCAAAATGTTATCGGTGCTGAATCAGATGCCCCAGAGACACGGTCCAGATGCCTTCTTCAATTTCCCTGGTCGCAGTGCAGCAGTAAGCTTTCACATTTTGTTCTGCTGTTATTTTTTAGAAGGCATTTATTTGTCCATATTAATGAAACCCTGTAGATTGAGTTAAACTATCGGTAATGCATCGAGACAAATTAGTAAAACAATATCTCACATTTTGGTGTAATGGATATCAAAGGTCACACATTCTCTAAATCCATGTATCAAAAATGATATCTGCTGAGCTTTACAAAATTATATGTCATAAAATGCCTTGTGATGCGATTATCATAATTCATTTTGTTCATACTTTCCTGTGTGGTGTTTAGCCTCTGAGGCAGTGCATCAGACTTTTAAATCACTGTCTCTCACACCGCATGATTGTGTATTCAGCCTTTTTTGTGTGTTTTATCCCAGGCAATTGCTTTACCTCCTATTGCCAAGTGGCCTTATCAGAATGGGTTTACATTCAACACCTGGTTCAGAATGGATCCCTTGAATAACATAAGTGTTGACAAGGACAAACCATATCTCTACTGGTGAGTACACAATCATTTACATTTGTGCTCCATGTTCCCAATGTCCTCAATACACTGCTAGCTCTCTCATTGATGATCTAATTCTACATTATAACACCAGAGAGAAGGGGATTATACTTTCTTGTGTTTCATCAATCTAAATGCCTCAGCTTTGTGTCAGAAATTATTCAGTCTTAGCAGAGACCTATAAAACTACCAGCAGCATTATTGACAAAGCAATATGCCGTCTGATATTCTGTGGCCGACAGTGATTTTCCCATCTAAGAAGATTATGACTGGAACTTGTTTTTCAAGATTAAACTAGTTTTACAGATGCTGTTTTCACACACTAGTAACAATTAAGTACTGTGGTTTGTGAAAATGCCTCTTTTTTTTCCAGATAATGGTCATGAATTATAATGAAAAAAAGGGGAATTAGGTGAGATTATTGAGATTAAAACCCATGGAGGCATGACTGCAGCGGCTGGTACTAGCTGTTACAGAACTGCTGCAGTGGGAGGTATACAGTACTCATTTAGATTTGAATATCTGCCACGCAAGGCTCACATAACTGCTCTTTCAAGGGTTTGTGGGTAATTAGTGGTAAAATCAACAATCCAAAGTGCCTCTGTGATATCAGTTTATAAGATGAGCTTTGGGAGAGAAACACAGAATACAATGAGACACATAAAAGGGTTGTGAAAGGGAATGAGATTAAAGGGTGGAGTTGATTGATGGGGTTTCACTCTTAGGTCAGAGACGGCACATTTACAGTATCATCTGCTGACTAACAGTGCTTTAATTACCTCGATCACACAGTTTGAATGAAGGAATCTACTCACCTCAGAAGGAGAAGCTCTGTGTGTCTCTAATGTGCAATATAAAGAGAAAACAAAAGGAAAGACTGGTTAAGCCAAGCTGTTTGTATTCATGTGGTGGTGATTCCATACTGACAGACAGAGGCACTAAAAAGCTGAGATATGCCAAGCTCATCCTCTTTATGTATTGCTCAGAGGGTTTCGTAGCTCAGAGGCTGGGCATGTAGAGAACAAAAAAAGAATAGCATCTATCTTGGACCACAGCTATGTGTAATCACAGACAGGTTTGTCCACTGGAGCGTCTTAGATTGCTCCATTGTGGCAAGGAGTGGGGCTCCATATGTCTCTGTCCCTGCATGCACCTCACACTATAAAAGCACAGGCTCTCTTAACATGCCTTGACAAAGAGGTCTGTTTGTTTTATATGATCCAATGGGTGGTGGTGGTGGTGGTGGTGGTGGTGTGGGGCTTTGAAGAGGTATACAGCTTTAGACTGTGGGAGTGAGTCACTTGAGTTAGGTTATTGGTGTTTACAGTTTATGCAGCATTGTTAAGGGAAAAATAACAAAACAGATAATTACAGATAAAAGGTAAAAAAAAAATCAGATTGCAGTCAGAAACCTTTCAAATGAATTTGGTTGAATTATTGTTTTTAATGTTAGTGGTTTAATGAATTAGAGTCTTTCTTTTAGCTTTGCAGTTTAAGATATATGCTTATGATGCATGTTTTATGTTTACAGCTTTCGTACCTGCAAAGGCATTGGGTATTCTGCACATTTTGTTGGCAACTGCTTGATCGTGACATCACTCAAGTCTAAAGGCAAAGGTTTCCAGCATTGTGTGAAGTATGATTTTCAGCCCAGGAAGGTAAGCTAGGCTATATTAATTACTTACATGATTAAGTTATTTTAATAAGCCTGCCTCATGCTTATTGTTAAAAAAAAATAAATAAATCTATATATTTTTTAAGCCATTGAATTTAGATATTGGAAGATCAAGACATGGGTAGTTGTTAATTCAAGAGAGGTGGACTGATGGTGGTTTTTCAAAGGCCAATATAATAATGATAGTTTGTAGCAGGAAAGAGCAGCTGATTCATTTACTGATACCATACTCCCCAACCCATGCAAAAAAATCAGAAATTAACAATCATCCATTTAGTCAGAGACTGGCTCGCTACTGAACTGAATATCGACATCAAAGAAATTAATACCTTGATAACATTACATTGAGCTCAAAGTAATAACTACTAATGTAAAAGTGTGGAACTGAATATACTCAAAGTAATTAAAAAATAAACTTGGAACTGATCAAACTAAGCATAAATAATTCTAGTTGGGACCAATTTTTTTTATTTTTTGAGGTATTATTTTTCCTGAAAATTTGTAATTCCTCATCTACCGCTACATTAAACCAACAATTTAATACCAGATTTGCACAAAATTGTGGCATGAGCTGAGAAGAAGTGGCTTTAGATTTCATTCTAAAAACCAACATAAATAGCGCAGCCCTTTAAAAACGCCCTGAGTGTCCTTTCCTTTATGTATAGATGGATCTAAGTCCACCAGACTGCTCACAATGCATTTCATGGGTCTAACTAATAAACAGTGGCCACACAGGCACATAAGTGATCGGCAACTTTTTTTCCTAGTGCTGTGAGTGGTTGTGTTGTCTTGCCCTTATAACACTGATTTAAATTTAACAGGGCAAAGTCAAAATATGTTTCCATCATTTGAATTTGAAGTTGTAGAGAGCTGAGAAGTTGTGAAAGCTATAGTATACCATGCGTAAGTAAGATTTTATCTATCAAAGTTATTGATACATGGCAGTCTACATCCCCGTAACGACAAGATCCCAGTCCAGCAAAATGGTTCCCTATCATCTATAATAATAATATAAAGCAGGACTAGGGTGAACCCTCCGTTTTCAACTTTTCCATTAAAAGAGGCAAAAAATGATCAGATGACCCCTCGGATAAAAACAGAAAACTTGAAGAAATAAAATTCAGCTACAAAGTGTCCTGATGTGAATAAATAATATGTGGAGGAGCTGTGCAAGAAAATATGCTAAAAACAATTTAAAAATGTTTTTTTCTGTCACAGTATTTATATTTTTACCTTTATTTACATTTTGAGTGATCACAATTTACTTATTATTATAACAATAAATGTGCCCAAACAACAGGCTTGCAATTTCTTAAGAAATACAAAAATAGAAGTAATTTCATGTTTGCATGTCTTAAACAGTTGTTTAGAGATCAGTGTTTCTTCTCTCCTGGTTTCTTTGATGGCGGTTTTGTACCCATATGACATGACATCTTTTAAAAGTCACCTCTCGAGCTGTAGACTTGCTTTGACTTAACCAGCTCTAGTCATCGTTTCATCCCTGAATAATTACAGCCCGTGTCTGACGTGGTTTTGTTCGCAGTGAAAAATGAGTTGTCTTGCCTCCGTTTAGCCTTTTCTCTGATCTATTATTCATAATGTTCCGCTGCACATTTTAGAGCATGGGGTGGCAGCCCTCATGGCAGTGGATTTCTAGTAACTCTGAGGCTCATGTGAATTTGAGAGCTTATCAGAAATGTTAAGATAAGATAAGATAAGATATCCCTTTATTAGTCTCACAGTGGGGAAAAGGGTTAGATGGGTTGGAGGGTTGGAGATGTTGGTCAATGAACCAAACTCCATTGTATATTTATTTAAGTGTATTCAAATCTTAGTAAGTGGAAAACTTTTCTTACAAAAGAAAGATGATATCTCACTTTTTATCTTTCCAATCTGAACCTCTTCTCACCCTCAGTGGTACATGATCAGTGTAGTTCACATCTACAGCCGCTGGAGGAACAGTGAAATCAGATGCTACGTTAATGGACAGCTTGTGTCTTATGGAGACATGGCATGGCACGTCAACACAAATGATGTAAGCACTCACTCTAATTGTTGCTCCTCCTCCTTCCGCTGTCATCTTTTCCCCCTCATTCTGATGTTTATTGGCACAGGACTGACTGAGGCTCCCACACATCATGGCTGGAAATAAAATACATACATCCTCAAGAGTGCTCAATGAGCAAAATGAGTTTTACCATATGAACATGGATTTCTCTGAGAAATATGACTGACAATTCAGCCTTAATTTAAATATCCATTTGTCACAAGGCTGTGCTGCAGCACATGGTGGAGGATGAGACATCAAACATTGGAAGAACAGATTTATGTATGCAGTGAAAATGTCAAAATCTCACTTGCTCCTGTGTGTACAGGGATTGTAAATGTCATCAGACCGAAGCCTTCTTGTTTAAAATGTATGACAACATTGTGAGTGAAGGTGCAACAGCATGATAATCATATGTTTGAATGACTAAGCTATAAGCCGCCTTACGTGGCTTTTTAAGGACGGATTTAAAAAGCAATTTGCACTTGCACAGATGAGACACATTTATAAAGATGTGCAAGGGAAGATTCCACAAATGACAGGTTGAGATAAAGGTGCGGTATAATGAGGAGGACTATTTCTGACATATCAAAAAGTATTGAATACGATGGCATGAAAAAATCACAACACAACACTGAAGTTCCAGATGAAGCATTTATGAATATTCTACACCCTTGTGACTTAACATTTTCCTGGATCCGCATTGTTTCCACAAGGATTCCTGCTGAAGAAATAATGACACGTAACTGGTGATCGGCTCAGAAAATACTGTCAGCAAGCGTGGTGCCACATGTGGCTTCCTGGTAGCATACATATCTTAAAAATGTTGAAATGCTGCAGGTAGAAATTGTAGAAACATGAATAATTGATATCATCTCTATTATTTCTGTTTCTATTCAGCTTCCCTTTCTCTGCTATTGAGGCGAAAATCTGAGTTTTTAACCAGCTTGTTTTTAGTGTTTTTATTTCGTGTCTATTTACTTGTTTAAAAAAGGAATCACATCTGACGTACATCTGATTGAATGGGCTTTTCACAGGCCTTATTGAAGACTTACTTAAACTGCTTATATAGACCTTCTGTTGTTATTTGATGTGTTGCTGCCACTGTTCCAAGTGCAATCACAGCACATATTGTCTCAGTCACAGAGGTTATATAGAGGTTTTCTATCCTTGAAATCAAAGCTAGTGTTTTCTTCCTTCCATTAGGGAATTGTTTAAGTTGAACTAAAAGTATAACTCAAGGTGACATTCTAGATAGTTACATTTGAAAGAAAACTGTAATGCATGTGCACAATCTGATCTACATCTCCTACTTCATTTTTCCATCTGCTTAATTCAGCTGTATGTAAATTTAGATTTTTTTTTCTCCATTCCTGAGGTGTAAAATGATGCGGCCTTTTTTCTGTGTCCCTCTTGCAGAGTTATGATAAGTGCTTCCTCGGGTCCTCTGAGACAGCAGATGCAAACAGAGTATTCTGTGGGCAGCTAGGAGCCGTCTACGTGTTCAGTGAAGCTCTCAATCCTGCGCAAATATTTGCAATTCATCAGTTAGGACCAGGTTATAAGGTATGTGTTTAAGGGTGACTAAATTAGATTACATGTAAGCAGCCTGCACCACCTATATCAATCTGTGAAATAAATACCCATTGTTGCCCTGCTGCAGTCCCTTTGGGGCTGATGCTCTCAGATAAACAGGTGCATAAATTACCTTCTTCCTGGAAATAATGGCACAATACACCAAGGGAAGCAGCAGGCGCACTGAAGGGATAGAGTCCAGAGCTTAGTTATATCAGCAGCAGCAGCTGCAGCACTCCCAAACCCCTTGATAAAGACCAAAAGATCTATAGAATATAGAAAGATGCTGACCTACACAAAGGGGGATTCAGATGTGAATGTTAATCATAGAGTGACAAAATATTTAGTTTGCACATTATTTCTTTAAATGATAGTTTTCTTTATTTTTATTACTATCAATCCCTAGATATTCCACTGACCTTGGACGAGATACAGGGTATGTCCTCAGTTTATCCTTATATTCAGTATATTCAGAGTCAGCTCTCGCTCCCTCTCGCTCCCTCTTGTTCCTGCTCCCTTTGGCTCCTGAGGCTGCTTCTTCAGTTTTAGGCCCTGCACTCTGTCACAGATTGAGGAATGGCATGCGCTCCCAAATCCTCTTTTAACACAGGATACGTCTATGACTATTTAGAGTTTCTCAGTCCGTTTTACACCAGCTCTGTTTGCTCTTCATTTGCTTTGTCGAGAAAATCTGCCTTTTTTTTTTAACGACTGAATGAAATAGTAGTCTTTGCCACTGTCTTTGTAAAACCTACTCTGTTCAAGATTGTGACGTTTACTTGCTTAATTGTGACTTGAAAGACCTTCTTTTAAATAGGTGTGATGATGAGTATTACAGAGCCAGCCAAGTGAGTTGGAAGGAGGAAGACGATCAGAGGGTTGTCAGGTCCACTGATTGGTTATAGTAAAGGTAGTGCTATCCAGGGGAAGAGAGGCCTGTCTGTTTTGATTTAAAAACTGCCAGGAAGAGTCTGTTTCAGCTCATCTCAGCTGCACAGCCCGAAAAGAAACATCAGAGCTGATATATGACTTATGTCCTGATACATGGTCCTCTTATTCGTGTTTGATGTTCGACAGCCTTTCCCTTGCTTCCCTTGTCTGTTGAATGTAGCTGTAACTTCTCTGCTTAGTTGACATCCAGAGATTATTTCTGTCTAGGATAATTGGATTTTATGATTTATGGTCATAAATAGGACAAACCTGTTGTTGTCGTCTGCTCCCCGGGCTCTTTTCATATTGCCGTATGCGAAATTACCCACTGATGCGAGATGGACTCATGGGTCATTTTAAGTGCCAAGCAACTTTTGCTGTATATTGCTAGTTCTATGACTGGCTTCAAACACTCCCTGCCTTTCAAAGATAACATTAAGAGGCAGTGTTGGTTCTGCAGACACTTACGGAATCTGGCTACCGTATTTGGACTGCCACTCGTCATGGCAGATCTAATCAAACTTGGTGTTTGTGTATGAAATTGTGGAGTGAAAGATTCGTACAAGGGAATTGGCAAACCACTCTGTGAGATGTTTGCAAAATCTAATTACCAATGGTCTCAAGCATTTTTTTTAAAAGCCCACTTAGTGTGTTTATTCTGTATAACTATTTATCTCTTTCCAGCTCCGGGAAATAGCCCGGTCTGGAGTCATAGAATAACATCCATCACAGTAATATCACATGATAGCTCTGCTGACTACAATGTTTAAGTCATTGAATTAACTTGTCAAAACAATTAAGCCATGAATTTATGCCGTCTATCATCAGTACCATATGTGTTCTACATGGGGCAGATTAGCCCATTGAATGTGTGCCAACACCGCTTTACAGTAAGCACCACAGATTATGTAGAAGAGACCGGGGGAGCTCCATAGTCCGGATCCTCCCGTGTCAGGGAAAACAAATGTTATCGCTGTGAAGAAGCAATGCAGATCTAAATATCTGAACGTTACATGAAAAGCTTACATATGTCAAAAACTTCCGAGATACTATATAGACCTACATACCTGTGAATGCAAAATGCCAACCAATGCACCAACAGCTTAGTTTCATTCACATCTAGAGCCTATATAAGCAATAAAAAAATTTATTGCAGAAAGAATCACTTTTGTCACTATTTTGTTGAAACCAATTATATTGATGTTTTTCAAAAATTGCTTTTTTGTAAAGCGCTGAGTCATTAAGTCAAAACTCTGATTTATTTTCTTTTTTAATCTGTCTTTAATATTATGAATTCCTTAGAAACGGTTGCATTGTTGACAATTCAGTATCATTTCAGGCTGTAGTCATGATAAAACCTCATGTACTGAAGTGTCTGCCTACATAGTCTTGGGGATGCCCCCGGTCAATGACAGACCTTATCTACTGGTAGAGAAAGAGGGACACTGTGCTGTAGTAAATTTACATGATGCTCTCATACTACAGGGTTTAATACTGTAGCTACAGCCCATGAGATCATTATTTCCACACTGCGGCGGTGCTCATACTAAAGTGCAGGGCACTGGAGCTTGTTATTTCTTGTCACTTGGGCCTCATGACTTGAACCTTTTGAGGATGTTAGAGACTACATGATGAGATGCATGCTGGCTTGCTGCGTGGAGTTGATCATACCAGCTGAACAGAATGCCTCTTATGATATTTTTTTAATCTGACTAGTATATGCCGTTAAATTTGGACCAACTCTCTATAGGTTGTGGAACTTGCCTCTGAAACTCTTAGAATAATGATGGTAGAATAAGTCAACCATCTGTCATCAGCTAATTGATTGTGTTAAGTTATTATCTTACTGATCAGCTATTTGTTATGTTTTCCATAATTAATGTGCTACTTGGCCACTGATTGATGGATCCTCCTGTTTTTTTTAACCCTGACATCAAGTTGCCTTCAGATATCCTAACACATAATGAAACATATTGTATGTTCTTAATGTGTCATATAAGACACAAGATTGATCCTTATGAAGGGATAATTCATCACTGCAATCAGTCACCAGTGCAACTTGTTCAGTAGATATTAGAATTTAAAGGGGTCAGAACATATATAAGATTTGCTATGCAGTTTATAGATGCATCTCTGCTGGGTATGAGGGTGGAGGGACAAAATTAAGAACTAGGTACTTAGTCTAAATTGTGATCACAACAAATATTTGCACAATGTTTTGACTCAGGGTCAGATTTTTTTGGATGTGACACGTTTTCTGCCATATTGGATGGACAATTCTTGTATTGTCTTCTGCTTCATACACGGTCGCATTTTGTTGTTGAATGCAGCATTACAGAATGACAGAGATGAAAAGGGTATCTTTTAATCAATATTAAAGACACATTATCTAAATGTTGGTATCACGTGATACACCCAGACTGACCTCTTGAAATGTGCAGTAACTCAAATACAAAGCATCTTGTCATTTTTCATTCCTGCATGGATATTTTTTTTATTAATTTAAAAGGTGACACACAAGAGACTCCGATAAGCTGCATGTGTAGGAAGGAGCGATCGCTCTCTGCGTTCTCTCTTTATCTCTTTCTCTTTTTTCCAGAGCACGTTTAAGTTCAAGTCAGAGAGTGATATCTACCTAGCAGAGCATCACAAGCAGGTGTTGTATGACGGCAAGTTGGCCAGCTCTATTGCCTTTACCTACAACGCCAAGGCCACTGACGCCCAGCTCTGCCTGGAGTCCTCGCCTAAAGAAAATACCTCCATCTTTGTTCACTCACCACACGCCCTTATGCTACAGGCCAGTCGCTTTACTCAAACCTCAATAACCTTATGTAAATCATCCCAGTTATTGATTCGTTCTTTTTTGTTGCAGTCATTTAAACATCATTATGAAGGTGTGTTTGATTGGTTTTATATTATCCTCACAGGATGTAAAAGCCACAGTGACTCATTCCATCCACAGTGCCCTCCACTCCATTGGTGGAATCCAGGTGCTCTTCCCGCTCTTCGCTCAGCTGGACTACCATCAGCTGAACGACAGCCAGGTGGAAGACACTGTGTGGTAAGCAGAAGAAAATGATTCACGTGATGCCTTGATAAGATAAGTTAAAGATAAAAGCTCAGTTTGGAGTGATTTTGTATTTAATAACTTTGTTATAGTCGATAAAGTGACGATAGAAATGTTTCTGTATCACATTGGTCAACATGTGCACCGATGCCAATAGAACTTCTGCCTGCTTGTAATACCAGCCCATGTGAAGCTGTAATTCAGTTTTCATTGGCTCCTGTCGTTCCTGTTATTTTAAGGTCAGTCTGAATGGAGTCTGAGCTGTGTTTTTATCCTGAGTAGGTTCAATGACAGCAGCGCGGCTAGACAGACGCTGGAGTGGCCACACGGCAGATCAAATCACTGATTACAAAAGCTCTCTGCCTCTCTACTTGCTTGTCGTCTCTGCTCTCTGTCCTTCTTTCTCTCCTGCTCGCATGTCGTGGGTCCTTTCACTCTCGAAAACTTGCTTTGTCCTTGCCGTGGCTTTTAGACTGAGTCCTTCTAAAGCCTGCTGAGCTGAGGGGTTCAAAGCCTCACCAACAATTATCGCTCTAATGCCTGTGGATCTGCTGTGGCTGTTCTCACCAACACCCATGAATAGTCATTTAAAAAAATGATTTTAATAAACCTGTGACTTTGCGCCCCTTGAATTCCAAACAGCTGTGATATAACATCAGTTACTGTTGCTCAGCCAAACAGGAAAGAAGCTATGCTTGCAGTGAAGGATCAGATGCAAAACCAAGAGCACGGAGCTCACTTAGGCCTGTATGTTGTTACCCTTGACTCATTTAGAGCCAAATTGAAAAATTATTTAGGAATGAACACCTGCAGACTGAAAAGGTCGTATCCCCATAGTTTGTATGCATGTGCTGTATCTTTTGGAGGAGTGTCCTTGTGATTGCTGCACTGGAGCGGAGGCCACCAGAGGATGTGGGGGCAAAGCCGATTAAGAAGTGTCACCGAGCAGCACTGTCACTCAGCCAGAGGTTTTGCATGAAAAGACCGGCAACAAAGACACAAAATCTTCAGTGCACCTCTTCCCCCACCTCACAAATGTAAACACACAGATCGTTAGAGCCCCCACACCACTCTCCCCAGAGAGCCCAGCAAACCAACCCACTCTCCTCAACTGAAGAGAGATGAAAGTAGAGTTCCCAGCTGATTGCTGACATCCTCTGAAAATGACCTTGGTTTTTTTTTGTTTCTGTTTTTTTTACCTCTGCCACGCTGTCTATATAAAGTAACAACATATAGTGACTCCTGATAAATTCCTGATGAGTGTGTGAATATTCTTTTCCCCATGTGAGGCATCGTGTCTTCTTGTTTTGCAGTGCCACTCTCCTGGCCTTTCTGGTTGAGCTGCTGAAGAGCTCCGTGGCCATGCAGGAGCAGATGTTAGGAGGAAAGGGCTTTTTGGTGATTGGATATCTGCTTGAGAAGGTATGGTAGAGACATCAGAATGATTTTTCAAACCTCAATGACACATTAGGTCTTTGGGATTTACAGTTTCTAAATGAACCCGCGTCACCTCACCCATGCAAATGTTGTTCTTATTTACTCTTGGCTTTCAGCAACAGTTATTCAAGAAGCCCCAATACATGTCGACTATTAGTCTGGGAACAGACAAAGTCGTCACACAGACTCACTTTGAAGGGTGATTTAAAATATAACCAACCCTTCATTTCCCTCTTCAGTGAAAGAATGGATGGGGAATGATACACTCAGTTTTAACAAGGTTTTTTACGGTCAGATCTGCCTCTGAAACTACTTTCATCTTCCTCTCCATCTAGGTGCACTATGCACTCTTCAAGTCCTCTCTTCTACTGCCTGCCCCCGAATGTTTCTTTGAGTTGAACAGAGCTGGAGAAAGAACACCGCAGACGACTTCTCTTCTCCGTTCTCCCTCTTGGTTTCTCCTTGTCTCTGCATCAGTCTTTATCTACCCATTTCTGGATGCAGATCTAGCAGCTTGCCAACCTCTCCGGAGTGAAGGCTCTCCCGGAGCACTGAGAAATGACTCCACTTTGTCACTCAGTTATTTGCCTGCCTGTTGGGTTCAGTTGCTGTTAACTAACAGCCTGACAGCCAGAGTCGACACCTGAGAGCTTCAGTTTTTTTGGTTTTTTTCTTGCTTCCCTCCCGCTTTCCAGGTTTCACACTACACCATATATCATACCATCTCTTTGTGATCTGATCATGCCACACCTTCTCATCTCCCCATGCAGCAATTCCCTCTCTCCTACCCTCGCCAAGTTCCCATCTGGGCAGAGAACAGGTGCCAAATATGAGTGGTAAAGGTTTTGTCAGAGTGAAATTCTCTTTTAAGCCTAAGCCTCTATAACTCCATTGTACATACTACACATTTTTACAGACAGGAACTTGACAAAATGACTAATTAGATCAAATATCACATTTGCCAAAACGCAATTGCTTCAAGTAGGGCACATGATTCCAAGTGATCCTCTAATTGAGTCGATATACAGAGGAAATGACATAATTATGTGGTAGATGAGTCATATAGGCTCTAATTTGTTCTAGTCTGTTTGTCATCATTTCTATAGTTTACATATTTGTCTACCTTTGATTGTTGTGACAGTGTTACAGATGAGGTTAATTTCTTTGGGACATTTGGCTTTTTTCTGCTTATGGGTATTGCAATGAGATATTTCCTGATTTCCTGATTGGTGATGTGATGATTGTTAAACGTGGCTTTGTGCTCCTTCCTACAGTCATCACGTGTACACATTACCAGAGCTGTGTTAGAGCAGTTCCTCTCCTTTGCAAAGTATCTGGATGGGCTGCCACATGGGGCACCACTGCTGAAGCAGCTGTGTGACCACATCTTGTTCAATGCTGCCATCTGGATCCACACCCCTGCCAAGGTGAGCTCCTGCATGTAACCCCGCCTGTGAGGAAGGGACAAGTGTGTTTGCATTTGATCAGGCTGAAGTGGAGGCATATTTGTATCTTTTAACCGTAAAAAGGTTTTAGTAATCCTCTGCGGTATCAATGCTCCTCCAGAGAGAAACTTGAAGCTGTAATTCTTCTGTGTTCTGTGTTACAAAGGCATGACGGGTGGGAAATTTGTGTGTTGTCATCACACTGGTGTTTTGGTAAGAACTGCCATGGCAGCAAGGTGGTAGCAGCTGGTAATAAAAGTTCTCAAGTTTTTTAAGTGTTGCAGAGTTTTCCTCCTCCTTTGAAATAATGACCCATGAAAAAATAGGATGAGGTGTATCAAAGGAGCTATGTTTTTCTGGTAAATACATTTGCCTCAGGAATGCTGCTGGTGTGCCAAGCCATGAATAATGAAAAGGAGGAAATAAATACAAAAGTGTCTGGATGCTTGCCCGTGACACTCCAAAATAGAGCATAGAGGAAGAAGGAGAGAAAAACGAAAGAAACGGCGAGGTAATGAAGTAGGTTACAACACTTTTAGAACAACGCTGCCTCCTTTCCTTAGCACAAAGTTTGTCCACAGTCCTACATGCTGCTCGCGCTACAAAGTGCCAGCTGTGTGAGTGATGGGAGCATGCGATATGCATTAATTACATGGACCCAGTGACCTTGTCCTTGTAGACAAATACAATTTTATGAGTGCATTTTACTTTTCTGTTCTCCTGGTAATTACACGAGCAACAGCATGTTATTCACTCAACACCAGTGTTTAATTTCAATAATTCAGTCATTTTAGTGTAGTCTCAATCCTTGTTAGATTACATTATCGTAAACACACTGCAGCATTTCGTCATGACTCACATTTGACTCGTTAATATCCTATAATTTATGATATATGGTGAAAACCCTTTCTAGCTGCAATAACTGCAGTGGGATTAAGGATTCTTGTCAGGTCAGTTGCTAATTACAAAGGGCATTCTAATTATCTCTGAACAGAGTGGAGCTGCGGCACTTATGAAATTGAGTTATACAGGGTCAGTGGCCAGCCGTACCATAACACCTGCATGGATAATAGGCTCAGTTAGTGCAATCCACCACAGTGAAATGTCTAGGTGAATCTAAATATGCACAGGGTTTACAGAATTAGTTACATCTTGTAGTTGATAACATGAATACATATATATGTGTGTGTGTGTGTGCTCCCACTCCAGGTACAGCTCTCTCTGTATACATACCTTTCTGCTGAATTCATTGGGACGTCAACTATCTACAACACGATTCGTCGAGTGGGCACAGTACTTCAGCTCATGCATATGCTTAAGTACTACTACTGGGCCATCAACCCGACAGACAGCAGCGGCATCACATCTAAGGGTCTTGGTGAGTTTATGTAGCATTTTGGATATGTTTCAGAATATGTGAAGCTAAAAATGTATTTGCTTTTTTTTTAAAATGTGGAATATTAGTATATTCAATTTGGGTTGTTGTTCATCTATTTTCCATCCACCTGAAGGCTAATTCACATGAAGCTCAGTGTTTTGGGAAAGAAATCACCGGCAGTGAACCAATCACAATCATTGTGTGTGCAGTCACAAGCCTGCAATCAAACTGTCTTCATAAGATGGCAGCAGCTCCCCCACATTTGAAATGACTCATCCCCACATGGAAGCGCTTGCCTGTCAGCCGTTAGGACCGTGGCCATCATTGGAGAAGACAGTGAAGCAGACACGCCACATCAATACTGTCATTTCCTTAGGGGGCTTTGTGTGGGTGTTTGCCTCTGAAACCTGGGCCAGTAGTATGAATGGTATCCTCTTAGTCAAACAGTATGTGACCTAGCAGGCTGTGAAAATGTCCTTGAACTATCAATTCATTTTTTGATCTCCATTATTCTTTTGTAAAACTAGGACTGTAAAGTATACGGGTTGTTTTATAATGGTACTAAGAGCTCGTCTTATGCTCCACCAAGATCTAATGAAATCTGCATCCTGAACGTTAAAACTCGTAGTTCTTAATTATTATAGCTGGGAGTGATCAACAGTATAGTGAACATAAATGCAGTTTTTGCAAGGGCGTGATGAAGATACCTGATGGAATACACACTGAGACACACCCTCTCATAGTATTTAGATGGCAAAGTACATACAGTACAGTATAAACATATCAGTGTTTCAATGAGCTTTCTGGTCAAGCCTCCCCTAAATTCAGCCCTCTCAAACACAACGGTAAATGTGGTGTTCATTGTTGTAGAATTCCCGGTAGACTGTAATGGTCTGAGAAAATAGTTCAGATTCTGGGGAAGATATATCTCCAAATGGATTGCCTTCCTGCTGTAGGTAATTTTCAGAGTGGAACTGGTTCAATTGATCTGAGCTTGATTTGGCAGGTCACTTTCTCTCTGTCCTTCTAAACTGAGAAATGACTAAACAAAGACACGTACACAGAGGGAGAGCCAAGCTCGTAATGAAGTGTTCAATTACAGGGACACAGAAAACACATTTAAAACAGAGCTCCTCCAGACACTCACTGCATTTCTGGATGTGCCTCCTCTTTTTTTTCCCTCTCAGGTCTTACTAGAGAATGCGATCAAATTAAAGCCATGTATCACTCGGTTATATACATAATCACTGCAGGCGTTCAAAGACAGATGCCCATTTCTCAACTTTTCTCAGTCCCTATTATGTACCCACAAGCCAACATACAATCTGTCTCAATTTTTATCCCTCCCCCTTTGTCTCTGTCCATGCTCTGTCACTTTTTTTTCTGACTAAATAATGAGTAATGAAATCGGTAGTAAGCAAATGTTTTTGGCCAGTCAACTCTTTCAGTTCCTGCCTTGTTCCCATTACATTACATGTTGCTGCTTCAAAGGAATAATCTCACTGAGGCTTGTGGTTGATGTACTTTTTTGTGTGCGCCTTCACTCTGATGAATTGATCCGATGTAAGACATGAATTACTCATTACAGGGAAGTCAGGGAAGAATATGACACGCGGATGCTCTTTAACACTGCTGTGCTTCAGATTTACATATTTACACCTGGGAAATTCACTGGAGGAAATGGGGGATAGAGAGAGAGAGAGTTGCTGAGAGAGAGAGCTGGCCTTACCCATCAATTTTTTATGTGTTTCCCTTCATGTTTGGCCTTTGTCTGGTATGAAATATTAAGTCATTGGCGTTTAAAGTTGACATATTCCAAAAGCTCTAAATTGAAATGATTGAATTTGTCAAAACGTGAGAGAAGGTCTGGAACATAATTTGATATTTGTTGCATTAGAGCTTTTTGCCAGCCGCTAATTATTTAAAAGCATTCGGCAAGTTGAAATATAATCATTTTTGCTTTCTATGACAAAGAATACCGAACACATGCTACTGTGCATGCCGTGACTTTATCATTAGTCATAAGTTGAAATCGTCGGTGGTTCGATCTCCAGCCCCTGCAGTCTACATGTCGAAGTGTCCTTGGGCAAGATACCGAGCCCCAATTTGCTCCAAGGGGCTGTTCCACTGGTGTGTGAATGGTTATTGCTCCTGATGAGTAGCCTCTGCCACCGCTGTATGAATGCTTGTGTGAATGAGTGAATCCTGGCTTGTGTTGTAAAGCTTTTTTTTTTTTTTTTTGTCGTCAGCCAGACTAGAAAGGCACTACATAAGTACAGTTCATTTATCTTTCTCCTTGTGCCCTTGAGATTCAGGAAGTGAAGAAATGTGCGAATGAGAAACAAGAGCTGTGCAGAGCATAATTGATTGTGAATAACTTGGATGCAGCGGCTGCACTAATAATGTTATTATCAGTCCTGCATGTTAGACTCTGTCCCTGCACTGGGTTTCCCTCTCTCACTATTAATCATTGTCTGTATGCAGCGGCATTGCCCTGTGGTTGAAGGAGGATGGCTCATAATTGATTACATTGACTGGCTGTTGGAGCAGTATAGGATGGCCAGGTGTCTGCTGCCATCCTATCTGTAAGCTTGGCTCTGTCCCCACTTCAACTGAGCATGTGTCCTGCCAAGGTGGAGGTTGGAGTTTATCAGATCAGAGAGGAGAAGAAAAACATCGAGAAAAGGCTTTTGTTGCTGGGTTTTACTGCCAAATATCTATCTATCTATCTTTGTATTGATCTGCCTGTTGCTGCAGCTCATGAGTGTACTTACTTATTTACACTTTTTGGTCAAAAACAAAAGAGCTCAGCATACTGAATCTGACCTTGTCAAAATGAATCACACTTGTGCACACCAAACCAATCCAGCAGCGGCAGCTCCGTGACATGACAGTTAATCAATGCTTCCTTTCATATCCTACCATTCTTCTTTATTTGCACAGCAGACATACACCTGCTGACAGGGTTCTGCCCGTCATATGTTGAATGAGGTTCGTGACAGGGATGGATTTCAGTGTGAGTCTAACTTCAGAATGCCAACGTGACCTTAAGTAAGCAGAGGCAGTCTGGGTAGTTTTAATGAGATGTTGGCCAGTGTGATGGGCAGGTGTGACTATGGTCACCTTGAGCTGTGTACTGTGACCAAAACTAAGTGGGGGAATTCGGATGCAGCATGAATGATGACACATTTGGGTTGAATACTAACAAGGACCCCTCCTGAACTTAAAGCATGCTATGTATGTAAAAGTATTCTTCTAAATGTTAATGTACAAAATATCCTCTATTTACAAAGTAGGAGATTGGCTCTATATGCTACATTCTTTGTAAAAAATCTGGGGAAATGTCATCCTCACATTAAAGGTCAATCCAATAAGTCACTACAAAGTTATACAGCAAACAAAACTTTGGATGTCTTTGAAATGCTTCTGATCACTCTGCTTTTTTTTTCAAAAGTGAGAAAATGAGAAAAGAAAATGTTCATTCTTTCATTAGTTATTGATGACCACTTTTTTTTGGAGTGTCATGGGTGGATGGAGCCTAGCAGCTGACATTGGGCAGAGGCAGGGTACACCCTGGACAGATTGCCAATCACCCTCAAATATTTTACTATCAATAAAAAAAAAACAGCAAAAAGAAACGTAAGACAGCAAATAAGCCTTGAATATAATTTTCAGTAAAACAAAAACATATAGAGGACACTTGAAAAAAGAGAGATATATTATTTGATTATTGCTTTGCTCTCTGCAACTACAGATGGTCCAAGGCCGACCCAGAAAGAAATAATCTCTCTGCGGGCGTTCATGCTTCTCTTCCTCAAGCAACTCATCCTGAAGGTATATCCCACCTGTCTCTATTCACGAAGCCCCATTCACAACTTGATTTTGAGCTGCAGAATGAAACGATTGGAGATTGTCAATCCTCCCTGTGTTGTCCTGTCATAGCCAGTCTCCTTCTAAATGTATTCAGTGTGATTTATTTATTTCATTTAGAAAGTGTGTGTGCTAGGAAGCAAACTAGTTGTGCTGAGTCTAATTCAATTAAATCAGTAGTCAGCCAAGTGAAAATTAATCAGTGACAGTTTGGGTAATTATTTTGATAATCACTTATAATTCAAGTAAAGACAGCAAACATTTGTTAGTTCCAACTTTCCAAATGAGACAAACTGATGATTTTCTTTGCTTCAATTAAATGTAATTGACTCCTTCTAGAGTAGAAAGTTGAGTTCTGTTTATCTGTATCAGACATAGTTAGCTCTTATATCTTTTTTTTTTGTTTTTGAAATATATGACAGGTATTTGACATGATATTTTTAGTGTCACTGACTAAATTAATGGAATTATTCAAAAGGTAAAACATACACTCATCATAAAAGTACAAAAAGTATCAGAGTGCTGGACTACTTAATACACATTAGATTAATTTCTTTTAATTCATATTGCACAGATTCATTTGGTGTATTCATTCCTTTGTCCCAGTATGCTCTAGCCTCTGCAGATAATTATCTTGTCATGTTCTGTAACAGGTTGTCCAGGGCATGGCAGAAATAAGAGGAAATGGACAGAAAACAGAATTAACAAACGAGCCAAACAAGTCTTATCTGCTTGTTCAATCTCTTCTTCCATAGAAACCTGAATTCCCATGTATTTCATTGCACACCCAGTCTTAGCACAACAGTATAAAGTGTCACACAATTAGTGTTCTTCCTCCAGTAATGTCTAGCACCATCTTCTTTAATATGACAAATTGAAAAATACTAATGCAATTACACTTCTCCAATTATTTTCCTTGCTCATCATTTATTTGTTTATCCTATTTTTGCATTCTTTCAGGACCGAGGTGTGAAGGAGGATGAGCTGCAGAGCATCCTCAACTATTTGTTAACAGTATATGAGGTATTTAAGGAGGAGTCTGTTCCTGCTCCAAGTTAATTTACTCTCTGTGTTAGTGTGCATTAAGCTACAAGGTTGCATTTCATCATCAGAGTTGCCAGTCTATGAGAAGTCAATTTTTTCCACCATTTAAAGTACCCTGTAAAATAAATGAATCATTTTGATGACAACGATGACCAACCATTGCCCTTACAGTACAGTAGTTGGAAGGTGTCCCCGTGGCCCAGGTGTTACAATACAAAGGCATATGCATTATAACTTCAATGCAGTTTCAGTTACAGAGTCTTAGCAAAGAACAAAGACTATATTCTCTCTATGTGCATCCTCCCTTTTCCTATTTCCTTTTTTCCTCTCATTTTCTTGCACTCACGGTTTGTCTGCAGGATGAGAATCTGCATGATGTGTTGCAGTTGGTGGTTGCCCTCATGTCTGAGCATCCAGCCTCCATGATACCCGCTTTTGACCATAGAAATGGGATACGGTAAGCCCTTCAGGGATAGACTCAATCTCTTCGCTCTTCGGCGCAAAATGAAGACGTGATTTAAAAAAATAAACCTAAGCACCTAGCCCTTGTGCTGTTGTTGTGTGTCTATGAGATGCATGAAATATTCATGAGTTCAGTTAGGAAAAGACCTATGTTTGGAAAAAATAACAATATTAACATACTGATTTCACAGTATGACACGGATGATCAAACCAACCTCATGCAACCCTTTAACATATAAATGCACACAGTATGAGTTCGAAGCAATTTATTGTGGAAAGGCTGTTGGTTTCATTAGGACATTCAGTTAATGTTAATGTAAATTCTCCCTGAAGGAATGTAGTTGTCAGCTAACCAGAGTAGAGCCTTTTCATCAACAGGGCTATACTTTATTCTGTCATGACAGTGTGCTGTTGCCAGCTTTCGCTGCTTGTTTCTTTTCCAGGGTAATTTACAAGCTCATGGCCTCTAAGAGTGAAAACATTCGAGTGCAATCTCTCAAAGTCCTTGGCTACTTCCTCAAGCATCTGGGCCACAAGTAAGTGACCGATTACAAAGCTATGTAATACTATGTAATTACACACTCTATGTGTTTTTGATAATGAGTCGTCTTAAGATTAATCAATTGTCCGATATCTTTTATTTGTCTGATGTTGATATCTGCTCTGTGTTGTTTTACCATTTTAAGTCTCTCCATGACCTTGCGGTGTTCAGGATACCAACAATACTGCAATTTCATGAATCAGGCTTTACATCCAGAGAGATGATTCATCCGTTCTTGCCACTCCTTTTGAAAAAGTCTACAATTACAAAAGCCAGAAATCTTTTGAATGAGTGCCAGTTTTGAAAATTAGGCTGCACATCTTCGTATAAGACCTGAATTCTTGGCGCTGCACCTTAAAGCCATACTTTATATAAATAATCTAAAATAATAAATAAGGAATAAATAATAAAGTACCTACTATGTCAGCATAGCCACAGTGTACTGCAAACCGGAGAGGGGAGAGTGCCTATGGGTGGAGAGGCTGTGATTCAAAATGCAGGAAGCAGGGAGAGGATTTCGCTGTGTTTGCAGTGAGTGGGCACCAGGTGTTACTGGTGCTTGCCGAATGGAGCGGACAGCCACTGGCGCAAGTGAAAGTCCCATATTCTCAAGGGACACAAGGACTCCATGAAAGCCTGCCTTTCACCCCTCACTTAAATAGCTTTCATACAAGCACTCTCTGAAGTCACTATGAGCTAGTGCCACTCATAAATAATTTAACACGTTCCTTCCATGCTATGCTGATTTTTTTTCCCCTTTTGAACTTGTAATTGCAAATAATCAGCCACCTAATCATAAACTAAAAGATAAGATGTTGTTAAATTGCATATGAAGTTGGTAGTTTTAGAACTAAATGTGCATCCTGCTGTATTATTACCCTGTCTTCTACAACTTCAACCTCAGCTCGCTGTGCATCATCAGTCTGACCTTTTCTCCCAAATCTCCATATTTATACAATTGTGAGAAGTGCTACTCCTTTTCTTCTCCAAATTGCCAACCTATGCAAATATGTACATAAAAAAAAAAGTCGCTACTCATCTTGAGGCAGTGGCAGCAACTTTGGGTTAGCATTGTGACATAAGTCCTTATGCTGTTTGCAGAAGTGGTTTGTCACTGCTGAGCCTTTTCACCCATGCAATGCTTCTGTTGTATCTTGGAGCCATTCCTAGTGACAGGCTCTCTTCGTTATCCTACACACCTCCAACAAAATTATCCCTATTTATGACAGCAGGCAGTTCCTGACACTTGCCTCCAGAGCCCGGCTCTCAGTGGGTGAGAATAGGCAAGCAAGCTGACGGCACTCACTGATCCTCACAGTGGCTTAGGAAGCTCTAAACAAGGCACTTTAGCATTATGTCTGTGTGTGTCTATCCACAGGAGGAAGGTGGAGATCATGCACACACACAGCCTCTTTACTCTCCTGGGAGAGAGGCTCATGCTGCACACCAGCACTGTGTCCGTGACAACCTACAACACTCTGTATGAGGTAACAAAACATTTTCATCTCAACCCTACTAAATTACTGCACCACTGGTCTCTGTGCACAGTGTTTGTGACCGATGTCTTCTCACCCCCAGATTCTGACAGAGCAGGTCTGCACACAGGTAGTTCACAAACCTCATCCTGATCCTGACTCCACTGTCAAAATTCAGAACCCAAGTAAGCCTGCTGTGTGTTGCATTTACTTTTACTCTTTCTAAATGACTGTCTCCTCAATATGAGTATATTTGTGTTTGTGTGCATGTGATAACAGTGATTCTCAAGGTGGTTGCCACCGTACTGAAGAACTCAGCCCCCAGCGTGGAGCTGATGGAGGTTCGGCGTCTCTTCCTTTCAGACATGATCAAACTGTTCAGCAACAGCCGAGAGAACAGACGGTGAGGAGAAGTTAAACTGCCTTTCCCTCACCCACTCTGTCAATTGTCTTACTGATTAATGTATGGAAGAGAAATAAAAGGCCCACTGTTCCTCCTCCTTTCACCATTTTAATAGGCTCTCATCGATGCTAAATCGTCTAAAGACATGCAAATGTTCTACAGCAAATGATTCTGTGACAGACTTTTTCGGTCTCACACCTTATCTCTCCATCTGACGGACACACTTTAAGACATATTACAGTTAAATTATAAGACTTAGGAAACAATTAACCTAAATAATTAACATGATTTCCCTTCAATTAATGGAAAGGGGGTGCAGAGAGTGCAGTGGTTTCGGCATGCGCCCCATGTACAGAGGCGTGGTGGCTGTGGGTTTGATTCCCACTCATGGCCCTTTGCCACATGTTTATCCCCCGACTCTCTCCTCATTTCCTGTCATACCTTCATCTAAATAAAAAGGCAAAAATGCCAAAAATAATAATAAAATAATTTTAAATTAATGGACAGAAAGTGCTTTGTCAAGTCAAACTGTTGAATTGGAAAAACAAAACACAAAACAATTAATTGGCTTTCACTTGCTTGCCCACTTTATATCTTGGCTGTCATTTTGTTTTACGGGATGTTGCTGCCAACTAATATATGAATGATCAAATGATCCAAACAGGCTGTTGCAAAAACGCCAACGACTACGTAACACAAAGAAAGTATTGATGAGATGCAGAAAGAATAATTGGCCCAAACATTTTGAATTTTAATGGAAAAACTCAAAGTTGAATGTTAATTTTATTACTAACATCAACTACAGATGTTCAAGTTTTTTTAAAGAGGAGGATCAGACCCTGGTTATCTGGCGCAGGTTATTTTCTTTCATCATGTGATGATGTTTGTTTTGCAGGTGTCTGCTTCAGTGCTCCGTATGGCAGGACTGGATGTTTTCTCTTGGATACATCAACCCTAAAAACTCTGAAGAGCAAAAGATCACTGAGATGGTGTACAACATCTTTCGCATTCTGCTCTACCATGCCATCAAGTATGAGTGGGGAGGATGGCGCGTGTGGGTGGACACACTCTCTATAGCCCACTCCAAGGTTAGTTCTGTGTTGTACACCAAAGAGGAAACACTGACTCCCTTTTATTTATTTTTTATTAAGTAAACTGACCTTCATAGTTGTTTGCATTGTGAATATTTGGCTAAAATTGCCTATAATTGTTTACAGGTGACATATGAGGCTCATAAAGAGTACTTGGCTAAGATGTATGAAGAGTATCAGCGTCTGGAGGAAGAAAATATTAAGAAAGGGAAGAAGGGTTTTGTCAGCACCATCTCTGGTCTATCTGCTCAGGCCTCTGGCATCAAGGGTGCAGTTGAGATCAGAGAAATGGAGGATAACTCCCAGACACCTGAGAGTGAGAAGGACTATGAGAGTGCGGACTCGCACAATCTGCTGGCTGACCGGAAGGGGCCTGAAGAGGGCCTCAGAGGAACAGAGGGTGCGGTAGACGGGGTCAGGGTCGAAGTTCACGATCTCCTGGTGGACATCAAAGCCGAAAAAGTGGAGGCGACAGAGGTGAAGTTAGATGATGTGGACTCCGAAACTCTGGGAGTATCTCAGAATGGAGCACTGGTGGAAGTGGATTCTCTTTTGGATAATGTTTATTGTGCCGCGGTGGAAAAGCTCAACAGTAATGTTAACAGTGTGTTGTTCCCAAAGGGCAGCATGAATGACCAAAATGCACCCCCTCTCATCACTCTGGATGACGACAAGGACACCATCCCTAACAGCAACAACTTCCTGTTTGTCAAGGTGGCAGGTAGCATGGACCTCAGTCCAGCAGAGCCTTTGGTCCTGCCCTGCCCAGAACCTCCAGTCCACACCAGCGCTAGTGAAAAACTGGGGCTTCTCGCTCACATGACAGGCAACTCCGACCTTGACTCCTTACCTAGTATTCTAGAAAGGGATGAGTTTGAACTACAGGCGGCGCTGGAGGGCATCAGCTCCGTGGCTGCTACTGAGGCCCGGGCCTCCTCCAAAACTCCAGAGGTGACTGAGAGCAAAGCTGCAGTGGTGTCTGAAGGGGACACCTCGGCTGTTAAGGCCAGCGGTGCAGCAGACGCAACAAGCAACAATTCAGACACAGAGAGATCAGAGGATAACAAAGACAAAGAGAAGAAGATTCAGACGACATCCACCACACAGGTCGGTCTGAGGCTAAGTACTCTTGTAGCTCATTCATGTAATATCCACACAAAAAAGACATACTTTAATACGTACTGATGCAAATGACGCTGGCATGAATCTGCCCCATGTGTGACTTTAGGTAGCATGTCAGAGAAACAAGAGGCAAGACATGTAACAATACAGCTGGTGTAACATGGTGTGTCCCATCCTGCAGTCACCAATTTGACTCTATCTCTACCTCCGCTGCCGGCTTAAAGGCAGAGGCACAGTGCACCCCCTCCATTCTATTCATGCCTTTCATACAGAAAAAAAACTTCCGCCTTGAACAAGTTGTGTAAAAGAGGCTAGTTTTAAGACATTGCAGCATCAGAGTCACAGAGTGGAAATCAAGGAGAGAGACCTTGCCTTGCCCATCCCTGGTTGCAATGGGAACAGAATGGCTTGGCAGGCAGCATCCCTGTGAGACCCAGGAAAGTGGGTTGCTGGAATAGCTGGATGAGCCAACAGGAGGGCAGAAATAGACAAAGCATTATTCTGCAACAGTCGCTTGGGATTTGTTCATTTCCTCCCCCTCCTCTCGTATATGAGCCTTGCTCTTTCTCAGAGGTCAGGCTCTTTTAGAGCCTCGTAGACAGGGTCACTGATGGAGAGCCGGTGGGAGACGGGCTTTATTTTTAAACCTCTCTCTGCTGTTGCATGATTGCTCATGTTCCATTCATCACTGCTGCTCTTTAAACAGGCTTACTGGACCTTCGCGGGCTCATTCATCATATATCTAGACATATTTTTTCTTTACCTGTAGCCAGGAAGAGGTTGCTTGAGGATTCACTTTAATCTGGCAATTCATCATTCTTAGAGAATAGTATGACAGCAGCATTATATCGCATTAAGGACACACTATAGATCTTGATTAAAGAATATGATCAGCAACTAGTCTGTAAACAGTATCTCATGATTTTATGCTCATGAATTGGCCTCCCATCAGAGTCTAGGATGTCTAGCCACTCAGATGGAGAGGGACATACGTGTGGACTTGGGCTTCAGGGGGATGCCCATGACAGAAGAGCAGCGACGTCAGTTCAGCCCCGGCCCACGTACCACCATGTTCCGCATCCCAGAGTTCAAATGGTCAGCCACGCACCAGAGACTGCTCACTGACCTGCTGTTTGCACTGGAGAGTGACATCCATGTCTGGAGGAGGTGTGTGAAGTGGTTTATATGTGCATGAGAGACACAGAGAGGGAGTGTTAGCATGGTGCTTGGCGTGATTCTCTGATTATTATCAGAACTAATGTATAATATGGTAATAATAATAGAATAAATTAATAGTATAATAATTATTATGGTAATGATGTTATTACTGTATTGAGTCATTTATTGAATTTGTCTTTTTTATCTATATACATCCTATAAATATTTTCATTAGTTCATATTGAAATTGATAGTTGCCATTCATATAGTGCAGGAAAAAAACGCTTGAACCAATAGTAATCCAGGTCTTTCTCTCTTTCCCCTGCAGCCACTCCACCAAATCTGTCATGGACTTTGTTAACAGTAATGAGAACATTATTTTTGTCCACAACACTATCCACCTCATCTCACAAATGGTAGACAACATCATTATCGCCTGTGGGGGGATCCTGCCTCTTCTCTCAGCGGCCACTTCTCCTTCTGTAAGTGCACCTCCCTGTCTTCACTGTGGGGGAATAACGCCATCTAGTGCTAGTTTATTATAACCTACTGTATGTGCTGTGCCGGAGGGACATAAAACTTATTTCTGTTACAATTAATGCTTAGTGCATTAATATGGTACAGTTTCATTAGTTTGTAATTAACTGTGTGTCATTCAAGGCTACTTTTCTTCACACACTACTGTAATTCTCGGACCTAATCGGCAGGTTTTAACTAAAAAAGGATTTTAATAAAGTTCTTTTATTTATTTTGTTTGTGCACATCTAGAATGCAAAGGTAATTATTCATGCTATTTTAATTCATCTCTTCTTTATACTGTATTTACATCCATTTTCTGCTCGTTAACCAGATCTGAAAATGTACTATCCCTCTGGACTGGTACAGATGGTATCCTTCTAAAACATGTGCCTTAAGAACCTTTTCCATTTTTCAACACAAATGAAAGGAGAGCTGACAAAAAAGTGTCTGCTTTAGTTTGGCCCCCAAAAAATAATAGAATATTACCTTATGTGGAGCCGGACTCAGATTAAACATTTCTACAATTGTGAATATTATCTCTGCTTCCTTAGTGATAAGCCTCTACTCAGCCCTACATAATAATAATAATGGTCCATGCTGCTGCTCAACTCCCTATGTTTCTGTAAAAAAAAAAAAGAAAAAGAAAAAAAAGCTTTAATCTCAGCTGAGAGAATGTCCACTTTTGTTTTGTGTGACCTGTGTCTTCCTTTTGGTTATACAAGATGGAGGTGGACAACATCGAGACAACACAGGGCATGTCCTCAGAGACCGCCATCACTTTCCTGTCCCGTCTCATGGTTATGGTAGACGTGTTGGTGTTTTCAAGCTCCCTGAACTTCAGTGAGATTGAGGCTGAGAAGAACATGTCCTCCGGTGGCCTGATGCGTCAGTGCCTTAGACTTGGTGAGATCATGATTTTATGTTTTGCTGCAATATATGTGACTGTCAGTTCGCATTTCCAGTGAGGGAGTGAAACAAATGTGGGCTTTTGGGAGGTAGACCCCATCTTTTGTCAGTTACAGTACACTGGAAAATTGAGGAGCTAGCGCATGCCATGACAATATTCTCTTCACACACGTATAATTCTTCTAATCCCTGGAAATCTTCTGTTTTATCAACAAAGCTAATTAATTAAGTCCTTGAGTCGTTTGCTAATTGTACACTAAATTGGAGAATACTTGTGGGTATCCAGCAGTACAAACTGACATGGCCATCATTTTTGAATTCATATGAAGAGGAGAGAATTATTTGCACCACAATTAGACACTCACTTTGTGTGTGTTTGAATGTACATAAGGGAGATTTTTATCCCCCCGTGACCATGAATTCACAGGGAGATGTATAGTCTTAAGTATGTCCGTCTGTCCATCCGTAATATTTTTTCGTGCGAAGCATATATCGTGAGCTATACACACCGTCTTCAGCAAACTTTACGCATAAATTAATCATGATAAATAGTTGCACCTTTTGATATCTTGATTCGGGTATGTCATCTTCAGATGAGCCTTGTTTTATTATGTTAGATTTTAAACTTAAATATATTCATTGCTAACTTCAGAATTAATTTTTTTATTTTATTTTATTGAAGCAAAAGTAATAAGAGTTCCCACATAAAGCAGGCTTAGAAAATGTGTGTGTCTCTTTGTCTCAGCATGTGAGAGTGTATCTGTGTCAATATCTGTTTGTGCCTGTGGGTCTCTGTGTGCACAAGCCTGTTTACTAGATTGCTGGCTCCAAGTTGTGCTTTTAGGGGATGGGAAGTGGCTTTCGGATGTCAGTGTCCTTGTTGCGACCGAACAATCCCTTGTCACCAGATTTAGTGTGAAATCAGTCTGGCTGCTGATTTCCTTTTGTGACAGCCTGGAACAAATAGTCATCAGAGAAAGCTGATTAGTTTTAAAGAGATTATGCATGTTATCAACATTTAAATTTCATTTAACTTTGAAATGAGAGCCGGTACGTACTTGTATACTCTTGTGTGTGTTTGTGTCTCTGTGTGTGAAGTGTGTTGTGTGGCTGTTAGGAACTGTCTGGAGTGCAGGCAGAGACACAGACACAGGGGAAATAAGTCTTCCATTCACAACATCCATAAAACTCAGGAAATCCTGCTAAATGCAATGACTTCCAACAAGGTAGGCTGTGATGTCATACATTTGTTTTTCTATACCCTTAGTGGCAGATCTCATCTATACAATTAATGAGTCATATTTTACCCCATAGCATAATGTGACCTAAGCTGTGATGCTCAATCAGTTCTCCTATTCTCAGTGTATTAATTAATACACCCTCTGATGCTAAAACTGTATGTATACTAACCTACATGTTGGTAGACTTCTCTCAGTCCCTGACATTAAATAACTTTTTTCAGTGAGCTTCGACTAGTTAGAGGTAAAAGTCATATTGTGTTATTTTCTTCTGTAGACAGCTATAGAGCCTGTGCCTTGTAACCTGTCTCCCATCAAGGATCCTGATCGCCTTCTGCAGGATGTGGACATCAATCGTCTGCGCGCTGTGGTGTTTCGTGATGTTGTGAGTGCAGGTCTATGTATGAATGGTGCCTGTTTAGCTATGGGTAGAGAGGACGAAAAAAGAGATATTTTTTTTCCTTGTCTTGCAAACACATGCACAATGTAACACACTTTAATCAACAGGTGAAACATCTAAGGAGCCTGCTAGATTTCAATGGTTCTATTTAAAAAAAAGTATCAGCATGTTCGACAATAATGGCAGTGACAGAAACATTCTGAACCATTTCATGCAGCATTAATGGATTGTGTAAAATTAGATTGAATAAAAAGTGGTATAATGTACTGTGATTCCTCTCCACAGGATGACAGTAAGCAAGCCCAGTTCTTGGCTTTAGCTGTGGTGTACTTCATCTCTGTCCTCATGGTCTCCAAGTACCGTGACATCCTGGAGCCCCAACGTGAGACTGCCAGGATAAGCAGCCAATCAGGCCGCAGCATGCGTCAGGAGATCAACTCACTAACCAGCACAGGTGTTGACTGACAGCGGTGTCCTACCTTTTATTCATCCATTCATTCATGTGTCAGATACACATGAATGTTAAGTGTCCTTGGTCCTCTCTGAGCTCATCTTTAGCTGAGAGCTCATTCAGTATAATAGCAGGGATACCTGCCTCCATTCCACTGGCTCGCATATGATTTATTCATGAGCTCTGCTAATTGCACTGCACAAAATTAAATGTGGAGGCAAATGGAGACTGGGAATGGAGATGATAGTAATGAACTTGAAAAGGCATCATTGTTCTCTCTGAAATGAAAGGTAGAATGTGCCTCAAGTCATAAATCATACATTAAAAGTCACATGAAAGGAAATCAGTGGATGCATACAAAGGTTTAGCGCAATGGCTGCTGAAGTGCCAACTTGCTATGATGAGATACACAGATGAGCATGCTTTATCAGCTTCTATTCAGACAAAGGGTGAAGTGAGTAAAAGAAACGGGCAGAATAGGAGCGAGGCCAAAGGAAATATGACTTACAATACTCAAGAGCTCGGAGCACACACAGAGATGGGAAAGCAGCAGCGTGCTGACCAGCCACTGTGGGTTTTTGGGGCAATGGAGCCAAGCTTTCTATTTTCAGCCCCATCTGTCAGTGCCCATTAGGCAAGCAATCCACCAGAGGAGAATGGGATCATAGAGGTTGCTGGGAGGAGAGAGGCACACTGCCGCCTTCATAAATTTTACCATAAAATGGGGGAATTTTCCAGACGGCATGTGGCAGACGATTGTCTGATCGGCCAGTAAGCCAGATGACTTGCTGGCTAAGTCAGGCCCTGTTGATCTTGTTAGGGGGCCCGTGATGAATATTAATATGGTCTACCTTGCACATAGGTAACCACAGGGGCAGGATGAACCAAAATCAGACTTGACATGCACCTATGCCAGTTTCTGGGATAATCAGCATTTACTGGGTCAAGTTGATCACTGTATAGACATTGTATCTGTAATGTACGAAGAACCAGTATGCCACAGATTTTCACATTCTTGGTTCGCACTCATCTTATCTCATGTATGCAGAAAGGTACATAGTACAACTATTCAACAACAACAACAACAACAACTATCTCCACAGTTTCAAATCAGTTAAAGAGATGTGCCTCTGAAGGGTTCAGGCTGGAGGAAGTTGAACAAAAGGATTCATGTTTTATTAGTATAGAAGGAGAGCAACAGAGATAATCTCACTGGAGGATCAGAGCCTCTGGAGAGAGCTCTGAGAAGCTGTGTTGCCACATGACTCTTTTCTTAACATGCTACATTTATTTTTGACTATAAAATACAGCTGGGAAATACAAGTTCATTAAATAGTTCATCAAATCCCCATTTCTTAAGCTTCTTGAAAATATTTTCTTAATTTAGTAGGTATATAGAAGGAGTAATTATCATAAATACTTTACATGTAAATCGCCAATAAATATTGTTTAGAGAATTATAGAAATTACAATAATTATTGTTGGTGTGTGTGTTCTACAGAAACACCCCTATCATTTGACAACAGTAAGGACCATTCGGCATCCTCAGAGGATGTCCACATGGAAAGCTCCCTTCCCCACACAGACTCTGGTATCGGAGAGGACCAGGTAGCCGGCCTCCTTAATGGATCTGACTTGGACCCCAGAGCAGGAGGGCCAGATGCCATGAGTGAGCTCATATCTACACTGTCCTCAGAGGTGAAGAAGTCTCAGGAGGGTCTGTCTGAATCACCCAGCATGGGGGTGCTGACCTCATCTTCTTCCATCAGCATTAGCCAGCCCAAAAGGGGCATTAATGTTAAGGAGATTCTGAAAAGCCTGGTGGCAGCTCCACTCGAGGGCGTGGAGTCTGGATTGGAGACTGTGTCCTGCCCAGACCCTTCAACCAAGTCACAGACCATGCTACCCATGCAGTATCACTCCTTTGACAGGTGAGAATGTGTCATTGTTTCTTTGCCTCCATGCTGGCGACAGCTGGGGCCAGAGGAGTTATGTTTTGTCTTTCCATCCATAAGTCCATTTGTATGCCTGTCCCATTCTTGTGAATACGATATTGTATGTCACAAAAAAACTCCTTGAGGAAATGTCTTCAAATCTGCTCAAACGTCCACATGGACTCAAGGATGAACGGTGTAAAATTTAATGGTCAATGTCTCAAACTTTTTTGCCATAGCTAAAGAATTCATGCACTAATTATGATAACATTTCAAACAAATGTATAATTGTCATGGTTCACTATTTGATTTGTTGTTTCCTTGCTGAAACGTAACAGAATGATCTGGCCTGTTTGTTCTGTTACATTTCTGCAAGATAGTAGAGAGGACCTGAATGCAGACTCAAGGCAAAAACAGGGAAGGTGCGGTTCAATGATTTTAATAGTAAAATATGTAAACCAAAACTTAGAGGCACAAAGAGGGACAAAAAACAGATGATCTGAAAAAACAGATGTCCAAGCAAATACAAGAAACAGGCAGAGTCCAACTACAAGCAAACTGATACAAACACAAGGAAATACTCTGACAACATGAGGCTGGAGCATGTGACAAGACATTTACATCAAACACAACAAAGTGGTAGAGAAGGCCAGAAACACAGACTATATACTAAGGTAACGAGGGAATGACAAACAGGTGGCACAGGGAAGAGGACACACAGTTGGAGGCAGGTGGAAACAATCAGGCAATCACAGTGGAGAACAAGAGGTTTTGCCTGTTTTAGCAGATTTACACATTAATTAAATGTTACATCATATTATATTATATATATATTCACCATGTTATTGGTACTGATGTTTTTTTTTTTTACCAACCATTCCAAGCTTCCACTGTATTCCAACTATTTTTCATGTGAAAATCAATCAAATACTTCCTGGAGTCCATCACCATGAAAATGTAGTCTGCATTGTAAGTAAAGTAAAGGAAAGTACGCATTAAAAACACCATTATAATGTAACTTTGACCAAAACAGAGTCAGACTATTTCTTACAGAAATGAAAGACTGATTGTTCCTGAAATTATAAAATAACACCTTAAATTAAAAAAAACTAAACTACACAACTTGCATTTTAAATCCAAACACACTTAAAATATATTGTTGTTTTTAATAATTAAAGCAAACTTTGTCAAAGCCAGAAACAATCCCTTATGCTAAAATAAAAAATAAATTATATAAGATCATATATTATCTTGTTTTTGACTGTATCGTACTCAGGGGTTTATATATCTCTGAGGACAGCTAGCAAACATTTAATGCCGTGAAAGATGTTTTTGAGTGAGTGGGTCTGTGTGTGCTATCTCTCAAGTGACCGTAACATTGATGTTAATCATCTGGGTTTATCTTAGTTGTCAAGTGTACTGCTAATGGTTTTTAAGCAGCACGCAAGGCATTATTCATTTCAGGCCACTTGTATTGTACTCTCCCCCACAGCAAGGAATTCCTGTGTTTGAAAAAGTCTCTGAAGCACGGTGGCACTTCTGCGGTTTATTTACATTCCTGGATTAGATAAAAAAAACAGAGTAATCTGTCTGGATTTGAGAGTTTACAAACCAGCTCCTGCAGGGATTTCAAGCTTCAGCTCCCTCCTGATCCCTTGCCTATGCTTGGCAAAGTTTTGAAAATCATAATTCTTCTGAAGTAATTTGAGTTTGTTTGAATAAAAACTCTTCCTGTCCTCTGGACATCACTGATTTGGTGGAGTTGTCACGTGTGTCTGTGTAATCACTGCCAGGCCCCAAAGAGACAGCAGAGGACACAGTGGGTCGGGAGTAACAATGGGGCCTTCCTTCTGTTCATTGTATACTGCTTGCTGCTGAGCTGGGCTGATGTGAGCCAGATGAATAGGGGAGAAGATGGAGGACTATGTGGGGAGAGGACAACTGCGAGGGTGGGGGTCTCCAGGGTGTTGATGACAGATTAAACAGAAGCGGCCTCACGCCACACCACGGCCAGGCCTGTCGCACTCACCGCTCACATCTGTAATAGGAACTGGCAGCCTGAAATGAGTTGCCACAGCAAAGAGTATTATTTTTGAAATGCTTTCACACAAACCCTCCTGGCCACATATGCAACTTTGTCTCATGCTTTTCATGTCACTCCCTCTCCAGCCTCCATTTGCTGTGTCTAATTGTTTGCCACCTGCCAGTGAAATGAGCTGCCAGACATGGGCAGGCCTTTCATTTGTCTGTCAGGCAGGGAATAGATTGGGAGTGACAACATCAAAAAAGAAAAAAAAGGAGAGAAAAAATGGCTTAAAGTGGAATGCAATGGGGCAGTCGTTGCAGTGGCCCCCTCCACCAACAACTTTCAGAGGGGAGGAGTTTAAATTGCTCAACATCCAGATTTTCTTACTTTATATTAAGTTAATCCTCAACTTCCTCCCTTTCTCCGTTTTATTCTCATAAAGTCTCAAAATTAGCTCCATGAGATATTACTTGTCCTCACATATTGGATTTCCCCAAGATGTAGAGCATTGATTGCTGGTTTTAATTGATTTTGTGAGTCCGATGTAAACCCATTTCCTCTGTATCTATCCTTCTATTCCTGAGTAAAACACTGTTAGATTAGATTCCCTCTGTTGGATTTATGAAGGAAATGTTCCTTCATTTTGAACATCACACCACAGTCATCTCCCACTGCAGACCCCATTAATATTAATTCCAGATTAATCCATGCTTTATTCTCTGCAACTCAATTAAGACAATTCTATTAATAAAATATGTGCTAGATAATCTATACATGATTCATGAGAACTCAGCTAGTGAATTATTCATTTAAAGAGGTTCATGTTTTATCAACATCCTGTAGCTCTAATGTAACATCCTAGCTATGCCAGCTGGAGAAGAACAGGCAGGCCTCTACTGGAAAATGCGTGCAAGCGATACATTTTGAAAATTAAATTAAATCCGTACCCAGTTTTGACAAATCATGCATGTTTTGATATCTGTCGATACAATTTTACAGAGGAGAGTAGTATAGAGATCTCAAAGAATTAAATTGTGTTTTATTTGATTTGATTGTACAGCACTTTGGTCAACCTCAGTTGTTTTTAAATGTGCTCTATAAATAAAGTGGATTGGATTGGATTGGGATAAATTATCCTTGTCATCAGTTTTCTTCAGAGCACAGCTCTATCTCTAGAGATTTTGATATTTTAGTGATATATATATGATAAATATATTTTTATTTTAAACTTTTTGCTTCCTGGTTGAGTGGCTGTCAACCAGGTAGCAGTGTGTCCCTTAATTTCTAAATAATCTACTTTTATATGTTCGATCCATAGAGGGAAACTACAAAGCTATGTCATGTGTTACATAAAATATCATAGTGCTTATAATTTTGAGAAATCAACTGGATAAAAGAAAAGGATGTAAGATAAATTACCAAAAATCATGAAATATATCGCAGCCAAGTAAGTTTGGTTTTTCATGGATTATAGAGCATCTTTTCACCTGAGAGATGGAGGTTTGAATATATACAGCAATAGCAACATAAAACAGTAAATGTCTGTGTTGTTTTGTTTGGGGAATATCGGCTTCAGATGACAGCAGCCTTAGTTCGTGACAGAGCAGAGGTCTGGCCTGTGTCGCCAAGAGTAACTGCCGGAGATTGGACAAGACATTAGCTGGCACCCTCCCAAACCCAAAGGCCAACTGCAGACTTGATAAGGACAAGCTTTCCTTCTCTTTCCTGACAGGGGGCTCCTGCAGGGCCCAGTTGACTGCGTCATCTTTCATTCTTGGCCAATTAGATTTAATGTATCGTATGGCATTTGTGCTTTCATCCACTGTTACATGAAGTCATAAATGTATCTTTCATCTCCAGCATCGACAAGCTTTTCTTTACATTTTAAAATTCTTTACATTTACTGTAGCATTACGTTTCGCCCTCTTTTAGCATCATGTCATGTATTGTACAGTAGCTTCTACAAATAATATATGTGGAAACCCCCTGCTCAAATGGTCACATATTGTAATTAACAGATTCCGATACTAATTTTTTCCCCAACATCTTAGCACAGGCTGCATATAATATGACCTTTCCTCCTTATTTTGAGCTGCTGTACGCTATTAATTGATGCTAAAAGGCAGTCAACCAGTTGGAGTGGTCCTACCTTTGGAGACTTCTTAGTCTTATTGGTCTTGGTGACGCTTTTATTAATAGCATCAAAACACTTTACACTAACCCATATACATCTGTCAATACAGGTAACACAAAGTATTTAATTATTCTTGCTGTTGAGACACTTTTTTATCTTGATATGCAGACAATGTTCCCTTATTTTTTGAAGATGTAAGAGATTCTCTCTCAAAATGTGATCTCTTATGAAAGAGTTTATTCAAATATCCAATTGTGAAATAAATGATAAGAAGTCATCATTACGTACTCTCAACTCTGTTACAAAAGTGGAGCCACCAGATATGGAGGTGCCTGTGTTTTCCCATGTGAAATATGGAGGACCTGAAATACAATTCAGTCTAGAAAAGATTGTCCACATTATTTTTAAATCTATGGAATCAGACCTAATAAGATTAACACATTTACCAGTGTCTTTATTTGGTATGATATCAATTATAAAAATTAACAAGGTACATTCTTTTTAGTTCACTGCTCTTTTGCCCACCTCCTATTGGCTGCTGGGAAAAGTCCTTCCCATAATTTCACTATATACTGTATGAAAAGGTTAAGAGTTAAATCAGTCTTCAGAGAACAAAGGAAACATGTTTCAAATTATAAACTTTCAGGCTTTTCAGTTTCATCTGATAATAAATTGGTTCAGTCCTTCAACCATTCCATGAGCAGTGCCTGAATTGAATGAAAAAAGGTCCAGTTAAAAGACATGATCAGTGAATGTCTGAATATCTTATGATTAAATCACATGAAAAAAACATCGTATGAAAAAAAGTTAACCACGTGAAACAAACGGTACCAGTCAAAAGTGAGATGCAGTTTCACATTCGAGTGAATGAGAATGTGTCAAATTCTTTGGGAAAACCTCGCCCGTGTCTCTGGCAGAGGTCTCAGAGGTCATTAAGAAGCTTCCTGAGATTCACCCTGAAATGCTGAAATCTCTTGGTATCGTTGGACGTCTTGGCTGCCATTAGGTCAGACACAGGGCCTGTGGAATGGCAGACTGAATTGGTGATTCCCCTTTTCTTTTTTTTTTTTAAAGGAGATGGATCAGAGGGTGATTGGGGCATCGCACTGATCACCCTCTCTGGGAAAGGTGCAGGAAAGGAGGCTCGAATGTTTTCATTCTGCTTGAGGAACAGGAGACCAGCTCTTTACCCTTGTAGGGATAAAAGGGTTCATGAGAGTTTTCCAATCCTGGCATGAGTATGTTTTGTGCGCTGTGTATTGCTCTAGCCTACACGTGTAACTTCACAAGCTTTATACAGAAAGCAGTCTCTGAAGCACCCGAGGACAGTGGTTTCATGGGAGAACTGGTACAACTGTAACATCACAATTGCAACGCTTTTTTTTTCAACATGGAAACTTAAAGGTGTACTATATGCAAAAGTTCCTATCAAGCAATGTATACACTGAGAGAAAAACATAACTTCTAATCATTACTTATGACCCACTAGAGGTGTGCGGTAGTGTCTGTATCTGCATTCATTTTCTGTGTTTCCATGAATGTCTGGGTGCCATTGATTCTGGAGAACGATAGTTGATAGTTACGATTTTATTATTATTATTATCATTATTGTGCTTATTTTTCTTATTATATTTATCTTTTGTATATAAAAAAATTTCTCCAAAATATATGTATCTTGAATTATAGGTTTATATGCACATAGTACATTATGAATCATAATGGTGTTGATGTTCAGGTCTCCATGCACATAGAGTTTGCTTTTATCCATGTAACTGTATATACGTTTAACTATTTTACTGGGTTTATTCACATTTTTGTGTTTTATTTTTTCTTCTTAAAATTATGAAAACTTAAGCACTCATGGCTTACTCTGACTTTAGAATTGTTTGGTGCCACTCCTGCATCTATGCTTCTATGTTTTGAAAATAATGCCCAATGAGCCGTAGTCCTGTCAGTTAAAATACAGACAGTAGATATACAAATACATGTGGGCAACAACTGCTAAGCTGCCGCTGGAGAGCCTCTCACTAGCGTCTGGGATGTTTTCTGCTCTTCCAAGCAGAGCAAAGGGCAGCAGAGGGCCAACAGTGGCAAGAGCAAGTATAAAAAAAAAAGTGTAGTAGCTGGTCGGCTGGCCTCTTGCTCTCAGGTTTGTTTACTTTAGCCTCTTGTGTGTGTGTTTGCATTGCACGCGTTGTGCTGACAGATGGAGTTAAATGTCAGGATGTTTACCTCTCCAAATGTTCTGACTAACATCTGGGCATGCTCATGCTGGCTGGGCCTGAGAGCAATATGACACAATGAAGGTCATTGCTAATCTCCTCTCTTCTTCTAAAACATGTCAATGAATTTTAACTTATCCACTATGGTCTGGGGGTATTTAAGAAAGGAGGATTAGAAATTTAAAGTTGAAAATGTAAAATGTAAGGATAGCCTGGATTTTTGTCCCAAAATGACTGGAAAGCTTCTGTTTCAGGTGGTGGATTTACTGAGAAAATTGCTCTATTATGACGTCATTTGTCCTCAAGATAACCTTTTTATGGTAGCTAAATTGATCTTAACCTCTGGTCCCAGACTCGTTCGCAAACTCCAGCTTTCACTTATTGGGCGCAACTGTAAACCTACTGTATGACAATACTGAAAAAGTGTATTTCTCCCAGAGTTCTAGCTCAGCAGTCTTAGTATCAAGGCCATAAGTCAGAGTATATGAATAGTTCTGAATTTATTACAATTGGAGCCTACTGCCACCACCTGCAGTACTACAGCACCCTGGGGGATTTTGTTGTCTTTCTCAAAGGCTCTCTGGAAAGGAAGATACTTGCAAAAGATAGAGCATATTCCCTCAGCCTCCAACTTGTCCCTTTTTGCATCCATTTTGTAATTGTTATTTAATCTGCAGCAGTGTAGTCTTATGATGTGAACTGCCATAAATGTCTATTTTTACTATATCAGCCATAAATACATACATTGTTTTCTGTGCACATGTTAACGAAGCATATTGTGATTGTGTTTCCTGTAGGAGTGTGGTGGTGCCTGTGAAGAAAACGTCTCCTGGCAGCCTGGCAGTCAACACAGTGGGATGCAGCAGCAGCACCTCTGCTGGGCTGACAGCTGGCAGCACACCTAACATCTTTGCTGCTGCCTCTGCAACCCCTAGAAGCATGATCAATACCACGGGTAAGTCTTGCACAAGGTTACTGGAATATAGTGTGCTTTCACAGTTAAAATACGAGCCAATGTGCGTCATATTTTTGTAATACTACTTCATGGCAATTTTTTGAGAGTGCTTAATTTTAATAAATGCTGTTAATTTTTTATGGCCCAGTCTTTTTTTTCTTTGATGCCATTGCACAAAACTAAGCCCCCCGCCCCCCCCCTTGGATCCTGTGATCGTGTGCGTCTGTGCAGGGACCCATGCTTACCACTAGATGGCCATCTTTACCTTACCATCAGTGTCTGAATTGGCCACCAGTGCACTGAAAAATAAAAACTGCAGCACTTTGACCACTAGGATTTCTCCTGATACAACCAAATCAAGCAATCCCATTTTAATCTACATTATACATTTCATTATAAAATGAAACAAATGCTTTTACAGTAGTGAAAATAATTTGTATCCATGACTTTCCTGTGTAATGTGTCTATCTGACTGCATGCTCTCTCCCTCCCTCCCCACGCTGTCACGTTGCCTCTCGTTTTGGCTCTGCTGCATTGAGCTGGTTCCACCTCAGGGTCTGTAGTCTGGGCCTCTGAAAGGACCCACTTAACACCAAGAACCATTAAGGGCTCCAACACCTTTTTAATGTACTCCATTAAAAAGAAATCTTTCCCTCTCCTCTCTGAGCCCCTCGGCAGGAATGTGAGAAATGTATCCAAGTCAAAGTGTGCTTTCAGCTAAAGCCACAGGCTCTCACCCAAACCCCATGATCTCACTCATTTTGGATTTAAACTCTCACAAGGACAGTTATAATAATAATTTTGTACTTTTATATTATTCTTCCAAGACGTTTTGACTCAGGACTTTAAATTGCAGTTGCCACGGTACCCTAAGTTTGGCTTTTATACCAAAAATAAGAGTAATGAGTTACAAAAGTTACGCGGATGCTGTTTTAGTATATCGGCCAATTCTTCATATTTTTAGTCCTAGTAAGGAAAATAGTTCCATATGTTGCCTCTGGCACTAGTTGCAACAACCATCTTAGGTGCACATCTTACCATGTTTTCATTTGTTTGACGTGGTTGACATTTGCTGACTGCTCAGGTCCACTGTCAGGGTTTTACACTTTTTCGTTATTTCGTGTTTTTGTTTCAAAGATTTAGGCCTTCGTGCCATTACATACAGCCAGTGGAAGTGACACTGACATGTACTTTTAGTGAACATATTTAACGTAAAGGCTGAGTATTAGATTTTATCCTTGATAGTGTAGCTGTAATAGTAATTAATATACTAATTTTATTTTTACTTTAACTAATTACTGATTTTATTGTATTTTTTTCTTTAATTATGTTTTACTTACAAAAAATGCGAAATAATTAAATTATTATAAAATATATTTTTTATTTAATTCAGTTGTTATAGACATACATATTTGTTATAATTTTCCAATGCAATAGTTTTCCTCTGTTGGTCTTCCTGCAGGACCCACTGATGCAGCGCGCTCTACAACATCTTCCTCTAATTTTGTCAACGGAGCCACCAGTAAGAATCTGCCGGCTGTGCAGACGGTGGCTCCCATGCCTGAAGATACAGTAGAAAACATGAGGTACAACTGAGCCTTCTCTGTCCACCCAATGCTTTCATTTCCTCTGTTAATGAACTCACTTTATTCAAATTGTGTGGCTTATGTAAAAAAAAAAGAAAATCTACTTGTGCACAAAGTTGTGTGTGAAGCTTATTCTAGTTTTTGATTTTGCCTTTTCTTTGAATTAATCTCTTTTACCTGGTCTGATTTGATGGATAACTATGGTGTCTCCATGATCAATGGTGTATTCTGTTATTAAATTAATTTTCTTTATCAAATAGTCAAAATAAACATTATGAATCATAATGTCATAAAATGGTCAAAGTTAGATACAACAAATGAAACTACGTTTTTTTTGAGAATCCTTTGGGAAAAAAAATTCTGTAGGCTTGTGTATTTCAGTGTGTAAATCTTGCTGTGACCTTGCCTCATCTTCCTCACTTGCGCTAACAGTTTGTGACAGAGGTCCTTAGTTCTGCTCTCCCACTGACTCCTGAGAGCCCTGGTCTTTCTCTCGAGTCTTTCTCCCTCTCTTTTTCTTCGCTTCAGCGTGTTCTGCGAGAGGAATAGAGATTCAGTTGCCATGGCAGCAGTCACTGACATCACTTAGTGTAACTGTGAAGTCAATGATAGCACTTTCTCGCTTTAGAGCCTGCAAATGCCTAACTTAAATTTCAGATGCGGGGAAAAAGAAAAGATCTAAGCTCAATTTCTGGCACTGGTCCCATGAAAAAAGCAAATAAATCCAATCATAATTATACATTTTATAATTGTAATTTTATAATTAGTTAATAAGCCTGAGCCTCACAAAGCAAAAAGGCTGCCTGTGGTTTGATTTTTCATTTCTCTGCCTATTTCAGTGCCTTTAGTGAGGTGGACCAGTGTCCGCTTTGTGAGGAAATAACACCTCCTGAGCGCCAACCCTTTAGCTCCCTGACAGGATTACAGGCAGCCTCCAGAGGTGCAGGCCAGTGCAACCACTTTTATTTTTCGCCACCTACCACCTAGACCCCTTACATCCTGCTCTTCATGATAGCCTGTCATCCATCTGCTGTGTTTTCTGAAATGCAGATTACGCTACATGCACCTACACCACAAATCCCAAACCACGAGGGTACCTCTCCTCTCTCTCTGTTTCTGTCTATCCGGCTGTTTTCTGCCCTTCGTAGCTGGAAAACAAGCGGCTGCTCCGCTCAAGCTGCTTAGTATCTGTGGGCGTATACACATAAGAGCACAGAGATATGTTGCGGCTTGTGTCGTATCTCTGCTTGCAGTCTGAGTTGTATGGCTGCATGACTTCAGCTCTCAGTTTCTGGGGCGCTTGGATAATGTCAGACAGCATCAGGTAGAGAGTGCGTAGAAGATAAAGAACTTCCCTGTGCAGTGTTTAGCTACTGTGATCGCATGTACAGTACAAGCCTGGTAACATGTCACAACAAAGAATGCACACGACTAGTGAAGAGTGTGTGTTCACGTGGCTTTTAACAACACAAGATCTTCTCTTCCCTGAAATCTCCACATGTGCAGTGATATTGCATCCTCTGAAATGTGTTGGCTACACTCTGCACCCAGAACATGACACTAACCACTGTTAGCTTTGTGCGCTAGGCTTTCTATGCTCATTTCCTGCCACACCTTTGATAGCACATTGATACCTCCCTTACATTTTAACTCTAATTCAGGTGTCTAATTTGTTTTTGTGATCTCTGCCTTGATTCATTTTCTTTGACAGTATTACTACAAAGCTGGAGAGAGCCTTGGAGAAAGTGGCACCCCTGCTGAGAGAGACCTTTGTGGACTTTGCACCGTTTCTGTCGCGCACCCTGCTGGGCAGCCATGGACAAGAGCTGCTCATAGAAGGTACAGACGTTGTGTAGTGCCAGCTGTGTGTGGAGCCCTGTGCCCACCACCCTACCAGTGTGTGTATTCCTCTGGCTCCCTCACTGATGGATGCATAAGTAGTAGGTGTTACCAGGAGTGTCACTTTTTTTTTTTTTTTGCACACAAGCTGGGGGTCTGTCACAGCCTGATTAAATCTGGTTTCCCTGTCATTCGTCATCAATCTGTGAGTTTTGTTCTCTTAATGTTTCGCTCCACATATTGAGGATTAAGTCCTAGATGTTGTATTTTTAAACAATAGCGTTTCACAGTCTCAACAAACGTCATGATGAAATGAATGTTGAAATAATTGGTGCTGTTTGCCTCATGCCAGCGTTATATTTAACTGAGATCACATCTCACCCTATTGCTTGGTGTTATTGCTTGTCTTTTTTTTTGGTCTTTTTCTTTTCTAAATTGAAATTATGTTAAAATGATTTGAATCAGATGATTTGCTTCTGTAGCTTAAGTACAGTCACCTTTTGTGTCATGAAGAATCCTGCAGATTTCCAGTCCAGTCCAGTCCAAGTTCACTTACATGGAAGGTAAACTTTGGTATGGATTCTTACAGAGGCCTTGTTATTTCTCAGTAATGTCTCAGAGATATTGCAGGTGATGCAAAAATGCTCGACCCACTGCAAGTCATTGATGATTCAGCACAGACCTCTTACTCTCTCTTATGATGAAACAGCCTTTAAGTCTTTACCACAATAGCCTCATGATTTTATTTTAAACAGCACTACAGCAGTCACAATGCAGATATTAAAGTGCTGATCTGAATGGCTGCGTTGTGTACAGAGTTTGCAGAAGTGTGTGATCCCTCTGTTGCACTCCACTCTGGCCTCTAGTCTTATTTCTTGGTGGCTGTGTGAAGACTCCCAGTGCCTTCCTCGGGCCCCAGGTTGGCAGTCTCTCATGGTGTCTAACCTCAGGGACTGTCTGCTTGAATGTGTGTGCACTGCTACTCCATTCTTCTAGCTTATTTTGGCTTGTGTTCACAAGAACGCACTGCCATCATTGCCATCACATGCATGTGTATATGACTGGGAGTGTCTGCAGACGTTTGTCTGAGGGTGCACTGTGCAGAATATATGTGTGTGGCCTCAAATCTCTTGACTCACAGTTTGCATGAAGTGAAGTGATACCGCTGCCTTTTCTCACTGTCAGAGCTTTTTTGTTTTACTGTAAGCTCAACTGATATTAGTTTCTGAAGTCTATGCTCAGAATGACAACCGGCTGAAAGAATAGTCCTGTGATTTTACTAAGACAGATTCTTGTCAGACGTTGTCTGATACATATGCCCTGCAGCATAGTTTTTTGTATACTGTTTACACTATCAGTTACCTTTAAATGATGTCATCGCTGCCTATATTATGTGTTGCAAATCATATCAAATATCATATTTGGTATTTAATATTTTTCTTATTAAGAAGCTACTGAGCTACTCTACTTAATTTTTTATTAAAGCTTTACTGTATATATATATATCTATATATCTATATATATATAGATATATAGATATATATACACACATATATATATACACACACTGTATGTGTGTGTACTGTATAGACATACATATACAGGGTGTGCTGTGTCCATGTGACTACTGACTCGAGCTCAGAGGAAGGGAATGAAAAAATCAGGTAGCATAGCCTTGACAAGTGTGAATATGTCTGTTACCCTTTCACTCAAAGTCTGTCAGCAGACTGACCAAGCTGACAAACCAGAGCTGAGCTGCGAGTGCAACCCCACAAACAAGGTCGTAGATAGACAGCTAAGGCCTCAGTGGTCTTCACCAGACATGTTTAACCCTGTCTGGGTTCACTGAAAAGTGTTCCCTGCCATGGATTGGTGCATGTTTTTCAGACAAAACAAACAAATGTACAATGTGCACTTTAATGTTAAAATCTAATTGAATCGAGCCAGTCAGGTCTGTCCTAGCTGCAGTATGTGTGTCCAAATGGATGCGCTGATTTTGCTGTCCGTCCCTCTCTTTCTCCCTTTCTTCCTGGCCCTTTCCAGGCTCACAGTTGAAGTACTGTGCTGTAGTGCAAAGGCGCTCCATTTACCAGTAATTACCAGCCATCCATCACTCCCTAGATTGCCTGGGGTCGAGCGCCCCTGTGCCCCCTGTGCCCCTTTGCCTCACCCTATTCCTTCACCCCCCTGAAGACATGTGGTCATTATGTTGAGTGCACCCTGAGCTTTACACTTGGAGTTGGTGTGTAAGACCTGCGTGTGAACACTGCTGCTGTTGTGATGCATGCCGCCTGCTTCTTGCTGTCCTCTGAGTGGCCCAGTCTGCCGACACATCGCCCCACAATGCCACATTCACCCGTGCCTTAACCCTGCCCTGTTTACAGGAAAGGACTGGCAGGCTGTGTTTAAATAGAATGCATTTAGTTTGTCTACCAGCACAAGGCCAGGGTCAGTTGGCCACCTGACTCCTGTGTCAGACTGGACTGACTTATGGCTCAGCATGTCACAGCTATAACAAGAGGTTAGCCGTGGCCCTCTGTGAACAAGAGAAGGGTCACATCCTCTCAGAGTATTTACAATATGCTCACTCGGACTGTCTCCATGCCTGAATAGAGAAAAGATCCATCCAACCAGGGGTCTGAATGTCTTTCATTCCATGTTACATTGTGTAGTATGTATTTATATATTTTTTTAGGGTAGGGTGCAGATATTATTCCCTTATGAATAATGTCAAGGTCTTCTTGGATTTTCAGTGGACCCATCTTTGAGTAACATGCAAATCAAACTATTTTATAATTCACAATTTCAGAAATTAGCCATTGTGATAACAGCCAGTGATATCTGCTATTTATTCTGATTGTACAGTAGATGCTGCACAATGCTCAATTCCTGCATGCGCACTGAAATGTTCTGATTGACACAACGCAATCCATGAAACAATCGCAGCCCTGTGGTGCAGAGCTGTACTCCTGCTAGCCCATAATGAGTCCTAGAGAGTTGCATTCTTTCCTTTAATAATGACTGCACATTTAATGGTTCTCGCCAAGTGCAACAGAAGGAGCTGGAGGTGCAGACTACAAGACTGGCTGAAGCCTTTGTTTCTGCAAATGAGCTTTTCACACCTGCCCTTGTTTCATTGGAAAGTTGTCGGTTTCTGCGGCTCAACATCTACAGAATTGAGATAAGGGAAGAAGCTGTGAATGTCTCATCTGTGAGTGAGTGTGCATGTGTGAAGAGAGGTGTGTGTGTGGATGTATGGAGGGGGAGCTCACATGTATGTGTGTGCATCTGTTTTATGCACATCTACTCTGTATAGATACAGTTTTATGATGGGCTAATTGGAAGCACAATTTACAAATTCTTTCTCACTTTGCTTAAATTATCTTTATGCCAAAAACAATACATCTTCATGGAAGTATTATCTTATACTGTCACATCAATAATACTGAGTATACCCTCAGACATTCTGTGTTGAACACTTACTTAACAAAGTTTATGGTTGATATATAATTTTGTTCATCTGGTTTATCTCTTCAGGTCTAGTGTGTATGAAGTCAAGCACCTCAGTGGTGGAGCTCGTCATGTTGCTTTGTTCTCAGGTGAGCTTTTTTTTCTCTCTTCCTCTTCAAAATGCTCTTTTTTTTCTTCTTCCTTAGGACATATCCACTCTGTTTTTCCCTGTGTAGTATTCCTTTCTCTACTAGAGTTCGCCTGGTAGCATATTTTCACAATAAGTGGAGATATAAGTTAGGAACTGGTTTAGCCACTTCTTGATTATAAATTAACACATTGCACAATATTGTAAATTGCACATGATCAGTGCAATAGTCTCTTTCACCTATACTTAAGATATATACACAAACACACACACACACACAAAAAGATACAGTCCTGTAAAATCTGCAGAAATTTTGTAAATGTATAACTTTGCGGTTAATGTTTGGCCAATCGCTATGAGATCACTGTCTGACATCTGAGAATAAAAATGTTGAAGCTATGCTTATCAGTTTGTTTTTATTGTAAAATGTTCCATAAGCAAATTGTCCAAACAAATGATGACACACAGAGACAAACAGCTCTCTGAGAATCCAGTGGTTTCCCCCTAAACCCCAGAGCTTTTACTTCAAGCCCTCCTGTAGAGAATGAACCCCACCTCATGCAACGCTGCAAGTGACTGATCACCTCCAAGCTGACCCTCTGAATCTCTTGTTAAGCCCTTGTTTTAGAGAAGGTCAAAGCCCCGATGTAGCAGTTAGAACAGGAGATATTTAACATACCTTCTGTCAGCCCATCAGTCTTCCGTCGGCAGCCCATAAGGAAGCCATTACTTGGTGCCTCTTTGTGGATCCAGACTGCAGGGCCAGAGCCGGGAGGAGGTGGGTTGCCACTATGTGTGCTCTGTGGTATCCACAGTCCAAAGCCCTCTTCTGCAGGGAGCCCAGCCTCTGTTATATGGAGGTCATTATTCAGGGGCTTTCCTCCAAAAAATGTGCTTAAATGGTGCAGCAAGTTTTGAGTTATCGTTGCTCTTTTGAAGGTTTTCGATGGGCTCCTTTTCGCAATGCTTTTCTGTCTGTAGAGTATCTGTGGGAAGTTGCTTTTTCCAGCTCTTGGATTTATTGCAGATGAGAGCGTCAGCACGCTGTTATGGGCCTGAGTCCATCCCCCCTTCACACAGATAGCATTACTGCGGCTCCAGAGGTTCTTGCTATTTCGGGCTCTAGGGATGAAACCCAGGCTGAGATATCGATCAGACAGTGAGGCCTTGAAACTGGACCGAATAAACTTGATGTCCTTTTGCAACCTTTCAGATAGAGATTAGCCATTGTGCTATGTCTTAATACTGCACCACCCGTAATGAATCCAGTAATGCTGCAAACTTTTATTTATTAAATTATTTTATATTATTATATACTATTATGTAAAAATCATACTGTAATGATTAATGATTGATCATCAGTGTCTTCTATTTTACCTTTTTTTAGGTGACAAAGCTGCTATAGAGCTTTTGTAATGAAAATATGTTAATGCTAATATAGTAATACAGTATACACCAAATTAATGACTTTGGTATCACATGCTGTATCTCAAGTACTTTCAAGCTTAAGCTTTGGCTGACATAAAATGCCATCTTCAATGTATCCTTCACAGATTGCAACATTAATGTTTTAAGACAGCAAGGAGGGCACTTAGCTGACCTTTAGTCCCTCTCTGTTTTGTGACCTGTCAGTTTTATGAAGGAATTAGTGCTAATGATCTGCCTTTTCTTATTTATGCATACTAATCACAGCAATCATCGTGTGGCTGGCCACGGTGGCAGACACTGTGTGTCTCTCCTCAGCCCGGGCAGCTGAATGAAAAGGTCAAGCAACTCTGTTTCTTGTAACAGCTTAAACATACGGGGGGGGGATTGAGAGTGGAGCCACAGAGATTTAGTGATGGAAGGTCTCCAGATGTGGAGACTATACTAGAGCAAAGTAGAGCAGATAAAAGCAAAGGTTCCCGCACATTGACAGGTTGGATTGAAACTCTCCAAATACTTAGTGTCCTGCTGAATTTCAGGAAGATGAAAGTGGGAGGAGAGAAAATGCATCGGAGCTCACCAAACTGTTCTCAGGGTTGGAGGTTGTGGTATTTTAGCTCCACAACAAGGTGGTGGGTTTTTCAAAGATAAATGGGAGAATGGTTCCATCGCCCCAAGTGAACCTTCATCATCATCACTGACTTTTGCGGGGTTGCTTGTTATGTCAAAGAACCCACAAGCTCATTTCTTGAGGTTTTTAGCTGCCTTTATATAATCTTTTTTTTTTCTCCCAAAAAATGCTTTACTCTTCAGTTTCATCACTGTCTTCATCTATAGCCCCATTCAGACAGCGTTTTCATTCCAGGCCTGATGCGCCTTTATTCCGCCCCCGACGTCTGTCTGAACGCACTGAAGGGGTCACAGACAAGGTAATTCGTTTTGGTGCTGTTGCGCAATGCCTGTCTGAAAGTGGCTACTGTTTCTAGCAGCAGTAGGCAGCGAGAAAAAAAGGGAAAAGGTAAACAAACGGTATACAACCTGTGACCAACACCAAACACAGTTGTCACAAGCAGCTTGTGAAGGTGTTTTTCTCAGGTATTTGTGGAAGTATGACCGAGAGAATGCTGAACACCGGCCCTTCATGCTAGATATGACTGCTAGGCAACTGATACCTTGCAAGTCAGTCACAACAACAAGATAGGGCGATGAGATGTCACGGCTGTTTTTCACTTTGTTGTGGAGCTCTTCATCCCCCAAAGTCCAAATAGTAAAAAAAAATTGCATCTTTTCATATCCAAGAACAAACTTCCAATGATGAGAGGTGCTGCACTCTGATTATGGTCTGCTTTTGCATTTTTTGGATCACAACTCTTTTTTTTTTTTAAGCAGCTGCATGCCAGGCCTAATTCCCTTCAAATGGGCAGCAGAGGACTTTTTAAAATCTCTGCAATCAAAGGCAGACTCCTCTGGGAGTTCAGTTCTTGAGTTCGAAAAAAAGAGCGCCTCTGAAGTGCTATCTTAGCTGTCAACAAGCATACCTCAGACAAGATAGCAAATTTGACGAGTTCATGCTATACCTCCTATGACCTGCTGCCATTTTCCTGGCAATGCCCGACTGTCACATCTGCCTTGATTTCCGTATTTATTTTTGTCACGTGAGCGTGGTGCAAGTGGAACCTCAGAAGACTGGCTCTACATGATCCCTGTCCAAATCAAGAACAGCTTATTCCAGGCAGATAGTGTTGCAGAGGAAGGGGGTCATGGGGACCATTTGGAGACCAGATGCTCAGCAGTTTGTCAGCGCTATCTCCCTGATTTAATGCATCGTAGGGCCAGACTGTGTACTCTTGCATGAACCGGTATGTGTCAGGAACGACAACTGTGCACAAAAACACATGCCCATATGTAATAGTGTCAATGTTAGTTATTCTGGTACTAAACACAAGAATTGCTGCTTACCTTGTCCAGACGTCGACATTGAAGCCGAGTATATCACTGGTCGCTTTGCATGTATGACCACAGATTCTATATCCCCATATATTCTTTCTGTTTCTATATAATTGCTCCATATTGTAAATGGATGGCCACATTCAAAGACTCCTTATATACGTGAAAAGCCCTGATTTGCATATACTTTAGTAGCTCTCAGGAATGAAAACCTTATTCGTTTCATTTTCCTCTGTTTTCTTTCCTCTTATGAACTGTGGCTTTCTATGTTTTCTCTTCCATTTGCACCTCAGTGAGGGCACAGGAGAGCTGAGTTTCCCACAGTGAAAGGCGTGCTCTCAAACTGCTCTTTAATCATTTCCAGAGCATGTTGTGAGACAGCAAGTGCTGGCACTCTGGCCCAGGGCTCGGATCCCTTGCAGGCGTATGCTGCTGGGGCTCAGTAATCTGTCACTGTAAGGGACAGGGGAAATGGCTGTATTTAAGTGAGAGGATACAGTTTCATCCCACAATTACATCTCTCCTGTGTTTACAGATAGTTTCACAGAGGAAGAACGGATGGTCACACATGCTGTGCAGGATTTCAGCTTTTTTAACATGTCACTTTTTTCTCAAATGATATATGAACTAAATGCTTTCTTTACCTACTTGAATTGCAAACACTGAAATGTAATCCAGATTACAGTTGAAATATGCTATTTAGATGAAATGCGATTCTTGCCTGTGTGTCCTGTGTTCATGAAAGATCTTCAAAAGGGTATTTTTATACTCCTATCCTGCCATTTTGAGTGTGTTTTTAATTACTATTTTAGCTTTTAGGTTTGCTGCCTCAATTCTTTTTTTTACTCGGGGGATGGGGGGTGGGGGGGTCTTGATTATAAGGATTCAATTATATTCTGTTTTTCCGATGCACTTCTAACAAACCATGTTCAACCCGGAAATGAAAAACGCAGAGCTTCTGTAACAGATCACAAATGATTTCTTTTCAGGAATGGCAGAACTCTATTCAGAAGAACGCTGGGCTCGCTTTCATTGAGCTTATCAACGAAGGAAGGTAATGCATCCGTTTACAGTAACACGTACTTATGGTTAAATCACTGAGCCAGGAAGTATTTGATTTATGATTATGTTACCAGTTTGTGCTTTTTCAAGAATATATTTCTTCTCCCTGGTGGCAAAGAAGGTTATTGTACCAAGCAGCAAGGCAGAGATTTAGCTCTAAGCCTCTTGTTGGATGCTCTGTAGGGGGTAACTGTAAATAAGATTATGGTAAGAATATAAACACTAGAGTGCAGTCATCCTCCCTTTTTTCTACCTTCTGCTGTATGTCTGTCTGCCTGCTTTACTGTACATCCCAGTGTCTGTGTTTTTTCTGTCTCCCTCCCTCTTCCTCTTGTCTCTGGGTGTAGCCAGTCTCAGGGTTTTTTCGTAGAGCAGATCAGGAGCGGCTCAGCCTCTTTGTCCATCTGCTGACCCATCTGGCCAGGCCCTCTCTCTTGCCATAGCCTAGCCAGGCCTCTCTGAGTCCCCTGCTGGCCCTGGAACAAAGAGATTCAGTCAGTATAGGGCCACACGGCGCTGTCCAGGGTGCTGCTGACAGATCTATAATTTCCCAGTCTTGCTCAAGTCTCTGCACACCTGCTCTGCTTAACTAGACAGATCTAAGGGTAGTTAGAGTTTGGTAAAGCTGTTTGCCTTACAAAGCGTGGCAGACAAAGTATCTCCTGTATGTGCAACAACAGATACAGCAGTAGTTAGGTGCTGGTCCTCTGTTTCATGATGCAACTGTTAGGAAGCCACTGACAACTATCAGCTATTAGCCTAATGACTTTAGTTCACTATTACCACTGGTGCTCTCCCACATGAATGTAGCTGTAAACCACAATTCATGCAAGTGACCTGCTTCAGGTTTCCATGTTGAAACAGTATGTGCAAATACAGGGAATATTATTACAGCTCTGTTAGGACAGCGTCAAAGGTAATGACGGGGATCACAATTTGGATGCTTGATTAATGTTATGAATAAATCGTAAATATATGAAACTTTGAGACACATGACATAAAACTGATTGAAATTTAACCCGATAATTAAAACAAATTTCAAAGATCAGTGTCAAAATTCTCATAGGTATTATATGAAAGGCTCAATCTCCAAATTGTTTGTGGGTTATTTTCACATTTACAATCAGTGTTTGTTTTGAAGATGCTACCTGTCTGTTGTGGAAGAGCGCATATCGTTTTATTCATCTCCATATATCCGTCTCCATCATGCTTTCTCATCTATTCTTGGTTTCAAAACAAAGCTTGCCGTTGTCATCCTGTCTTTGAACGGTGAACGTCTGTCAATTAATGTGTGCCTGTCAACAGTTAAAGAGGCAGCAGCAGCTGATGAACGCAGCCTCGGGATTACTGCCTCTCCTTGGGACAGAAGGGAAATTACAATCTGTATCAAGCACTGGAGAGGAACAGGGGATGGTTTGATTAAAACAAAGCTAGGCTAATGGTGTGTAAAATGGCATGTAATCTGCACACAATAGCCAGGGTGTTTTCAATTATTAAAGATGCTGGAATTTGAATGTGAATGCAGGTGGAGACCACGGAGCCTCCAGAGTCAGCCATGTGCGAAGTTGTTCATGGCCAGACTTGTCAGCAATACAGGCACTGGGTTGATGTTCTGGTCAGTGGGAAGGGATGCTCAGTTAATCAGGAGTGTGCCAGACAGGCTCCGATGCTCTAATGACACTCTGTTCCCTCCTTAATGCATTAGAGGGAACCTGCAGCCTTGCAACATAACACAGACAAATGATGCTGTTTTCTAGTCTGCTCTTTCAACAAGCAGAGTGTTGCGCAATCCTGACCAGCTATATTTGCCTTAACCTTTCTCTTTCCTTTCAACAGATGTTAGCTAAAAGAAATATGTATATATATATCCTAATTAATGATGAAAATGCAAAGGCAGATGTGTTTAACTTCCTCTTCAATTTTAAAGGTTGCTCTGCCATGCCATGAAGGACCACATCGTTCGAGTTGCCAACGAGGCTGAGTTCATCCTGAACAGACAGCGAGCAGAGGACGTCCACAAACATGCAGAGTTTGAGGTATACACTTCCATCCTTTCTTGCGTCTTTTAAATGGTGGACACAGAATCAAACTACTGACGAGTGATTGCACTAAAGTGAGCGTAATCCACAGTTAATGGTACTATTACAGAAATGTTATCCCGTTACATTCAACTGTATATGCTCACTAATCGTGTCCCTCTGTGTCATCCGTAAGATTAACTCAACACCCTTACAATGTCCTCAAGTGAATTTAATTACTGCTACCAAAGGGAGCTGCAAGCAATGTTCATTTAGGGTTTTGATATGAGCTTTTGCTAACCAACTCGGGGGATAACCTCCTGAGTCTGTTAAAAGCCCACTCATGTCAAAACACTATGTTCAAGCTGACAAGGTTTAAGCCTTTTCTGATTGATTAATCCAAATGAAATTAATTATTATGAATGTATTAATTAGTAATGAGGATTTAGCTTTTATTTTTATTTTATTTTAATGGATGTTTGTGTATAAAATATGGCCCTTGTAATTTGAATAGCTCATTGGAGATTGTAAGCTATAAATAAATGTTACCGTATCAAAACTTTGTTTGGATATTGTATCATATCAGAGGACATATAATGTGTGTGTTTTGTGACACAAACCTACACACAAAAGCACACAGACGCACACACACTTCATCCTCCTCTGTTAACAGCTTGTACATGTGAGGAGTGATGAGTTTCTTATCTGGGGAAAGCAGCCATCCTCAAACAGCTGTTTGATATACAGTTCTGGAGGATCCTTGACCTGCTAGATAAACTGGAAGAGACGGCTAGATATGCAATGTCAGGAGAGGGGGAAAGTGTACCTGGCCCCATCCGTTCTGTCTGCCAACTCTAGACACCGTACACTTTTCATCTAGGTCTGACGTTACTTTATTACCCACTCTCCAGGATTGAAGATTCAGGACGCAGATAAGACATTTTTACAATTAAGCTGGTGTCAGGGCGAAGCGTCATATGCTTTAAAGTGATAAATAATGTTTGATATTTGTCACAGCGTCACGTGGTGATGTGGGGTGACAAGCAGAGATTGAGTTATCTGCCTTATGAAGAATATGTTGAAGTATGATATCTGACAGGATTCAAATTTTAAGCAGGAAATTCAATTAACTTCCAGCTTCTGTTAGCAAATTAGATTTTGAATATTAGCAAGAGTTCCCCAAGGGTGGCATAGTAAAGGCAATCTTGTTTTAGCTGAAAAGATAGAGTCAGTTGTGCTCCTCTAGATTACTTTCAGCCGCCTGGAACACTAACAGAGATGCACTGACGTTGGATTTAAAACCAATATCGTCATTTTTCATATTGAAGCAAACTGAATTTTAAATAGATTCATTTAACTTTATCTTTCACTTTAATATCACACATTAGTTGGTATTTTAAATCTTTATGTCATAGGAAATGTTTTTTGTTTTGTTATGTTTTTTCCATATTTCATTTTAGAAAATGACTGCATATTTATATTTTACAACGGAGGACATGGTGTTCCAGGATGTAATGGCAGTGTTGTTATGTTAGCCTTGACAGACTATATTCTTCTTTGTTAAGAGTATTTTCTCTTCTCCTTTAATAACACCATCCACGCCTACGTAGCAGGGAGCCTCATCTGCCCGCAGTTAGGGAATGGACTGCCTTCATGTGCTTGCCATGATTTACTACACTCCTTCAAGGGAGCAGATATATATTTCTCAGCTGTCCGCTAATGTCTTTATGCACTCAAGTGTGTTGAATGAAGCCATAACATTCTTCAGTGTGACAAATGCTCCATTTGAGGGTATATATTATTCTAGTTTTATTCAAATAAAACATTCTCAAATGCTATTGGTACAATATCTGACATCAGTTTTGGCAGTGGATACTGTACAGTAAGCCATAAATAATCAATGAGATTCAAATTGTGTTTTTCTTTTTCTTTTTTTTTTCTTTTCTCTAAATCTCAAATTAGTCCAACTGTGCCCAATATGCTGCTGACAGAAAAGAAGAAGAGAAGATGTGTGACCACCTGATCAGTGCAGCAAAACACAGAGACCATGTGACAGCCAACCAGTTAAAGCAGAAAATCATCAACATTCTCACCAACAAGCACGGTGCCTGGGGGACACTGGCCCAGAGGTAAGCCTTCACATTTGAACAAGTTTTCCTTCACCCAACACGGACTAGGTTAAGTCTACAATATAACCTTAAACCTATCTATAGCTGCTCCACCAGAAGACGAAAGTTACCTGTTCACGAAACTCTGCGGTGATGGGATTGGACCACCAGTTAATGTCATTTTCCCAGGATCCGATAGGGTCAGAGATCGGGTCAGAAAACGCAATTACAGTGTGGAGTGGCTTAATCCCCAAGGGACAGCTGATTGGCCAGTCATTCGACAGACAGAGGAAGGGGAAGAAGGGGGTTGGGGTGTTTCTGAAGTGTTGTCCAGGCATTCATTGACCCTCTCAGTAACACAGCCCAGCACCTGGTGGTAGTTGCAGACTTCCCCATGGGCCCTGTTAAAATAACCCCCGGCTCTCGTCCAAACGGTCCCACAGATACAGACCGGAGTGGCAAGATCAAGAGCTAGTTATATCAGAGGTGTTACAACATACTGTTTGTGTTTAGGATTGGGCTAAGAGCTGAGAATGTGATCATTTATCTTTTGTTACAGATGTTACACCATACAGACAAAACTGTGATACTTCAAGTAACTGCTTGCAGGTGAAGCTGTATTGGGGTTTATTTCAGATTATATCAAAAGCAACACCACTGTTTGCAGGTCACATTCAGAAATGTTCAATAAAAGAACACAATGTTCATCCAAACATTCATCTATGTATGGTTTTGATAATAGAGCTGTTAGCTGCATATTTCCTTTAACATATTTTAACCTGTGTAAATACCTTGAGTGCCATGCAGAAGCCAGAGTCAAATTCCTGTTCCAATTTACAATCTACTCATACTTGGTCAATAAAGCTGATTCTGATTCTGATTCTGATTCTGAGTCTGCTTCTGCTTCTGCTTCTGCTTCTGCTTCTGATTCTGATTCTTGTTCTGAGCTGCATTCTTAAAAACCAGGCACAAAGATCAGAGAAAGTCTGTGTCACTTTTACAAAACTCACCACTGCTGATTGGCCAAAGCAGTAACTTTGGTTTTGTAATTCAATTTTGAAAATACAATGGAGATGTTCAACCATTTTAACTGAAACTGGGTTTCTTTCATATTTTATACTACGTTTACCATTGTCAAGAAAAACATATATCTGGTATAAGTACTTTTTATGGCTGTGTTTAATGTCGCTGACATGCAGTTGAAATAGCCTCCGTTTAAAACAGCAAATGTCATGAGCGGCTACATTTTCATGGATGATTACTGTATGCACACATGGTTAGTGTCTATTTACTTCATGATAATGGCATCATTCACTGTGTCATTTATTATTCTAAGAAGCCATTCATTTGTTGGAATTAATTTCAGAATTACTTTGAAGAAACTGAACTGTTAAACACACGTGTTTAGTATAATTGATATTGCCAATTGAAAAAAAAAAGAAGAAGCTGGTACTGAAAAGGTTACAGTATTCAAGTATATAAGTTCAGATTCTCATAAAACTGACTGAACCTTAACAGAAATAGCCATGACAAAATCTACTGGACTGAATTCTAAGGTATTGTTCAAATATTTATGGAGTCCCTGCCAGAGGCATAGCATTTGCATTAAAACAAAAGGTCATTGAGAGTGGCTGCATTGTAAATGATACCACAAAACTTCAACAAATTCAGATTTAATGGTAACCTGCTGGTGAAGAAAAATGATGCAATATGCTCACAAGCTCAGGGCAGTGTTGCAGTTCAGCAGCTTAGTCTTATTCAATGCTACATTAACTTTCCCATTTATGCTGCTCTTGTAAAATGTAAAGGCCTCAAGCATTTTGAGGTGGCTGTGTGTATGAGAGAGAGAGAGAGAGAGAGAGAGAGAGACTTTAGTTGTTAATATTTCTTTTTCACCCTCATGCACAGAAATTGCTTTGGCTTTTATTCCTAAATCCTGCCAGGAGAGATGCCGAAGGAAATTTATCATTTGTGTACAATCTATTACAAACAGTTTGTCTTAGGTAGACAGGAGTATAGCTTATGTGTTAATATTTTTCTTTTACCAGTGTCTGTTTTCATCTGTGCTACATTGATTTTACCTCCTGGCCAGCAGTTGGATTAATGTTTTTTTTTTCTTCTTTTTCCTAAGTTACACACAAATGCAGATTTTCTGCATCTCCAAGGGCCACTCCCTTCTGAGCTGTTGTTCATTTTGTGGCAAACTGAACAAGAAATTCTTTTGCAGCACATGCAACAACAACTGATGATAAGGAAATGATCTGTGCAGCGCTTGAAAACAGATGCGCTGCAGTCATGTGACCTGAGTGAGGAATAAGCAGATCAGACCCTATGGTGCCCTGTTAGATCATACTGCATGCTTGTTTGATGATGAATGTCCCCGTGTATAGAGTCAGCATAGGAAAATCAATACTCCTCAAATTGAAACAGTATAGGGTTGTATTGATCCGCTGTGCTAAATCAAAATGAGGAGGCTTTGATACATCTCTCCAAGACAGCTCCCTGCCCAGTAATGACACACTATCAATTTTAGCTTTACACTGATAAATCAAGTTGAAAATTGGATTCAGAGTTTTTTCCAGGGAGCGAGTGATGTTCCCTGCCCTCTGGTCCCCTCTGCTGTTGACCTCTGAACCCCGCCAGTGGATTATAAAGTTCAGTCTCGTCTACAGTGAAAGTAGACGTCAAGGCGAGGCTGATGAATTCATCGAAGAAAAATGTCCACCATTTTTGCAGCACAGGACTTTCTTATTCTGACAATACTGCAAAGTCAAAATCCTGTAGCTCATCAAACAATTAAGAAAGACAGAAAAAGACAATGATGTGTATACGTGTCAAGAATATTGTGCATTTATTAGGATTTCTTAACATGTAAGGACATCCTCGTCGTGTTTCTGCACCAAATACATGTTTTTATTGTATCCAGACAGTATTTTATTGCTGTTTGTGCCATCTTATATTTTTGGCAGGTTAATATGACGTCACACCTTTATATTACTGACACTGAAATAATCACAGTGTGAGCTTGAGTGAACTTTTCTTGTGTCCTTCTCTACCATTCATGCGCCAGCGGTCCTCAGATAATAATTGTTTCGACACAACCGCCGTAACAGAAATGTAAGAGGGGCTGAAGGAGACAACCCTCCCTTTGTTCCCATGCGGGCTCCCGTGTTCACATCAGCTGCATCGGTGACAGCTGACGGAGGAACCTCCACTGGCCTCCACAGCAGACCTTAACCTTACCTGACTAGTCTATTGATTGTCAACATTTCTTCTGTATAATTACTTTTTTGTAGCAGAGGAGAGAAGAGAAAATGGCGGCATATATTGATCTGTGCCAAGGCAGTGAAACAGCCGTTTCCCTTGACTAACAGTGAGTTTCATCTCTCCCACTTGATAAATGGTAACAATCTCCTTGTGGATAATAACTTTGTGATGGAATGAACCTTTTTACTCACGATGTGCCTGGAGTATTTGGTCGCTCCTGAAAGGGTTATCAATTCTAATAGAGGTCTACTTGGACAAGTGGGGAGCACCTTTTGTGGATTTTACAGCCTCAGAGGGTTCAAGGTCTGATGACCCCCCTGAGGCTGAAAAGTAAGGCCAAGGTCTCTGGTTGAGCCTGACAGTGTAAACAAAAATCAGCCTGACAGTATAACATAATTTAAAGATATTTGTCTTATATCCAGTGTAGAGAAATGTGTATCATCGTCTTCGCGTGTTGTGTAAATTTATGTGACCAATTTAATGTTTGCTCTTAAAGTCGGGAGCTGCAGTGTTTTGACAAAACATGTCACATCATACCATTATAAATGAATGTTACAGAGATGGCCCAGCCTACAAATCATATTCTCTGACTGCGAGGGAACACACTTGTTTGGTATACAGACCCCTGAAAAACCACATCATCATCATTTTTTTTATACTTTCCAGTGAAAATAAAACACACAGGTCTTTTTAAAACAGCTTGCAAGTGATATATATTTTTTATTATTCATTTAATTAGATCTTATTTAAAACATGATGTTCCGGCTCTTACATGCTGATATCCTCCCTGCTTGCATTTGCTCTTGACCTACATCAGCCTCTATTCCCTAAGGGAACTCTTAACCTTGCACATTTTGCTAATTATCTCTGGAAGGAGAACCATTCACGCATTCATCAATTTCATCGGGTGTTGAAATTGAGCTGGGCATCGCCTTAGTGTGCCCCATTTCCATGAATGATGGAGAGCCACAAAGCTGGCGATCCAGGAGAGTTCACCTGCAGTACAGTACGGCTCCTCGTCCCTCGTCTGCTCTCGTCTGTCTTCATTCCACCAGATGACCTGGAGTTAATCTTGTTGCTGCTGTGTTGTTTTCCTTTTGTCTTTGTTCTCCGTCCTTTGTGTCTGTTCGCTCTCTCCGTCTACAAAAGTCACATCCAGTAACCCAAAGCATTTGGATCTCACCTTGGCATTCTCACAACTTCAACAGTGTTGAGTGTTGAGATACTAAATTTAAAGATGATCTGCAGCCCTCTGATAATTTAGTCATGATGTTGGCCGTACAGTCACTTAGCACTTGGAATTGGATAAACACATGATCAAACTTGATATGTTTTTATAGAGGAAGTTACTGTGATTGTTGTTGTTTTTTTCAAAAGTTTATCGTTTACTTTGAAAGCAGTTTACTCAGAAATACACATCACCATATGGTTGCCAGCCATCACTTTTTGATACACGGTGTCTTATTTGCTGGTATTTAAAAAAAAATCTAACTTCACTGTGGCATTAAAAATGTTTGCCAAAAAGAATGCACTTGTTGACGACGTTTCAGCATTCGCTCAATTCGCTCAAGGTTTTCAGTGTCTGCTGGCGTCCGGGTGGTTTTCATGATTCACGGAATCCGCATCACTATAGATTTGCATATGTAGTTCACTTTTTGATGGGATAAAAGAGACCGGTTCAATTGAGTAACATTTTTTGGTTAGATGAGCGTTTGTTTCTAACATTTCTTGAATGGATATACTGCTGGAATTCCTCTATATTTGTGTTTGGGCAGAAACGTGTTCATTCAGTTACCAATAAACTACACATGTCCCTATTTTTAGTTCAATTTGACATATTTTGTAAATATCTGCAAGACTTGCAAACAAATTCTTCATGCACTCTGCAGCTCAGAGCCTAGGACAACTGAAAATGAAAGAAAAGGCCACTTGTCCTAAGAGTTACACTAACGTGACATGTGTTCAGTGTCCCATTGTGTGTATGATAGAAACCAGTCACTGTTCCTCTGAATAGGATTGTCACTGATTACAGGCATTTATTATAATTAACTCCTTCTCATTTCGCCAATGGAAGCTTTTAAAAGGAATATAATGGTGTTTTATTGAATCAGCATGTCCCTGTGCTGTCTCCCGACCGCCTCACACAAATCTCCTCAGAGAATAAATAGAATAAAAAGAAAATCTTAAACCATGAGTTCCTCATCTGTCTGCAAACCAGCTGTGTACATGGTTTAGTGCGTCACTCTAGTTTAAGCGACTTGAAAATCATGAAGGTAATTATTTGTTTTGACAAGACATCAGTGTCTTTGATTTGGGGATTTTGTCTTAATCGTGTGGCATTTTATTTTTCAATCCATGAGGCAATTATGTGAATTTGAGTGATTATGGAGTACTCTCAAGGAGTTGCAACACGCTGTATGGTTTTTGTTATCCTCTCATTTATGTTAGCTTAGTCTTGCTGATTTGACACATAATTTAGGCCTCAAACAAACACCTTTAACTCGGTAACAGTGCTGGTTTTGTTTTCTTGCACTGGCTCAAGTTTACCCTATTGTTTGAGCACCAGTGCTATTCTCCAAATAATCAGGCAAAATATGAGAAAACAAAATACAGTACTGTATAGTGTCCCTTGTGCTCTAAGCTCTAAGAATATCTCACGCTCTAATCCAATATGAGCTCTTGTCAGCTGTCAGAAGAATCTCTCTTTTCTAGAATGATGTTATAGTTTCCTATCAAACTGTTATCAATCCTTTTGTTTTTGTTTTCCTCCACATCTAATTTTGAATTATGCCTGTCAGCCTTCCCTCTTCTTTTACAAACGAAACACATTCCCTGCAGACTCAAGTGTTAGATCTGGCAACTCAAAAACCTCAGCAATGGCTCCTTGAGGAGAGCTGTGCTCTAAATACCTATTTGAGAAAGAGGAGAATAGACGATAGTCCTCTTACACATTTATCCCGCTGCACTTAACAAGTCTGAAAGCATCCATAAATAATGGTGCTCCTGTTTCCTGTAGGTTATCAGTGCTGGAAAATTAGCTTTTAAAATGCGGTTTGAAATCCATTTGGGTGATTGATGGGTGACGGGACTAATAAATTTAGCTAGTTTCGAGGAGGCCGGCTCACAGCCATTCTTTATGGTTGTCATGAAGCCAGACACATTTGATGTGGAAAATAAGGAGGTCTCGAGCCAACTCAGCTTAATAAATAATGCTATTGGATGGACAATTTGTTGTTGTAACACAGACAATACAGGCAACTAGCTTGCTTTTAATGATTCTGGGACAGGAATTGTTTTATCCACAAAGTGTAGATCAGATTTGCTGATTAGTTTTTACAATAAACCGTATTAAAGAGCACGAATCTGTGCATATGCTTGCCAAGTGTAATAATACTATATGGGTTTGGGTCTAAAATGAGTGAGGATGGCGTGATTTTGACGAAACATAAAACGTAATTCTTATTCCTTATTTCCCACCATGATTTGGAGAAATGGCTGTGCTGTTTGGTGGCCTGCTGCCACCTCAGAAATCTCTTGTGTGAGAGCTCAGTAGCTCCCAGCTGTAGATCTCCATCAGGAGTCAATCCTCCTGAGAACTTTTTGGACCACCCTTAAAGAGGAGGATCCTTTAGGACAGCACTTTGGCACAGTCCAAATCCGGTCTAGCGCAAACCACATAGTCTAGAATATCAGGTCCTACAGCAGAATACCACATCCAAACTCAAACCATCTGCACAGGACAGAACAAAGGGAAGATGCATCAACATGTTGGCATCCAAACATTTGTCAGTCATTATAACTTGAGCTTTTGATTTATTATGCTTTTGATTGCTGTCAAAGATAAATGAAGATATTCTGGCGTAAACTAAAGTTGGACTCCAATGAGCAACCAAATAAAATGCACCACATGCAGTTAATACTTTAATAAGGTAATCTTCAAAGTGGTGGATTTATACCCCACTTGCATCTGCTGTCTCTTTGACATAATCTCCAGCAGTAATCGCTCAGTTGCCTACAGTGGATTTACATTTTTCACACTGTGTAATCTTGCATTTACAATATCATTTACGTGGGTTTCTCCTTTCAGCTCACTGACATCTCTCTTTTCTTCGGGTAAGCTCTGAGAGAGATTGACAGGGGACAAGCTCAAGGCGCTCAGTCTTGCTTTGCATACAGAGGCTGGTGATACTCTGTGCATACAATCAGCGCCTATTTGCACGCACACACACGTATGCTCGATTTTGATTGATACTTAACTGAAACTGAGCTCTTGTTGCTGTCGGAGCCCAGCTAAGTCTTCTGAGCCTCTTGATTTCAGACATTTGCAGATATTCATAGAGCAGGCAGGCTGTATTTGGTAATGTGATCCCCTGTAACACTTTAATCTGTTCAGACCGCTTCGATAATGTGGCAGGGAAGGGGGCAGAAACCATACAATGCAAAAGACGACGGCCTGCCAAGGTCTTACTGAACCCTTCACACACTGAAAATCTGTACTTGGATTTGGACACAGTACAAGATCGAAGGTTTTATTTGGAGCTTTTGGTCGCTGTTCTAAGCATTGCACTTTTTGATAATATGGAGGTAAAGACACAAATAAGAGGGTTGTGTAGCATGCACTTGTTTGTGTAATTGATAGCAAAAAAGCCATTGATATGAGTTAAACTGTGAGCATATAGGAGTAGTCTCTCTTACCCACACATACTGCAGCTGCTGAACTTCACATTTGACAGAAAATTAAATTAACCACATTCTAGTCTGATGTAATCACCTCTGTCATCTGAACACCAATTATTCAAATCATTTCTATTTTTAAATGTATTTCTCTTCCCTGTTACGGGTAAATTAAAACAAGATTCCTTGCTGCATTTCCCTCTAAAGGAAAAATGAATGCTTTGAAATAGCTCCAGCTAGTGCACAGTTGGAATAAGCAGCACTTAGTAACCTAATGCTAGTCCTGGTGCTTAATGGTTTGCATTAGCTGCAAGCAATAAAATTATCCCAGGTCCTCACTAATGTTGGAATAATCATTTACAAAGATGGTTACCACATGCTGGAACTGTTTTCTTCTTTTTTTCTTTTTTCTTTTTTTTTTACAACCCTAATTCGCTGTTATTAATAATGAATAAAAATGCAATTTTCTGTCGGGTTGCTCCAGGGCTCTGGGAATCATTTCAATGAATATTTCAGCACATTATTTTAATCATGGCACCACATATGCAAGGAGGGGGCTTGTTTTATAAGCTCATGCTTCAACCGCCCCAAGACTCCGATCATTAAACCCCACGCTGTCTGCGTTGAGGTTCCTACCTTTGATTTACAAGACTTGTTAAAAAACATTGTAAAAAAGGAGGCAAGCTGTGCCATTTATACTTGTAATTTGATGCTGTATTTGTTAATGGGAGTGGCTGTGATTTATGTGTGCAGTGGCTGTGCTGCTCCCTGCTGTTCTGATGCTATAGGCTTTAGCAGAGCTAACGTTACTGGGCCTCTGCAGAGCATGCCACTTGTCAGCCTAATAAATTTGCTATCTGTGGCCTGATTTTACTCAAGTTGTTCTCCCCTGATAAGGAAAGGCTGCTGTAGTCAAACCATCTAACCTACTTGTCTTTTCTCTCTCACAGTCAACTGCACGACTTCTGGCGTCTGGACTACTGGGAAGATGACCTGCGGCGGAGGCGGAGATTTGTCAGAAACCCATGTGGCTCCACCCACTTAGATGTCACTTGCAAGTCATTGCAGGAATATGGTAAGTTTTTTTTTCATTTTTTTTAAAAACACATCAGAATTAGGGAGCTGAAAATCCAAGGACATCATTACCCAATATTAAATAGAGCTCCTTATTAAATTTCAGTGTTGGTGTTAAAGCATATATCAAAAGCATTTAAAGGGCACCAAAGGTAGCCCAGGCTTGTCCATATAGTTTAGTATGGAGAAGTATGTGTCACTTTTATAGTCAGCATATTTATGAGTCTAGTGAATTGAACATTTCACATCCATTTCATTGCACATTTTTATTTCCATCAGAACACAAGACCACAAATTGGATCCCTTCCTTTGTTGTTTCTTCTCTTTGCCTGAAACTTCTCTTATTGACCCAGGCAGTCTTGTAATGTTGCCAACCACCTTGTGTCAATTTTGCCGTATGTCATGCATCACTGCCTTTTAAAGGAAAGCACCTCAGTACTATTAAACACATTTGGCCCTTCTCTTCCTCCAGTAATTGAATAGCAGACCATATTGGAGGAGCAAGGGTGAACATATTGGTTCTAAAAAATTACTGGAGTAAGTGTCTTTTTTTAAAAACTTTTTTACACAGGCATTATAATCACAATGTTCACTGACCTCTGGCTGTCTCAGTGTTGAGCAATTGAAGCCGACTGTTGGCTGGGTTCACGATGTCATCTGGCTGCTTTCAACTAGCTCTGCCATGGCTGCTGTATGAAGATCAGGGCAGCTCTGTAGATAAACACATGCCAGCTGCTGCCTCAGCTGCAGGTGGTCCATATGAGACACACATGCAATAATTGTTCTGTTTGCTTTAGAGTTTGTAATGGTACCATTAATTTTAGGCTTAAGCTAATTTTGCAGGCTTTTGATTATGTGTTTATACGGCTGTTGGGCGGAGTCTAGGAAACAAATGTTGCAGCTGTAGCACTTAAATCTGCTTCACAAATTAATGTTTTTTTTAAGAACTTTGCACTGCATCAACAATGCCTTCCTGTAAAACATATCAAAGCATCAATGTAAAATTTGACTCTGCATAATCCCCCTATGTATTGTTCCATATCCTATTGATCCATATCTGGCTCCAGCTTGCACCTTTTTCGTCTTGGCAATAATTTGTTTTTGACATTATATTCATTATTTTGTTGCTCTATTCAGCCCAATTCAATTTAAAACTAGCTCATGTAGCTCAGAAGCTATGTATGGGAATCGTGCAACATGACGGTAGTATATGAATCCATACTGTGGAGAGACAATGATTGTCCCAATCTCTGGGAAGGAGCATTCTACAAAGTTTTCAGAGTTACTTTCCAAGCCACGAGAGATCCCCAAGTATTTTATACCCAAAAAGATTTTCATTGCTACATTACTTTTAGGTGGCACCAACAAATGGCTAACTGCATTTTACCTTTGTCTTTATTTTATTTTTTCAAATTGTAAGTAAACATAAAAACATCAAATTGAAAACTGAGGAGAGGATTTCACTGAAGGCAGATTAAAAACAGCTATTTCATCCAATCATCCACTGCACCATCAGCTAACATAGTTAGCATCAGCCGTTGGACTCTTGACCTCCAGTTCATTTGCTTAAACTGATATACCTACGTGTGTGTATCATGTCCTTTAGTGACTTGTCTGACAGACGTCCTCAAGATAATGCCGCAAATACGTCTCATGTTTCCATCCATCGGATCCCTAGAAAATGCTTTTGAGCTATCTGTTTTGTTTCTGTTGTTTGACATTAATGCCTGGTTGACTGAATAGTTGTTGAGGCGCTGCTGGCATGTGGTGGCTTTAATGAGTGGAATAATGTATAAACTTGTCAAGTGAAGGGATCGCCTGCAGTCTGATGCCTTCTTGCTCTGCTTGAGAGGTGAGCTGCACTTTCAGGCTTTTTCCAGCAGGCTTTGATGTGGCTGCGCGGCAGAGGTCAGGTTTTGTTATGAGTTCAAATGAGAAGGATCTTTTGTTCTCTTGTAGAGGGTCTATAGATTTCGTTGGCTGTGACAGTTGGAAGATTTAGTTTTAAATGCATTGTGACAGTTTGTGTTTTATTCTTATGAATATTCCATTTTAATTATCATAGTACTGAACGTAGGACCTTTCTTTAACAGATAATCCTGGTGCAAAGGCTCAGAGGTTGGGGGACTATTTGTCATAACATCCAGACTTTCTTTCTTAGATCTGACACAGACTCAGAGAAAAGTTAAGTGGGTTGCCAGCTGCATAGGCACCAGAGTAGAAAAGCAAAGAGGTTTGCTTTTAGTTAGCCCTTGAGAGTCATTAATAAAGTTTTAAAACTTGGTAGTATTGGGGAACCAGTAGGTTGTCAAAATCCAATACACACTTTCTGGCTTGACAGTAAAACATGACAATATACTGTATGCTCAGCCACCATCTTGACTTTGAATGGGGTCAGACTTACACAGCTGTGCTCACAGTAAATGTCAGTCTGATCAGTTCAGTTCAAGAAGAATAAACGTGAGCAAGAGAGCTGATGTAGAATATTTCAGTGAGTGAGTGACCTGTGTCATTTCTGACAGCATCCAAAGCCTTTTTCACACAGAGATTGCAATTAAGTCCTATTTCTACAACGCCTTTGTTTCTTAACACTGAAAAATACAAAGGCGTAACAACGGCGATCCGGTGTGTGATTTGAAATAGCGTGCCGACGTTGCAGGAGCAAAGGAAGCTTGATGATTAACACAGACGTCTAACATATGCGTCGATCAGTGCTTTGTAAAGAATAGATTAAGTGACAAAAAAAAAAAGAAGATTTACCTTCCCTGTTACATAACGGTTGTTCTTCTTCCTCCTCGAGTTAGATGCTAACTGCCACTGGCTGCTTTCTAAGCTTTCTGGTTTGGGCTGCATCCATAAAACGTCGTCAGAAACTCACATCGTCCTGCCTTTCCACCTCGTGTTCACACAGATGTGCGATTTGGCGCCGTTGCAGAGGCGGAACAAACAGAAACCCCATTGCGTTCATTGCATTCACACAGAACGTCGGGGGCGGAATTAAGGCGCACAAGTCGTGCCTTGAAAACGTTGTGTGAGTGGGCCTGAAGAATCCTGCCGTCATCTTTGTTTTCTATTAGTGAGAAATTATTTGATTTTTTTTACCATTTTTGAAGAGGGATTAATTTAATTTCATGCATTTCTTAATTTCTTCTAACAAAGTATTATGAAAGCTGAATTATGTTATGAATTATTATATTATTATTAGAATTAATATTATACCAAGTTGAAAGAGACTGACTGATCATCTGCCAAAAAAAACAACAACCTTGCATCAGTATAGCCTTTTGTAATCACTTCAATGTAATGAAAGTGTGTACATTCGTGAAAGTGTGTGATGGGAGGTTAAACTGTCTTAAACTCTGCCTCGTTGTCTATTAGCACCATTGACAGCTTAGCCAGCACGTTCTATCTCTGCCCTCTGCCTGTAATAACCTTCCCTGTTACAGCCAGCCACGGCCCAGTATCCGAGTATATTGTTAGGTGATTGGAATTAGGCAAGCATGAAATGGAAGTCACGTTAATATTGATCCAAGTGTTTAACGGGGTGTTTTACCTCCGGGTGTCCTTGCTGTCTCATTTCAGGTGAGTAGCTTCTCTGCGAGCTGATTGCCCCAGGCGGAAATCTTTATAGGTCTTTATTGCTGCAGAGGCACCAGCCTTGTGATGTGATATTAACCTTCTCCAGATCAAAGATATTAAACTGTGACAAATGACATTTGGGAATTTACTTACATGCAGATCCAGACATTTGAATGCAGCATTTAAGTGAACGCATGATTCATTAAGAAACAGTTATGTGCAGTGTCTAACGTTCAGGCCCAGATGTGGGGATTATTAGACTCAGCTGTTAGTGTTATGAATGAGGGAAGATGAGGTTGTTTGTAAGCTCTAGCAGCACAGTAGACACGCACTGTGCACATCCCATAATATTAAATAAGGATCACCCCGGGAGGAAGTGTCTGCACCATATAAACTCCTCTGCATCAAAGTTATAATGTTTACTTTCGCAGTCTCAAAACACGTTGTCTGCAAAACGAATGGTTTGCATCACAGGAAGTATGAAGCTGTCATTTTTTCTTCCTCATTTAATCTTTCAGTGCAGAGTAAATAAAAGTGAAGGGAAGGGAAGAATTGCATTACCCTAGTGGTAATGCAATCCCATGGACTTGACTTTTTCTGTCCATGTGGAATGTGTAGCCCATGGAGAGGGTGTGAAGGAGGGCAGGAAACAGAGAGTCTGGGGAACATAAGAGATATACTAAAAACATTCTGCACAGCTCATATGCCGTACATAGCTTAAACATGGATGTTGGAATGAGTGCTCAAAACACTGATGTATATTATAAGATAGTGTGGTGACTGAGGCTTAAACTAATGCCTTGTTATCTACAGAGATCTGACAGAATGAGACATGAAACAGAATAATTCCTGCAAAAGCTCCGGATTCAAGCTCGCTCTCCAAGCCTTTGTTTAGACAGAGATTCAGATTGCTGTTTGTCTTTGGCTGTGTCCAGAATGTTGCCTGTCGTGTCAATTAACAATCAGGGGTTTCAACAAGAGCCCAGCCGTTTACTGTTTGCAGCATTTTTTTTTTTTTTCCCCCCCCAGATCTTACTTTGCTGTTCAAACCACTTCATGAAAAATGTTCAAAAAGAGTAAATCAGTTGAACCTTAAACATGGTGTTATGGATTTCTTTTAGAGGACTGGCAGTGAATGTTGTATAATACATAGGAGACTTGTGCTCACCGGTTCTGTGTGGCTTTAAAAATGAAAGGCTAGCTGTATACAGAACATGGATCCTTGGCAACACTATTGTAACAGTCTTTTCTATTCCATACAGTAAAACTACTGAACACTAAAATATTTCCAAAGTGGGAGCCTGTATGAAAGATGATAAAGTTTATTTGAATTGGCCTTTAGCTTGTTCACAAAAGACTTGATTTCATTACTCTGAGGAAATTGCTTCTCATATCTTTCTAATGTATTTTACTAAAGTGTTTTTTTGTCTTATGCAAGCCAATTTAATTTTTCAAAGGCACAATGAAATTTAATATTCTTAAATGCTGCCTTTATCCTCTAAAATTCAGCCCTGTGTTGCCTCTTTCAGAACACTTTGACGGATATCACCTATGTTTACACTTAAGAATGATCCCTCATTGTTTTATATGATGGCACCAAATCCAGTTTCAACGGGAATCACGTCATAAAGATATCAAGTAATGACGGCATCTAAAAAAAAACGATCGCATCCCCCTTGTTTCGTGATTTTCTGCATGACTGACATCAGGATGAAACTTAAAATCTTATTTTTCTTGTTCTTGTATCAAGACCCTTCAGGTCATCCCAAGTGATTTTTTTTTTCTTCATGTTGATGCTAGAGATTCAAGATTACATCATCAAAGAAGCCCAAAACAGTATGATTTTTAACATTTTCAAGTAGGCAATCGGTAGATATCCAAGGAACTCAGGACCATGGATCCTTATTGGGCCCCAGTGGTTAGGGCTCAGGGACATCCTCCATTGGTCAGAGCTGGCAGATCTTCCTCAGCTTCAAACTGGGTCACAAAGGCTCTGCAATGCACTTTACTGAGTGTAATTAGTGCACTCTGAAGCAGTTTCAACTCAGTGATTGAACAAGAGGACCTGTGAGACTGGTGATTGGTGGCTTCTCCTGGCACGGTTCCTGATGGCCTGAGAGCAGACATGAAATGAAACCGCTGGTTTGAATCACCGGCAGTAGCTTTTCGTGGACTGTTCATTTGTCCGTCCTTCGGCGTCGCATCATTATAAAGTGGCACGGCATAGGCAACATTTTTTTCCTTGCTTTTATTTGATTTTATGAAGTAAATATTGTTTTGAAATCCACTAAGAATTTACAGCTCCTCAAAACTAGAGCACACATCTGGAATTGTATTGCGTTGTAGTTTTTTTTTAATTTCGTGTGTGATAACACTGAATTAACATAATAGTATTCTGAACAAGGGTGATACATGTAGATAACATTTCACCTTGTTGTTTGAATCCTTTATTGATTGGATTGGCACACAGTATCTTCCACAGCTTGCACTTGTCTTCTGTTCTTTTTCCATTTTAGGTCATTCTTGGAGGTTACGTCGGATATTTAAAGAGTCGTTCTCTTTGTTTTGCCGTTTCGTGGTCCAGGGTGAACATGAAATTATTTCTAATGAGTCCTCCTCGACACCACTGCACAGTAGATCCTTTAATGGTGACAAATGGTGACCCTTTTCACAGTCGCACTTTTAATATAAGAATGTCTGCGACTCATCTGGCCATCACTCAAGAGACGATCTCTTTTCATGTCAGCACATTTTCTCCTTTGAGTCATAGCTCTACATTTCTCTTTATTTATAGCCATATTACTTTTCCTTTGAGAACAAAATTGCATTGTGTGTAAAGCCGATCCTCTCCCCTGCACTGCCCCCCCATACACACACAAACACACACACCAGGCGATGTTGGTCATTTGCGTGTAGAAATCAACATGGTTTATTTGGTTTACTCAAGCATGTACAGATTTGCCAATCAGATCATCGGCCTGTCTGCTGAGCTTTCCCTCCTTCTCTTGGAGCATGATGATGGTTTACAGAATTACAGTTTTAAGTTTCACTCATTCTGCTTTGATCCCTGACCGCTGGCTGGCTTTCGCCTTTAACATTACACAGAATTCATTTCCGAAAGGCACTGACTTCTTCCCTCACTCTGATGAAAGCACTCCAGATATGAGACAGAGCAGGAAGCAGGCTTTTTTCTCAGTAGCAGTGTTGACAACAGTCAAATGTGACCTCTTCAAGACAAGGTACATGTTCCTCAGGGGAGGGAGAGGCGAATTAAGAGCTGTGCTGAAAGGAAACATGTCCAACGGGTGTCAGCCTCCTCCCTTTTCTTGATATATATTTTTCCTTTCACATACGAAAGTTTTTCCTCCTGATTTCCCTACATTGGACTTCAGAAAGAAAAAGTTCTGAGCAGCCGTGTGGCAGGCACATGTTGGACATGGGGTGATTTAAACTGATAAATGTGTTGTGAGACCTCTTTGTTTTGCAGGATGTATGAAAATATCTTGTTCATTGAAAGTGTTCCACAATAGCCATATGATGAAATCCCGGTGTAAGCAGCCTCCTAATTGCGCTGTCTGTTCAGTCTCACTCTTGTTAAGTCTCCAAAAGCGGCAAATGATATCTCTTATCGACTACGAGGTGGAGATGTATTCCCCGACTCTGCTGTTGGTCTTTACAGATACAGAAAGTGTTTCATCGTTGACCTTGTCTAAAAATAAAAGCTGAAACACCTCTGATGTGAAACCATGTGAAATATATTCAGTGAACATACGTGTACTTTGGTATTCCTTCATATGCTTTGGCAACTACATTAGCAAGCATCTCAGATCAGGTTCATCCTGCGTATGTTGTGTGTGTCATGCAGAAATTCTTCACAGTTTAGGTCTTTCTTTTACTACATGTGATGCATGTTTATATCCTAGAAAAACAGATCCTTTTGTTTGAACGTGTTAAGCTCTAAATCTGCTTATCAGAAATGAGGTTGTGATGTTTGGTTCGGTCAGTTATTTTGAGGTTTCTGTAATGTGTGAATGTGTTGCAACTGTTCCTTTACACAAATAATCATTTATGTTTCATACTTTTCAACTGTAATCTGAGTACATCTCTAATTTCTCATCACACGTATAAAAAGGTTTTGAGGTTTGTGTCTGTAGGATGAATTAAGGGATCATCAACGTGTTGGTCGGTGTGTGGGTGATATTTATTTTTTATTTTTTGGGGCTTAATTTTATTTCCTCTTAAGATGCTGATGCATTTTCTTGTATTTCATTTATCATATTATCTTTACATCATCCATATGCATTGCTGAAATGTACTATATATTTTTGATTTAATTACCTTTGGAAGAAGGTCTGGCACTGCTGAACCATTTCATACTATACTGACGGACAGATGGGATAGTGCAGTATTGTTGAACATAAATTTATCAAAACAAACTATAGTACGTTGTATTGTGATAGGACCTTTCCAAGCAATATCACAGTCTTGTGTTTGTGTCCATTTAAGCGTGGTGATCTATGCCAATCTGAGCTTTAGAGGTCAGAGTTAGATATTTAGTGGTTTCTTTTCCCCACATTTCTTTTGACAGGCACAGAGGAAGATAAAGTGGTCAAGTCTAAAAAGGTTCTCCGCAGCCAAACCGTGGCCAGCCAGAACCCCGAGACAGAGTTGACGCTGGAGGGAGACGAAGATGCAGTCAGCCTGCTGCAGGAGAAGGAGATGGACAATCTGGGTGGTAAGTCAACTCACCAGCACCTCCATTAACCCCAAGTCAACAGTGACTGTGCTGGAGCATCAGCACTTGTCTTCTCTGTCTTCTTCCTAATGGCTAGCATAGTTATGGTGTATATGATAAATATCAGTGCATTAAATGAAGAATATGGGTCAGTGTTGGGGCTTTTAATGTTCATTATATTGCGTCATCAACAGCACAACTGAAAGGAGAAACTGAGATATTTGGCATTCGTAAGTGAGTTTGCAGGTTGTTTTCTGCAGTTCACCTTCAGTGTGGCTCTAACATTCAAGACTTTATTTGTTCTAATCTGGGCAGCTCTGTTATAGCTTTTACAGCTACATGTCGTTTTGGTCTGATAAGTGTCCTTCTCTGTTTTGTGGGTCTGGTCAGCTCGGTTCCTTCCTCGAGTGTTTATCTCCAGAGGCAAGTCTTCTAAAGTTAAACTAACACCGGAACGATGATCAGTCCAGACATGTCACAACTAATATTTTTGATCTTCTCAAACAATTGGTGAAAGTTGATACGAACCACCTCTTGCTAATGCTTAACTTTACAGTGGCCTTATTTAACCCGCCTTCTTACGTAAGAGTGTACCCTCAAAGGTTGGCTGACACTATTCAAATCTATTCATATAGACTTACTTAAATACTAAAAGAGCATAATTCTGTAATAGAGATTCTTTTGAGTTATTGCATTCACTACACTTAAATAAGGCCATAATAAAGTATCATCTATTTAATCAAATCTATAAGACACCTGATAATACAAGTCTTCTTACAAAAAACCTTGAGGATACTGATTAAACTATAAGGTCCGGTGTGTAGAATTTAGAATCAGCTATATTGGTCACAAACAATTTTGCACACAGTACAATGTATAGCAAAATGCATTTGACCCATCCCTGAGGAGCAGGGATCGCAGGGCATCTAGGCATCTAGTGATGAGGTTACCGATTGTTAAACACCCCTTGTCTCGCTCTCCAATATGGTGGCTGCTAAAAACCTAAAAAACATGAGAATCCCGCTCTAGAGCCAGTGTTTAGTTTGTCTATTCTGGGTTACTGTAGAAACACGGTGGTGCAACATGGCGGAGTCTGTAGAAGAGGACCTGCTCCCTAAGAGACTCATTCTAAGGTAGCAAAAACACAATCCTAGGTGATGATACACTAAGGAAAACATATTTATGAATATTATCCTCCATTTCCTCTCCTGAATCCTACACACTGGACCCACGACTGAGTAATGTCATATGTAAAAGTCCTATAAGATCAGCTGCAACATTCAGCTACTCGGAATCAAAACCCTGCATAACAATAACATACATAATACAACATTATCCAGCCAACAAATTCTTTGGTAACTAGAATGGGGCTCAGTAGAGCGCATACCTCTGCCAAGGCCGAACAATCCTACACATGTATGTTAGCTTTACCCGAGTTTTGTGAAAATCGGTTAAGTAAGGAAAAGGTTGAAAAGTGAAAGTTATAATAAATTCTTCAATCTTCCCCATTTATCCGCATCTGTATGAAAAATTATTGGGTTATGTCCTGGGCCAAGCGCCATTCTTCCACCTGGTGTTGTGTAAATCTGTCCACTAGTTGTTGTGTAATCATGCTGACAAACAAACCAGTGGACAAGGGTGGAATTTAATCTCCTTGGTGAAGGTAATTAGAAATTGTTTTAGTTTGTCAAACTCTATATATTTATTTTTTCAGTAACTGCAGTTCATTCCATGGGAAATCTTGATTTATAGTAATTATCTGTCTTCATTTCAAATGAATAAAATTTGTTATTCAATATTATTTTTTAACTGAACCTTGCAAAGAAAATTGCATATACTTGTAATGTATAGCCCATTTTTTGTTGAATGAATGTGAGCAAGTGACGCATGAGTAGAGTAGACAACAACTTAATTAACTAATCAACTTAATTCAATAATTAATCAATACTAAACGAAGAGAATCTGAAAAATCCATATCATTTCACCGCTTCCCAATCGATCAAATTAAAGCAACATTTAATAATCCATAAGCTACCGTTAGACTACAGCTAGCATTAGTTTTCAGTCACTTTCTACGTAACGCTAGCTTATGATCGTGTAAATCAATTCTGAAATATCAACATACACCTTTGATGCGTTTACTGAAGACTGGCATTAAAACACACTGGATGTAATCAAGCTTGTTATGACGCCAGAGGCAAATGGTCACTGTATGAATGTGGTCTATAGTGTGACTTAGTACCAAGGCGATGGTTGCCAAATGTTCCTGTAATTTAACCGGCCTCACACTCTGTATGTGAGCAAAACTCAAGCCAACAACCAGCTGCTTTTCAAGTTACTGCAATGGAGTGAAAAGGTAAGTTCTCCTGTTGAGCCAGTACTTAATAAAACCATGTCTTCATTATAATTATGTCATGTAATTGGTGGTTTAAGCAGAGTCTTTTACTGGTTTGATGTCTATGATACTGGCTTTTTAGTCTAATAAAAGCTATACTCAGCCCTGGCAGAAATCAAGAATAAAAATGTTTTTATATTCCAGTGAAAAGGATAATTAAGCAGTAGAGAAGTGAAAATTTCTTCACTAATGTATCAGCCATCGTTACTGTCTCTTTTTGTCCCCAGATGCTTTTTAATCTTGGATTATGGGCCAATTCAGAATTTAAAATAACATTCACTTAATGATGTCCCCATTTTATTTTTTTTTATAAATTTTGAATGATAAGATTGTCATCAAAACAGCTGAACGTGAAAAGTAGAGGTTTTAATTTTGGTTATACAATATTAAAGTAAAGTAATTGACTCTGTTTTTAGGTTCTGTAAGTTAAGTAACTTGGTGCTTTAAGCTGTGTTTTAACAGAAACGTCACAGGTCTTATTACGTTATATGCCTCCATTTGTTATCTGTAATTTTACCCAAAAGGTTCTCACCTAATTTTGGCCGCCACTGAAAAACATGTTAGCAGTAACAAATATTAGAACATGTATGCAATACATTCATTACAGGTACAAATTGTGGTAGAAACTGTATGAAAAAAGAAGGCCGAAGTCCCAGACACCAACATGAAAACATCAGGTTCATGGTCCTTCATGCATTATTGAGTTATCCTGACTTAGTGTATGAGGCTCAGGCTGAACCGGGGCACTGCTGAGCGGTGAAATCCTCTCTGAGATTCCACAGCTGAGTCTCAGAAGAGGAGGCTAAACCCTCCTCGCTGTCCAGGGAACAGCGGGTAGCCAAACACTCCACGTCTGTCAGGTGAACCCTACGGTGCTGATCAAAAGAGCAAGATAAGAGCTTCACTTCAATGGGAACGTATTCTCCCTATAGAACTAATATTAATGACCTTGCACACAACAGTATGAGTGATACATTTATGATGTGTGAAATTACATTTGAAATACATTTGGAGGTGGACACTGACTTTGAAGAATATGTGCCAGGATTTTTTTTAAAAAATATTTTTTTATATTATGTCAAAGTTGAGTCCATGTTTTTATACCCTACTCACAACATTTAGGTAATGTTTTTACCAGGGTGAACTGTCTGTGTTTGGTCTGTATCTAATCCCAGGCATGAACAGCCTTAATGAGAGATCTAGGACTGTCAACAACAGTGCTCCTCCTGCCAGCCGTTGGGTCAGTGCCTGTATACTGCTGCTGCCAAAGGGGAGGCGCCACTCAAGGGCCCAGGCAGTTGTGGTTACTGAACCTATGATTAGTTTTGCTCCCCCACAAACATTGAAATTACTCTCTGTGCTCGCACTGGTATTAAATTAACCTTTTTGTGTGCACACATTGTAAATTAGATTGTGTAAAATAGAAACTCAAGCAGAGCATGTGAGAAGAATACAAGAGGAGCCTGACCCTCACAAGGCATTTCTCATGTCGAGTGACATTTGGTAGATTTGACTGTTCTGCTGGCATACCGGAAATGTGTTAGTGTATCATGAAATGTGGTTTAGCGCACACGGCAATTTTGTTCTGCCTTAAGCCTTTATAGCTCCATTTTGTCCCCATTTACAAAACTGATCCCTTGAGTGTTGACATGTTTATTAAAGAATGAAACCAACACAACATTTCTGAATGTGGAATCTCTAAAAAGTGAGAGAAAGATGGGATGTTATTCCACTTAACCAAATCCTCCCATTTTTTAAAATTTTTTATTCAAGGGTCTACAATTTAACCAAATTTATCTCTAAATGTAAGCCGAATATGGGTGGCATCAAAAGTAAAACATATAAACAACACTGGAAAATTGAATTACTTCTATTAAATATTTAAGTTTTTTTCTTTTCTTTTTGTTTTAAATACATTATTGCATCCTGCAGCCTTATTAAATAGTTTGAAGTGCAGCATTTCTCCAGGCCTTATATATTTATGTATTGGTCATGAAATACATACTTTGGAAATAGTGCAAAAATAGTAATTGATTCAGTGACTCAAATGAACAACAAGACACTTTGCCTCAGACACTCAACATACAGCAGGTCATATGGGCATGTGTATATTTATGTGTATCTACTATAAGTCATCATGTGGAAGTTTGCAAGTGAATGATAGTGCTCAGGTTTCGCTCATAATGTAGAAAATAAAATCACTCAGCCTTATCAAACCCTGCAGTCCAGCTAGCGGATGGATTGTGGGTAATAATACACCCTTCTCCTCAGCAGTTCTCCCAAATTCCCACCACACTCAAATGAAACTTTTCATCACGTCATTAAACTGGTTTGTCATTTGACAAATATTAGCATTTTCATTTAAATAAAAGCCAACAGCTATTCGAGATTTAGCCTATAAACACCTCTCATCCTACATAACTTGCCCTTAATTTCATTATTCTCATGTAAACATTTTAATGCCATATAGCCTAATTATGGAAGGATCCCTGCAGGGATTACTGCCTAATCCTCTTCCTCTCCATGAGCAATGGATGCTGTGGCTTAATGCTTCAGGCATTGTGATTTTCCGTCTGTGTAGCCCCTTAGAGCCGCAATACAATGCATCAGCTGTATAGGGGTTGGAACATAAAGACAATCCACTTTTATTATAGCTAAAATGATTTTTGCCACAAAGAGTCACTTGTATTATTATTATTATTATTATTTTTATTATTATTATTATTTTTGTTATTATTATTTAAAAACAGAAAATACTTTACATTTTTTAGTGGCGTGCAATATTATATTTTCTTTACTTTTTGAATTTGATCTTCGACACTACACGTTATCTAAAACGTAATGATACAGACTGAGGTTATTTGTACTTCATATGAAGCTTGTAAACAACGTGTAGCGCCTGCTGATAGCATCAGATGATAGGATCACCGTTAATGGACCCGAGAAACGCAGCGAAAAAAAAATACAGGGAGGGCGCTTTGGCTGCAGCCTGCAAGAGCGATGAAGAGGCGCTCTGGGAGTTGAGACCGAAATCCACTTGTATTCCTGTAACACTATCGGCCATAATTGGCTGAGGAACGCAGATTAAGATTGATGAGACATTAACGTGACTCTTTGGACTCAAAGGGATCGATAAATATCCAGAGTTCGAGAGCTTTCGTTTTGGGGTCGGACAAATCACCGTAACGGTGCTCCACAGCGACACTGATCTGAGAACATGGAGGATGGAGGGGAGGGAGGGAGTAGACTGAAATAAAGATGTGATCACTATCAGCAGGTACAGGGTCACAAACCGGCCTTCAAATTCAGGACAATTTGGAATTGAGAACAAGGTTGTGGTTTTACGCTTCTTAAAATCACGAAAACCTTTTTTTTTTCTTAATAGCGGTTGTTGTGATCCGACAGATCAAATAACCATTTATGTTTTCAGTGACACTAACAAGTAACCTACATGTAGTCCTGCAAATGTTTTGATAACATCTCTATCTATTTTAGGCCTGCTGACAAATTCACTGTATTGTGCCCATATGTATGCAATACATCGACGTGAACCAGCCGTTCAAACCTGTGCTTTATGGTGCGAGAAATAATAAATAGGCTAATAAAATGAAGGCTTTCGGGGACATTGGACAATTCGTTATATTTGACCGAACAACGATAATTAGACCAAATTTTAAAAAGGCTAGGCACTATAGCGTAAATATTGATGCGCCCCTGCCATGATGTTCTCCCCTAATCGCCTTGATCAGCTTTACAAAAGGAACCCCATCTCGCCTTTTTTATACTAGGATAAATACCCTTTTTTCATGTTACTGATTCTGCACGTTGCTACCCCCCCACTCCCACCCCCTGCAGGCCCAGTGGTCCTGAGCAGCCCGGCCCAGCTTGTTGCCCCTGTCCTGGTGGCCCGGGGTACTCTGTCCATCACCACCACTGAAATCTACTTCGAGGTAGACGAGGACGACCCTGCTTTCAAAAGGGTCGACCCAAAGGTAAGCAAGGGCCCGAAGTGTAAAGCTGTGGAGTTTGGCGTCCGACGTGTTTCAAAGTTGTTGTTGTTGTTTATTTTGTTTTGTTTTTTGGAATGTCGAACAGGTATTAACCCTTATTCTCTAAATACACAGTTGTTGGTACATAAAGAAAAAGGTGGGATTTGAACAGCTGATTTTTTTTTTAGAGAGATGCGCTGCGCTTTTGTGCATACTCTGTTTTTTTCATATTAAAAAATGAGAATTTGTGTCCAAAGCTTTTTTGTAAAGCGTAGCTAGTTTTATGTGTGTATTTCAATTTGTTGAGTTATTTATACAATTCTAAAAAAAAATGAAAAGAATAAATCACTATATCATTGATGCCTGCAGGCTTCAAACAGTGGCAACATTAAGTCACCAAATTATGCCAGGTTAAGTGTTTATCGACCTGGAAATTGTTACACAGTGGTTTGTGGTTTTAAAAAAATCCAAACAGGTCGGCAGGGTTGCAGATTTGATTCAAGTGTTGATTATGAAATGTATTCCTTTCTTATTTCTCAATTCCTTCTTCCCTCCTTAAGGTGATTTATCTACTGTATAAGAGCCAGAGTCCTCCAAATTGATGATGTCATTAAATTGTCATTGCATAGTATTAGGCCTACCTCACTATTGCCAAAAACACATTTAATAAAACCATAATGGGACACAAATATAAAACAGCTCTTTTTATTAGCTCTTTAAATTAGATCAGACAGAAATAAAAAAAAATCAGATCACAGATGTTATACTCCAGTGTATTTCAAGTGCATTTTTTTTCAATTAGAATGTAATATATATACTATATATATGTTATTTTAATTTTTATCATGTAGGCCTAAGCATGGTAGAAAACAATAACTAAAAATATTTGAGTACTTTAAATAATAATTCAAGTAAATTGATGGAATGTTTTCAATGGAACAAATGCCACACGCCTACCATCAAAATGTAAACTTTCAAAAATATGACATTGTCACTGGGAACAGATGAATGAGACTACCACTGATGCATGTATAAATTAATATCGTCTCTACCAGATAAAGAAAGATTTCAGAAGTAGATTTAAACAGGTGGATCCTATTTACGTGTCACAGAACAACATTCACAATTTCAGACCACTTGAATCACAATCTATGAATGTATTTACAGTAGGCTATAAAATGTACAGATGTTCAAATCGTTTTCCAAAGTTTGTCACGGGGCTTTATTTTAAAGCTTTTAAGAAAATGTAGGATTTAGGCAACCGTGTGGCACGGAGGAAAAAAGACGCCACTGTTGAAGTGGACTCTGATTAATAGCCAGTTATTTAAATTTGCTTCTAAATATTGACACCGCCAAGAGGTGCACGGGGATAATGGGAAATTAAACTCTGTCATAAAAATCATCTTTAAACAGGCTAGGCCAAAACATTTTCAACAACAGAGGACAGTCACATTTCACAAAACTTTGCAAATCGATTGGCAATATTTTTCTGTCCGTTTATGAGCTCGTTAGGCCTCTTTTATCGTATCTTTTTTAAGAGGAGGTGAACTAACATATTTTACCTCAGAGTTTCTCCAAGCTTTTGGGGTTGGTCAGTATTTCTCTTGCCAGTCGCCAAGTCTGTTTGGCTGCGTTCTCAAGAGCAGAGTGAGGTTTCCCTTGAAATAGGTCTAAATTGGGCAGGAAATAATGTGGGCATCTTCTGCACTGCAAACATGAAATAAGCTGCAATAGTATCCCGTTCAGACGGTCACCAAGGCAGTTCTCATCCCAGTCCGACTCCCTCGGATGCTTCTCACACTCGTAGGAAACCAAAGTTTTCATGTGGTAGTTGTTCAAGGGTTGTCCGGGCAGTTCGAGGTGACGATCGCGTAAGGTTTTGAGGACTGACAAACACTTCTTCCGACATCCACCCAGGAGGAGCCGGTTTTCGGCCTCGGCGAACTGCAAGACCCAGGCGTCGCTCTCTGCTGAGCTCTGTTTGCCGTTCAGAGAGTAACACTCTTTGGATAAGAGATTGAAACCTTCCGCTTTGACTTCTGCAACTCGGTTAGGTCCCGGCCAGGGGATGTGAGGGAGAGGCCAGTGTGCAGCGCTTCGTGGCCAGATCCCAGTGCACTTGAACGCTGGCGTAATTTGCACCACATATCTGTCTCTAATGCGCAACTTCACCTCACTCGTGTCAGCGACCATTTTGACGACATCTCTATAACTACATTTATCCACTGCCTGCGCCACTAATGTCTGGAATCTCGACCGGATCTTGCGCGCCGAGAGGTAACCGGAGGCTGTGATGAATTCAACCCAAAGAGACATGCTCCTCTTGCGGCCGTCGCTGAGCTTAAGCACGGCGCATCCCGGGAGAGATCCGTCATCCACAAAGTTGAATACTCCCATCTGATTCAGATAGAGCACAACCTCGAACTCGGTGGGTGAAATGACCTCCAGTCCCTCGAAACGATTATCCATCTCACTGAGAGAGCTGATGAAGCGGGGTTCCTGCACCTCGACCTCCTTCAGGACATCCGATACCACCTTGCACACCTCCCGGATGCTCTTGGAGATGGCAGCTTTTCGAGACTGACACTTCTCATTGTAGTATTTGTTGAGGTGATACACCAATTTTGCCTGGGCGGCTATCATATTGGGGCAGAGATCCGGGTTATACACCGGAGTCTCGCAATAAGCCGAGGGATCCAACGCGGCTGTTTGTACGGGAGCCAATTTTAGAGAAGAAAGAACGCTTTTTAAAAAGAAAAATAGTGTCTGTTTATAAGACGTCTATTGAAAGCTGTGCTCAGAGCACATGCGTAAAAATCATATCATAACATTCACAGCTGATGTACCGTAAGCTGCATTGAAGTGCTCAAAGAAAGTCCTCGAATCTATCAGGACGGCTTGATTAAATGTCCATTTGAAGCTTGTAGATGCAAAAAAAAGAGCCTTTTTGGTTTTTCTCTGGTCACTGTGCCAGTTAGGAGTCCGCGTAATTGCGCAGAGTGGAGTGTGCCCTCCTGACGCAGACGCCCGGTGTTGCTGTGTTTTACAACACGGACACACACACACACACACATTATTATAAGGGAGGAGTTGAAACCAAGGTGTCCAATCGCTGTCTGATGCGTCACCGCTTCCCAGTTTATCGAAAACAAATTTATCTCCGGGTGTTGTTCCTATACAAGTAAAAAAGTGCAGGTAGTAATAGTATCGAGGAGCGGAAGAACACCTACGCATTTGGAGGGAAGGAAAAACATTTTCACTGTGTTACGTTGCCTTCTATTGGACCACATCGCTGCTTTTTAAGGCAGCTATAATGAAACACATGTAAAACAGTAGGTGGATTTACAGTTGTTGGGAATTCATGCGGCGGTTCTAAAACGTTTTACGTATTTGCCATATTCATTTTTTTAAGTAGCCTGCCTACTTGTCGTTTTTCTCCAGTGGACAGTATGCATTTTTTCTACGAGGCACATACGATAAATTGAAATCACCTAATTTAGTGAGGTTTTGTTTCATAGAATAAAACAATCTTAGAATATTATAATAATCTAAATAAGATGTTGATTATTTTCTGCGTTTTGAAGCCACATATTAATTTTTAAAAAACGATTAATTCGTTTATTGATTATAACTTTCCACATTAGTTGAATTTATTGAACAGTATTGTAAGGCGCCAGGCGTATATCAGAAAAATGAAAAAACTATTGCGCTGTTTCACATATTATTCCTAATCGTGGCTGTGAGTCAGAAGAGAGTTAAACTCTCGCGCCTGAGTGTAATCCTGCAGATTGGAAAAGTATCTGTTTTGTTCTTTATTGTGTGGGAGCAGCCAGTAATGTGTTGCGCTATTGTTCCACGCGCCACTATTTTTCATTTAAGTATTGTCCAAAAAAAAAAAGAGAGAGATATAACTGCTATGTTATACGTTGGTCTGTTCTTTCATTCATTACTCCAAAATATAACTTATATTAATCTACTAAACTCTGCATGGTAATGTTGGACTGTGTTTATCTGCCAAACCAAAGAAGATGTAAATGTGTCTGTCTGTGATATGATAATTATTTTATATTGGAAATGCTTGTGATATTGAAACTATTTTTTTTTCATAAATGTCCAAAGTCATTATTAAACAATATACATTGGTAGCAAGTAATTAAATAATAGACATCGATATTCTACAAATGATGTATAAATACAGTACATGTTTTTCTTCAACAACATAATAATTTTAAAAACAATAAAATCATCAAATACATTGTTTGACTGTTTTTTTTAAGTAAAAATAATTGATTACTAATAATTCTAACAATTATGGTTGACCATTTTATGTGGAGTCCCATTCTGTATTAGTGTGCTGTTTTCAGGCACAGCCACGTTGGTCTGTTGCAGACAGTGATCCACAATAAAGAGATCTGACATCCACTCGAAATCCTCTCTGGCTCTCATTGCTCTGGCACTCCATCTCACAAGGTACAGTGCATCCTTTGAAGAGGACTTCAAAAAGATAATGCTGCGTGGATCAGATAAGGAACACAAAGACATTTACACTCATCTCCGCTCTAGTCAGAACTGCATAAGACGAGACATTATGAGGGCAAACCGCCGCACGTCAGCTCTGACTCTCACTCCATGGACGTGCACTGAGCAGGAGGTGTGTGTGGGAAGGACCCTGATAGATAGGTGACTCTCATTATCATCACATAGTCTGTCATGGACATGCAGCCAGTGGCTTCTTGGCAAGCCTTACTTATAATTTCACACTGTTACTAGGCAGAAATTACAGATATGAAGTAGCTTTCTCTGTTTTCATAAATCATAGGACATGACAGATGTTTATATTAAGGTTAATTCTCAAATTAAATAATAAGATAAGTAACATAGGCTATTACAGATCTCATCACCCTTTAGGTCTGATCAAATTTCAAAAAACAAAATGCTTAATCTCATCAACTTTTTTTCTGGAGGATATGGAGGACATCATGGAACATTTTCATGTGGTCAGAGGAAGCTAAAAGCCTTTTTCCCTCTCAAGCTTTGATAGTCTTTTCTCTCACTCTCTCCCACTGTCTGTGGCACAGCAGGTACTTGCCTTTTATTGAAACCAGACAGGCTCGACTTTTCAGGCTATCTTGCTTCAAGTCAGATACCTCAGAATCCAGTTGCACCACTTGAGTGTGTGCTCCAGCATTTTGTCGTCCGTATGCGTGATAGAAGGGGGGAGGTTCATTGTGATTATCACTTCTTAATCTAAAGCATGTGACTGCACAGATCTCACAGTAACTCAACGTGCTTTGCAGTCCCAAGACTCCAGCAGTTGTCAGGTCTAGCCCAAGACAATCAAATCTTCTTTGCCATATCTCTACTATTACAACATTGCAAGCTTTGTTGCTTCATTCACCACCCCGCTACGCTAATGGAGGCCCCTCGGTGTGATATATGGGTCTGTGATTCCAGCACAGGCCTGCTTCTGACCCAGCAAAATCCATGCACGATAGTGTAAATCAATACAATGACTTCTACTTCCCCTAATTTTGCATGAGCATGTGACCCTGTTTTGAAGGCCTCTTTGTTTCCAGAGCATGCCTCTACACTTATTCATTTTTTTTCTCCTCCATTTTTCTTTTTCCTCTCTCTTAGTAAGACTGATCGTCCTGTTAACACCGCGGGCGTAAGGTCAATGGTGCTTGTCTGATGCCTGAAATTGCCCTTTGATGAGACCATTCGTGTCATCAAAGTCATTGAATGTATGTAGCTTTATGTAACATTGCATCTCTGAGGATTAATGCAGTAGGTTATTTATACACATAAATTAGTAATATTTAATGTAATAAATTTCTTTAGTTTTATTTTATGTGCAAGCATTGTAGCCCAAAGCATTTAATTGAAATTACAATTTTAAATAAAGTGAATCTTTAGATGAATAAACATCATTTTGTAAACGAGAGGCTTCACAGTAATCTGTCTTTAAGTTTCAATGTTCTCTATTACATGATAATTATTAATAAAATAGGCAATGACATTACAAGTATTGCGTTTAGCTGATTTTAAGCTCCATCAAGACCTCTATGACCAATATTCTGACTGGCATTATAATTATGGGTGATGTTTTATTATTTGAATAATCCTATTACACAAGAACAAAAAAGGTCAGTCAAATGAGTTTCCATTAATTTTCTGGAGTCTTTTACTTTTTCTTTTTTTTTTAAAGGAGAAAATCAAGCCATATTCCACATAAATGGAGTTTACCAGCTAGCTTCCATGTTAATATGCAGATTAGTCAAAGGACTCACTAGGATGACATATTTCTATATAAATCAGATTAGAAGCAGACACACTTCAGAGAAGTGACATCAACACTATAGCTCTCAAACTGTTAATAAATAATATACTTTAATCTCATGGGACAGCGAGTCACGTTGACACATTTTCTATAATTTTATTTGTCATGAAATTAAATTGTCATTAGGGTTTTTAATAATGGAACATTATTATTCCAAGCAATATGGTCTCCCTGTAGGAGGCCAGTTATTTTTTTTGGGCTGCACTGAAGACCCCCTTTGGATTGTGTCTGTTCATTTGTTTTAGTCTCTGCTGTGTAGTAGCAGCCTTCCTTGGAGATGTCAGGAAGCTGGACAACATAGCCAGAGGGCCCCAGAGACGCAACAGGCTCTGTTGACATAAAGCCCATTTACACACACGGAAAACCCCAAACTTATCAGCACGATGAACGTTTTGAGAGGACAGAAAGGTAGAGAAAAGTGTCAATGATGAAACTTGATTGATTCTCTAAGCTTCATTTGGCCCCTCACCCCTCCCCTCTGCAATATGGTACGCTTGTCAACCCCTGTGATAAATTACATGCATGTATTTGCATGAATTTAACACGAATACAATTTAGTTTTGTTTTGCCAAAATACCAATCCAGAAAATGTCTGGTTTGCTTCACGAAAGGAAAATACAGCCTCACATTGTGTTCAGTGCACTTTATTCCTGTTATGCAGTTGGCAGTTGGGTGCAGTGAAAATGCTGGTGCAGTGCTTTCCACTCATTTTATTAGCACACAGTTTAGCATTGTATTATGTTGTACATGACATTGTTAAACACTGGCTGTTTTTAGACTGGAGCAGATGCAGCTGGTTTATTATTACTTTAGTCAGCATGTTTTTTTTCTTCCTGTTGTTGTCTGCAGGTTAGTGGCGTGTAAATTGTTCTGAAAGACTTTTACTGGTATATTTATAAACATGCATTTTTTTTTTTGCTTTTATATATCAAAGAAAACTATATGCCTGACTTCCTTCTTGTGTGTCTTAAAGGCAACCATTTGGCAACAACAGCATTGTGATTAATCTCAATGTCTGCATGAAGGCTACCATCTAAAGGTGGGCGCTGTAATCATCTACCCACTGACCCCATCATGCTCATCTAAACTCCTCTCTGCAGCCCTTGTGTCTCATATTAATTTCAAACTTATGATTAACACTGTTCTCCCCCATGTGTCGTGATCTAAGAATAGGAGTACATCACACAAAACAAAGGGAATTGAAGACTTTATGGCATATTGTAGGTTTGGGGCTGTTCGTAATCAAATGCTGCTGGTGAGGCCTGTGATGAAATTAGGCAATGTTGCCTAAATAAGGGATGAAGGGTTCATAATTGCCAGTCCTAGAGATCTGAGGTGCTGGGTGCCAACTGTCAGAGTGGGGCTAATGATGACAAATGTCTCTCTATGCAGATTGCTGCAGCAGCAGCACGGGTGTGCAGCTGAAAAAAGAACAAAAAAAGAAAAATGCAGAGGGACTAATAAGAGAAAGCTGCTGTGCGCATTTTTAATGACCTACATGGAAACATACCTCCCTAACCGATGAGCTGCCTTTGAAAGTACTCAAGCTTGATGTTGTTTAAAGCTACTATAAAATGGAGGAGTCCCCTATGATGCATGTGACTCATATTTATAGCCTCTGTCATGAATAATCTCTGTGACTCCGTGAAGAACCATCTTAAATCTTCTGATTTAACCGATAAAATGAAGAAAAAATATCAACTACAGTTAACTTACATTTGCCTGCAAGCCTGTCAAGATGATTCAACATTAAAGATTTATCGTTTTGGAAGCCTTAGCTCTATATTCAGTTTTAGAGGGAGCATTTCTGCATTGATCATGCAGCATTGTCCTTTTGTGTATTTTTTTCCTCATTAGATTTTCTAAAGTTGATGCTTTTATTATTATTCTTGTGTGAGATGTAAAAAAAACAAAAAAACAGAAATGACCTGTTACTCTGTGGCTCATGTGCAAAATAAGAGGCCTTTCCTGGTTAGCATATAGTTTAAATGTTGTTTGTTACCGAGTTTTAAGTGTTTTTCATTTTATCAACCTTTGGTAGCAGAGAGCCATAAATTTGATTTCACTTACTGTGATGTAAGGCTCATGCTAATAAAAGAGCAAACCCAGAGTGTTGCATGGCCAGATTTCCCCAATTTGTTGCATGAATGGCTTCTGAAAGGGGTCCCTCTTTGTACAAAAGGAGTCTCGTCTTTGTTTGGGTTCGCCCCATCTGTGTCATCTGGTGGTCTGTGCAAGAGGGTGGTGTCTCAGGGTGCTCCCCAGTGGCGATGCCAGTTGTTTTATGGACTCGGTGGAGTGGTGCTGGGAGTTCATAAGTTAGCCGGCCCATTGTGTGCTGAGTCCAGCTGACACGTGTGAATTGACTCCAGCATATTGACAGATCATTTCCATTAATGAATCAGAGGAGTCTGCCTTGTTTCACTCTGTGATTTATGCCTTTGCTTCATCGTCCTCTGAGCTCAGGGTTAACTAACAACCTCCTGAATGACTCAACCACGATGTGTCGGATGGAGGGAGTTTGCTTTGTTCACTACTTTTATGCATACGGATATACTTGAGGTGATATTTAAACATTTTGTAACTTACGTTTCAAGAAGAATGAATTTAATTTATGTACATAGCCCAAAAACAGCAAGTTTGTCTCAGGGTTTTACAATTTGTTCAACATGTGACGTCTTCTATAGTCTCTCTTATAATCATATTGGAGATTTATATCTGATATTTACATCATGCATGATACCATCTTGGTTAAAGTATGAATTATTATTATCTGAAAATGATTTTTAAATGAGGTTCTGCATATAAAAAATATTGAAACTGTCTACGAGGAACGACTGGAGGATGTGCAGTGAGTTATTAAGAACTCTGTAAGTTTACATCTATTTAAGAACTGTTTTCTGTTTGCATTTGTTTTTAACCGCTGGTGTTTCCTCATCTTGGCCCTGATCCTCCATGGCGACCATCCAGGTTGTTCAAAGCAGCAGCCGCACGCTTCTGATAACGCTGGCCTCAGCCTGCCCTGTCAACCCCACTACTGCTGCCACATGGAAGGCACATTTGCTCGCCACCATTTTATGCCGCTGTCACACTCCCTTCAAGAGCGAAGGGGAAAGGGGGGAGGTGAAAAAGAAAGGAGGGAAAGAGGGAGGCTCACCCTGAGCGGATGCTAGACAAAGATGGCAGCAGAGACATTTTGTCTACTTTCATTAGTTCTGGTTGTGGTGAGCTGTGCTGAATATTAGCCTGTTACTAGCAAAGCCACACATTGTGGCGCACAGACGGAGAGCATGTCACAATCAAATCTACCGCACCTCATTTCCATCTTCCTCACTGAGAAAGTAGGACATATGGGGCAGGATGCCAGTTGCTTATTTTATATGGTAATTAACACCCCCTAAACTGTGTTATGTGGAAGGTGTGTCTCAACCGTGACAAAGTTTATCTCACAGATTTACATATATTATCAGGAAGGAAAGATATTTTAAGATCCTAACAGACTACGGAGGCTTATGTGCCACATTTTATAAAGAAATTAAGGAACTTTGTTGGCCTTCACTCATAGTTTCACTGCAGTTGTTTTGTTGTGACAGTGTCACATTGAGGTAAACTCAGATCCAGTACTGTCATTTCCTTGAGTATCTACTATCTGGTATCTGTCAGCTTAATTCAGGACCCAAGCTCCTCACTTCTGTGTGTTTTTGAATCAGGGGTGTGTGTGTGTGTGTGTGTGTGTGTGTGTGTGTGTGTGTGTGTGTGTGTGTGTGTGTGTGTGTGTGTGTGTCTGTGCGCCATTGCATGCATGTTGCATTTGAAGGACAGTTGTAAATATGACATTCTTGTCATTAATGTGATCGTTAGTTTGCTGTTGCTGTTGATCAGCATGACATAATCACTCATAACTCCTTTTTGGAGTCCTGCCAAAACACAGATGCCTCAGATTCTTTTGTTTACCTAAATAACAACACTGATTCAGTAAGTTCCTGATTACTGATAACCCCGGTGTGTGTGTGTGTGTGTGTGTGTGTGTGTGTGTGTGTGTGTGTGTGTGTGTGTGTGTGTGTGTGTGTGTGTGGAGATGTATCTGAATTTTGTTTTGTCCTGCTGGGCTTTCATCTGTTGGACTCATTATAGTAGTCGTCTCACTGGGCGCCAGTAGAGTAGCTTAGGAGACGGCTCCCCATGAAAGAACCATGATGGATGAAGAAGTGCTGATGTGCCGGTTCCTGTCTCCAGGCTTTCACCTGCTCAGGAACAACCCCAAGGCAAAAAGAACCATGATGCTCAAACCAGCCAATGAAAGATGGTGGACTTAAAGTCAGACTTTTTTTTTTCTTTTTTTTTGTGGTGCTTATTTGAACTGGGGACATGGAATTAATGGTAAAACAAAAAGAAAAACATAACTCATTACCAAGTCAAATTTCAGAATCTCTTTATGATAATACAACAACTAACAAGTCAAAAAGATGGATGAAAGCACCAAAAAAAAAAAAGAAAAAAAGATGGATAAAGTTGTGCCATTCCACTTTGTTAAATTTCAAACAATTTTATTAGATTCAATTTTGTGGTCTTGGCAGGGCTTTGGAGGAGTCTGAGCAGGGAGTGTGGCAGCAGGGTGAGTGCATGTCGACTGTTGACACCATCTAACGAAGGGAGGATTAGGAGTTTACAGAGGCAATAATATGATAGGTCAAAAAGAGGAGGCACTCCTCCACAGCACTTGGTTTTGTAATGAATGATTGACTGGAAAAGGAGAAGCTGCCACTCGCTGGCTGAGTGCTCATCTTGACGCCTGCCGCACCACTCCACGGCTCCCCTTGATCACGTTTCGCTGCTCCCTTCTCATCTATGGCACCAGTCTGCAGGGAAAAGCTGCTTTTCCCTCATATTTTTCTCCCTAATTTACACATTTAAGACATTTTTGTTTGCTTATTTGCAATTCCTTTTTTTGTCAGTGAGCTCCTCTCTCTCAGTCCGACTCCCAGCCCTGTAACCCCCGCCCCCCCATACACACACACACACACACACACACACACACACACACACTACTCCCTCACTTACAACCTTCCCTTTCTCTTGTGTGCCTTGAGGCAATGAACTAATTTCAGGTTCCATAATTGTGGTGTGTTGTACACCTGTCTGCAATTAATTCTCCCCCGTCTCTCATTCTCCTTCTTAATGAGATATTATTGTAATTATTGTCATTATGCTATTTTCTGTAATGAACTTGATTGATGTTGTTGTTATGGCATTATTTATTCTCTATAATTAGTGTTAATGTGTTGAGAACTTCTGTAGACATTGATAGTATGAAAATATGGTTATGAGTGGACTCTGTCCCTCGTTCACTCGTCAGCTGAGTTCAGAGTTCACCGTAGACAGAGTTTGTTTTGGATGTGGAGAAGAGAGCTGAGCAGCCTGGTCAACACTGAATAGGGCCCTGCTTGTAGCCATTTTAAGACCATTACAACAGTGAAAGGCTTCACAATGGCCAGAGCTGGGCTTTGTTTCAGTCTGTCACTTGCACCGGGTGAAAATCAAATAGTGCTTTGCCGTAAAAGAAAAGGTGAAAAAGGTTTTGCCCATACTCCCATTTTTCTTTTTTTTTCTTTTTTCTTTTTTGGGAAAATCTGGGCGTGTTTTTAAAAGGAAGAAAGTTCTCAGTGACTTGATTTTGAAGGTTATTGTTGAGGAGGCAAACTACTGGAAGGAATTCTGAGGATAATCTCAGCTGAATGAACAATGTTGAATTTTTTTTCTTAGCACTTCTCAATCCAATTAGGAGTTTAATAAGGGTCATGCATGGGGACTTCACGCTGCAGGTTGATTTCTTTTGAGTGCTTTCGGGGTGTAATATGGGGCTGAAGTTGGATAGGGCCTGGCTGAAGGCTGGTCTCTTTAATGTGTAGTGAAGTGTCTTGTGGCCCCGGTGAGACATTCAAACTGTCTCGGGAGCACAGATGATCTTTCCGTTATTCTGATGGCGATGTTGGGAGATATTCTGACTCTGTGGTTAGATTGGTTTCTCAGGTGGTATCAGTTCCATGATCGCTCACACACGTTTGCTACGCTGCTGTTGTCTCATCTGCCTTGAATTTTGCCAAGGATTTTTCCAAGTCCACATCATATACTTAGAAACCTCATTGTCAGGTTTAGTATCTTACATGCAGAGCTGTAACCTAGCTTTCTTGGAAATTAGAATGTGAGTAAAACTTCAGAAAGGCTATGTGGGACTTTAAATGGGACTTGCCTGATCTTTAATCTGTCCTTATGAGAGAGAAAGTGGGAAGGAGGCTCCTAGAAGTGGACATATCCAGCCTTTGTGGGTTTGTTCACATGGTGGGGAGCTTTGAGTGTTTGACAGCCGTTTAACTCCACACGACCTGCTTCTCAAGTGCCATCGTCGGAGTTCTCTTGAATCCTGTTAGGAGCCATAATTACAATTCATGCACTCCCTGCGCTTCTTTTGAAGAGGCATTGAGAGAGCAAAGAGGGGTGCAGAGAGCCTGAAAGAGCCCTGGCAATACTGGCCCTTCATCAGTGTGGAAACTCTCAGAGGCTTTCAGTAAATGGCCTGAGGATGGTGGCCTGCATATGAGGTACAAGATATGTACAAGATCCACAAATGATAAAGTTAATTACTTTCTTTCTTTCTTTTTTCTATCGTGCAAGTGGAAATATACATTTTACATGACATATTTACAAATTTTCATTTCTTTCATGTATGCAAGCAACTTGTGAATTGAGGTGCAAGTGAAGTGTAACATATTCAATGGCTTTCAAAGGGAAAGAGGAGAAAGGGTGAGCATAATGCCTAATAGGTGCTTTAGTAATTTCTGAGTTTTCATAGCTTAATCCGTTCTGAAAAGCTCTGGAGAAGAAAGGCTGCAAATGGCTCTCAGTATTAATTCGATGTGACTTCTGTACAATAAGGGCTGTGGATCCCAGAAGCCCATTTTCAAAGCTTACCTTCTTTCATCATCCTCAGCCCTTTGGAACTTTTGCCTAAATGTTTCATGAAACCAAGGCTGTAAGCCTCTTTGGTATTCTGTCTTTATAACGCCTGGTTTAAGACTATTATTACACCATGTTCAAGGCAGAGGAGCACATACAAACAGTGAAGCTGCCGCTCCATTGTGTGAAACTCAAATTGATTTGGTACAATTGAGAGGGCAGTTGTATTAAAACACACACATTCTATGGCTCATTTCCTCCCTTTCATTGTGGAGTTTTTGCAGATGCAAATGAGAGTTGGTTTCCCTCCCTCTTTTTACAAATACGTATTCTTTCTCTTTGAGTTTATCTACTCATTTTAAAGCAGATCAAATGATGTGTCCTTCGTCATTTATATTAATTATAGATTTCAACACACTGTTTCCTCAGAAGAACATTTGTGCGGCCAAACCACACATGTGGCTCATTACTCAGATTTCTTACTGACGTTTTGCTAGGATAAAAGTAAAATTAAAATGAAATTTTTCACTTTTGTTGTCAGCATGTATGAGAGCGTCCTGAGTCGGCCTTATCTTCGTCTCCATGTGTGAAAAGAATTTTGTGAACTCTGGGACTTCAGTGAGATTCAAAAAATGCCTTATTTTGTGTTTCTTTCTTTTCGTGCAGAGAGATGAAGCAGACAGAGGATTTGGTTTGTTATCAAAGAATCCTGTGATTATGTGCCTCAGGAAAGTGCTGGCTGTATCTCACTGCTTTTCTCTGCAGTGGATGCTTTGTTACACATTCTCTCCCATTAGAAAAAAAAAATAATGTCAAGGATATAGATACATGTTCATTGTTTTATCATTTAAAGGAACAAAGAGTCTTTCTCTCTTGTGTTTGTTTTCTTTATACCAAATCGGGGGACAATAGCGAGGGACACACTGGGTGGGTCAATGACCCTGGAGAAAACAGCTTGCATTAATATGGTCTAATCCAATGTAATTAGTCAAATTGCAGCCTGCCAAGCAGCTTGTCAAAGGCTGTCGGCTTTGTAAGGCACACAAGATGGCCTGGAGTCCCACTGGACAGCAGTGAGACCTCAAAAGGCCTGTACGGCTGCCCTACTGCACTGAATTTTACTCCTTTCAGTCCATTTTCCCTCCTCCATCTTTCTTTCTTTATAAGAATGTAGAGGGCTCTTTCAGCAGTGGTGCAATGTTTTCACCTCTTTTGAGTTGTCTTCCATACCCCCAGGCTCATGGCTTGGTTTCCTGTCTGCCTGCTAAGGTGGATCAAAAATGATGTGAGGATTCGGAGCGCAGGCTACAGAAAGTCAGGATAATTATATCGGTGCTGCACTCCTCCTACGTGATTTTATGAGTGAGAGTCAGATGCACGCTAACTAGTGCCGCTAAGAACCACAGACATGGTTAAGACACTTCCTCGTGTCCTAGGATTAGCATTAGTAAAAAGATTTAAACTATATAATTACATGAGGATAAAGTACAAATTATCTAGTGCACTCAACGGCTAGATTATCATACCCTGCAAACCCCGTTCAGCCCCAAGGGGTGAGCCTAGATGACAAAGGGCCCTCATTAGCATAAATTTACAAGCGCTCTCATTCATAGAAGCCGATAAGAACCTGTTCCACCTTTGCTTCGGCCCTGAATGGCTTGTTGTGCTTTTGGCAATGACAGATAAGTCAGGGTAATTCCACTTTATGCCTGAAAAAATGATGCTCCAGATTCTGGCTGCATCCCGAAGGTGTCACCCATGATAATCCTCAAAGAGCGCCCACCAAAAAGGGGGCTGTGTGTTTTCCAGATGATATACTACAAATGACAGAAAGAATTATATGAAGGAGGACAAATCTGTAACATGTTATTAAGCGATTCCCAGTGAATAACAGGGATAAAAGGATAATGGATGAGGGTGTCGTTATTACCTTGGTGCTGAGGGATACGCCAAAGCAAAGGTAGAGAGACAAGATTAATTGAGAACGAGTGAGACTCTCATTGCTCATCAGGCCCTATCGTCTAAACACTTGCTCTTTCTGTCCCTCTCCTCCTCTGTCTTCCTGCCTCTACATCATTGTCTCATTCTGTCTCCTCTTCTCTGTCTTGTGTCTGAGCCCCCATTCCTCCCACACACCACCAAAAAAAGACAAGTTGGATTTAAAGTGATCAGCTTGGCACTCTGTGGCAGCAAGAGGAAGCTGGTAGCCAGGCCGGGAAGATTTCAGTCATCTTAAGGCTGACAAGTCCCTGAAAGAGACCCATTAGGAAAGAGCTTGCTGAAAAGACGCCGTACCAAAGGACTTGCATCCCTTCTCTCAAGCTCCTTAGTGAAGGCATCCTAAAGCTGTTTATCTGGATGATGTGCTCACTAAGTGTGTTTATGTATGTGTGTACATGTGACTGTGGGTGGGTCAGCGCTTGAGCATGTTCATGCGTAGCCTGCCGTATGTTTACGTATTTGTTGTGCCCCTTTGTTTGTTTACCTGCCGGATACTTGCAAGACACGATTACTACTTACTGAGGGGACAAAATGATTTGCATTTCATGGAAGAAGATTTGAATTCTGAAGTCATTTAATCACCATTTGTAACATTGCTCCAAAGGTTAAGCCACATTAGCTTGTCTACTAATTTGAAGCATTCGCCAGCTTTAAAAGAAGTGTGAAATCTGTACTTTGATATTTAAGTTTTTCAAAAACACAAAAGAGACCCACAAAGAGGACAACGTATGTTCCCAAACTGTAGGTAAAAATCATTTAATTCTGTTTTCAGGGGGGATTACCTCGAATTTTAAAGTCCTCCTCCTCCTCAAAAATGTTTTTCTTCTTTTCCTACAGTTGGATGTTTGAACTTATTCTTTGAGCTAATGATGTCTGTGTGGGTTTTGACATTAGAAGGCTGTTTTCACAGTCATCTGCTGAAAGTGGAAGTTTTCTTTAGGCTTATTGAAAATGTGATTTGGAGGCTATGAGCATGTTTTATGATATCACAACTATAGTTTGGAAGTCAGTCATGGTCCAGTTTGCAACTGAAACATTCAAAAGTGATGTAATAACATAAAGCCGCCAGTGCATAAAGACAGAGAATTGACTTTTTACATATTTACATATAGATTCTGGAACTTTTAATGAGGTAGGAGTAGATGCCTTTTTTTTAAGGATTTTAATGTGAATTTTTTTTTTTTTAAACAAACATCACACATGTCTTATTGTACAAGAACATACTAGTTACATGCCTTAATACACACCAGTCAAAGGTTTGGACACACCTTCCCGGTCACTTGAATACTGTATTTTTGGAGGGTGTCATTGTTATTTTCCATATGTTTTAACATTTCTTCTCTCACCCTCTGTATTTTTGCTATAAGGCTAAAGGTGTGTTCAAGTTCTTATTCAACAACAACATTTCAACACAGGCAACCGCCTATACGGAAGTCTAACAAATGTGGTTGTGTGTGAATGTATAGGAGTAAAAATGACTATGTGAATTAAATGTAAGATATATGTAACATGTCGCATATTATATGTTGGTCATAAGATAATACTAACAGTGAAAGTATGTGTTTTCCTGCTTCTCTTGTATAAACACTTGATTTCTGTAAGTTCATCACGTTTCTTCTAACTTCTTAGAAGCCTTCTGCAGGCATCCTGTGGCTTCATGCCAAACATTGCGGATCATCTCTGTAGGGAACCACAAGTAACTGTTTTGATTTTGTTTTTTCATTCCATCTCTTGATGCTTCATATTTTAACATAGGCAGATAAAGGATTTTTAAAGAGCCTCGACTCTCTAAGAAATTGCATACTAGGAAAACGGCTCCTCCCACCTGTCCTATCATGGCGGTGCTGAAGACAGTGCTGCAGGGCCTGCTAATGTGCGTGAAATACCATCCCTGACATAAATGTTATTGACAAACTTGGCTGGACATTTGGGGCAGTGAGCTGCCAGCATATTTAATGCATATTCATCTCCTTTATCCCACTGGTCTTGCCAGAGCACCCAAGCTGTGTCATCTTTCCACACTCCAGCTACCACCTAAATGTATAGTGACACTGATTATGCAAATCTGTATCTTGTTTTCCTCCAATACCTGCATTAGGAGCCTGCTACTTTATTGGAGTTGAGATATGGGTCTCACAGCGAGGAACCAAGTAGAGCGCTGTTTTTTTAATAATCTGTGGGAATCTTAAATTTGTGTATTCCTACACTTTGTAACAGTTGTCACATTGAGGAGAATCAGATGAGTAACATGCTTTCATGATCAGGCATACATTCTAAACCTTTGGAGGATGTAAAGGGAATAAAAGCTTAAATGAAAGTGCAATTTTGGTCCCCTCTTGATCAGACAACTAAGATTCTTGCTGGATTACTTAATAAAGATATTGACATAGAAATAGTAGTTCAATTTAACAGTGTGTGGTACACCTGGGTATAGAAAAAAGAATATGTGCACTGTGTTTATTTAGATTTTTTTTAGAAGGGTCAATTCATAAAAATATAATTAACATCTCCTTTGCTCCTAGTGATATTTATCCATGCTGATATAAAATTGGAAAATTTTGGAACATTTCTATTTCAACAGGAAAAAATGTCCCCGTTATTCTGTTTCTGAAAAGTCTTCTTTTTTTTCTGTGAGCACCTCAACTATATTTGGATAGAAGCAGATATCTTACAATATATTTTTCCTTGAGCCAGTCTACCATACTGTCTATGGCTGATGATGCTCTCCCATTTAGCCGAGTTGCTCTTTGCTAACGCTGTTACCAGGCTTTATGCTTTCCTCTTTTCCTTTTCCGACTGCTCAACCTCTTCCCTGATTTGGCCCATATTGCCTGGGGTCAGCCATTGAATATAGTATACGCAGTGTGTGCTGATCCTCCAAATTGCCATGTGTGAAATCCATCCCGGTCGCTCCTGTGGGAGTAGTCATATCACTCAAAATGAAACTGCCCCTCGCATCCTCCCCTTATTCCTCCACTTTGCTGTTCTCTCCGGTCGCCTGGGACCATGCAGTTGCGAGGCTTCATGGTGGAAGCCTATTAGACAAATCTTAGATGAATGCAGGAGAGGTGGTATGCTACCAGGTTGTCAGAGTGTTCCACAGTCTCATATAAATATATCAGTCATGCTGGCTTGGAGGTCTCACTGAATTATATTATTTTCCTGTTTTGGTACAAATGCAGTCGAGGGGGATTTTATTGTTCCATATCGGAGAAAGTGGCATCAGATTCTAGAGAAAATGCTTTGTTAGATTTATTAATAACATCTGTCATAGTGTCTCAGCCAATATGGGGTTAAAGCTTATGGGAAGTCAGATATGATTAGAATCTATCTTCATGCATGGAATGGCTTCCTTTCGCTTTTAAGTATGATGTGCTCCATTTGAACATCTGCACATTATTATATATGAGTTTGAGCCTAAACACCGGTATCACCTGTGCCTCTCCTCATCTCATCTGTCACAATATTTTTCTGTCTTCTACCTGTGATGTTCTACAGGCGGAATGCAGCCTGCCCTCTGTCAAATCAGGGAAAGAAGAGAAGGGGAATAAAGGAATGGGAGGACAGAGATGTTAAATTGCATTATGGCTGTGTTGTAGAGACACATAGTGTCTCCCTGCAGCTAGTTGAGCAGCGCATGCGCCTGTGGTTCCTAATGAGCCTGTGTGGAGGGACCTGTGTGGAAACAAAAGGCTGTGCTTGTCGGCCATACCAGACCCCTCCACCCGTCCCCTCGCTGCTCCCCCAGACCTGAGCGTGACAGACCAAGAGCAGAGCGCCGGTCCCTTCCTGGTGGCGTGATTAGATTGGGGCCGAAGTCTCCAGCTGGCAGGCCTGTCTGTGACTGGAGGCGGCGGTCCCCAGCGCTTGTCACTGGCTGACACCTCTGACAGGCAGGGGACAGCTTCAGCAGACAGGTTCATTAAATGGCATTTTTTACAGCTGGGCCTCCAAAAATGAGGGCTGGGCATTGTCAAATCTCCAAGTCTTCAGGGGCCCCTGTGTGTTGGTTTAGACCGAAGCTTTGTTGTTATGACAAATTTTTTGATCTGGGCTGTTTGAAATCAGCTTTTTTCTCCTCTTTAGCCTCTCTTTTGTTGACAGCTAGCCCTTTGGCCTGTACTTTGTCATGGCAACACAAAAGTTCCCTCTAGCTGGGTAACAAGAAACAGCCAGTGCGACAATATTATTGTGTTGACGACAAGAGTTGCAATATTATAGCAGTTTTTAATGTCTGTTTAATGAACCTGTATTTTTTAGTACTTGCTGGGTTGACAGTTTACATCTAACAAGCGGAGAATTCCGGAGGCAGATTCATGTCAATATTAAAATGGTGAAATAATAAAATTGAATACAGCCTTTGCTGAAAATTTAAGCCATTCTCTCTAGATGTCCAAATAACTAAATATGTATTCACAGAGCAGCTTGCGAGTGAGTTGATGGAGTAATTTGTTGTAGCCCTCCCCTGATGCATATCTGTGCGACTTGCCTTTCAGCATTGCACTCAGAAGACTACTTCCACAACATCTGGCTGCAGAGCGGGAGGGGGATAAAAGCTAGCCTGCTTCCTAGTGAGCTGCTGTTGGCCCTCAGCAGTGCGCCTGCAGATCCACAGCCTTCCCTCAATCTCCCTTCCTCTCTACTCCCCCTCCAGTCAGCACGCTGCTTCCTCTGGGCTGGGCTGTCTCTATGACAACTGTTTGAGTTGGGGGTTGCAGAGGTGTCAGGCATGGGCATTACTGGGAGGAGAGCACTAGAGATGCTGTGCTGCACATCCAGCTTCTCCACCTAATCCAATTTTAATTGAGCTCCAGAGATTTTGGATGTGGCACGGAGGTCGGCATGAGCTATTCCAGGGAGAAATTAAGGTAGCCCGGCTCACGCTGCACTCTTCCAGCCTGTCACTATTTTAAATGAGCATTAGCATCAGACCTAACCCAGCTGAACATCTCACTCTGGCTTCCCTCCCTCTATGTCTACTCCACCTCAATCATGCCCTACACACATGCAGACACCCATACACATACACTCACACACACATACACACACACACACATACATTGTTGTATGGTAGAGCTTCACCCCCTCAGTGCCCTGTTATATCTTTATTCTCTCACACTTAACATATGTGTGATTAGAACCTGGGGAGTTGATGAGGTTGCTCCCCGGCTCACACTGTTGGATAAAATTGTTAAGTCAGATGGAAGTGAGAAGGAAGGGGGTGGGGAAAGGTGTGTGGGGGGGACAATTCTCACCTGTCGGAACAACTGTTTTTCTTTTCTGTGTGTGGACCCAGTGGTGCTGCATACACAAAGACCCTTTGTCTGCTCTCTCTCTCTTTTCCTTGGCATGATGGTTTTTATTGATTATTTATATGTCACTGACCCAGGGGGTCTTTTAAAAAAAATGTTTAACCACTTCCCTTTCTCTAGTGAGCTTTATATAGACCAACTAATAAAGTGTGAAACACTCAAAAAGAATCTCTAGAGAACAGCGTGCTGTGTATGGATAGCGTATGTGGATTAACTGGTACTAGTGTGATATGAATAGTTATTAGAATTTATTTTAATAGTATGGATTCGGGAATAAGCTTGCTTGGAAATAATGCGTGTATTAAAGCACTATCCAATGTCATCAATGATTGTTGTGTTGCCCATAAACGAGAAAAGAAAATGCTAAAAATGAATATATATATATATATATATATATATATATATATATATATATATATATATATATATATATAGAAAAAAGCTACTGATGTTTTTAATAGAAACAAGCAGGAAGTAAATACTAGTCACTGATCTCTTTTTGCTCAGGTCATATTTGCTGTTTTGTGCGCTCATACAGTTTGGAAAACAGTTGGATTCCTGATCGATTTGTGTCAGAATCACAACAAATGATCGGCTCAGTTTACAACAATGCTTTTTCAATAATTTAAATTTGTATATGAGATTTTGTGTTATTTAAATTGCGTACTGCAGTAACAGTCACGTTGTAGATGAAATGTTACACAGTCTAAATGCCTGTGCCAACACTTGACTTATCATATCTTGTTAGAGGTGTTTTCGTATTTTGTTATATGTGATGCATTCATCATGCTGAAAAGGACAATAGTCCTTATCAACTGTAACCTGACATGAGGTCTGTTTTTTATCGAGCTATTATAAACCTTTTTCACCCTCCAGGTGTTAGCATACACTGAAGGTTTACATGGGAAGTGGATGTTCAGTGAGATTCGGGCGGTATTCTCCAGACGCTTCCTCCTGCAGAACACAGCGATGGAGGTCTTTATGGCCAACCGAAGTATGTAGAAGTGCCAATTACAGTGTTTGAAATTCATGTTCCTCCTGTTCTTCATCATTAAGAGATATGTCACTGTTTCACAGCGTCAGTCATGTTCAACTTCCCTGACCAGGCCACAGTAAAGAAAGTGGTCCACAGTCTTCCTCGGGTGGGAGTGGGGACCAGCTATGGACTTCCACAAGCCAGGTGGGAAGTCAACATTGTTAAATATTTCTAATATTGGCTGATGTCACCTCGTCCTTATTGGTTGTTGGAGCCCCTGTGCAGCCTGGCCCTTCAGCAGAGTCATTTGAAATCCCATAGCTCCATTCACTGAAGTGGATGTGCACTGACCCTGACTGAACTGACCTAATTCTCTGTCAGAAGAGTCTATACAGCGGAGCTGCAGCCAGGCCACTGACCACAGTCAAAACCACAGCTTCCCTTTAGACTGTCAAAGTGCTAACAGGTCTTTGTATACACTGTTAGACTAGTACATTTCCTCAAGTCTTATGATATTGAGTGGACATAAATCAAGCCATCCCAGAATAAAACGTGGTAAATTAACTTTAAGAACCCTTCATTTGCACCTAGCTTTGATCTAATCAAAATTTTGCAACTGTGATTAAAACTACAGTGGATACCACAAGTATTCTCTATCTTCTTCATTTGAACTATGTTAATTCTAAAATCCACGTGGTAGGTTGTGAGCTGTTAAACGTTTACACTCATGTGCCAGTGTTCTGCGATGTAGCCAATCCTCTGAATATAAGTATACCGGTTTATGCTCTTTGATATTAGATTTTTAATCACTTCAGTTTTAAAATATCCATAGCTAACACCAATCGTACATTTCCCGAATATGTTTGTTTAAATAATCTTTCCAGGCGCATCTCCCTGGCCACCCCACGGCAACTTTCCAAATCCTCCAACATGACCCAGCGCTGGCAGAGGAGAGAGATCTCCAACTTTGAGTACCTCATGTTTCTCAACACCATCGCAGGTAAGGATCCCCAAGTGAAACTCTATACTTTTTAATCTTGAAGTAGCTGAAGGAATGGAATTAATATATTCTCTTTTTCACAGCCGTCAGTTAAGTAGATAGGTTCTGATTTGTTTTCTTCCTTCTCCAGGCAAAATTTACAACCAGGGAAAGTGTTGAGTTTTAATCTATTATCTCTATGAGTCACTTCATCATTAGAGTGTTATGACTTTAAGTTAAGCTATCATGATCAACAGACTTTATATGTCAGTGCTACGGAAAAGATGCTATAAGTGGCTCAGGTATGTCATATTTGTTTAAGATTCCATGGTAACCTAAAGTGGTGCTCAACGTGGTAAAGACTTCACTGCACATGGGAGTGTGCTGTTTAAAGCAGAGCGCAGGCACAGCATATTTTGCCAGATAATTAGTGCCTGGCTTTTTGAGAGCATACACATGTGTGTCGGCAGAGTTGAGAGGTTCTGTTGTCGACTCTCTGATCTGAACTGCAACTAACAGGGAAGGCGAGAGCGACTGCTACGCTACTGTGCTCTGAGAGGTGTCATCCTCTTTCTTGCTACATATTCATGCATATTTATATTTAGCTCGTGCTAGGGTTCAATACATTATTGTCAGCTAATTAGATGTAAGGCAGACAGAAAAACATGCCCAAAATTCATTAAAAAATCCTTGGTAATGACCTGGGCTGACAGGGTTGTCAGAATAGTGTGGGGCGGCAGACAGTCAGGGGGTGAGTGCTGAGAAGAGGTGCGAATGGGAGATGGTCTTCTAATTAAACACTGTTCCACTGTTATTAACATCCTGCCACCCCAACTCAGGCCTCGCAACCAGTAGGTTGAGCCACACTAACACCCCCAATTCTTCCTCTGTACTCGGTCGACTGCTCCCTTTTCACTCTGTGGCGATAACATGGGTAATTATGCTCTCTAGCTGCCCCCAGACCCTGGATACTCTGCAGAAGCCGTCCCATTGACTGTCAGATATTACCACTTGCTCCTATAGATTTAGATTATATCATTACATGACTTTGTTTTTGTGAAAACACAGTGGCACTAGCAACTGAGTATTTACGTTTAAAAAATGTGTGAAATTGAGTTGAATAATATTTCATACTAACGCATTAGATTTCATTGAGATAATCATCCAGCTTTCATTATTCTGACCTTAGTGTTAACACCTCTTTGCTTGAAGCTTTAAATGTTTTGGCCATTGCACGATAGAGCTAGAATATCATCTTGAGAAGACCTTTATTAATCCCACAGGGGGAAATTCTTTCTCTGCATTTGACCCATCCCTGAGGAGCAGTGGGCTGCCAATGCACACGGTGCCTGGGGGAGCAAATTGGGGTTCAGTATGTTACTCAAGGATACTTCAACTTGTAGACTTGCAGGGGCTGGGAATTGAACCACTGACCTTTCATTCTGTGAACGACTGCTCTACCTCCTGAGCCATAGCCGCCCCAAAGATTGATGTAATTAAATTTGCCCAACTAAGATAATTTTAGATTCTCTGACGGCTTATTAAAAATCAATTGATATAAAAAATGGAAAATTTTTATTGCAATCGTGTGCAAGAGTGTCTCATTTCGTACATTGGTTCTAATGCTATGGACATTTTACATTGATGTCCGGTTTTAAAAAGCTTTTCTTGACAGTGTGTCTTATGATGGCTCACCATATGCTTTGGCTGTGTTCACATTGCTGTTGAAACAATTCAGATTTTTTTTTCAATCGCAGGCATTCATTTCTTGGATTGCTTGCTAAAGTAGTGTGATGAAGGTCCATCAGCTTTGTGGGCTGAGAGCAAAAAGGCAAACACAGGATTTCATTTCCCATTAATCTATTAAATTTGCAACCTCATGTGTCCCGGTTACTTTGTCCATCACTGATGATGATGAAATCGTGATGAAAGCATGCTCAGTCGGAGAAAAGCCACATGATTTTCTGATCTGACTGTTCACAGTGATGTAACATTGGCAGGAATCAGATATGTATCTGATTAAGGGCCACATATGAAAGTGGCCCCAGTCAGAATTGAAATGATCAGAGTCCGTGTGTTCATACTGTCATTGAAAAAAACCCACATCTGAGTCACATAAAAGCAAAAACAAAATTAGATATGTGGGCCATTTTTTCCTGCAGTGTCAGCGCATACCTAGTCAACATCACGACCGTAAAACAAAAATAAAAACGTGAAATGTTTATGGAAAAATGTGGCAACTTTCATTATTTTTATTTATATGTATTATTAAGAACGTATGCGGAAAACGCATGGGAATGTGGAGAGAACTTAGAACTGGCAATGCTTCCTGCTGGAATTTATTTAAAATATTCTTTGTGGGTAAAATAACATTTTTGATTTGTTTCAAGCTTGTATTTTTAGCTAGATTTATCACCAGCAGTAAAAATTCCATCAAAACCAATCCTGGATTACAGCTGGCCACCACCTGACCTCACAGCTGTGTTGGTGTCGTCTTCAAAAGAAAAGTTAAGCATAAATGACAACATAGGACATGCACTTGGCTCTTTCCATGGATTTCCTTTACACGTTTTCCCATCTGAAAACCAGAGCACAGAGGAAATTACCATATGGCCAATCAGCGCTACATACTTGCAGTGACATTTCAAGAATCATTGCCCTCAGAAGAATCTATAGCCCTTGTATTACATCCACTCTCCACAACTTAGAGGTACTTACATGTGGAGCACCAGTCAGAAGTTTGGACAGCCACTCCCATTCACTTAATAATAACTGTGTCCAAACTTTTGACTGGTACTGTATGTTCTCTGTAAACTTATAGACAGCATTCTCAGGCCCCCTGTAACTCCGCAGTCTGTTGATAAAGTATTCTTAGCAGGCAAATGCATAGGGAGCACAGAAAACATTCCCTCATACCAGAGACTACTTGCCATTAGTGTGTGCCTCCCTGGCAGAGGGACAGGAAGTGTGACTGATTGAAAGCTGTGAGACTGGGGGCTTATTGAAATGGTGCATGCTGATCCCCCAAAGTAACTGAAGCCTCAAGTGTACTCTGCCCTGTTTTCAACCCCTTTGTTTCCTTCCAACCCTTCATTGCTTACAGACTTCTGTCTGCTCTGTGTTTCTAGGGAGGACATACAATGATCTGAACCAGTACCCAGTCTTTCCCTGGGTCCTCACCAACTACGACTCAGAGGAGTTGGACCTGACCTTGCCAGGGAACTTCAGAGATCTCTCAAAGGTAAATAGTCCTCTGTAGTCTGTTCACATCAGTGTGACAGGGGCGTTGTATCATCTTAGGATGTAGTTAGTATCTGACTATACTGTAAGCTTAAAGTGACCTCCTGGTTAAAGAGGTTTATACATAGTTTATAACATATAACATATGTGCCTTGTATAATAAACACTACAGTATAATACGTACAGTTATTGACTCTTTAAGCTTTGATACCTCATGTAATCCCATAAAAAAATGTTCATGGAACCATTACCACATTTTTTAAAGCCACTATAATAAATATTTGATATTAACAATAGAATAGCATGCCTACTTGTAAAATAATGAGGTTGCACATAGAGCTGAACTCACAGGGAATTATCACCGGGGCCTGCAGTCCCCCTCAGTTCTATGGAGCATTTTAGCACCTTTTAGCTCATTGTTTTGGTTCTCTCCAGAGAGGCTTGTGCCCTTTTAAAAAAAAAACACTCATACCCATGAACATGCGTGCAATCAGTATTCATTCCTGCTTCAGATGACTCTGCAGTAGGCCAGCAGGTATTTCTTCGCTCCAACTCCAATTGGCTATGATGCAAACATGCCACCCGGATGAACATGCTAATTTTGGCTCCTGTGTCAGCACAATGCTATGACAAGCATCGATGTTAAGGATGTCGGTGTGTGAATATTTGTCCATCTGCTTTCATTCAACAAGCATTCGAACATCTCATAAGTGTTTCAAACAGAGGCCGAGCTAAAGATATGCATAGAAATGTAACCACTTCAACATCATCATGGGCTTTATGTCAGTACCCATTCTGTACTGTATATGTAACTCTCAACAGGGACGAGAAGGAGGAGAGATGGCTTTCTCTAAAGCTACTCCCATCAAAAGGTCTGGATAAAACATGGAATGATATTAATTAAACGTTTTAAATCAGGTTTTAATGCATTCTCAATGCAGTCTGATTAGGGTTATAGTCTGCTGCTTCCTACTGTTTCCTGTTTCCCATGTGTGTTTGTGACTTTGTGCTTGACACTCCAAAACAAAAAAAACAGATTCAATTAAATTAATGTACTGTACTCACAAACAACAGAGCTAACAGGGGTGTATTTGCATTGACATTGTATTTACATATTAGCCAAAAGATTCAAAATATCAACTTAAAAAATGATGTGTCATTTTATAGCTTGTTTCCACGGCCCCCCAAGTGTCCCAAAAAATAATTATTGCATGTTTAATAAAACTTGTATTCATCATTGATATTCATATGTGTAAAACAAAAACTTCCATAACTATTTTTTTTTAAATTACAGTTTGCTCAACAAAAATGTGTAGAACAGTGTTATCACATCATCAGATTCATACTGAAGCACTGATCGTTCCTAGTCTTTACAACACATTTCTGCATGCTGTATTGTGTCAAAAATAAAGGACATTTTCATATTTTATCACTGATAATGTTTTAATAAAACATGGCCATTTAGTAAGATATGTTTCTGCTCCAATTCGACCATCAGTCCTGCATGTGGAGGGTCAAAAAAATGCATCAACCTGTGCAGCAGCAAGATTTAGTCAGTGCTGCCAAATCACAAGAGTTGACACACAATGACATAAAGCCACCCCAACCCTGGAAGATCAAGTTCAGCGTTGCGTTTGCTCCTGTCCTTGACTGAAGAGGAAAAGCAGCTGATCACTCTACCACAAACTATGGCCTGTTTTACTTGTTCACCACCCCCTTCTCTTTTTCTGTCTCTCTCTCTCTCTCTCTCTCTTCCACATGCACACTGCAGCTCACTGACCTGAAAACAGTCGCATTCCTGTCTGAGCTCTCTTTCTCTCTCTGGCTCCCTTTATCACTCCCTCGTTCCCCCTTGTTTCCCTCAAAGCACTGACATCCTGACTAAGAACCTCAGTTTGCCATCTCAGTTCTCAACAGTTTGTATCAATTTTCAGCCTTTTAAGGCATGTGTGCGCTGGGACAGGAGAACAACTTTGAGACAAAAGAAAGTTACTATTAGAAGAATCATGGATATGTTACATATAATGTTGTGAATTTGAAGAAGAAGAAAAAAAGGGCTCCCACTGCTCTGGAGCACATATTTCAGAACGTTTCAGACATGCAGCTCAGTTGTGTGTCTTGTCGCCATCATCTCAGCACTTGTCTTCTTTTAGTGACTGCAGGCATTGGGATATCCAGGTGGGCTGAGAGAGCCATGGGATATATATGTGTGTGTGTGTGTGTGTGTGCCTGTGTGTTGGGGGGGCGATCAGGGCTGAACCATATGCACCCCTCCTGCCCTGGGGAGACAGTTATGTATTGTAATGTATTCCAGTGACATCCTCCCATGCTGTTTACAGGGTTGAGCTGCCTTCATTAGCATGAGTTCACAGCCCCTGTCTCCTGACAGTTGTCCTTGGAACCCTGGGGCTCTTACCTCCAAAAGTTCACAGCTAGTGTAGCAGGGAAGGACAGCAGGCCCCACACTTCTCTATGCCTGGTCTGCCTTTTTGTTCAATTATGGATCAGAGGTAGCAGCACAGTCTCCGGAGACTTGTTCATTGTATATTAGGTCTGTGTGTTTCTCTCTGAAGTGTATGTCCAGTGGGTGAGGTTGTGTGTACCTCACAGGCTGTGTGTGGGAACTAAGGCTGGGTGTTGCTTCGACATTTCTTTACCCATGATTCTTTTCCAGTACCAATGTGATTTTAATTCACGAGGAATAAACAGTATAAATGTTTAGGATTTTTTTTCTTCCATTTAACAATATTGACGGCTGTCAAACACAAAAACTTGTAGAAATTACATACTGGAAATATTTTCCTTGGGTCTCTTGGAAGGCGCTATATAAATTTAAGTTATTATTATTATAATTATTATTATTAAAATAAGGAAACAGATTATCTAAACAACTCTCTGATTAAACATAAGAATACAAATCTAAACAAGTGTTCAAAGCCATTTTTCAGTACTTCAGTGTGTTCCTTAAACGTATCGGGGTTCGATACCCAACCTCTATGATGCTTTTTTACTCATTTCCGGCTCTAGTTTTTATGTTTATGTTTTGTGCTCCTGAATAATGTAAAATTACCATGTGTAATATCATCTTTCACTCCAGAGACCAGTGACCAGTGACCAGCTAAATTGTAATGACAGCTAAATTATAGACCATAAACTGAAGTGCACTGGTATTACACAATTTGGATTCTCTTCCCACAGATCAAAGGTGTGAGACATGTTTGTCTGTTAAAGGTGACTCCTACTTGATTGACAGCATTGTTTCTCAGCTGCAGGAGCTCTCTGCTATACTCTGCCAAATAATATCCTCGCAAACCTTCTGCGCACACCTACAATTACCCGCCGGTTCGGCATTCAGTCAGCTGTGAACAACGCTCTTGAACACTGCATTGCTTTGCCGAGGGCCCAGAGTTCTGCATATTTGGATGTCAGATACATTCATGCGCTGCATGTGTTTCGTTAGATTCCGATGATTATTTCTTGATAGATTGACAAGTGGATGATGGATGGGTGGAAGCTAACCTTTCTCATAACTCATTACATAAGGATGACAAAGATGCACATGTGGCTTACCACTGTCCTTCCTGATCCACTCCAAAAAAAATAAATAATTAGATTTATCCTCAACGGACAAGCAACACCAAAATGTGACACAGGTGCATTTCTTAACCCATGCCATATGATGTTTACATACATTTTCACCTCACTTAAAATGCCTATAGTAATGTTGATAATGTTGATTTACCCTTTGAAGCATATTTAAAATGAGCTGTGCTTGAAGAGAGAAACCTTTTTTAATCCGTTTCTTTCTCAAAGCTTTCTGCTATGTTAAAAGCTGAGCATCTCTAAGAGAAACATCCTGAGTACTGAGGACAGAGCTCGGCCGCTGTGAAGACCCCTTCCATATTTTTATTTTCATAATGGAGCCTCCTTCACCCTTATTTCCAATCAGGCTCCGTGAGAACACATCTTGAGCTTCATCCTGACTTTGAGTAACTTGATTGCATTAGACTGGAGCTGAATGCAGCGCTGCCATGTGACGAGGCAAGCAAAAACGACTACGACTTCTCCTGACAGAGCACCATAGCAACACTGTAATGTAATCTTTCTTTAAATATTTAATGCAATATGTGTCTCTTTGGGATGTAGCGTAGGTATAACCAAACACATGGAAGCACTCAGCACACTCACCCAATGTTCATTTTCTGCATCTTTGAAGTGCAACACCAGAAATGATTTTGATTGAATCTGAAGCCAAATCTAAGTTTGATCATATTTAGTTTGGTTGCGTTGATGTATTTCACTGCGGGTCAGGTGTTGCACAAGATGTGAACTCAGATAGCAGACTGTGTGGAACTGTCTGAACCAGTTGTTTTCAGTGTCTTATATCTGTGATCAGTATGATATGCAATGCAGGAAAAAGGAAAGAGGTGATTATTTTTTGTTGAATAGAGATGGGCTTATCAACAGATGTGACAATTACAGGAATAAAGGCACTAAAGGACCACGGAGGTGCTTATCTTATCATAAGTCACTTTTATGATGCTTTTATGTTGGCAACAGCAGTGGCCAGAGGCGTTATGTTTTCGGGTTGTCCAGTCGTTCATCTGTCCATCTGTTTGTCCGTCCACAAACATCCACATGGAAGCAAGGATGAAATGATAAGATGTTGGTGGTCGGTGGTTCGATCCCCACTTCCCCCAAGGTCTACATGTCGAAGTATCCTTGAGCAAGATACTGAACCCCAATTTGCACCCCGGGCGCCGTAAAGGCAGCCCACTGCTGCTCCTCAGGGATGGGTCAAATGCAGAGAAAGAATTTCCCCACGGGGACAATAAAGAAAAGCTTATCTTAGCTTAGCTTATCTTAATAGATACAAAGCAGTAGACCAGCACATCCTCATTGGTTTTGCAGATATTTTTCAGTCTCTACTTATAACTTTTTATTAAATCCCTTCAAAGTATTCAGTATACATATATTATATTATTCTGCTGGGTGGAAGCACGCCATCATGAGGCATTAATTCTGTTTTCTCAGTGCATCACTAATCAGTCATAACATTCCTTTCTTTGGCTGTCCTCTCTTAGTCGAAACAAAATCGTATGAATTTAAAATCATATCTGTTTATATGTATTTTCGCAAAGTGTTACTTGACCAGAATATACTGTTTCCATACAGAATCCAACGTATTTGTGGTAGGTTTTTTTTTTTATGGCCAAGACAGCAAGCCTGGGCTGTGTGGGGATGTACCAGATTTGGTGCTAATCTGAAAGTAGCCTTTTAGTTTATGTTGTGCTTTAACTCTTCAAAGAGAAAGTGTGGGAGCTGCTTTATGCAGAGCTTTCCTTTTCCTATAGCTGAGAGTGCATTGTTTTGGCAAACATGATATGGAAGTTGAGTGTCTTTTAGTGCTCCCTTTGGTCAGTTCATTACATTTCATGTGGTTTCTTATCTTGGTGTTTCATACACTATTTTCATTGTATGAGACATTTGAGGCAGTCTGGGACTTCAGAGTTTGTTAAAACAGAGAATCACAGTCAGTGATTTTGGAAGGATGCTCAGAGGCTCATGTTTTTTTCTTTAATTCGTCACCTACGTCTAACCATGCACCTTACGTCTGTAAATATACTAAATTTGCTTTGTTATTCATATCAGTGCAGCTGTATTACCTAACGGAGACCCATTTGGCTATTTGTCAGCTTTACTTTCCTTGACCTATATTTCGTTGTTCTCTTTTCTTTCTTTTTTTTACATTTCAATGTGTTTATTGTATATAACAGTCCCAGACTGAGAAGTTCAACAATTCATCAGGTGCAAATTCCATTCAAGATGACAGCAAACCTTTTAAGAGTAACTTCCTCAGTGATGAAAGGTGAAATGATGTAAATTTTGCCATGCAGTTTTTTAGAAATCAAAATAAAAGAATCATTGTGTTTACACTACACTAGAAGTCACGTAAGACGTGTCTTTTTACATTCATGCTAACGCAGCTGGACAACTTGGGAGCAATGTAAACACTTTTGCTTCATTAACATTGTGGTAAATAGAAGAATGAATAGGAAACAACTTGATTGTAAATGTATTTGTATCCCTTCCCTTTAGCTTGGTGCCTCATTCCAGATGTGTCTGTATTTGGTTTAGCCTAAGAATTTTAAGAATTTTAAGATGTAATGTTAACTGGCAACTTTTCCTTTTCAAAAACAAATATATTTTTCATATCACATAGTTTTGGAATAATGACGTGACTGTCAGTTTCCCACTTTCCCCTGGTACCAGTGTTTTACATGGGAAAGATCAACATTTCCTTAGCAATTTGTGAGCTTTGTTTCCCATTAATTGTTTATTTATTCCTCTTTCACACTCATTATATTACCTGCGGCTTCTTTCATTATTTCTCGTTTATTCCTTATTCCCCTCCGTCTGTCACATGTATAGCATACATTTGTTACACTAGCTGCGGTTTTACGTAGTGCGAGACGTTTTGTGGCTCGCACCCTGATCCAGCTGGGCCAAGACGTCACATGCAAGGCTATTATCACCCCATAAATCTATGCAGATCTCAATAAACTTCTCTTTCAGTCTATTCAATTGCGCTAACACTGATGTGGACTACCATTAAATCTTGTGTAAGGACCCAAAAAAAAGAGAAAAAATTGGCCCCATATAATTTTGACACAGAGCTGTGCCACACATGGATATGACCATAATTTTCAAAATAGCCGAGAGAGCTTGTCTGTTCTATTGCATATAAACTGTTCCCAGCCAAAAGAATAACAGTGTAATTTTAATAATGTCAGTGTAATTGGCTTTATTTTGTTGGCACCAGTCTCAGCCCATTTTGAATTGAGCGATTTTATTTAATTTCTTCTGACCTCTGTACCGAAGCTTTCAGGTAGAAAAGCTGTCATTGATTACGTTACCAGTCTCTCTACCCCCTCTGTAAGCAATTCAATGTTACTGAGTATATTATTATTGACTGTCAATGTGCCTCTGAGGCTCTTATATTGGCTTGGGTGATTGAAAAGGCAGAGAAAGCAATTTATTCACCTCTAAATGTATGTTTAATGGGAATAATTCTGTTGCCTTAAGAACATATGAAAATTAAACAGCTGCCAAAGGGCAAAATCCCATAATGGTGTCAGTGCAATATTGAAATTATGACTGAGGCTGTGGTTAAATAATGAACCATACAATCCAAGGTATAGCATAACTATGAAATGGTTGGATGGATGTCAAACATATAGCAGTGATGTTATGTTTTTATGGTTGTTGTTTTTTTATTATTATTTTTTATGTCTTCAAAAAAAAAAAGACACAATTTCTTCAAATCCAGAGAAAAGAATAATAGAGTTATTGTGATTTCTGACATTTTCAGTCTTGACACTGCTTTTATTGCTCAAATGACCATTTGGACAATTCAGGGCTCTGTCATTCACCAGTGAACGGATGCTTTTGTGTCTTCTTGGTCTCTTCTTATATTAACAGTAGAAATGTATTAATATGTCAGATGTTCATATCAGTCTTGGGAACTCCCATCAATAGTGTGCAGTACCAGAGGGTAGATCTGAACAGGATGGTAGTAACAGTGCTGAGTAAAGTGGCTCGGTGGGTGTGTAAGTGTAAATCAGGTCAGCCGGGGTTAATCCACATGGATTACCCCAAACATTTAGCAGGAGACACTCATATCTCCTCCCTCCATACTCAGCACGCCATCCTGCTCACCCATTCCTCCATATCCCTGTAAATTTCAGACAGAGGACAGCGCAACAGGAACTTTTTAGGGTCCACATGAATAATGGGGTCTGACAGACAAATCCCAGAGTAAAGCTCCTTGTCTGCCCTGGACTCTCCCCCAGCCTCACCACATGTAGGTGAACTGCTAAGGCTCTGTTAGTCTATGTCTGTTAATTATCCTCAATTATATGTTCCTGTTCCTTGTGCTCTCCTAACACAATGAATAGGACAACAGGTACAGTATAGACCCAACAAAAGATTTTTAGCTGGTCTTAAGAAGTTTCACAATAAGTTTTGACTATCGCATCACCAGGTGGACAATGAGAGTATTTGATGCAAATAAAAACGTTTTCTGGCCCACGTGTTATTGCTTCTGCACACACTTTTTCTACAAATTGCATTTATGAAAGGTGATAAAGTGTAGTATTAAAAAAAAACATCACTAAATATGGACTACACAAAAAATCTGAATTTTCTATAGATACTTTTCTGCACACTAACAATCTATTATTTTAATCTACTTTAATTTGTTTTTTTCTATTTTTCCCATAACCTTTTCAAGCCTGCCATATATCCACAAGATCATTCAAATTTGATTTCAATAGAAGACTGGCCATAACACCAGCTGTATCTGTTAGCTGTAAGACTTTCCGTTTTGAGAGCCTAAATAGATGATTAGGTAGTTCATATCGTAAATCATGTTGTGGGCCTTCATGGTCAAACTCTCTTTTCTGTTGTTTTGAGTGTGTCTTCTATGGTTGCTGAATAAGTAAGTCAAATTAAGTATATTGTATTTGTCTGTCTAGATTAAGTTTGGCACAATTTTTTCCGAAAACATACTGATGGTGAAGACTTAATTTTTTTTGTGATATCCCTTGATGGACCTGCCTTCCACTATTTTACTAATATGCTGCCATGACATATATGTTCCTGGTGTGAGTTTCTTTTGCTTTGTGAAGCTACTAGATTTATGAATCCATAGTTAAGTGGCAGCAAGATCAGTGACGAGACCATAGCGTTTAACCTTGCTTAATTTAAAAATGGTTATTACTATGTTATTACTATTTGTCAATACTTTGACTTAATTTAACTTTTTAAATCTATACTTGTTGCCATTGTTTTAAACAAGTAGTCAAAGGTTTGGTTTTAAAGCATTAAAATTTTTTCTATCAAAGTTTCTCTTTTTTATCATTAATTTAATCAGTGAGAATGTCTTCTATTTAATTATCTATTTATTTATTCATATATTTATTCATATATTGTTTTTTTAATCTCATATGAAGCATTAGCAAAGGAAGCGGTGATGTATTTTAACAGTCTAATTTACAGTAAGAATGATCAAACACAGTGTTGTATAATTTATATAGAACACGAATGCAGTTTTCTATTTTATCAAACCTGCATAGTCAGTTATTAAAATGGTAGAACCGTAAGTGCATCAAGTGACGTTTGCCTTCACAAAGGATATGACTTACTGTAGTTTAGAATTAGAAACATACAATTGATTTTGAGCTGCTATCAGGGAAAAAAACTTTGTTTTACTCACACAAACAAACAAAAAAAATTTAAAAAAATTTTGGAAGACCTGAACCTCTTATTTCCTTATGTTTTCCAGCCTATTGGTGCTCTGAATCCAAAGCGAGCAGCATTCTACGCTGAACGCTATGAGACTTGGGAAGATGACCAGACACCACCCTGTCATTACAACTCCCACTACTCCACAGCTGCCTCCACATTACACTGGCTTATCCGAATAGTGAGTAAAATCATTCTTTCAACCACCTTCCCACCCTTTATTTTAATATGTTCAGAATCCCCAAATTAGTCGAGCATCTGAATAGGAATGAAGTCAAACCCACAATCTCAGACAGCTTTTCATTTTTGAGTCTGCATTAGGTGATTGTCACTTGTCAGACTTGATGATGCCGTTACTTTGAGGTCTGTCGGCTTCTGCACAGGAAACGACTCGACATCTCATTTTGATTGGGTCTGAGTTAGACCAATGGTGCTCAGAAAACACATTTCACAGGCCAGTAAACCGGCATATGTGAACTAAATAAAGAGTGGCTGGGTAATGATTTACAGAGGCTGCTGTGACAGGTTTATGTGTTTCAGGCAACCCAGTGAGCGCCAGAGACATGTCCATCAAGGTTACTGAGCACTGTCCTCATTTACTCTGGTAGAGAAGGAGAACCCTCAGTCTACCAATATGTTCCCCACAGAACAGGTCCTCATAACACGTGCGACTCCCCTGAGTTGGCTTACATTTGATTTTGAAGTCAGCTTATTAATTTTAAAGAGCTTTATGAGGAGTTGGTTTGTTTTTCATGCTCCCCCATCATTAGGAAAAAGGAGCTGATCAACTGAGGGGGCTCCCGTTACAGCAGTTAGATTGACTCATGTGGGTCTGTTCCCACAATCCTTTTCTCCCTCTGGTGAGTGATCCATTCACGCTAACCGGCAATGGTCGCCATCTCAGGCTGAGAAAACCAAATTTGAGCCAATTATCATTATGGGTTACCGTACTCCGGAAGAAGACTAATTAATTCTCCTCCAGGCTTCGATACAATGAACGACTGAACTCTAGACAGGTCCCTTAGTCTGCCGCGGAAAAGAATAACAATGAAATAGTGCAGCTAATTCAGACTGTTCAGATGTATATTGCATGGTAATCCAGTGACTTCATTATTACATTTTTACATTACATTTTCATCATGTTGATTAGAATGGTTGCAATTGAAATGCAGATCAAGAGGGTGAGAAAGGTAATGATGACATTAAATATGCATGGAGATTTTTGATCTTTGTGATATCTAATTTGCTTTTTGTGTAGGAGCCCTTCACCACGTTCTTCCTTTGTGCCAATAACAACAAATTCGACCACCCTGACCGCACCTTTTCAGCCATTGCCCGCTCTTGGAGGAACTGTCAGCGGGACACCTCTGACGTAAAGGTAAGAATTACAACAAAAGCAAATAGTACAATTCATGGTTTACATTTATGTGGATACACACGTCTACAACCGGACCTAACCCTCAATAAATGGAAGTTAAATCTGTGATCATTATCTATTGTCTGTTTATTTCCTTGCCTCATACCCTCTTTAAGCTGATATAATTCAACCTACACTGATAGGAAATATCCATTGCATGACATCTCTACCAGCAGAACTGGAATTATGCATTTTGTGTAATTGGCAGCATAACCATACCAAGCTTCATGATGTTCCCCTTCCTCACCCAGTGTGCTTCAATGCCACTGCAAAAATACATATCATCAATTATAAATGCCTTATCCTTGCTGCGAATCACAAAGAACCGTAGTGTACAGGAAAAAATTTGGCAATCAGAAAGACACATTTGATCTATCTCATGCAGAAAACAAACTATCTCCAGAGCTAGAGTGATCTTGTGTCTTTGCATGCAAGCACTCATGAGTTTAAACAAAGGCTGTGTCTGAGAGAAAGACAAAGCCCTCCCTCAGTCTGGAAATCCACAGAGCAGTCACCGAAAACGCTGAACCCTGCTGATTCGCCTCCATTTTGCCTACTGCATAACACGCAGTAGAAACACTCACTGACCTCAAAGTGTCATATATTTCTAGCACGCCCTGCATCGGGTAGTGTTGCCCAAGGCAATTAATAAAGCATTAATGACAAAAGCTATTTAAAATGTAGTCTTTTATGTCAGGACAGGGCTTTTACTCACCAGGATCTGGGGGCGAGCAGCCAACAGTCTATGTGAGGCAGAGGCAGAGAGCCGCGAGCCAGCTAACATCTGAATAGTCAAATGCCACCCTGTTAACAAATACAGTCTACTTTCAACTACTTGTATGCTTGCATGCATTTATTTTTACACACGTAAGATGGCTACTGATCTATTAGGAGAGACATTACACCGTGGATCACAATGGTGGATTGCTCACAGTATTTTATGATGTATTAGAGGCAGGAAAAAAGAGCTTGTTTAGTTTACTTAAGGTGCAATTGGGATAAATTACTGTATGAGGCAATGTCATTATAAAGATTGATTAGGTTGTTAATATTTGCTCTGATCCTTATTATAATATTCTCCATTGAATGTCTTCCAACCCAGTTTTATTTTATTTTCTTTTATATATATAAAAGCCCGTTGTTTGATGTAATCCTATCCAAAATTGAATAAAATGAAATCATAGGTTTCCATGCTTGACATCCGAGTGGTAGCCAAACATGTAAACAGACACACAAGCGCCATGCACAGACACCACATAGTGACTGAGACTGACTGAGGTGAGAGTCTGGGGTTACGGTGGGCTTCGGCCCACTACACTGAGTGAGCCATCAGGCCACTGATTAAAAGGTAGCTTGTTTTTACCAGGGTCTCTCCTTCATTAACCTCGGCCTCCTCCAGCAGTAATGATGACAAGACTGAGGGAGGCTGAACCCCTGATGGGGATGACCTCCTAAAAGAGCAAGTCAAATGGAAACAATCCTGCACCGGCCAAGCCCCTCACCTCCTCGACCACCCCATCATTATTCTGCATCCATACCTCTCATTTATTTCAGTGCACACCACGTTTCTGTTAATCCTCTGCTGCTACCATGGGCAGAGAGAAGCAGGCACACACACACACATGCATATTCTCAGTCACACACAAACTGCCACCACACTGTCTGAAGGAATCCAGCAGCACTCTGCTGGTGACAGATTTTGACGAACATGTCATTAAGGTGACACAGTGTAAAGCAATGGAGGCTTGTGTGATTGACTTGTTAGCCCATTACGATGCTGTTGCAGAATTAATGGCTGCCATGGGAGGGTCTCTTGAAAATAGAGCTGGCAGGTTTAACGGCTTGGCGGTGAGTTACGACGGGAAGTTTACAAACGAAAATGTGGAGGGAAAGTGCGGTTGTGCGTATGTGAGAGACAGAGGGAAACAGACGAATGGCTACTTCACTCCCTTCCCTGTCACGTGTGGAGGGTGAAATGTGACCAACAGCAGACCAGCAGTGTTATTGGCCTGTACCTTGCCATGTTAAGTCACTCTCAAAGCTCGCTGATTTACGGGGGCCTCAAGGCTCAGTGTGTTATATATATATCCCTTAGGCAATATAAAGCTATATAGAGCCACTGAATTTGACAAACACTGCTTTCATAAAACTAGTCTGATACAAGGGCTTAAAAGGCTGTATTGCACCTTCCTTATAATCCCAGTTGAAAAGACAGGTAACAATATTTAACTTGTCTTGTGCTTGTGTGTTTTCTAATGCGGACAGAGCAGAGGATCTACATTCCCCATGTGCATATGCCTCATTGTGCAGCGGCTTTACTCACTCATCCTTTCTTAACTGCATGATCAGGAGGATGAGAGATGAGAATGGACACTTCACATTCACAGAAAGTATACAAACAATCATTTAGAATGGAAATACCTTTTTTTTTTAAATAAAGAATTTCTCAAATGACCACACTGGTTAGTTTTGCATTTTGAGCCAATTATCTGTCCAAAGCATCTAATAGTTTTTGGGCTGACTGCTTGAAATCATGGAAGACACCATTTAATTGAGGAGTGATGTGAAATTCAAAACTGAATTTTTTTTTTATTATCATTTAATATCATATTTTTAAAATCAAAGTTAAGTTAGCAATGCAGTTAAAAGCAGTGTTATATGTTCAAACTCTTTAAACGATGGTATGACATCTAAAATTCAGAGTGAGCTGCCTAAGAATATTTTTAAAGACAAACAAACAACTATGAAGACAAATAGTAAGTGAACATGAATGTTGTGACAGTTTTTAAACAGTATATAAACAGTATATAAAAAAAAATGAACACATAACTATAGTGGATTGCCTCTCCAAGCAAGTTGATGTCCGTGATATGCATGATCATCGTTGTAAGAACATATGCGTGACCTACTGAACGGGTTAAAAAACATGTAAAAAAAAAAATACCAGTATGGTCATTCAACATGGAGAAATGTCCTCAGGATAAATATTTGCTCTGTTCTCTAATGTATGGAATCACACCAGGCTCTATGTAGGGGCCTCCTACACCAAACCGTCTTCCCCACCATTGCAAGGTCCTGACCTCATCACAAGAGCCCAGAGACCAGGCAGAAAAACCCAGCTCAGTTCCAGTTTCATTTAACACACCTAACACCTCTGCCTGGAATAACTGGACTTGCACCTTTCACCACCTTCTCAATGCCTGCTGTTTAGTTTGTTAGTCTTACCTTTCCCCTTGAATTCTCACTTCATCTCAGTGGGATACAGAGCCTTTTTTACCCTTTTTTTTGTGGTCCTGTCCTCTTGCCCTTTGCTGAATTGTTTCGCGATTATATGGTGAAAACTGTGGTAGTAAACGTGATCCTGTCAGTGAGCTGTAAAACATCTCTCTGTCTTAAAAATGCAGGAGCTGATTCCTGAGTTCTACTACCTCCCGGAGATGTTCGTCAATAGCAACGGCTACCACCTGGGAATGAGGGAGGACAGGACCATGGTGTGTGACGTGGACCTACCAGCCTGGGCAAAGAAGCCTGAAGACCTTGTTAGGATCAACAGGATGGTAAGGTTAATGGATGTGTCAAATTCAAAATGGTGTCTTTACTTCAGTCAAAATGAATCCTGTGTATGATATTTTTTATTGCATTAACCACATAAAATATTGACACATATTCAAACAGTATTCCGTAATAAATTCCACTTCATACCTGTTTTTTTCTCCCATTGTTCCTCCTGCCTCTTCACCTGCCAATAAACACTCCTGCCTAGACATGAATGCTATTCTAAGTATTTGTCACATCTGTACCAAATGCTGTTAAGAAGATAAATAGTTTCAGTACATTGATTGTTAATACTTTTTATGCTTTTTATTTTACTTTTAAATACTTTTGTGCTTTACTGAAAAACTACTCAAGGGTGGCATTAGGTAATGTATGTACTTTCTAAAATGAATAATTATTTAAATATAGTTTTTCTACCTCCTTCTCACAGCAGCATCAAAGTCCATTTCCCCCTCTTCTTTGTAACCTTCCCACGCATCTGTGTCTCCTTGTCTTATTCATGAAGCATCTAATAAAGTGCACTGCTCAATAGAACACTGTACCCCTGATCCCAGTGATGTCACTAAAGGACAGGGCTGAGGGCAAGTTTACCCTATAGTGTTACCTTCTCTAATGCCGGGCCTCGTCACTTTGGCAGGGCCCTTTACGTCTATCCGTGTGTGAATGCCTATGTGTGCATGTTTCACACAGACAGCCTATCAACATGTGGTCCACAAATCCCAGCAGGATTCAGGAGCAGAACAGAGACAGAAATGCAGATCCAGCCCATCTCTTGCCATCAGATAAACTCTGTCCTCCCTTTAATCTGGAATCACTTGACTCAACAGCTGTCCTCCACACGAGGCCTAAAAGAGAACACAAAAATACATTTTTAAAAAACTGCATGATGAATGGCAATTGCATCTAGTTTCAACAGTACAGATGCACATATCCTTATGCGTTTAACGAAGCTTGATATTAAAAAAGTCAGCCTGCTGAAGCTGAAAAAGCTGCAACATGGCGACTTACAATTAGGACAAATGCTAATTATTTCAACCATAACAATAAAAACTTCAACACCCAGAAATCCATCAGTATACTGAACACAGCAACTGATATTTCCCAGCTTGGCTACTCTCTTATTTTTCTTTGAATGGACACAAAAGGCAGATAACAGAACAAAATATACATTTTATTATTTTTAATAAATACAAAGCTCATCTAAAAAAATCTGACCAGCAGACTGGCATCTGTGAGAAATGTACAGTCTCAGTGTAAAGAGATGAAAATCATTTATGAGATAATGGACTGTAAATGCACCTTTCTAGTCTGACTGACCACTCAAAGCGCTTTACAACACAAGTTAGCATTCACCCATTCACACAACATCCATACAGTGGTGGCAGAGGCTACCACACAAGGTGCCACTTGCCCATCAGGAACGATAACCATTCACACACACAACCAATGGAAAAGCCACTGGGAGCAAATTGGGTTCCAGTATCTTGCTCAAGGACTACTTAGACACGTAGAATGCAAGGGTCGGGAATTGAGCCACCGGCCTTCCGATGGGTGGACGACCGCTCTGCCTCCTGGGCCACAGCTGCACCTCCACCCCATGAGTGTTTCAGTACTTAAAACCAAAAAAATTTCAATAGTGCTGCTAGGCAGACCCAGAGTTTAATACATGTTATGTGTCCTGAATTTAGGGTTTACAATGTTTTTGGAGAAGAGGTAGAAAGAGGCTGTGGGAACACTCTTGACCTTTTCAGCTAGAGTGACAGATCTGGGCTGGTCTTATGGAGGTGACCTTTCCCCATGCTCTAACCACGCTTCCTGTTCGAGCTCTATCAGCCTTGTGTACCGGCAGACTGTGGGGGAGAGGGGGAGAGGCAGGAGGGGAGTGAGAAGGGAGAGGCTGGGAGTTGTTATGGGCATGTCTGCATCTCTAAAACAAGGAGAGAGGATGACAAAAGGATTACAGTAGATATTTTCTCACTGTTGAAGGATACATGTGTGATGTTGCCTAGCATTGTTACATTCGCAGACCAGTGTATTCACATGCCCAGAAAATAATAGTCTTCTGCCTCCGTTTTTTTGTCTTTCTTTTGCTCCGCTTCGTAGCTAGCCACACTCTTGCTTCCTCTATTATTTCATTTCTGTCAGTGAGTCTCTCTCCCTGCCTCCCCCTCTGTCTCACTCGTCTTTTTTTCCTTCCCTCTTTCTCCTTCTGCCTCCCTCCCTCTTCCCATCTTTGCATGTGCCACTTTCAATTGTAGTGACATGCCCTGTGGCAAACTCTGCCTCTGTGTGCTCGAGCAGGCTTTGTTGGTAATGGCTGTTATTCCTGACGGGAGGGGAGGAGTGTAAAAGCCTTACTCCAGCATGCATGGGAATTCTATTGTAATGTGTGGAACAATACATAGGACCCTCACTACATGGCTTCCATAGGTATATTAATTATCCACAAATCTCAAATGCACCACAAAAAAAAAATCTAGTCTTTTTTACTCTCACAAGTGATTTATCAATGCTGCTCCTGCAGACGGTTTTACAGTAAATTGGATCCCTGTTAGTATTGAGCCATTTTCTTTGTCTCCATGCAATCGTCTGTAGTGGACAGAGAAATGTTATACGAGAGGTCATAGCTGATTAAATGAAAAGGAAGGGGTGCAGAATCGGTCTCTTTTCTTCTGTAATCTTTATGTGCAAGTTTTTTTTCCTTCATACTGTTCTTAATTACTTCAACCAATACATTTATGTTTTCACACATGTCTCTTTGTTGGTGTAGTTGGTTGTTTGTCTGTTAGCAGGATCATGCAACATCTAATTACTGATTTTCATAAATCTTTGTGGATGGGTGGAACTTTGACCAGGGCAAATCCATGAAACCCATTAAATGATAATGCAGTTTAGCATTGTGAGATAAGACATTTACATTTACATTTACATTTTCCTTAATTTCACAGGAAATAATTCACACATTTTTTTCAGCAAAACTCCACACATATTTATGTTGATGCCTATGAAATAGTATAGTATGTTTATTTTTCTATTATAAGAGCTAGACATGAATGTGGGTTTGTTCAGACTCCAGGTTTGTGCTCTGGCCACTTTACAGTTAGTTTTGTGATGTCTAATGTTTGATAGAGCCCTGGTAGGTCATCTGTGTACAGTAAAGTAATCAGTGTTTTGTTGTGTGCAGTACAATTTGTGTTGTACCCTTTACCCCATGTGCTGCTGGTGTGCCTCTCACCTCTACTTGCCCTGTACTCCTGTGACAGGCCCTGGAAAGTGAGTTTGTGTCATGTCAGCTGCATCAGTGGATTGACCTTATTTTCGGCTACAAGCAGCGAGGCCCAGAGGCGGTGCGTGCCCTCAACGGCTTCCACTACCTGACTTACGAGGGCTCCGCCAAGCTGGACAGTATCACTGACCCCTCCCTCAGAGAGGTAAGGCACGTGCACACATCGTCATGGCGACAAATCCCCTCCCCCCGTCTTATTCACCAAAGATGCACAACTTCCTGTCTGAATTTGTCCTGGAATGTGCTGGAGCTCAGGGAACATTCATATCATGCACCTGTCAATCAATTATTGTGTCATGCAAATGCAGCTCGTGAGAATTGGGTAGAGCCGGTGACTCATCGAGTTTGCCTTTAGGTTAGCGTGATGACCTGAGTTATTAATTTCCTCTTTCTCAGATAAGCAGCAATCTTTCAATAGCTGTCGACATTAGTCACGAATCCATCATAACATCATCTTCTGTGCTCTTTTCTTCTGGGAGCTAAATATACTGTATGTTCCCTCCCTTAATCAGATCAATGAATCTGGCTGAGCTCTTTGTCATTTAACAGAGGTCACTCAGTCAATAGATGAGGGAGTGAATCCTCTTGTTCTCAACTAATTAATTGAATATCTATTAGCTCGACCGTACTTCTAGTGAATAGCTTAATTGCGTAGAGGGGAAAGGGGACTGCAGACTACAGCAGCTGGCGTGCTTTGTGGTACTTTCCAGTGTGAGCTTCTCTCTCTCTGTGATATCCACCATCTGCTGTCTGCAAAACAAGTCATTTATATACTGTCACTTCCAGGGGCGCCTTTATTTATCAAGTGACCACTATGCAAATTACCTGCAGAAGATTTGACCGATCTAATTACCAAACCATACTGTGAAAGGTTCGGTTTTCATCATTTTGAGAAAGGTTTAGGTGATTCCTTTTTTTTTTTAATTCTGCATCAGGCTGAGGGGTTTTCAGCTGTCTTTACACCCGACTGTTACCCTGAGAGATGACAGTACAGTTAGTTAGTTGCACATTAGGAAGCCTGCTACTCAGACTCCCTAATTGTGCCCAGTTGATGCTATTATGACATGTGAATGTATTTGTGCTGAAGAGAGAGACATTGGCTCAGCTAATTGCAACCGATGCAATGCTGATATGATGAGCACTAATTAAGCCTTCATACCTTCAGCTGTGTTTAATATTCCAAATGTATTCTTCCTGTCCCCGTAACAGTAAATCTAACCTTATCTAAACCCTATATACTAAAACCTAGCAAGTATCCAGAAAATGCATCATGAACTAACAGAGGGATGTTAAATGTAGTTACTTAATTATACTGATTTACTCCAAAACAGATAATTGTAATGTTTTAACTGCCCTCTGCATCGCTGAAAAAAAATGTACTGAGAAAATAAAGAAAGCACATTTAATGTCAAGTATTACAACTTCCTAAGTATTTCTGCAGGCTGTACCGATTGCATCACATTCTGTGTACTTATGTAATATAAGTTGCACAATTTCCTGCACAGTCTATGTTAGCATGATCATTCTTTGATGATTTTTTGACAGCATCATACCATAAATACCATTATTGCATACCAATCCATCTGTCCAGACAGGCCAGTCAGTGAGCTGTTTGTCTGAGTCAATGAGGTGGAGCGTTGAAAAGTACCCAATGAATGTCTCGCAAAGACCTGCTGAAATGTGACAATTGACTCGGGGGTATTGATTCATTCTGGGCCTGACAGGTGAAACTGCAGATCTGGCATTAGTCATAACAATTAAGGCATTTGAAATGTCAAGAAATTAGAGGTCATGAGAGATAATTTCCGTCAGTGTGTCAGATAGAAATGATGACACTCTATGACATGCCGCTGGGCCTGTGGTTGAGGGTACGGTGACAGCTCTACTGGGCACGCTGCCGGAACAGCAGTCCTTCTCCGTGATGCTCCTCTTGACAGCCTTCTCTTATGGAAAAACATGACAGCAACCCCTTGATTCAGACCTCGCAGTGTCACTCAGAAGTAAACAGACAAATTATTCATCAGTGGGACTCTATTCCTCCTGAGCTGCTACTGCCCCTCCCTCCTCCTCCGAATCAACAAAGACAACAAAGTGAGCCGTGGCTGGCCGGTGAAGGGCTTTGAAGCATCTGGCACACATTAAATTGATTTCACCTTGATATTCACATACTGATGGAACAGACGTGTTTAAATGCTTGACCTTAATGTTAAGAATTCCCCTACATATGTATCCCATAGAACACAGGACCCAGCAGAGACAATCACCAACTGGTGGACACATTGTTTGAGACATTTCCTCTCCCACATACAGTAGTGAACATGTGAACTCCCAAGCCGTCACTCAAGAAAACACCCTCGGGGTAATTCTTTGTTTGCACTTAAGAATTGAAATAATTTGCTCGCCTTGGACAGATTTCTCTTTGCACGTAAAGAATGAACAGCATTTACACAGCAATTACATTAATTGTGTGCTTTGTGTATTTGTGTAGTTTAATGCTATTTAAAAGCCAGACTTACTTAATGAAGGCAATTTACTTCTGTAATCCACCGGATCTGTCGAAAGGTGAAAGGTGTCGCAGCTTCATATTTGCAGTTGCCACCGCTGATCTCCGGTGTTGTGACTCAGCATGATCCCACGCTGTTTAGTGGGTCACTGCGAGGCCGTGTTTTCATTTTGTCTGACAGAGCTGTTGTGTTGCTGCATTGCATGAGTGCACTGGAGGATTCTGTTGAGGGATCATCATCCATGGAGTCTCTCTGTCACCAGTTTGGGGACCAGATAGAGACAAAAGCTGCACTCTCACCTCTGGAACCTTGAGCTCACACCTAAATCGGATGTGAACTAAGTCTGACAGACACAGTGTGTTATGATGGATGTTAGGTGCTCACCCAAGCAAGGCAGTTTTTGCTCAGAGGGGAGATCATCCACATTGCTTTGGCAATTGAGTGTCACTTATCAGCCAAAAAGCAGGGCCTGAAGTGACTTAAACTAATGAACTGCCTGTTAAATGCTCTCCATCGCAGACTGAGATAGCAATAATTTTCTGACACACCTCAGAGAGGATTAGTGTTGAAGCACCTGAGAGATATTGACATGTTTTGATCATCCAGTAGAGGAACATGTTCTTGAGTTAACCTTGAACAAATCAGACCTCTTTCCCCGACACACACAAAAACACAAACACATACAGACAAACTCCACCCCTCTTGCTGCTTTTAAAAATCGTTGGGTGTCAAGGTTGTCTAAGACTACCAAAACGGGACATGAAGCAGCCCGGTTTCCCTCGTAATAGAATCATCACAAGAGATGCGATGATGTTTTCCACATGGCCCTGTCACCGTTTTCTGATCTTTGTATCAAATTTCTTTATTTGAGCAGACATCGTGACCCTCACCCCCAGACCTAACCTTAAATAGCCATAATGTCAGTTGCTTATTACTTGACGGACTGCGTTGTAAAGAAACACCAGCTAACACTTAATGGTTGCCAAATGTGCTCACCAGCTCACATGAAACTCTCACTGTTGTGAGATGGTGCTCAGTCGTGTGCACAGCGCCTTTTTTGGTGCTGTGGAAGATAGGAAGTGACCTGGGGGTGTTGGGGGTGACTGTTTGGCTTGCAGGTGGCCTGTCCTAATTCAGTATCACCTCCAAGCTTCCCATGCCACATCTCCCTCTGTGGCATGTGTTACCCAATGGGCCCTTTTGATAGTGAGTGGTGTGTACAGGCAGAGGAAAATGAGGGCTAGTCACCTAGGCAGTCAGAAGGGTGGGTGAAAGGCTGAGCGATGTATGTTCCATTGTGCACAGTGGCATTGACAGACGTCTACAAGCTCCCCTCTGATGGTGGAAGTGACTCCAGTCACATCAATCACCCCTACCGTGGAATGCCCCACTTTCAGACAAGCTCAGCAGCTCTTTCTGTATTTTCTCTTCACTTATTGGAGGCATCTTTTATCTATTCCAATGGAACTTATTTTCTAATAATAGTAAAAAATAATTCCTCTTGTGTTTTGTTGTTTTTTTCATCTACTCAGGTTGTGACTTTGTGCTGTTTTTAGTTTTTTCCTTAGTCACAAACATTCAGACCCCATAAATCATCCTTCATCAAAGCTCCTTTTGCCAAATTGCTTTGGTCTGCTTGTGTGATTTTGTGCCTCTGTTTCATACATATGTGGGTACACGGACATGCTCTCTCCTTTGTTTCAAGCACAATAACATCTGAAAGCGGGCCGGTCTACTGCAGTCCTAGCTGGATGTCACTCCAGGTTAACGTTTATGCAATGGGGGCCCCTACGCCTGGAAATGGGAATGGTTAACTGAAGCATGTTAATAGGAAAAGGCTTGTCTCTTCCATACTAACACTTGGATGACTCTGCAGGCCGAGGGGGGAAGGGGGAGCACCCAGGCGGATTGGGAGTGCTCCCTTTTCCCTTTGCTTCCCCCCTTTCCTCAGAGGCACGGCTGAGTTAGGATTTGCTTGCATTGTCAAGTAACGCATTGACCCATCACTTTGATGCATATTGATTGTGACAGCCGCTCTCTCTCTCTCTCTCCTACTTCCCCCTCTCTCTCTCCCCCGCAGGCCACAGAGGCACAGATCCAGAGCTTTGGACAGACGCCATCTCAGTTGCTTATTGAGCCACATCCTCCACGCAGCTCTGCCATACACCTGGTGAGAGCAATGAGAAATGCTGGAAAAATTCCCTGCACCTCTGGTGGTTGTGGCGTGTGTGAGGAAGGATTTGTGGGCCTGTGTGATCCTGGGTGGTGTGTGTTCTGTGTGTTTATACTGTACGTATAGGTACAAAATTGAGATAGGTGTTTCCTGATTTTTCGTAGCGATATATTTTCTTCGATCTTCTCTTTTATAACGAAAGATGAAAATATTTCAGAGGGCTTACCTCATGTAGGTCACAGACCTACAACATAACAGCACATTTTCAGCACTAGTTTCCTGCACTGTTTTATAGCTGTTACTGTCTTCTAACTATGGGGTAAAGGGAATAGTGCTCCCTACTGGTACTACTAGCTCCCTACTTTCTGCAGTAAGCTGCTCTTCCCTGTTTAATCCATGTAATAGCCTGCCTGGCCCTTATTATCTCCACACGATTCACATGTTTCGTTCTCAGTTCAAATCATGTGTGAGACAGATCCCTTCGAGACGGTTTATTTAAATTTTTTTACTTCTGTACCACATGTGACTGTTTTCATCCACTGCCGTCCTAAGTCTCTAAAATGAAAGATGTGAGCTGAATCTGATGATGATGCACACGTAGGGTTCTAAAAGTTAAGATCCATTCACCTCCAAAAACTCATGCAATCTATTTTCTCTTCTTTGTGGACCAAAATCAATCTCTACATGATAAATGTGTATCATGCATGCACCATCCCATGTGTACAGCCTACTTCATCCCAGTTTCCATGTCTTACCCTCGTCTGACCAGTCCCCTTGTCTGACTGCACCGTCCGCAGGGCACAGTGCATTAAGCTGTCCGCTGTGTCTGAACCAAGTTTTCCTTCAACCTCTACACTAATTACCTCTTTCCATTCTTTTCATCTCCTCCGTTCCCTGCCTATCTGGTCTTCTCCCACCATCACATCCTTCCATGCTTTCCCACACTCCGTCTTCTCTCTCTTCTACTCAATAGTGTTTCCTTCCACAGAGTCCTCTCATGTTCAAGGACCAGATGCAGCAGGATGTCATCATGGTCTTAAAGTTTCCATCCAATTCGCCAGTAACGCACGTGGCTGCCAACACCCTGCCCCATCTCACCATACCTGCTGTGGTCACTGTCACCTGCAGTCGCTTATTTGCTGTCAACCGATGGCACAACAACGTTGGTGAGTGCTCAACACACATGGCAGGTAATATGTTCAAAATTTCACATATGCCCTCGTAAAAACAATTGTGCCACACCACATGTTTTACCTACCAGAGCAGTGGCCCTGTAAAATCACTTCATCACTGTCACACAAACCTGTTCACCGCTCATAATGGAGCTGTAGCCAGCTGGCTTTGTTAAAGGCTAGTACCTCCTAGGTAAGTTGACCATGAGTTTTTCCACATGTTCCTTTTCAGACATATGCGTACAACATGACCCACGGAGCCCCTCCCTGAGAATCAGCCTCACCTCAGGGTCAGAGGGGCAAAGCAATGGTTACTAGGAAATTAGGCCGCAACTGCACCACATTCTCCTCACACGTCCCCATCTGTCACTGCAGAAACACACTGAGCTCAGGACCAAAGAGTCTGCACCTTGTGGCTGCTCTGACTGCTCCCACACTAATGAACACAGCTGCAGCGCCTTGCCATCCTGTCCGAAGGGAGGGAAATGTGGTTTGGCTTTTCAGAATAATAAGGCCTCCATATTTTCAGGCATGTTACTGTTTCAAAACTGGCTCCAGAAACAGATTGCATGAGTAAAATGTCTCCATTCAGTTTGACACCCTCCTGGAAGATGGAAATCTTTCTGATCCACTTCCAGCACTTCCATCTCTTGGAAGAGACTCGCAATTAACTTTGGCTCTGTAAAATGAACACGTGTGTGTGTGTGTGTGTGTGTGTGTGTGTGTGTGTGTGTGTGTGTGTGTGTGTGTGTGTGTGTGTGTGTGTGTGTGTGTGTGTGTGTGAATAAGAAAGCATACTTGCGGAGGTTAGGAATAACCTGAATGATTAATTTCCTTATTCATCCCGGTCTGAATCAAGGTCTCCGAGGAGCACCAGGCTACTCTCTGGAGCAGGCTCATCACCTACCTATAGAGATGGATTCTCTGGTTGGTGAGTAAGCTTCTTTGTTTTGAATGGAAAAAAACAGCATCAAACAAAAACAAATAAATACAACAATGACTTTTATGTAAGATTTATCTATAAGGGTCTTAATAAATTACTTTCAAAAAATGCTTGCAAGACCTCTGGTGCTGACTGGTGTTCTCTTTTTCCTATTTTTTTTTTCCCACAGCCAACAATACTGGAAGCAACAAGCGTCAGATCACAGACCTAGTTGACCAGAGCATCCGAATCACCTCACACTGTTTCGTGGTGACAGCTGACAACCGCTACATACTGGTGTGTGGCTTCTGGGACAAGAGCTTCCGTGTATATTCCTCTGAGACAGGTAGGTTGCAGTGTAAATTCTGTTTCCTATAGAGGTGTGCACTGATGTGTGGAGGACTGAGCACTATGATGGGAATAATATAGTGTTGTCGCTGCTATCTCCTGACAAGCCTTGTAGAAAAATGGATTACTGTAATGTAAGACGGAACTCACTGGTGGTAAAAAGTACAAGATATGTTTATCGTTTCTTCTTTTCCATTTAATTTATAATGATTTAGTGGGAGAAAGACAATAGTGTCGTCAACAAACCCTTATGATTACACAAATGATTGGCAGCTTGACAAGCGCCATGTAAGCCATCGGTTTTTAAAGTGCTGTCCATGACCACCGCAAGAAGTTCGAAGAGTAATCTAAATAGTCACGATAGGACTGAAAGGATAAGAAACAAAAAAGTCATTTAATTTTTCTTTTCTCTTATGAAATAATTGATATTTTCACTCTTATGGGCTGCAAAACTCCTTCGAATATAACGAATAAAGAGAAAAAAAATCACTCATGGGGGTTGAGCTCAACTCTGTTCACGCTAAAATGTGTGATGTGGGATCACAAGCAGACATTTAAATTAAAGAGGTCACAAGCCAAAAAGGAAGAGAACCATTTATTTAACAACATTGGAAAGATTTTTGCACAGTTTCTGGCAACACTCCCTTAACTGCATTCACTGGGGACTTGAATACACAGCTGGTAGTAGTTTTACCATGTTGCATTTCAGGAACTGACTAGCAATTTTGGGCAACACAGAAAACATGTTTGTACATATTTCTTGGCAGGCAAGCTGACCCAGATAGTGTTTGGCCACTGGGATGTGGTGACATGTCTGGCCAGATCAGAATCTTACATTGGAGGAGACTGCTACATCGTCTCTGGGTCCAGGGATGCAACACTCCTGTTGTGGTATTGGAGTGGACGACATCATATTATCGGTGACAACCCCAATAACAGTGAGTAAGAGTATGCATGTGCCACGCAGACATCCCCAAACAGTATAATCACCCCTCAGACAAAGTTAAAGGGTATGTTTTTACACCTTTTAGTATTTCATCTATTAAATGTGTGTTTTTGTTCAATGTAAAAGCCTATAAAGGTTTAAAAAGTGATATAGGAAGCAATAACATTTCTTGAACTCCACAACAATCTAATTATGTGCAGAGACTGGGAGACAATCATTTCTCTGCACTGGAGCTGTGATATATTAGCGTGATCATCATGCTTAGCTATTTTCAAACAGAGGACTCCAGATGTCTTGGCATTCAAAATGGTCGACCCCAGTGTGTGATTTCTGCTGCTCAGTTCATTTAGTTTCAATCGTCTGTGTTCAAAACAATCCATCAGATCAAGGGAAGCTGGTGTCGTACTGTAGAAGATAGGAGGATCATATATGGTGTGAAACAAAAACATTTAAAGTGAGGAAGAGAGTGTGTTTTAATTTTATTTCTGGATGACAGTGCAATGTGTGTGTGCTAGTAGATCTTGTGTTTCCAATTGTCCCCGATTCTAGTAGCTCCGGATTAGTTGTGAGTGTTCTCTAATTAACTGCACAGAAGCTCCAACAGGTAATCAAGAATTTCTACTTGATTGCCTCCAATTAGCAAGGGGCAATAGCACTTGTGTTACTGCAGCAGGAAAACACTATTCCCCTGATATTTACCCGCACTAGTGCTTACAGTGCATCTTCAGCAGACGAAAGGGAAGCATAATTCATCTCATGAAAAAAGAGACAGGATGTGTTTTTACTTAATCAAATCATTTTTAATCTCTTATTGATATCTCATCAATATATTGTGTCAGAAACACTTTGGGGTATTGGGGGACACAACAGTGGAAAATGACTCAAGATCAGCTAAAAAACTTGAAATATTTTATATTTGACACAGCACTATACAAGATTGTGCACACAGCCAACATCAGTACATGTTCAAATAAGGATGGCAGGGATTTGCAAGACCTTCAGGGATAAACCTCCACTGTCTTTTCAAATCTTTACACAGTCCTCTGTATTCTACAAGCCACACGCTGGTGATTTTATTATATTTTCTATAATGCTGGTTGAAGGTTGTGTGAATATGTTGCAGCAGCTCTCTGTTTCACTGCTCCTTCATCCAACAGATGAGGCATGCCCATGAAATTGATTTCACCTGCGCCCCAAAAGGCTGCCTGTGTCTTAAATGTGTAATAATTAAAGTAACTTCCAGCTCAATCATGGCCCTGCCTCTCAGACTCGGTATATCACGCCGGTGCAAGGGGATATTTGCACCGGGTAATTGTACTGGCTGACTTTAGCTTGTCCCAAGGGTTTGTAAACGGTGGGGGTATGCAGTGCCTGCTGATTTAATCTTTTGTCGGGTAGGTGAGCTGCACAAGGTCCCCTTTCCCCCTGGAGACTTTTTCTGACACTTGTCCTATTCAGCCACCCTCAACAGTGGGTGCTGGGACTGACAGCGCTGCTCAGGTCCTGGTCTCTAAGGGACTGTGCTGCATCGATCACAGTCCAGCTGACTGACTAGGCCGCTGCAGCTGCAGAGGTGATATGCCGAGCTGGAAGAGGAGATGATGTGGGGAGGAGGAGGGAGATCTGACATGTCTACCTCATCTATCAGGGTTTAACTGTCATCAAGGTGGATAAACTTTCATTGAATTGGCTGAACTTTGTGTTGTGTGAATTCACACATATATATTTAGCCTGCATTTCCTCATTTGTTGTCAAATACTTATCTATTAATTGCAATAATTAAACGACAGATTCAGTGGATTCATGTCTCTGTAAGAAACAGAATATTTAGACACATGATTGGGGCACACTGAATATTGATGATCAGTGCATGTCAGAAAGAGTGCTGCTTTCATGCTCCTCTTCAGACACCATTCTGGCAGTGCTCAAGGACGCCTCCAGTTGCCGTGAAACTCCCCTCACTAACCTCTCCCCTGGCCATCATCAATCATGTGACACACGGGATAAAATCAAGTGGCCCGACTGCCATCAGTGGGCATCCCTGAATTTCCATGACAATTCAAAGGAACCTCCCTACCAGCAGATGTGTGTAACAATCGCTGTGCTTGTGTATATCATTTTTATTGGCTGCTAAAGGTGCGGTGGTAGTTTTGTAGGCCGTTGCACAGAAATCCCAATTCAAAGTTTTTAGCATGTAGATGGGTAAATTCAGATTGTTTAGGTGATGTGTTTTGTCAGACAATAGATCATAATTAAATGAAGTGATTTGTTTTATGATATTGTGTATCTGTCATCTTTTAGGTGACTACCCAGCACCACGGGCAGTTCTGACAGGTCATGACCAGGAAGTTGTGTGTGTATCAGTATGCGCAGAGCTGGGTCTGGTCATCAGTGGAGCCAAAGGTCAGCGTGCCTTCCTTTTCTTCCTTCCATGTCATTGTCATCAGAGAGAAAACAGGAAGTCAGGGACACTCATGCTGTGAGATGGAATATTTGCATACTTATTGTAAGTCACCAGCGTACCAGCCCACATAGACCAGTATTCATTTCAATGAAAAGTCAAGACCTGCAGGTATACTCAGCAAGCTTCATGCAAATGCCTCACAGAACACTATAGTACTGTCGAAATGATATTATCTGATTTTAAGACATGCTTATGAGTTTTTCTGTGTATGTTCTTTTGGCAGAGGGTCCATGTCTGGTCCACACCATCACAGGGGACCTGCTGCGGGCTCTGGAGGGGCCAGACCACTACCAGTGCCCCCGGCTCATCTCTGTATCCAGCGAGGGCCACTGCATCATCTACTACGAGAGAGGCCGCTTCTGCAACTTCAGCATCAACGGAAAACTGCTGGCACAGATGGAGGTCAATGATTCCACCAGGGTGAGCTGACACCAGCTTTGATAGTGGTTATGTGGCTTTATCTTTGTTCATCTTAAATACTTTAAAAAAAAATTAAATAGTGGACAGCTACACATCTTAAAAGTACATAAACTTTGAGTCCAGTTTCAAGTAATTTTGCAAAAGCACAGCATATCCAGTGATTTCTTGGTGTTTTTAATGGTGTTTTCAAAATGTGTGCCTGGAAATCAACTCAGATAAAAATGAAAAACAGGCAAGAGAGCAATCTGACTGATGTAGTATGTTTGTGGATGAAGTTGCCTTAGATGGTCTGAATCAGTTTACCATCATTCTTTATAGGAGAAATATAAGTTACCTGAGTCAAGTTTTGAGATGCAAATATAATCATACATAAAATTTTAATTATACAAATACAATAATCCAACTTAAATTGTTACGTAACTTTAAGTGCACATTGCTGCTGCATGTATTTCTCACACCGAACCTCTACAATCACCAATACTTTGTGCATATAACCATCTCTCACTAAGTGACATCTTTTACATGCTGCAGACAAATTTTCCTAAAAGGCACAACAAAAATTGGAAGTGGATTTTGAACCGCTTCTCTCTTTCCCTGCAGGCTATTCTCCTGAGCAATGATGGCCACAACTTGGTCACAGGTGGGGATAATGGCGTGGTGGAGGTGTGGCAAGCTTGTGACTTCAAACAGCTCTACATCTACCCTGGTTGTGATGCTGGTATCCGAGCCATGGACCTGTCACACGATCAACGGTCAGAGCAGTCAGTTGTATCAAGTACACTCTAAATGAACTGCCTCCGGATCATCATAAACATTTGCTGTTTTACTAACGGCCTCTGATGAGGTCAATTCAGGAAATAGACATTTTCCCTTTTTGATTTCCTTTAATCAATCTCTACCAATCACAAAAGAAATGCAGACATAGAGATGTATAACAACTCTTCTCCTAATGTTTTGTACATTTTAGTGGACAATAAGAGGAAACAGTGTCTCTCTTGACAGAATCATTGTGTGCTCATTTGCTTGTGTTGTCTGTGTGCATGCGTGAGCTCGCTAAACAAATCCATGTATGTGTGCGTGCACATGTGGATGTTCCCTCATTTTCAGCATTGTTCTGTATGTGCAGGCTGAGGTGAAATCCTTGTGTTTCATGGTTGTCACTCTGCATTTTGGTTAGTGGAACATCCACCATCCTTTTCCTTTTAAATAGAACCTGCAGTTGCCATAGAAACAAAAATTACCAAGGCATCTTTTGCAAATGCGCTTATTTTGGATAAAGAGACAACAGCGAGCACACGTGCACGCTTGCACAAGTCATTTGACAGGTCAGCAGTACGTTTTTCCTCAACGTTTTCATTCTCCAAGGATCCTCAGGAGTCATACTGGGTGCCTGGATGGCGGCGCAGAGGCGTCAGTGTCAGCTCTGGGGCTATAAGCCTTGCGTCATTATGTGACCCTGGCAGTTAGGAGAGGTTAGTTTGATCATTCAAACTGCACATCACAGCCACAGGCCAAATCCCTCTCAGCACTTATAGTCTGTTCCAAAACTAAGACCTGTTTCTTAAACAACCTAACCCAGCATTGTCATATAGAGGAAGATATTTGTTGATGGATATTCAATTAATTTTAGTCTAAACTAATTGTCACAATGGTAATTGTATCAGGGACTAAAAATACTGCAATTAAGTACTACATGCTATTTTATTTTTACATCAATTAACAAATCACTTCAGCTGATGAATATTTTAATGACCCCTCGATTAAGGTGCAGTCTCTTTCTTTGGTAAATTGACATTTGGTAACACAAGAGAGCCCTGCTCCAACCCCATTTACATCGAGGCATTATGCTTCAACTCTGTTCATTGTGCATTCAGAATTAAGCCCCTCGGGGTGTAGCAGTATAAAAAGATCCTGTGAAATCAGCTGCTTTTCCTACATACCATCCAGCCGTGGACACAAGAGCAAAAGGGTTGCAAGACGACCCTGAGAGTCAATGGTCTGCTTCAGTTCTCAGAGGAACTCAGTAATTTACTGTCACAGCCCAAATGACCTCCTGTGTTTGTTTCAGTCACCACTATGTACATTTAAACAATCTGTTCATGTGCACATGCTGGGTCCTGACCATAAGTGCACCATTGAAATATGAATTCACTATACATACAATCAAAAAAGATCCAGGACTTCATTTGTAGTTTTAGTTTAATGGTGACTTTATATTCTTCCACCTGTACCTTTGCTAACACTGGGTTTTCGTGTTTTTGTTGCTCCACAGGACTTTGGTCACAGGCATGGTATCTGGGAGTATTGTGGCATTTAACATCGATTTCAACCGGTGGCACTATGAACATCAAAACAGGTACTGAGCAGAAACAGATCCACGTAGCAGGAGGCAAGTGTGGAGGGTTACCAACCAGTGACCAAGCTGTGTCCATAGAGCATGGAACAGATCCGGTGGACTGGTGAACAACAGCATGGTGATGCTAGTAAAGAACAAGATGTGCTTACATGTGTTCATCTGGCCTCTAAGGCGAACCTGTTGCTGAACAATCTGGATGTATTTTCTATCGGTTTCATGTCTCACCTGAGCACCAGCTGATGCATTTCCCCAAATGAGTCAAACACTGTTAAGTTAAAAAAAAACAAAAAAAACTTAATGTACGTTTTTAAAATTCCTGCTTCAAACTGTGGATATGCAACAGAATAAGTCCTCTGTTAGAACATTTATATAACATTTGTACGGCAAATAATTATCTCACTTGGAACTCTTTTCTAAGAAAAACTTGTAAATACGGAGAGTTTAAAGTGTTTCTTCCCTGTAAAGGCTGACATAAATATCTAAATGATGTTAGACTATTGTTAGACGCCATGTCTCAAACATTTCCATCATGTGACTGTAACTGTTCAAAATGTCTTCATATTGTTATTGATATTAGTTGGGTAGTAATACATGTATATTGTTTGCTCATTGTTATTAACAGTGGTCAAATGTTTATGTGTGTGAGAAAAAACAAAATGTTCATTGTTACTTTGTTGTGTTGGTCTATATGGGAGTCAAACTCAGTGTGAACTTAGTCTTCTGTGGAATATTTGTTTTTGATCATGGTGTCAGTAAAACACATAATAGTGACACTTCCATATTATTTTAAATTGAGGACTCGTTTGTCGATGGCAAAGACTTTAAATGATTGTACTTTAAAATCTCAAAATGAATCAAGTGGAACACTTGGAAGAGAAGTAATCAGTCTTTTTGTTTGACTGGTTTCTTCCAAAAGCATATCCAGAGGAGTAAATAGCAGATTTGTCAGATAGTATGTTATTACTGTAAAGTTGTTTGTGGTAAAACTGTAAGACTTTTTGTAAAGGATGCATCATTTTAAAGACATTCTACAGTTGTTGGCACTGTCAACATTAATACAGTAAGTTATGCATCTCTGATTTTTAGTTTACCTATTTTTGCACAAAAATCTCATCTGTTTTCAATCTGATTTCACTAACTCCAGTTCATTCTGTAACACCAGGTAGTGGTAAGCAATATTATTGCTGAAGGAGGGTATTCAGCTGCATGATACAAAATGATCTAAAAAAAAAAAAATTATCTAATGATGAATAGGAGTCTTCCAGAAATTACTATGATCTATTTTGGTGATAAAGCTATTGTCTGCATTCAACTGCAAAAATTATAATTTAAGATGAATAAAAATATGCAAATAGATTTTGAGTTTGGATTCAGATTTTCCAGTAGTGCTACAGTACAACACACCACCCTACCTAAAGCTGTTTTTGCATGCTAGGAGCTACAGAAGGCATTGGGTTTACTTTGCTTTCCTGTGAAATAATTTTCTTAATATGTTCAAATCAGGCAGTGCATTTTGATTTCATACAATAATATAAGATATGTTACAATGTATATATTTTAGTTTTACTCATTTCTTTTGCATATGTTCGAAGTTTGTGATTATATCAAAATTGATAACTGTAAATTCAGCTGTTTTCATTATTTTTTTTTGTTTTTAATAAAACTGAAAACATACTAGTCGTGTCAGAGTTTTTCTTGATGCAAACATCCATGTATGTATTAATGTAAACTGAAATGTGCAGAACAATACCTTTATGTATAAGGGAATGCATGCTCTGGATGATTTTATTGAAGCTATTATGTTGTTTGATTATACTGCCATCTGTTGTCCATGTGCTACTTCACTGTGAGTTGTCTTCCAAAAACCGTTACTTTCTGACTCATAATTTAATTAAATCCTTTATTTTTTCCAGGCTTGGTTTCTTAACAGAGTACATTGTTGGAATTTTGCTTTCTAACCACAGCAACAGATTTTTCTCTCATCAATTGAAAAGCTGCTAGCTTTTGTTCTTATTTAGATTGTTTTGTAACATCCTTACATGAATGGAAAATAAATGAATAAAATACAGCAATAACATTCTTTATCTGCTTCCACATAACAGTGACATTCTTAGTTGTCGATGAGTACCATTTTGTCAAACTGTATATAAACATGACATTTTTATGATGAAAGATTCTTTAAAACCAAACACATTCCCAAAAAGTCCATCAAATCTTACTTTCCTTGTGCTTTTTGGTTCAGTCCCTTCTACTCAAAAGCCCTTTAACAATAAAATTAGTGGTGCAATGGTAAATTTCTGTTAGTATATGTATATACAAATCTTAACTCAGCCGTGGTATATAACTATAGTCGTCCTTAACTGAACTGCATTCACCTATATGGCACATACAACAGACAGAAACGGTTTCATATATCAAACACAAGACCAGTACAACTGATCCATACACATGCAGATTACATCCATGAATATTTGGTCTCTTGTGCTGACTGGAAAAACAAATGAATCTTACTGGAAGCACTGTTGTGTTTACCAACATTTAATTTGCTTTTATTTCAGTTTCTGAAGAAGAAAAAAAAGAGTTAATGTTACGCAAGAGCTAATTGTCCCCATCTGATAGAGAAGTGTGTTAGTTGGCTGCCAATAACACCTATAATAGATCCATTCTCACTCGTTCCAGCATTTTTGAAGGACTTACTTGGAAATTACTGTGCTAAATGGGCAGTACACCTAATTGCACTTAAATCGATATGTGCGGAGGCAAGGCTTTAAACATACACTTACTACCAGCTACACAGCACCGACATTCATCTGTACAACAGCTGAGATGTAACCATTCTCAAGGGATGTGTGACAAAACCATTGTTTCAATAATTACACACATAGGCTGGACCATCAGTTTAACATTAGCACCCTCAGAGACAAGCTACTTGGTGGTAAGAGCATTATTTGTCCCACGCAGAAACATATGTTCAGTACAATTATGGTAGAATATAGCAGCATCTGTGTCTAAGGTTTATGCACCAGAATTTTTAGCTCCATGGCAAAGTATCCTAGTTGTCATATACTAGAAAAACAGCTGTTAGTGTTGAATTGTATTGAATCTGTTACTGTTTAAGAAGCATTTAAATCAGTATCCGTATCACAAGTGATAAGTTCTCATTGTAGTACACAGTCTGACCCAGTAGAGGGTGCTACAGTACTACAATGAATCAGTGCTTGCTGTACAGAAATAAGGCTTAAAAAAAGTTCGGTGGCTTCTGTGAAAGGAGAAGGAAAATGTGTTTAATATTGTTGCATGCTCAATGCATTTTTGTAAATGAAATGAAAGATTTATGAATGTGAATAAATAAAATAGGTACAGGTAAATGTGCAGTCTGTGAATGTCCATGTCAGCACACTGAATTCAATGTTAGGTCTTTGCATTTTGCGCTCCAACCTCTCCCACTGTCTTTTTGGAGGGGTGAACGTTGCCGCGGCATCGGAGAGGGCAGTTAGAACGGAGAGGTGGGTGAACGAACGGTGTCTGCTGAACTTGGAGAGCAGTCCTCAGATTCAGGGGTGAACTCGGTGGGGGAGAGGCCAAAGATGGCACCGGCACCAATACTGTGAGGGAGGTGGGGGGCAAGCGTCACATCCTGGTGGCGTCTTCGTCTGAAAACTTGCTTCTCTTTATCAAGTGCCGTGGTCTAAAGAGAAGATCAACACAGCAGCTACTGTTAGGTTCCCCACAAAACCACAGAGATGAAGAGTGGCATCCTCTTCCCCACCAGTGAGATACTTGGTGAATGTCAGCTGAGCAAATGTTAGCGTATAGTTATATCTGAAAAGCTGCAAGTTCTTCGAGAGCGTAACTTCTTGTGACCGTGAGACTTTAACTTTGACTCAGGATATTAGTGCAGCTCTCATCGAAAACAGAAGCAACAAGAAGAAGCAGTCTGCCAACGTCAGATGTATAAAATCTATATCTGTGACATCACTTCTTATAAAGACAAAAAAAAAACTTTCCAGTTTTGAAACAAAATCACTTAATGTGTAACCCTAAAATGCATTTAGCATGACTTTTTTAAACAGAGTGAGTAAACAGCAAGGTAAAGGGGGGGGAGGGGTGTGGAAGCAGCCACAGCACTAGTGAGATGAAGTAAAATTACTACATGATGGATTGGATGAGGTAAATAAGGGTGAGGCATGAAAAGGGTTTAGTTGAGGGTCAATGGCTCAAACCCTTGGGAAGGGGTGGGAAATGGAGACTGCCAGCACTTTGCCATGGAAACACTACACATATTAGCGCTATGCTATGTCATACCTTATCCAGTACAATCCTGGATGCTGGTCGTGGTCCAAAGACCCTGACCTCTGGATGGTTAAGTGTTGGTCCAGCTGAGCAGAGAGAGACGAGTGCAACTCAGAGGATCACCTTGAACTTAAAGGATTACTGACCTGATTAGCACGAAAACGCACAGCTCTAAACCTGTGTTATAACTGCTGTGATGTGGAGGGGAAAAAATTCTCAGAAATATTTTTCATTTCGCAGCTGACAACTGAGTGTTTGCCTGCAAAATAAACAAGCATGTAATGCTCAGGATCCCCCACCACAGATGGTATGAATTGTTCTGTTAATTGCAATGCTTGTTAATTGCCTATCTGAGATGAACTTCAAATTTCAAAACTAATAAATAAATAAATAAAATGCTTGAATTTCCCAAATTGTTAACAGGCACCTTTCTAGTAAATGGAAGACGTACGCATAATGTTTTGTAAAAAAAAATGTTGAAAGGTATTCCAGTCATGCCCAGGAAATCCTCATCTGAGACGAATCCTTCAAATTATAACCTTTGAAGTGAAAAATAGAAACAAAAAAATAAGCATTATTTGATTTATGCTCTGGCAACAAAATGTGATGGGCTGAGGGACGGGACGAACGCAACACATTTTCATGGCAGGGGATAATAAAAAAGCCTGATAAGTAAAAAACAACTGATTCCCTCCCTAATCAATGGTAAGCAGTAAACAAAATAATAGTGACTGATTTCCAGAAGAACTTATTTATCCCTCTGTCAATTGCACAAATCCAGCTCAGCTTTGAAACGACTCAAGAAGTTATATCTATCGAAACCTTGTTATTGTAGTTCATGTTATTTGTAAGATCTCCAAACAGTGCTGACAGTCCATCTACAAGAGGATGACAGGCAAGAGCACACATGCAAGAAGACTGGCAGTACGAAGCAGATGAATGAACTTGTGTGTAAATGATAAATAAAGCAGAGAAGTGATTTATATATATTAATAATATAAACAATGCTGGCTTCAACTTAAAATGAAGCCATTTTAATGACATTCAAAGATAAAAGATTACGTTCAAACTTCAATCAATCCTAACGCACAGTCATACTGTAAATGAACAGTGTTCCTGTGTGGAGGGCTGGAGGTCAGAGCTTACTGTAATTACAGACACTCCTGCTGCGGTGCTGTTGAGCTTGGGTCCTGTGTTAAAGTGCTTCTTGATTTTCCCAGCCGCAGGCAGCTGGTGCTCATTCTCTGACACACCATCATCCTGCAAAGTCCAAGTAACAAGACCTCAGCCACTCTCCCTGCTGTACTGTACCTTGTACCCTTTGCACCTAATAAAAGGACTGAATTCAGAATGCTGTACTTACATTGACCCATGGGTGATCGAGCACCTGCACAGCTGTGTATCTCTGATCAACCTCCACCTGCAGCATCCCAGTGATCAGAACCTGGAGAATCATGACATGTTAGCCATGGGTATCTACTATAATGATGGAGCCTGAGACGCCAGAGCAACAGATCACTGACAGACTCTGGTGTTTAATAAAGAGTGCAACCGTGGGTGATGAAGTGTGCACTTCCCAACACAAACCTTGGCAGTGTCAGACACGTTGTCCCAGTACGGTGCAGGGAAATCAAGCAGACCCCTCAAAATCTGTTCAAAAAGAGCCTCCTGATCGTCACCATTGCTGTTGAAACGAAAACAGGTATTTTATTAAGCGCAAGCTAAGCTCCACACAATAAATTGATTGATGTGGCTAAAACATCCTACTTATCAAAATAAGCCTCTTTATACAGGAGCACTTACCTACGGAATGGAGGAAAGCCACATAGCATTATGTAAGTGATGACGCCAGCTGCCCAAGTGTCAACCTTGAGGCCATACCTGACATTACACAGGAAGATACCAGGTGTAAGAGAGAGACGGTGCACATTAATTACACTGGAGAATTCATGTGGCAGTTTTTTTGATTAGGATAATACTAATTTATCTGATCGTGTCCCAGATGGCTGAAATGATGTGACTCCTCTGACTCACCCTGTCTCAGCAATGATCTCTGGAGCTACATAGGTGGGGGTGCCACACACAGTATAGAGGGGCCCGTTAACGATAGCAGCCAACCCAAAGTCACCTAGCTTCAGAGATTTACTCCCATCGTGGTGATCATAAACCTGTGTAACAGGCACAATAAGGGGAAGTGAAACCACAACATAATTAAAGTATTGCATTTGCAAACATTAAAAATAGACAGTTTAGGAAAAGCACTTTGATAAAAGAAAACATAAGAATGACAAAAACAGCACAGAAAAGCAGTGAGATTTTTGCTTAAGTCATCGTATGGGTGTTATTTAACAGAGGCTAAGACTGAAACAAAGAACAACTGTTGTGTTTGTATCTGTTCAATTCAGGAATCCTGGGTCTTAAATTTTTGCATTAATCGATAAAAGCTATTTTAGATCTGGGTCAGACTTTACAGGGAGGATGTGTTAGAAACCTGAGAGCCAAATGACCACAGTGAAATAATGGTTCAATACCTTGTGGAATTGAGTGCATTAACTTAACTTCAGACTATTCATAGTTGTATTTATATATGTTCCATGACTTAATACTAGCTGTAAGTGCAAATGTACAAACTATAAAGAAAATCCACAGGGGAATTAATAAGGAACTACGAGGATTGAAGATGCTTTTATAATGCTGCCAGAGCAAACTTGTACTATCAAACTTACCAACAGGTTTTCTGGTTTTATGTCTCGGTGGACAATATTGAGGCTGTGCAGGTACTTGATGGCGCTGGCCAGATTGAACAGCATGCAGCTGGCATCTCGCTCTGTGTATTTGTTAGAAGAGGTGATTGCATCAAAGAGATCCCCACCCTGGAGGAAGAGTATTTGAGATGTGGAAGAGCACCAGGTAAAAGATGTAGCTGTACACTTTCTCTGTTAACGGAAAATTATGTCACAAAACATCAAGTAAAAATAATTTGTAGAATATATCTGATAAATAAATAGATACATATAGATATAATATGGTACGTATCAGAAATATCAATATGAAAATACACAATGTATAGCATTTGAGCTTGAAATTTCTTTAAAATAATGAATTCAGGTGTAGTACCTTAACCAGCTCCATTACAAGAAAGAGGTCACTCTGGGTGTTCATTTCCTCAATTACAAGAACGATGTTGGGATGTTTCACACGCCGAAGAATTGACACTTCACTCTGGATCATGTGCTCCTGGTTAACAATGAAGATCAATCAAAAAGAAAATATGTCATCACTGTATGATGAAAAGAAAATGTATATAGGCAAATGTGATCCTGGAGAGCCTCCAAAGCAAAATGTTTTTCTCTCGTTTCATTGAATTTGTCCTCACTTTTGCCATTGTCAGCTGGGTTGGGTTACTTACCTTCGAAAATAAAAGCAGGCTGTACGGTATTATAAAAGTGCATTGCAAAACTGCAGGCATGCCCTTAAATGATGTTCCAGATCTGTATGAGATCAGGTCCCAGTCATTCTAGTCACACCCTGTGCATCTGACTTCAGAAATAATCAGCCAAAATGCTGGATTAACAGGATCAATAACTCTTTTCTTTTTGCTGCCATTGGCCTTATAAATAAGTTATTGTGATTTCTATTAATTTTCATAATTCTATTGCATTGTCTTATATACTGTTCTTTGTAGTTGTCTCACTGTTGTTTATATGTCTACTAATAAGGACATCCTTAAATGATGAAAGAAATTCTAAATTGAAAGAGCATCCAAAACAGAACTCCATCAATATTAAATACCGTGGAGAAATTCTTGACAGTGAATTAGAAACGTCTCATGATTAAAGTCTGCTGATGTACAGACAGGCTTACCTTTCCCCTGCATTTATCTTTGCTGATGATCTTAAGAGCATACTCTCTTCCAGTGGATCTCTCCACACACTCTCGGACCACGGCAAAGTTTCCATCACCTAAAATCCTCCCAACTTTGTACCTCTCTGCTATGGAGGCAGGGACTGAAGGGTAATCATCCATTGGCTCCACTGTGGAGCAACAAAAAAGAAGCTCTATAACGTAAAGGCAGAGATACAATGGCCTACAGTATGTATAACTTGCAAACATCGTTTGGCTTACCTTCACTGCCAGGCCCATCTCCCTCATCCATTGAGCTGCAAACCTTTGTAGAAGCTAAAGAGAGTGAGGAGCCACTGTGTTGAGATCCCTGGAATGAACAGACAGCCGTGGAGTGAGAAAGAAAGACACACTGATGCCCTTGTCTTACAAACACTTCAAAGAAGGCAGACCTTGTAAAAATGTGATTACAGACAGCTTACACAAAGCCTGTTTGTTCCACTCTGCAAGCCTTGAGTATGTAGTTTAAGATCAGATAGAAATAAATCAAGTGAGTCTTCATAAATCATGGTGAGACATCCACCATCATAAAGACTGGCATTGAGAGAAAATAATATCCTCCGTCACAGCCACAACAGCAAACCCAACCAGCCTTATGATTAATTAGTGATGGTATGACTGGCAACTGGATTTCGCTCCAGAATGGATGCTGCATTCTGGAGCTTGTCCTTCCCATAGTCATGATAATCACAGCAACAATGTGCTGATGAAAAATGATGGTCCGTTCAAAAGACAGGCCGAAAGCTTCATAATACATATACAACACTGATTGCAAAAAAAAAGAAGTAGTAAGGCTCTGTAAAACATTTAACTTTTTTTATTTTTTTATTTTTATTTTTTAAACTACATGCTTATTCTTAAAAATTGATACAGGAGCAACAAAAGACTGGGAAAGTCGTGGAATGATCAAAAACTGCTGAGTGGATCATTCTGTAGGTAAAGAGGTTCATTGGTAACAGGTGATTGTATCATGATTGAGTATGAAAGGGTCGTCCTCACAAGGCTCAGTCATTCCCAGGCAAAGACGGGGAGAGCTTTCCCACTTTCCCACCCAGGGGAGAGAGAGAGAGAGAGAGGCCTGCTCACCTGGTCATCACAGCAAGAAAGCTCAGACAAATAGTGTCCTCTCTTCCCCAACATTTACTGAGTGTTGTTAAAAGAAAAGGCGATGTAACACAATGGTCAACATGTCCCTGTCCCAACTTTTTTTAAATGTGTTGCAGGCATTAAATTCAGAATGAGTGAATATTAATCAGTTTGAACATTAAATGTCTTGTCTTTGTACCGTATTCAACTGCATTTAGGTTTAAAGGATTTGCTAATCATTACATTTTGTTTTTAATTGACATTTTACATAATAGTCTAACATTTTTGGAATTGGGTTTGACAGAGGAGACGTGAAGTAATTCTTTCCTGAACTCATAAGCATGTTCTATCTGAATTTATATTTACATTTGTGGATTTGCTGGTGAGCGTTCTGCCTTTATCATTATAAGCTTGTTGTTCTGTGTAGCCCTAGTAATATGAACAACACTAGCAGTGTAACAGTCAAGTAAAACAGTACGGTCATTAATGTGTAGCTAGAAGAAGCTTTAAGATATATTCTAAATGTGAAAAAGATCATCTAATTTAGACTGGTTTACAAAGCTTATCTGGTTTGATGAGGTTATATAGAATAAACCATCAAGAACTTATTTATAGAAACATCCATTTTTATCACCTGTCGTCTTCGGAGGCTAGCTGGACTGGTTGGAGACGGGCTTGGAGACTTTCCAGATCGAGGCGTGGACAGCTGACTGCCTGCAGTGCCATTAGCTGTGGGTACAGAGAGAGGGGAAGAAAACAATCAGCACAATGGTGCAGTATTGCAGTAAAAACCAAAATGTACTTATTATTTATAATATAATGTTTCTTTATTCACATAATCCTATAAAGATCACTGTGTGGAGTTTTAAAACAACTCCATCATCTTTCTTGGTGCAAAAATATAACACACACAGACACAGACACATTTACCTGAACTATTGGATGATGGAGACTTGCTCCTACGGGATATTCCTCCACCTCTTGGGGAACAGCGACCTTGCAAAGAGGGAAGCCGGCCATATGATGCAGACTTTGCCACCCTGCATTCTACAGAGAAAGAAAGAAAAAGACACAAAAACATAATTTTTCCTATAAAAAATACATATATATATATATAATAGGCCACCTTTCTTTTTTCACTCAGCTTTTAGTCTGACAATTAAAGGTTTTGTGTTAGTTTCTTAATAATTTTACATGTTAAAAAATGAGAAAAAGACATTGAACAAGAACTCCAAACACTGGGGACACACAAAACATGTACCACCACTGTGTTAACTTCATTAATAAGGATTATTTTCTATCGGTTACAGCAGCCTACAACCACAGAGCCACAGACTGAGTAATGGCATCCTCTTCATTTTTTGTCCAGAACATTCATCAAACAAAGACACACAATCGCGCACACGCACACGCACACACACACACACACACACACACACACACGTTATACCACAGCTAGAAAACTAGGTCAGGTGAATATATGAAGGAAGTGATGTCCATCTATATTCATTGTGAAGATAATTTCTATTTCAACCTGTCTCCTCACCACACCACCTGTAACATCCGACTCTTTAATGTGTTTCCTGTAATTGATTCGGTGAAGTTTATTCATTTACGTTTTTTATTAACTTGATCTGTGAGTAGTTCTCTTATAATTCCTCTGATCAAAAAAATATTGATCTGAAGCAGCTCAGTTGTGAGGCTGGTCCGTAAAAATTAATAAATGTACTACTTCTGATGAACCCATATCAATTTCAGGCCTAAAATAACAGCTTCTGAGCGAGTGCTACAGAATTTCACAACAATTGAAGCAGCAAAAAAATATCTAATGGACTTATATTTAATTTATCTACCCATTATATCTAAAACATAATTAAAGTTGACAGATTTCTTTTTAATTTTTTTTTTTTAGCATAAACATTTCATTTTGGGGCTTCAGCTCCAAAGAGCCCCATTCATTTTGGACTACCTCATGGACTACCTCATGGACTACCTCCCTGCATACCCGGGAGTCTTGAGACTGGCATTTCTCTATACTATTGGAATATATCTCCACTTCCAGGTTAAGCCCCACCCCTCATGAGTAGGGATACAGATAAAGATAATTTAGTTGGTTGAACAGATACAGATAATGATGTACTCTCATATTCCTAAAAAATACTGTGCTAAACCTTTAACACAACTCCACTGAATATTACAGGAAGGTTTGGTAATCTGGTCTCCAGTATATGTTGCCATACGACATACAGGCTTTGTTTTATCACGTCTGGCCTACCTACACATTTTAAACACAAAGATTTGTGGAAAAAATGAAGTGATAACATCTCATATCGAATATTGGCCATGTTTCTAACAATATTAGTAGTAGCAGTCACAGCAGTAGAGAGAACAGTATAAGTGCAAACCTGCTACAAAAATCATTCCACGTGTTTGATGTAGTATTTAGTGGGGCCACAAAATGGGATGGTTTGATGAAGTTCAACAGAGAGTGACAGTGGCTTAAACAACACATAATCTGAGAGGAGTCAGTCCCACACCCTCCCAAACGAGCGATCCAAACCTTATATAAATGAAAGAACACTTACCACCTTCATCCAAGTTGAAGTCATCCTGATAACGCAACTTCTCAGGGCCACAGGCGAAGAATATATCATCGTCCCCAAAAAAGTCCTGTAGGCAGATGACCTGGAAAAGATGGACATCTTTCTGTCAATTACTGTACAAAAAATAAGTTTGATATGTGACAGATGTTTACTGTGCACACTATTAATTCAAGACACCTGAATCGTATCAAAATAAAAAAGCCTGAAATACTCCGGATCTCCGTGCCACCGAAAAATTCCATTGAGGACCGAGAGAAGTTATTTAAGTTGTCCCTGTCAACTGAAACACAATGTGACGGACAGACAGACGCCTGGAACCCGTCCCTAAAAACTTCTCCTCGCTTCCTTCATGGTGAGGGATAACAAAAATACAATGAAGAGAGCATAAGTATTATTTTTCAATGAACAAACTCCCACATTGACACAATCTGTTGCTGCACTTTAGACTGCTTTCAAGGAACATCTCTGAGGAGATTCTGTAAGATTTCAACAGGAAGGTGCTGACCAACACCCCCATAGTCTTATAGAAGGCTTCTTACCAGGGCAGTGATATTGTACTGAATGAAATGTTCCATCTCATGCTCACACGTGCAACAATCATTAGACTGGTGATCCGGAGAGAATATAAAATACACCTTACAGTCATCTGGAAGAGCAACTATACTTTGTCTCTATTATGATTATGATGCAAATTACCTACATATATACTGTATATTAATACATTAAAGATGATTCTATAATATTTAGCACTAGACAGTCAACCTGTACATCAAAACCTCACACAGGTCCACACAAAGACACCATAAACAACACCATAATGAATTTTGCAGTAACTTTACCAACAAATTACTTTTTGATCCCTAACCTCCCATGATTTGTTACATTTGGCAAAAATCTTCCCAACACTTGAGATAACAAATGTCAGCACAGATGTTCACATGCACTTTATTAGTCACACATTCATGTTGTCTCAGAGCAAAAAACAAATACTGTGCCAGGACTGCAGTTGAGCAAACACAATGAGGAGGCGTTCAAAATGGCCAAGGTACAAAGGTCCAACAAGATCACACAGTGTTTGTAGCACATGGATAATGGAACTGACGTTTCTACCAGCCTGGTTGCAGATGAAAATGTTTCAAGGAAAAGTACAAAGTGAAGAAAAGCTTCTTTTAAACCTGTTGGATTTCATTCAACGGCATCTGCCATTAATCGTGTTCATCCTTGCTAGAGCTGAAGTTAATTTCCCTCTATTGTCTTGGACTATTCAATATAAAATAATGTTAAAGCTTGTACTTAAAAACCAGCCATCCATTGAGGCGACCAATCACATTAAGAGATGGTGAACATGTTGTTCCTCAAATGGAGGCATTCACACAGTTCACTAGATCTTTTACTCCAAATCTGATATGTGATGCCATTCATTACTTGGAAAAATATCACAAACTAACCCACAAAATAAGCGTAAAAACTTACATTTTTAAGGACATTTAAGTAATTAAATTTTTAATAATTAATTATTATAGTACAGAGGTTCAATTTTTCCTGCAGCGAGAGGATGGCTTTGATTCTTTTGACACTTAAAATAAAATGTTCACCGCATTTAGTCTGAAATCAATAATATAACATATAAATTACAATCTTTTTTTCACTTTTCTACAAAGAGAAACTAGATGATGTATCCGCTGCTCTCATTAATACAGAAGCCCATCACAGTGGGACGTAATAAATAAATGAAGCTGCTGATGGAGTCCTGACCTTCTCTTCAAAAGAGGTTATTGATGTGCATAACAACAGCAGGTACCAGAGAACTTAGTGCTCCTCTTTTCATTTCCGCTGCAGAAAGATGGAATCAGCAAAACCTTTGTAAAAAAAAATGTGATCATTCATATTAGTTATTAAGACGGAATTTATTTTGTCTTGAATGAGCTGTTAAGTTAAATGTGACAAATTATACGTTTAATTTATTTAAAAAGTAATGATTAAACCTATTGATATTAGTAAGATATGGTAAAACTATGCATACTGTTCATAATATTGCAGAACGGTTGTTTTATTACAACATAGTTAAGGACAACGAGGTTGAGAAAAAATGAAAAATCAAGACAGCCAAACTGCGAACATCAAATGTGTCCATTCATTATGCATTGTGTCATCATTAAGAACTATGCAGAGTTCAGCAGGAGTCTAATGAGATGACCTAAATGCTGAGACATAGAGCGAAGGAGGCCAGACGAGAAAGCCACCAGCCTCTAACCATATTTTAATTCATTAATCTTCCTTAGATATGATGTGCCAGTATTCTGTTTTCCATTGTCCAAGTGTGAGATTATTTTGGGAGGAGAGGCTCTGTCTAAAATAGTCAATAACGGAGAGTCAAGTATATGCAGCTTTGATATTCTAATTGCACTCAAAAATAAAATGCTGAAATGCAAACAAAGGGGTTGGTTTATCAGTAAAAATGCAGCAAAAGCACTTTCAAACAGCCAAAGGGAATCCAGCCATTAGATATAAGAACAAACACTGTGCACAGAGGGGGGGGGGGCCTTAATATGGCCGGTTTTCTCTACAAACACCACCTCTGATAGGCCCTGCCCCACAGCACACCAGATCCCAAAGGGAGGAGAGCCGCACAACCGTTGCCAAGGAGACAGACAGAATCTGAGATGAGTTTGAGACGTTGACAGGGACACAGCTATACTTTAACATCCACTCTCAGATCCTATCTGCAACACGGAACTGGACAAAATAAAACAGGCAACAGAACAATATCTCCCCACCAGTATAAGACAGAGGAACATAGAACACCTTTGTTACCTTTGTGAGCTAAAAAGCATAAAGCTTTAAAGTTCAAATCTGCTCTGCAATATGTAAATATGGAATCGAAATAAGTGACCACATATCTATCAAATAGCAGCTGTGTACTCTATTACTTACTCTGTTGGCTCAGTGACACAGCAGCTCCATCAGGTCTACCATCCCCCTAACACACACAGGCACAAACACACTTGCGGTCTAAGAGCATCCTGTGCAAATATTGATCACCACCGATTCAACTGTAATTTCCTCAAGCCCAAGCATTCCTGAAGACAATGGGACATATGTATGCCATATAAGCCAATCAGTTCGACCATAGATTTCATTAAAAAAAACACACAAAAAAACAAACTGGGAAAAAAAAATTAATTTCTACAGGTGAACAGCTGATGCTCTCCAATGAGCTTAAATCTATACTTTCACGTGTATCCATACTTTTCTGTTTTTGCAAGGAAATACGATTTACGGCTGTACTAATTTGTTTTCAGTAATAATGTGTCAATTGTTCAATGTCTGCATGATCAAAGGAGCCCAGTAGTCCAGTAGAAAGAGGAGATGATGTAACAGAAAATTCACAAACACACGTACTCCAAGATTTAAATGAGCTCTGCTGCAGAATGCAGTGACATGATTGCACTTTCTGCAAAGTAAGATGTAAGTAATTTAACAGCCTTAATAAGTGCAAACCAGCACCAGGAGGACATGCGTGGGGAGACACCAACAAACCAAGCACACATCAAAACACTAATACCATTACATTAGGCCACACAGGTCCAGCAGTCTCATTTATAATGTCCTAGTGTTGAATTTCTATATTTAACCTGAAGTAGTTGTAACAATGTGTGATGGCAGCAGAAAAAATGAAATTATTTCAAATCATTTTTCAAAAAGCCTTGCTTGCTGATATTAAAAATGTCAAAATCGTGTCATTTGAGAGGACTTTGGAAAACTGTGTAACATGGTATGCTGTGCGTCAAAATGTGTAAAATCATGTAAAATCATGTTAAATCGCCAACAGGTGATCATGAAGTAGGATTGACTGAAATGAAAACGTTACTTAACTACACAGCACTAAATTAAATTCATAACGACACTATTATTCCCTGTAAACATCACTGACATGACCCAGTTGACAACATGCTGCAAGTTTCTTAACTATTATAGTTTAAGTAAATCAGGAACTTCCATTTCAGCTAATGCATCAGAACAAAAAAAGGATCACAGAAAATCTTCTCAGTGCCAAATGCAGTGAAACACCGAGGAAGTCACTGTGTTCAACAGCCGAGTCACAGCAGTGGGTATGAGGAAAGCCAGGCAGCAGTATGAGGTTTAAAAATGGCAGGTTTAAGACTGATTAGTTCCCTCAAATGCAACAAAGCAACAATTAATTCATTACAAGTAAGACTTTTTTTGTTACATTAAAGAGCATTGATTTTAGAGAGAATAGAATAACAAAAAGTAGTTGGTCTATTGTTAATAGATATTTTGAATACTACATCTGTCAGGTCTCCAAAACTAAAAAAAACTATTGCCTAGATTTATTATAATGTCACTGACTTTCAGAAAAACATAATGTGATTCTTTTAAATCACGTTTTCTTTTTTTTTTTAAATACAAGTGATTTTCTAAAAGGACAAACAGCCACAAATCATGCAAACGTAATAGCTGTGGTCGGAGCACAGACCAACAGATTCATTGCGGACGCACACAGGCCAAACCAGGAAATGGCAAAGTCAAAGTCGAAGTGAAAAAAAATGGAATGGGAAAGGAATCTAAAAACCACTTTTTCCACACTGTCATTGATTTCTGAAGCAACATCGGGCTGTTTATCAATGAAATATCATTTTACCATGGAGAATTAAACCTTCATGTTTGCGCATTCATGTCGAGCCACGCTCTGTCCTCGTCTTGACATGGAGAAAATGTTGGTAGTGTGCATAATACAATTACAGAGAAGAGCCACATCCATTACAGTGAGGTTTGGAGCGCTGTGGGATGAATCTCCTCAGACACTCACTCATGTAAATATCGGCTGCTACATCCCACAAACAACAACAAGCATGTTTCCTTTCCTCAAAGGGCCTTGTCTGTGAGGTACCGCTTCCTCTACCATGTTCTCTTTTACTCTCATAAGGTTTTATCAATAATCGTTCATCTGAGGTGGATAAAATTTCTGATTTTTTTTTTTTTGTGCCTATTTGGTCAATTTAAATCTCAATTTCATGGCAGAACACAAGTAACTGTATTCTCAGCAGAATGGAAGGATTACAGACATCAAGCACAGCGAGCAGATCCACTAATAGCAGCATGAATCATGAGTTAAAAATAAATGTGAATATAAAATAAACCATCTGCACTGCTTTGGCAGTAGAGGAAAGAAATTCACAAGACTTTCTACAAGAAACAGAGGAAATACCTCCTGTACCTGTAGCAAGCATTTTAAGCACATTGGCTAATCGTGTGATTGATCTGAGACATTTTACTAACCTCAACAAATTTGCTAGAAGAAATTGTTTCCACAGCCTGTCATTATTTCAGGACCAAAACCACATGCAGGTTATTTACCAAAGGTTAAACACCCATGAAATCAGGCCCTTTGATGAGCTTATGTGGCCATCTGGAGACACAACAGGCCAAAAAGTACAAAAAGCAGAGAAATGAGCTGCACTATAGCACACAAACTATTCATATCATTGTTGGGAAGGCACTGATAGCATTAAAACCACTCAACTGAAGATGATGTTTGGAATTACTGTGTGACAGAACCATAGGAAAAAAAATTGCAATATCAAACAATCTGTATTCCTAAAATCATTTAGAGTATTTGTGAAAGCAGGTTTGTTTGTTGGTGTTTTTATTCCTGTTCCCTCGACACAGCACATTTATGTGCCATGTGCTTCATCTTGCTACCATGTGCAGGAGCCTGCATCTATAGCATGAGTCCTCTCATACTACACCTACAGTCCTGACACCTCTACTGCACTGCTCTGCCGCAGAGGCTGTTCCTTAGCAACCAGCTCAGGCAACCATGTCGCCCCGACGGACCCATCAGAGAGAGAGAGAGAGAGAGAGAGAGAGAGAGAGAGAGAGAGAGAGAGAGAGAGAGAGAGAAAAAAAACTCATTATATTATGTGATAGGGTGAGTGAGTTTATGATTGGGTTTAGTTTCAGTCCTGATTATTCTAAGTATTAAAAAACAAATAATTTAGAATATGTGTTCTATACCCATATCATCCCATTATAACAAATCATTTTAATGGAATAATATCCAAAAGAATGTTAATTAATGTAATGTATGGGTACAATGTGGTATGAAATAATAAAGCTAACCCGGCTCGGTATTGAGGTGGGAAGACACAGATCAGCCTGTCTGGTACTGACTTGATGAATACCTTTCAACAATGTGTAATGTGTCACAGTTTGGTAGGAATATAACATGCAGTCCTAGAAACCTAAATTCTTGTAATACAATTAGAAAATATTCCCAGTCGACTTTAAACCTCCACAGACCACCTCTAATGTCAGAGGCAAAGTCCTATTTCTTCTAAAAGCTCAAAACTCACTCACTGTGCAAGAAAAATTCAATGTGCAATGGCTCCAAATGTGTACCAAGTCCGTTGCATGCGCTACATGCCGAGATAAGCTTCCTGTATGAAATAAAGTAGAACAAATGTGAGGATAGAATGCGGAGAGAACATTTAAACCAAAATAGCCGAATACCCGTCGCTTAAACCAAACTTATCTCGGTACAGAACGCAGCCAAGCTGTGAACAGATGGGCAAAAGTCATGCAGTCTCCTTTGACTTCGATCCAAGAAAATCATCTTGATGTATCACCAACTGATGAATCAGAAGATAATGGCCCTCTCTTGGCCATAGAACACTTAACGTTGTCCTGATTGCTAGTTCTTTCACTTTCATAAAAGCATACTCTAAATAAGCAAACTACAATATGGGCTACATAAATGGGGTTGATATCTCTAATGCACGGAAATTAGGTTACTTTTAAAAAAATGCAGACGTGCTCCAAACCAGCAACCGACTTCACCTGCAATTGTAATCACAACCCACCACTACTTATGCAAAGTGTTTGCTGATAGTCTTGCTTGGAATGAAATGGTTGTGTATAATGGATGGATGGATGGATGGATAGATGTGTGTTGTATGGAACTCGCAAAACATGTGTTTGATGCCTCCTCTCTGTAGGAGCAGCACTGAGGGCACACATACAGTGCACAGAGGATGGGTAAAAGTCACATGTGACAATGGCAAACTGAAAGGTCCAGTGTGGTTGCAGACTGAAACTAAATGAACACTTCCCTACAGCAACTGCTAAATATGTGAAAGGTCTTCTCAAGGGAAGAGTGTTTGGTTTGTTCGTTGTGGGCTACTGTAGAAACATGGCCGACTCTAACGTGGAAGAGGACCAGTCTCTCTGTAGATATACGGATAAGGTAATGAATGTGAGTTTCCGGTTAAGAAAGCTAAGAATGAACATTAGATTGAATTTCTGCCCCTAAAGCCTGAAAACTGGACCTTTACGTACATATAATTCCTTATCTATCAGTTTTTTTTATACATACAGTACACATGTGCTTCATAGTTTATGATCACGAGACGGTGGAATCTGTCATCACATTTACGACAACCTGTAGGATTCTTGTTTTCTGAAGTTTAAGTAAATGGAAGTTGAGCTCCGCCTGTTTCCTGCACAGACTACTTAATCTATTCTCGTAAATTAGGAGCTTTTGGGTTTTGCCTTCGACTCCCAAAGCCAGTACCTAATTTCAATATTCTCCCGTGTGCCTTACTTGGAAACAAGATTTTGTCAATACCATAAGTTTAAAAAAAAATAGCTAAATGGAGGTTCACAGAAGGCTCACCCATAGAAATGATATGAACATGATACCCACCATCTTGCCGTCAATGGTATAGAGCCTTTTGACGACTCCAGAGTCCAGCTTAATGGCATCTGTGATGTCAGTCATGACTTGCTCAAAGGAGTGTGCGGTCTTCTTGTTGAGCAAGATCCGTACAGCCTTACGGGGCTTTACTCCGCTGCGGACAATAGTTACCAATTTGGGCTTAATAAAGTCCCTGCTCTCTCTGGTTTCTGTGCACACAGCCTTGACACTTGCGAGGGAGGAAGGGTCGCGGTTGGGCACGGCAGTCCGAACACCAACTGACCAGTTGGGATTCACGTTCTTTGTGTAGTCCAGCTTCTTGTAGGGCTCTACGGATGCACAAACATAGCTCTCTCCTGCGGGAAGTTAAGACACGTTAAGATATTCGCCCACAAAATGTGAAGACACACAAAACACCACTGACGACAGGATTTTCTAACAGCGGCTGCTTCTTTTCTACGAGACTGAGGACGTCATGCATGTCAAACTTTAAACAATGCCGTAACAACACTCCTACCTTCCACCAGCTGGTCCATGCAGGTGATCTTTGTTGACCCATCAACACTATATATGGTCCGCACTCCTTGTGGCAAGTTAACATTATCTGACAGGGATCTTGTGAGGTCGGCCAAAAGCGCTTCCATGGACCTAAATCTATCCTGAGAGATGGCATACACAACCCCTCTGAAGTAGCGGTCCCCATTGCGGTAGAAACGAATCTTCTTGGCCTTCTTTTCTGAGGTCAGTGCTTGCAGTGTCCTGGTTCTGTACAGGCTGCAGTGAGCACTATGTGTGGGACTGGGGAGCCCATTCCCTCTTGATCCCCTTCGTGTATATCTCTGCGCCTTGTCCCGCTCATCAAAGTGCTCCAGCTCCATCACTGTGCAGTGCTGTTATAACCCTAAACAATACAAGCAGAGGGCTTACGACTAAAATAAGACTGTACTTAATACATGAGAGAATTCAGGCTCTCTGTCTCCTGACACAGCTCTGATGCAAGCATCGATGCTGCTGCTCATACATACATTATGAAGCAGCATGTCACACCCATTGCATGCTCACTGATGTGTCTCAATTTTATCTTTGAGGCAAAGAAAGTGACATGCATTTGCAGCGGATAGCACATCAACACTAAAAGCGTGCACAGGGAACTTGGCTGCAAGCTTATTGTAATAGATGGACGACTAAAATTAATTGAATGTAGCAAGAAAACGATACAGATACATGGATTTCCTTGGTGCAATCGCTCTTACCTTAGAAGTGAGGACAGAACAGATGAAATAGAGCGTGTATCTATAAGAGGAACTTATCTCAATGTATCATTTATTTATTTGGTGCCTTAGATGAACTATGCGTCCCTTTGTTGCCCCTGTGGTCGTGCTGTCTGCCTGCCTGCCGTGTGTCTGCTGTGTGTTCACATGCAGAGAGGAGGCAGGGCTGTAGCCGGTGTCCCCCACCCTCCCTCACTCACCAGCTGCCATTGCAGTGATTTACACCGGACCGCTGGGATGTCAGTGCTCGTCCTGCACAGTGCTGTAGGGGCACATATTTATAATGTGTTTATATGGTACGCAAACATCATTTAAAATGAATAAATCATTTTACCATTAGTTAGCTTTAAGCTATCCCTCCAGTCGTCTCTGATTGGTTGACAGGTGTTTCTCCATCCTCCTCAAGCTAACCCCTCTACCAGCTAACTCAACTAGCTAGCTAGCAAACCAACTGAAACTCGGAGTTAGAGTGACTACAAGAAAATGTTTTGAAGCGTAATGATTCGCTTCCTCCTACACAGATACGTTTTATTTTATGTTAAAGTTAATTTACAATTTTCAATAATTATGTAGTTACTTAATTGGTTAGTCTTCATGCTGCCTTCATGACACATCAGGAAATTGAGGAGTCAAGCATCGACAGGGACGAAATGAGAATTTAACACGCTGGTAAAAGAATGAAAACTACATAATTAAACTAATTAGATTTACATAAATATAAGAATAAGAATGAAAATATAACCGAGCCACATTAACATTAATAAAGTGAAAGTAACTGTGTTACTCACGTTTTTGTTCGTCATTGGTGTTAACTTGTCTATATACAATTTAAAGTCAACCAGAAAAATATAAAAAGTGTGGGAGGGACTAAGAGAGCCTTGCTTTATGTGTGAGAGAAATTTAGTGATTACAAGTATAAGATTTATTTACCAACAACAAGTAGGCCTGTAACATTTATTATGACTTCAATGTTTATTACCACATTCTAATTTAGTAATAATGTATCTATTTGTGAATTACAAAAAGGCTTCCCTCTATGTGAAATCTTAATATAATTATGAAGCACTTACCTTATATACTGTATGTTTGTTGGTACATTTTATGTCTGTTAATTTTATTTGGCTAACCTTTAAAGAAGGAAGTGACATTTCCTAAACTTAATTATACCTGTGGGAATAACCCTTATCACAGAAGCAAATTCTTTGAATTTAACCAGAAAACCTTGGGCTCATATGAAATGCTCAGAACTAGCCAATAACTATTACCTTCATCATCAAACAAAGCAGTAACAAAGAGAAAACCCTTTCAGTCTAGTTCTCCTTATAACTAAGGAAATTCATTGCCCCAATTCACCTGATTTGAGGTCATAATCACGGCGTCCTCCGTTGTGACTGATGACAGTATGATTACAAACACTCTGAACAAGACGTTTACGATTGTATGTGATATTAGAATCTTTGTATAGTGAAGCTCCCAGCGTTACAATAATTAGAAAGACGTCTGTAATAATTGATGTCAGCCCACTCTACTCAAGCTTTATTGATATGAAGATGATTGGCTAATCATCGGGGCATCCATATTGTTTTCCTGAATTGATCTGTGAACACACATCTTTCAGTGGTCGAAAACTCCTAAAGTAAGATTAACTTAAATTTCATTTAGTTTTGAACGCACCATGAAGTAAGTAAGTTTAGCATAAACCTGTGTCACACTTTCCAGCAGCTATTGGTTTTCCCACTTAAATTGGTAATGTTGCCACTGGAAAATTGGTATTAACATTCCTTATGCAAGGTGACCAAGCAGAGTAGCTAACAGTGCTCTTCATATTTGATGTGTCTTTGTTTCTATATTTTCAGACACAGTTGTGAGCAAGTATGAAATGAATTGGTTTAGTGTCAAAATCATCACAGCAGACTTTCATCCTTTCACAGCATGAATACCAGGAGTTGGTTCAGGACATATAGCCTACCATACTTTTATGACAATCAGCATTTTTAAATGTGCTCAACCTGACGTAAACAATTACTTTATTATTGGGCTTTTAGCCAACTGGCCTGCTGAAGGAATGATTTACTTATCCTCAGAGCTTGGAAGGTTATTTTCAAAAAGAAAATTTGCTGATCAGGCTGTTCAACCAAATTGACTTAGAATAATGGACCAACTTTCCACTTGTGTTGGAAAATTAGACTTAGTTTTCCACATACTTTCAAGTTTACTTGGATATTAAAGAATTAGTGGAAAATGAATCCGTCGACATTGTTTTTGAAGAATTTGGAGATGATAAATGCTTCTTAAGACATTCCCCTTCAAAATAATAAACACATGCAGGTTTTCAGAGAATATTTGATGTAACCTGGGCCTTTTCTCCTTCAAAGCTCATCTGATGTATGATTACAGTATTCATGTCTGGGTGGAAATTATTTTAATTATGTGACACTTCAGCACCTGAACATAAAGATCAAGGGGCCAAGGGCCGATTGTGTCATATGTTGTACAGCTTGTGATATTGAGCTTTATAAATAAAATATACTTGAAAAAGAGAAGAGCATTGAACACTTTTCATCTTCACTTGTTCAAACTTTAATATTTAAATCTAAATTTCCAAGTTAAATAAATCAGATCAGTCATATTTTATTTTCCTTTTGACTATAAAGTAAATTCACCCCTTTGTGAGGATTACTCAATTCAATGGTTCCATTTTTGACATATGCTCCACTCTTCCAAGTTCCATGAAAATCTGCCAAATAGTTTGATAAAATTGTTGTCCAATGCTCCATCTTGCAAAGACATTGAAGCAAAATTCCATGATCCAGCACAGACTGACTACAAATTTAATGGGTTCTTCCCTGATACATGCCCAAACCCTCTACTAAGTTTTACTAAAAAATTGTGAATTAGTTTTTGTGTAATTGTGCAAAACACCCTCCCCCCAAAACACACACACAAACACACAAAATAAGGGAATCATTTATACAATATCTTCTTTTTTTTCATTTTTAATATTTTATTTTCATAAAGGTTCAAGTATTTAGAATGGGAAAGAACTCTCAATGTAATACTGCTAAAGTCAGATTACTCACACAAAAAAAAGCAGCAAAGACATGAAGCAAGCATCACACTTCAAAATTCATATTTTGTTTAATGTTTTGCCCAAATACTATTAACATGAACGTTAATGAACATGAAGTGAAATGCAAAAGACAGCACTGCAGGTTGCAGCAGAACACATTTTCGTAAACCTCATTCATAAGAGTGAAGGTCTAACAAAAAAAAATATAGAATAAGTTTTACAGTCTCAGCTTTACAAAACATTCCATTTTTGCATATCATTTGATGTTTGCAGGCACAGACAGCAGAGGTGAAGACTCGTTTCAAAACACTGCAGGGAAAAGTAACAGCAGAACAGATACTTTTCTGTCTGAAACAGATATCTCAGAAGAAACTGACAGCTGCAACTGACAATTACTTCTAATGATTATTTTCATAATCGAGAAATATATTATTTTTACTATAAGTCGTTTTGCTCACAAAATGTCAAAAAGGTCCGGAACACGCTCATCACAATTTCCAAGAGCCTAAAGTGACATTCTTCATTTTCTTATTTTGTCCAACCAGCAGTTCAAAACCCAAAGACTCTTCATTTACTCTCATAAATAACAAAGAAAAGCAGCAAATCATTACATTTAAGAGGTTAAAGCACAAATGTTTTTAATTGAAAAAATGACTGAAAATGGATTCTGAAAATAGTTTGCAATTGTTAGCCAACTGATTAATCAACTAATCATCGCAGGTCTAATGATATACAGACAGAGATTTTTTATAACTAATTTAAAGAACACTTTTTCAATTGCACTTACCCTACCATGGAAAAAACTCAAACACACATATGCTTCGTGAAGGTTACGAAAGATTCCACTGTTAAGTTCAGAAAAATGCAAAGCTTTCTTCCATCGTGCAGCAGAGTTAAACTGGGATCTTCCAGGTTGAGTGCATATCTGAATGTTATGAGGTGCATTAATCTACTCTACACTCAAAAGTTTATGTTGTAATTTCAGTTATATAATTTGCTGCTTTTCTTAATTCCATAGACCTTTATTTTAAATAAAGATTAAAGTGCTGAAGAGCTGTATCAAACAATATGATATGCATATCAGTGGTTAGCCTGTAAATATAGAGCATCATTTATAAATAAATTATACTAAATATATATTTGATAGAAGAATACAAATTCTGCATTAAGGCAATTCTGCAGGAGTGAGGCAGGGCACTACCGGCTATTTCTTTGACTTTTCCACTTGCTTCTCATTCACAGTTTTTTCCTGAAGGTTGTAATCTTCCAGAATGGCCTGTGCTGTCTGTTTGCCAGTCCTTTTCACCACAGCTTTGATCCCCAGGTTGTCGACATTGAAAGCAGTGATGCCGACATTAATGGCAGAATTGAAAGCATGGTCTGTGGCTTGTCCTGCTGCTGCCCCATACCTTCATCAGAAGTCATAGTGGATGATAGTTCATAAGAGGAGGTGAGAAACAGGATTTAGAGAATTGATTAATATGCAGTGCAAGGATTGCAAAGATGCCATGCTGTGTTTAAAATTGAATGTGAATTACAGCCATGCAAGTGCACAATCTATGTAATAAATTTCTGATGGCAGGAATGTTAAATGTAATCATTTTACACCATGGAATTGAAAACTAAGGGTGGGCAATATGGATAAAATCATTGATCATGGTGTTTAGAATGTCTTCTCGCAAAATTAATGTATATTGAAATTGAATCAAGACACTATTTAATTATACAATAGCTTGGTGGAAGCTTGGTTAGACTAATCCAGTTAATCAAATACCTGATAAATCAAATTACTTCACTTCAGGAAGGAAGGGAACTATTTTGACTTTATTTCACAATATGAAATATGATATCGGCCAACCCTACAAAAATAAAGAACAAGCTACTACGTAGAACCAATTTACAGAATATGGGAAGATTTTAAAATCAGGCAGGACAGGAACTTATTGTGAATTTTCCATCAGAAACATTTGAGAAATGAGTGAGAAGCAGGACCCTCGTGTCAATTGCCAAACAGGGGAGAAGAGTCGATTGGAACAGCGCACAGTGGGTGACTTTAAAGAAAATCATCCCAGAAGAAGAGGCCCGCGTCATGCTTGTGATTAGTGGTGCAAAAAGTTAAACAGCTGCTTATAATTAAGGAAAATTACATTTCTCCTCATTAGGTGGGTCAAAGATGTTTTGTAGACCCCTAAATCTGCAAAGCAAATTGAGAAGCAAAGTAAGTGAGCGAACGTTTGAATTTAAACGTGTAATGCATCTGTCTAACGAGCAGTGTTGAGCAGACATTCGCTTTACCTCATCTTAAAGCAAGGGTCAGTGTTAGAATATTTAAAATACAAGGGAGGACCTACTTATGTTTGACGGTGGTGACCGTCTCTGCTGCCACACTCGTAGTAATGTCCTTTGCCGCTACTTCCAAACCGGTCCACATGGTTGCAAATCCTGGACAAAAAAAATCACAAAACACAAAGTAAGGTACGTTTTAGGACTCTTCTTCTGAACAAATTCCTCTTACACATATGAATATCAATTTGAATGAATATAAAGAACTGATGTAGTCTACCTTGCACTCCACTGGCAGCCACCACCATGGCTCCATCTATGTTGGAACGCCCGTCCTTGTCTTTCTTCAAAGATTCTGGGATCAGTTTGCCTCCGTGTTTCTTCACATGTGGAGCCAACTCTCGACCCACACAGCCAGCGACCGCACACACCCCATCCACTGCAGTAACACAGAATTACTCAGTTAGAGTTCCACGGCCAAATAGCCACACAAGGTTGGTAAAACCTGATGACTGGGAACAAGTCAGTCACCTAGAAACTGGCTGACTTTCACAGCTCCCCCTGTCGCTTGCTTGGCAACGTGGAGGCCTTTGGTGACCGTGGGGCTGACATGGGCGGGTTTGTCCTCTGGAGTGATGTGTTCTCGGAGTTTAGACGCCCCTTTGTGAATGGCCTTGCCTGTGAACTCCGCTCCTTTCACAAGGCCCCAGCTTAGCCAGGTCGCACCTGAGAGGACAAAAAGATCACACAAGGATGGTCTACAGTCTCTAGTCTTTCCTACTTAGCCTTTAACAATATAAAGGGTATTTTCTAGGGAAAAGATGCAGTTTGACCTCACCTGTAAGGATCCCACTTGCCACCTTTTCACTCCACTCAGGCAGAGGCTTGTCCTCCTCTGCCTCCGCCTCCGCAGTCACCTCAGGTGTGGCGATGGTCACCTTCTGACTGAGATTAACAGTTTCTGCAGCTTCATCTGGAGCCTGATCATATAGACACATAGGTTAGCTTTTGAAAGATGAGGACAAGAAAACATGGGCTGAAAATGAGACCTACTTGTAAATCAAAACGTTTGGTCGACTTGTATCCTACTTTGTGCGATCTGTGCACATCTCCATTCAGATGCTTGTCTCCAAGCATGCTCCATTTCACACAATAGCTCCTCTTATTAGTCCGCGCTTCTTGTTACAATAAGCTACTTGTTTGCTACGAAGGGATTGCCATTTTAAAATGTGTGCAGTCAGAAAACAGCCTGCCTTTGTGCTGAAAACCTTCGATCTACTAAAATGACACCAAAAAGAACCTACTTGCTGATGAGGAATTACATCCATCAGAGAAGATAACTAGCCTGATCGCAAACATCAATGGCGACCTTGTTTGGCATCCATCTGAGCAAGCCTCTCTACGTCCATCATAACTGACCTGCCACTTGTCTTTCAGCTGAAGCTCTGAGGTTGTTCCAACTACTGCAGATAAGAGCATTACGACTGATTAATTCTCCACACCCACCTGTCTCAAATCCCCAAAAATGCTGAGGCAGGGGTAACTTGGTGAAGCGTGCTAGCTCAGAAGCAAGCATGAGCGAGGGTTTCATGCCAGGGTAAACCAGTGTAAAAGTTTGGAATCCGTTCAGTCTGCAGCCTCAAACCAACAGACAAACAGCACCTTAAGTATTTGTTTCTTGCAGAATTTGTTTTGGATAATCGACTTAGAGGAGAGTGGAGGGTGAGTAGGGGCTGTTGTACACAGTGAACTCACCAGTTATCTAACAACTGTGCCTTTTAGGCAACATTTGTGTTATTCTGCACTTTCAACTGCTTGTCAACACAGAATTTATAATATTTTGATGTGAAAACAGTGGAAATATATTTTAGAGATCGATTTGTCTGAGCATTCAGTCAGTGAGAAAAATACCATTAAATAAATGGTGTTAAGATGCAGATGTGTAAATATAGTATAGTACAGTATATGATATATATATATATTAGGCACTTAGCAATAGCTCCCCAAAGACTGTCCCACCGTGTGTCGTGTTGTAGGTCTCACTGTACCTCAACACTGACCTGGACCCTGAGGTCTGTCATCTGGGACAGGAGGTCCTGGAACAGCTTTCTGTCTGCAGCAGGCAGCTCAGAGGACAACACCACCCCCACATAGTAGCCTGGAGCTGGCGCCATCATGTCCGGAAACATGAACACACCAGTGTTACACAGCAACACTGGGGAGTCCATGGCCATGAGAGGGTATAGCCAGTCACACACCTGCCAGGGGGCAAATAAAGAGTAATAATAATAATCATCATCTTTATTAAAAGAGTTCTTTTCAAAACAGAGTTGCTTTCCTAAATTGAAACAGGATTAAAATATACAATCATTGAGGTAAATAAACAACAATGAAGATAAATACTAATAATAAAGCAGATGAGACATAATGGAAATAAGATATAGGTGTGGTTTGAGAAGTGATTTAAAGATGTCCCAGATTTTGTCAAGCAGGGAGTTTCAAAGCATGACAGCTCATTCACCTTTCTATGTGAGCTGAACCAGACTAAGGAACAGCCAGGCTGAGTCCTGGTGGAGGATCTGAGGCTGCACCCTGGCATATACTGTAGGGTTCAGTAAAATCTTTAAAAAAAAAAACAATTCTAAATCTGTCTGGTATCCAGCAAAGAGAAGCCAAAACAGGTCTGATAAAATCCTTTTTTCTAGTTTTTGTTAAATGCCGAGCAGCTGTGTTTTATACCAGCTTAAGGCATGAGACAGCTTTTTGACTCAGCCCTGAATACAACGAATTACAAAAATCTAACCCGAGGTGAAATAAATGCATGGATGAAATAAGGAATGACAGCTGGAAAACGCGATAATAAATAGATAAATGTAATATGTTATTATGATGCGTAACAGCAGAAAATTTCCAATATATTTTTGGGGGGGAAAAAGAAAAAGTGCCCTAGTGCACAGAAAAGTGGAGTGATGATTGAATTCCCATGGTGGAAGTCAACTGAAAGAGGAAAGAGATCTGGCTGAACTTTAGGTTTCCAAATATAACCTCAAATGACGAGCCACACATGTTGATGGTGATTCTGATTAGTGCAACACAGTGAACTGTGCGAGAGAAGACAAACCAATTCACTGTCTCCTGACTGCTGCATGTCTAACAGGATTAAAGGGCATAACAGGGTAAGCAGGGTTTAGAGAATTACTTGCACACAATGTGGAGCATTGACGTCATCCACTGCCAATACCACCTGGGAAATTCCCTAATGAAAAGTCAGATTTCATTCTCTGTTCTGCACTAATGTCTTGGCTGTTTGAGGAGACAGTTGAGAAAAACACTGCAAACAAAACAACACAAAATCGCTTAAAAACAGGATCGGTTCGAAAAATTAAATAAAGGTATTTTTTTAGTCTTTTCATGAAAACCTAAGCCGACACGTTCACATAAGAAATTTCTTATCACTTGTCGTACTGTTCACATATAACTTAAGGAACAGAGTGTCTAAAAAAGAGCTCATTTATTTCTGTGCTTTTCATCAACACAATTAAATCAATGCAGATGAAGTGAAATGTCTGGTGTAAACATTTAAAAGCCATAGGAAACAGACAGGTTATGTTTTTCATGGAGACATGTGCACAATTCAGAATAGTTCTAAACTGTTTGGTTGTCACATTATTGATAATCAGAAAAATATATTGTCATTGAACTCTAACTACCAGACCCCATTTGCATCCTTCATAAATTTTAAGGCAAAAACTGGTCCAGCTGGCAAACAGTAAAGATATTAAAAGAGTAGTATTTATTGTATCACTGCCAGCTATAACTGTGAGAGCAGAATCACTGCAGTGTGGTAATAAATTAAAAGACAACCCAGCTGGATGACGGCCACCGAAAGCATAATTCATATTACAAACAAGACCCTAAAAACGGGTCAGGTCTGACAGGAAGGAGGACGATTGTATCAGTGTAACAAACCAACGTGTTCCCCTGTTAAGTGGTGACTTTTACCTCAATACGTTGGTGGGTTCTAGCGGTGATGACAGATGTTGGAACATAAGACTGCACATGTGTAACTATTCTCTAGTACTTCATAACGAATTTTAAGCGACTTGCTTAAAAATATCTGCTTTTGTGACATTTTATATAACATGTAATGTGTACAAGAAATATTTATACAATCACATGATCACACTGTGAATATAGCCTTTTAGACTTTAGATTCCAATATGTTTATAGCATGAAATTCCAGTCAAAAGTTTGGGCACAGTTGTGTCCAAACTTTTGACTGTATATATATATATTTTTTTTTTATAGATAGCTATCATTACAGTTTTGAGGTACAATATCCACTTCTGAACATTTAATCATCCTGATTTTGGGTGGGATTTCCCAGGAAGATGGCATCATACCCATAAAACCATTAGGATTTGGGCAATGAGCAAACAATGCTCACATGATCACTTGTGGGGTGAGGGATAGAGATCATTAACAAGCCTATCTCCTCCTGCTCATGACTCATAGTCGACAAGGTTTTGATGAGCCAAGCAAACAACTTTCAAAATCAGGTTAAAGGGCACAAGAAAGACGAGAGAACTGGTGACATTACAGTGATGACATTTCACTAGTACCTATCGCATCAAAGGGGTAGGATTGTAACTGGTTCTGCCAAGCTTTTTACTACAATGTTTAAAATGTTTTTTCATGTCATGGACCCACTGAGATAAATTAAACCACGAGCCCCCATGAACGAAATAGTTAAATATTCTTTATATATTCGCTACTTGTGTTAGTTATGGGTGGAATTAGAGAGAAAATAAATCATTCCTCATCAAGGACCCTGGGGGTCTCTGGATCCATCTTTTCAGACCACTGTGTTAGAACATCTGGGGGACAATATCTGTTTTCTCTTACCTGCAGGAATGCTGGTGGTCGGTCGGGCATTCTGTCAGATTGATCGCTAATAAACTTCACCAGCCGCAGGTAGCCCGGGTATGACGGAGCGCTCACATTTCCATCTGGTGTGACAAAGAATATCTGTACACCATGAGGGATATACAGCAGTTCTTCTCCCTCTTCATCCATATGAGTAGATGGTGTCGAGTTAGATGTATGACTGTAGAACTCTTCTCCAACCAATGACATTTCTCCTGTATCTGTTCCATACGAGATAGACAGGTGGCCGTCAGCTGCCTGAGGAGAGTAAGCTGGAGGCTGTTCGGCTGGAACCACAGGCTGTCTGGTAGGTGAGAGACAAAGACCCTCACTACTGCATGCAGCCATGCCTCCTGCAGCTCCTGCTGCCTGGTCATTGGCAGGGAGTATGTTTGGAGGAGCTGGCCTCTCTGGCTTATTTTTGGTGGGCAATGCTGGGTATAGACCTTTTGCAATCATGTCTTTATCACAAGGGCCAGATATACTGCTAGCACTGGGTGTAGGTGCACTACCAAGGTCAGAGCTGGTCTCTATCATGGCCATGCGAGTGGTGATGTTGTTCAGTGTCTCCTGCATCTTCTGCTGCATCTGTCTGGCCGATTCCCACGAACTGCCAGAACACTCCTCTCCCCGTGAAGGCACGCTGATGGCCCTGAGAAGGTGCTGCCGTCCCCGCTTGTAGAGCTCCAGAGCCTGTGTCTTGTCTCCAGCCTCATCTACTGTGAGTCCTTTGTTGATGCACTCAAAGGCACTCTCATAGCCACTTTTGATCACTTGAAGTCTGGCATTGTCGAATGCATCTTGTTTGGCTTTCTCCATCCCCTCTGAAACGGGACAGTTTCAGTTAGCTTTACTTGTAATTTTATGTATCCAGCCAAGCGTGAGCTGACATTACAAATACAGCACTAATGATAAGACAAAAACAGGCACAGTGCGAGAAGGAAGGAGGTCACCTTAGCTGGTGACACACTTCTTAATGCTTTTGCTGGAGGCTAAGGGATACTACACTTTACTGCTTCAGTGTTAAGCTCACCTGACAGAAACAAATTCATGTGACTTGTAAAAAAAAAAATTGATTGCGTTATTGAACTGACCCGCTGTCTTTGACTGATAACATGTAACATTAACAGATTCACTCTTTATGTGTGCTGTTTTCAATAGCATAAAATAGGTCGCTACACTAGACTATATTAAGTTACTTGATGTTAATGATAAAGTTGCTAACAAAGCAACAACAGCTTACATCAATGTTCATATTTAACCTGTCACGCCATGGTGCCACTGTACCAACAACGACATACATATAACACAGAGGTCTGTTAACACAACTAGATTATTATTAGCTAGTCAGCATTAGCTCCATCATTAGCTAACGGTAGCCACCCTTACCCCAGTGGGCGAAAAACTCCAAAGAACACTTTGATAAGGCAGCTAGCCAGCGTTACGTGTTCCTGACAAAAATTGATCCTTCGAGCTAACTTATCGAACTGCGTTAAATTATTTCAGCAAATGTTTTCCTGAGTAAAGTGGTCTGACGGTGGTGGACCTTTACACGACTCCAAAGGGTCGACTGCAGAAACTTAAGTGCCGTAACAGGAAGTATCGATGTTTCGATTCAACACAATAAAGTGACGTGCTAGTGACAATGTCATTCATGCCCCTTGTTGAGCTACACTTGTAGTTTTATTGAAAATACTTACACAGGAAGCCGTGGTGCCATTATCGCTGCATTGATTTTAACTTGACAAATTTCTATTGTTGCAATTCGTCACTGTGACCACTGAGTGGCAGTCAACACTTATCCGAAACACACCTGACTAGACTCGTGATAGAGAAGAGAGATAATTTAAAATCAGAGGATTTCACTGCCATCTAGTGGTCAAAATTAGAAACTGCATCAAATCAAAACTGGTCAAGATTTCGTCACTCCATAAAGCATATTGGTACTTCCTAGTGTGCACTTTCAAAATACACTGATTGACTGGAAGCGTTCAGAAACGAAACAAATATTGAGAACGTATTTGTTTCGTTTCTGAACGCTTCACAAAGACTACAGCTCCACATTTTTCGGTGGGAACTATGTTTAGTTGTATAAATCCCTACACCATCTATAGTAGTACCATTAACCAACAACCGTGTAACAAATCGAGAGAGACTCGAGGTACCCCAAGGCCCACTTCCGGTAAGTGCTTTCAAAATACACTGACCAAATTTGAGATTGGAAGCTGATAAAACTACCGCGACATCGTGAAATAATAACTTCAAAAATTGAACTAGGGGGTTGTGCATTTGATATTATTGTTTTATTTTCAGTTTACGAGAAATACACATTCTTGTTAAGTTAAAATATTTTTCCTAATAAAGGTCTTGACTTAATATTTCTGATTGTAACTAAATCTAATACAATTTCGTGGAACCCGCTGACAAAATAAATGTATTTAGAGTTGATATTCAATTTTTTGAGTGTGTTATTTTACATTATACATACTACATACATACATTTACTACATTTACAAACATTTATTTTACATCTCGTGGTGGTAAGTTGTTTGTTTACCCCCCTTATAAAAGAAACAGCTACATCTAATATCACTAATGATAAATTATATACTTTTAAAAGGTATTTTTAAAGGCTTTGAACAGAATTTGCACTTACAACAAACTAACAAACCCAGCTGTTAAGAAAGTTGTATTCTTTTATGATGTCCTGGGGCAAGACCCAATAGCATTTTGGTAAATGTGATGATGAGGGACCACTTCAATGCAAAATGTGTGTCTTTCCATGTTTCGCTGGTTACCCATGGTAGGAGTGGGGCAGCTGACTAGGGCTCTGAATCTAGGAGGCTCAAAAAATAAAAAATAAAGAAAAGAAAAGAAATCTAAGAGGCCCAAAAGAGAAAAAGAAAAAAGGGCATTGGTAAATGAGACATGAAATTGCAAATATGGTTGTTTCCACATAATTAATATCAATATTTTAGATGATTACATTGATAGCTAGGACTGGGAGTGAAGAGGCAGGCAGACATGAGCTCTTCTTCTGTTTTCTCCTTGTTTCTTTCTAATTTTATTACAGCAAATGTTGATGTATTTTGATCAAAATTCTGGCATACTGTCGGCTTCAGTCAAGAGTTAGAATTTATCGAACAAACTCCGGAGCAAATCGCTGTGGTAAAGCAAAAGAGAAGATTAGTTACAGCTTTGACAAACATAAGGTTATGTTGGACACCGAGGCACTGCTTCTAACATACTATACATACACAATAAAAAGTTCATAACTTGAACTTGATTGTTGCAAAAACTGGATCAAGAGTGGATATGTGAACATTTATAATATTGGGCAGCACCAATATAATCTTTATGGTTTAAATTTTTGTAATGTTGCAACACAGTAGGCCGATCACAGAGATTCATTAATAGTTACACAATACAATTTGTGCCTATAACACACTTCTTTGACCGAATGAAACTCTACATTTGTAAATCATGTTGGAGTACAAACTCCATGACTCACACTAGAATACAGCATTCACATCTGTCTTTGATTAGGTTTATAGGCAACAAATGCACTTTAGTTAAGGTTGACAAAAGATATTTTAGCTTCACAATTTTTTATCATTTCAGTCATATACTAATAATAAATATGTTTATCAAATCCTGATGACATTTAATCATTAGGATCTGTGCACATGGGCACAATTCTTTTATATTTAACTTGTGCTGACTGTTGCAAAAGAGAGAGAAAAGACAGAACTCGTGGTCATGTTAAGCCTATATTTTCATCTTTGATTTAAATTCTGTGCTTCAGCTTCCAGCTTTGTTTAAACTCTCCATCAATGCACAGTTCATAGTTAAGAGAATGAAGAGAAGCACTGATAAGTGAAGATTATAATCTGCAGAGGGCGCCAAATCCAGTCTCACATGGACAGATGTGATGAGACATGGACCTGGAGGGAGAATGGTGTTTATGCTGCTGTGAGTTTGGGTTTGTAACCACATTTTATGGCCCTCATGATTTAAGCATTTCTTCTAAGACTGAAAATGATTAGACCTCCGGCTTGGAAGAAATGTGCCACTAATGACCATTAAATTGCCTTTTTTTTCATGACAATACAAAAAAAAGGTTGCATGCATTAAAAGTCAGCAGTGGGACACACATGAATAATTGAATGAGAAGAAATACATTCACCAACTTCATTTCATTATTATGACTATTGCCAGTGTCTGCTTGAATCCAGAGAGTCATTGTGATACTGAAGAAAGGTATGTGATAAACATCAGTGCCATCACCAGTTTGACAGATTGCCAGAATACATACTACACAGATACCACAGCTAAGGGACCAGCCTAGACTCGCTTCTCAAACATGTGGAGGTAAACCAATAAGATTTAAGCTCAAGTTCAAATCCTGTTTGACTATGTCATAAGTAGTAATGAGCCAGAAGTAAGAGGTAAAAATATGTTTGTTTTACATCATAAAAAAAAACAACATCTTGTTAAAATTCCGATACTCGTTATTTTGTTTATTGCCATGTTTACTATTATGCATATGATTTTTGGTCTAACTCAGTAAAAAAGAATCTGATGACTCTCCTTATATAAATTCACCACACAGCACTTCGAGCTCTTTGTTCTTTTTGTTTATGCAGCTCTTGTGTTTATGCATCACGATATATGCATCATTCTTTTGTCTATACGGAAGTTGTAAATTTGCTGGTTTGTCATGTTGACTTCATCACCAACTAATGTCTGTAATTGAAACAACCTGGGGTGTTTTTCATGTGGGTTCAAATGATCAACATGTGTCCGTAATCACTGATTTCTTTTAACCCTTTTGTTGTCCTGAAAATGGCCCTCTACCATGTTTAAAGCAGAGAAAACCTCAGTTTGCTTTCTCCATCTTGAAATGTGATAACTCTTCCAAAAATGACTCATTAGAGGAAATGAAACACTGCCTTTGTTTGTGTTTCCATGTGAGCTATACACAACTGGGGTACAGAGATTGTCTTAGGTTCAGTTAGGGACAATTACAATATCAGTTACACGCCACAAAAAACAAACTCGCACTCATACACACACACAACAAAAAGAGATTATTTGTGATAAGTAGGTGCACATCTACATCTGTCCATCATGTGGTAAGTAGAGTTGATTGATTTATGTTCTTCACTTTTTTTTCTAACATTTTATCCTTATAAATTGTTGTTTCTACACCTTGTGGCTGTGGGTGGGGCAAAGGTTCAGAAAATGGGAGAGGATCAGTATTTTGCAGTTGAATTTGTCACATAAAAACCCCTAAAAGCCCTAGATGCTGTTTATCATTCCGCAATAAGATTTATTACTGGTGACAATTTTAGTACTCATCATTGTGAGTTGTATGCAAATGTTGGGTGGCCATCTTTGTATTTAAGGCATGAAAGACATTGGGTTTTATTTAATTTATAAGGCTTTGATGGTTTTTTACCTCCTTACATCACTTCAATGTTTTCTTTTAATGTTGGTTCCTATCAAACACGCTCAAATGACTGGATTACTTTGCAGGTGCCGGCCATTTTTACTGAATTTGGAAAATAAAGATTTTTCTTATTGTGCACCTGCAACCTGGAATAACATGCAGAACAGCCTAAAGCTCACATCATTTTTATCCTTAGGGTAATTTAAATCTTTAGCATCATTGTATTTTACTTCTAGCTGCTCCTGTTTTAGTTCCTTCATCTGTTTTGAATTTCAATTGCTCTATTTATTTCTATGGCTCACCATTTTTAATAAATCTGGTTGTTTTCTTTCTTTCTCCTTTTCCAATCATAATTTTTTTTACCAAAAGCTGTCTGTTTGTCGCTATTTTGGTTTTAATTTATTGTTTTACACTCGGCTATGTCGTGAATGAGGTCTCTACCTCAATGTATTTCCAAGTTAAAATAAAGGTTGAATTGAATTGAATTGAACATAGAGCTTATATGAATACAGTATATGATGTTTTAGGCCATCGGTGTGCTTTCACAGGAGGAGGAGTCGTCTGACAGTTCATAAAAGTTCAAAATGAATTTTTTTTCTTTTCAGTAAGATGCACTGAAAAACTACACTACTACTTGATAATGATAGTAATAATAATAATGATTCCAAACCATCTATTTTTTGTAAAGAAAACTATTATGAAAGGTGTGCTGAAACAGAAATGAGCGATATCCCCTGATTAAAGACTCTGAAGAGGGAAAACCAAAGTTAGCGATCAGTTATCGGTTTGATTCTTAATTGAAAATTGATTTCGCAATTAAATTGCTTTAATTTGGGGGTCTAGCACAGGTGGGTCATTTTTGTGTAAAGACTGTTAAGACGTCATGAGGGTTGAATCTATAGAAATAAATGTGGTTTGTTCTGAGAGATCACTTGCCAATGTAATGTTAATGTAGTTTCCATCCAGTGTGCAAGAAAGCACCAACAGTCACTCGTGATCATTCTGTTAGAATGATACTACGATATGATGACACGCTATCTATTGTTGTTCTTAATGTCATCGTTCTGCTGACGTTCACTATCACGTTAGTTTTCCTCGACTGCTGGTCTTCAGTTTTAATCACTGAGCACAAGTCAGACACATTTATTTATTTAGTTTATTTTTTGTTCTTCCTGCCAAATTCTATTATTTCACTTTTGGATGCAATGGCAGTGATGTATATTATTATTATTCTACTCCACTTCCCTTTGTTTCTGTCATGGTGTTTTCACAACATTTTGTTTGTAATATGATATATTAGGGTCCATGTTTGTGGAAAACGTGTTTGACGTGTTTGGGATGCCTTTGAAATAAAGGAAGGGTATAGGTCAGCAGAAAATAGGTGAAAATGAAGAGACGACTTAAAGGTTCTCTCAGGTAAGAAAACCCCTCATGCATATAAGAGGTTTACATTCCCCTCACTCATGTAAACAAGCGCCTGCCTTTCTTTCATTCACAGGAAAAACATTGGTAACCCACGTATCAGTGTAAGCGGAGCACCGTCAATGGAACAATATGGTTTTGGTTTTTATGTTTTGTTTTTAGCAAAACCACACATTTCGCAGCTCTTGTCAGCCTTTGTAAGAATAAATAAAGATTTCTGCACAACTTATGTTAGTCGAAACCATACTACGTAAAATCAAAATTATTTTTTCCATAACTGTGGTGGTCAGGTGTGATTAATGCTGTCAAAACAAGAAGAGCACTCAGTAGAACACTTACTTCCCCCAAGGCCAAACAGTTTCTTCAAATTAAGTTGAACCCTAATCCAGAAATTCCAAAAAGACATGTCGCCATCAAAACTCCTGCCCTCAGGGTTCCCCCAGTGTTAAAGAAAGTGAGAAAAAAAGATCCATCCATCCTCATCCTGATCTGCTCCAAAATGAAATGGCTCCTTCTTTGAGACATGCCTCACTCTTCCACCAAGTTCCATCCAGTAGTTTATGTGTACTTGATACAAAGTGTGAAAAAAGCCCTATTTTTAAAAAGTAGAGAAAATGTCTTGGAACCACCTCTTCATCTGGATTCACTCCAACATTCAACGAGTTCATCCAATATACCCAATGGTTCTACGGAATTCATCAAGGCGTTTTGGTGTAAACAAAAAAACAGATGCCAGTGAAAACATGACATTCTTGATGGACAAGGAGTTTATGGCATCTAGTGCAAACTGCAACTAACTGACCGCCTATTGTCTCTGATTGATGGTAAAAACGCCAAAGGCCTTCTCTACATCTGCCTCCTAGAAATTCAACACAACTCATTTGCAATAGCATTTACTGTATGTATGTTAGGGAGATGTACAGACCAATTATTTTCTATACTAAAAGTTGTATATCCACCAGACACCTCCATGGGACTTCATTGTGCCACCTAAATGTAGAGTTTCATCCTGTCAAATAAACATTGTTTCTGAACATAATCCAGGCAGTGATTACGTTTATTTGCTGCTGCAAATTACTTATACATAAACATAATTTGGTCTCCTGGAAATACGTATGATTTGTCTGTTCTGGGCTACTGTAGAAACATGCAAGATGTGGAAGAGGATCTGCTCCCTTTGTAGAAATAAAAGGTATCAAAATCACAACGATTCTTTGTGTGAGATGATCATATACACCGATGAAAAGAAAGACGTGAATATTATATTCCATTTCTGCCAAGTCCATTTAATAAGCTACGAAATTGACAAGGAAGCTTTACACTCCAACACCATATGAAAGTAATTTAATAGACATAGGGAGCAATAACATATACATACTGTATGTTAAGGTCAATATGGGACAATGTATGCTGTCCCCAAATACAAATCTTCTAAAGTTAAACATATGAAAAGTATCAATTGTGTGATCAATTTAATTCCATGTGTTAAGTTCATGAGCTAAACTGAGTTATTAAAACAGCTATACTGTAGCATAGCTAGACAGAAGCATATGAAAAGCATGAAACTCAGACAGAGATAGAATAACACAAAACATGATACTAATTAATGTTAGTGTTGTTTTGTCTGTCTTTGCCAACTAAGTTGTAAAAAAGCTTTAAAAAGCATGACAGCTGTGCCCTTTGTCCTACATTTTTTTTATCATTTTTGAGACAGAAATACATACCTCTTAAACAAATCCAATAAAAGCCATAAGAATGAATGAAGTTCCTAACAGGCATCAGAAAGTCACAGTTTCCCCTCAACCGACTCCTAGCCTCATAATATGTTAATGGGCCACACAGTGCAGTCAGACTGGTTGCAATAAGTTCCTCCTTCAGGCACCAAAATGTGCTGTTTTCAAGATAAGTGTTTCTCAGCAGGAAGTTCATAAGGACTAATAAATTAAATCTGTTAAACAGAAAATTTCATTTGTTGTTTTGTCACGTTTCTTTTGTTGATTTGATTATCAAATACTGCAGACACTGCAGAGACCCATGACGGAATACAGCAGTTATTAGGACGTGATAATGAACTCAATCAACGAGAGTTGGAGGATGCTTTGTGATCATATTTGTTTGCTTTCAAGGGATCACAGATGCCTGGATTCTTTCCCTGATTTTTCTCTTTTTTCAACATCGCAGTATTTTTCTTTTTTGTTTTACATTTTGTCAATATCATGAAAAATGAGGACCTGGGACTTTTCTGTGTGGAGTTTGCGTGTTCTTCCCATGTCTGCGTGGGTTCCCTCCGGGTTCTTTGGCTTCCTTCCACCACCAAAATCATGCAATATAGGTGAATTGGTGACTCTAAATTCATCGTAGGTGTGAATGTGAGTGTGAATAGTTGTTTGTCTTTCTATGTGTTGGCCCTGTGATGAGCTGGCGACTTGTCAAGGGTGTACCCCACCTCCCACCCAAAGTCAGCGACCCTACACAGGACAAGCAGTTACAGAAAACGAATGATAGAATGAAAATGAAAATACTCAAGCATGGGCAACTCATGATGTTCTACCACTATGCACAATTTGATCCATCTTTAAAGATTAAAGTACATATTTTTGGATGAGGGCATTACGTATCAGACAGAAAGGGGTAGAGTCAATGCCCTGCCACCAAAATGTAGCTGGGATAATTCAAATTCATTCAGATGGATTTCATTTATCTGTGAAAGGTAATTTTACAGATAAAAGTTATATCTAGATGAAAAATAGATCCTGGTCTTTATTTTTGTTAATAACTCATAAACTACTGATGATAAACATAATGGTAGGTCTCCAGGGTCGAGGAATTAGGTGCATTTTGGCACGAGGCAAACCCGAGCAAAGCAACATCATAATGGGGCCATTGTATAGTGTATTCTATGGCCTTGGTGCAATGATACAACAGCTGATAAATGACAATTACATTGGGGGAGGTTTGTGCGCTCTGAGTGTTTTCAAGTTCTTGATGCCATATAGAAAAGTTCTCAAAGAAGCAAGAGACAGACGTGCTACATGTACTGTGTTGCCCCAGGTAAAACTCTTTGACCCCTGTGACTTACCTTCATTTTAAAAAGCTTTGACGAGACACACTTTGAACACTTCATCAATCACAAGGCACATGGAGTGCTGCAGGGAGACATGACGGATGGGAGTTTGAGAACATCAGTAAGTTGGTCCATGAGTGTCTACCCTCGTCATTCATGTGGAGGACACTGAAATAGTATGAAGTCTTCGAGTGCTTTTAACAAATTGTCATTGTTTTGAGTTGATGTCCTCAAGTTACTGATGGCTGATTAAAAACATTTTATTCCAATGGTGGATGAAGATAACGGGACTGGATCGTCTCTAAACCTTTCTGTGCCCTATATGTTTTACAGGCAGACAGATCCTGTTCACTGTAATACTCATTTTAATCACTGTGGTTAAAAGTTAAATATGGAATGAGGTACAGCTAATCCGAAACACTCTTATACAAACAGTTATTAATTCTAACATGAAGGTAAACTCTTAAGTGCTCGCTCATAAAAAAAAAAAGTGTCTTCAATAAATCACTCAGCTGTTAAAATGTTACTGGTTTACCAGAGGCAAGACCTTCCAGAAACCTGAGAGCGATGCATTCATGAACACTTTACGTCAGGAGAAAGGACTTCAAGAAAATTGACGTTAAATTGCACTGAACTCGGGCATGTTTCCCATAACTGTCAACTCAGAAAGGGTGTCGTACATGTACAGTGTTAAACCATACTGCTCTGTAATATTCTAAATCCAACATATTACAATTGAGCTTGCCCCCTTGTTTCTTCTTGTATTGTAATTACATTAATAAACAGGAAAGTGGTAGTTTCAGTTTTGTCTTTGCATGGCAGTGAATTGTGTTTATGTGGTTGTGGATTACTCCCAGGCTACAGCACATTAAGTAGTTTTGCTGTGGGATTATTGTAGATCCATGGCATTTAAACACTGTTTAGAATTTCATTCCAATGAGCTAAGTGCACTTGTGCTTACCAGCTAGAGGTTATCTTCTCATCCCACTAGTGTTCCCTGCTTTCTTGCCAGACTTGGAACATAAACACGTGTAATTTATTTCTTCCAGCTGAGACGATGAACCACATTTACATTATGAAACTTGCTTGAAGCCTTTACAAATAATACTATGTCTTTCTTGGTGAAGTTATGTCTCTGTTAGGTTGTGTTTGATAGTCATGGCTGAGCTGATAATCATCATGATCCAGATTCAGGATGAGGAGTAAGGTCAAATGCATTTCACCATTTTAGCATGTGAACTTAAAGTCACTGAGCATATTTGTAGAATATCTAGTAGATTATCCTCTCCAATGACCAAACCAGTATGGAAGCTTCACAAACATCACTGGTGCGGTCTTCCAAGCCAGTAAAATGTCATCAGAAGGCGAGTGTGGGAGGAGGGCCAAACATGTTGAGTCAACTACATCAGCATCAAGACAGCACAACAATTCTCAGAGATGAAAAAATAAAAAACATGTTGAGTAACTGGCTTACATCACATTTCTAAACTCTGTAACCTTATTTAAATGTGAAAATATGCAGATGCAGAACATGAGCAGCACATGGAGGTGAATAACTGAAATAAAATGATTGATTAAATGATTGAAATAAATCGAAATGATTCAAACAATAGTAGAAAGACTGTAATAATCATCCAGACAGCAATTTTCATCACAAAGGTTTGAAAAGTGCCTGTTGACAAACGCACCATTAATGACCTGCAGTTCTACTTTGAGATGCTCGGTACATTGCTTAGAATAACATGACAGATGTGTTTATTTTCTATCAAGTATAAGAGTATGCAGAATTATTGTCTGGTCGGGATTTGTTTAAAGACAAAGTAGACCAAAACAATAACCTTATGCCACAATACAGCTATGAACACTAAATAAAATAAAACTTTCTGGTAAGGTCTCCTCATTTGAAGCATTCCATGTTTTCAACACTAGATAGATTAACTGTATAATTAAAGCCAAAGTCCAAAAATGTATTACTTGTTGATTGGAAGGGGCCCGTAGAAATCCTGCTGCATATGTTATCACTTGCTTCAGCACATCTTGACTTACAGTAAGGCACTCTTGGCTAAACTTCAAAACGTGAAAAATGTAGATCTGTTCGGCGTGCAAGAACAGATGGAGGAATTCATCAGATACGTTTAAGTGAGCCTCTGCTATATTGACGTATCTCAAGACTACAACTAAATCAATCAATTCTCAGTTCAGGGTCTGAAAATTCCCAGTAATGATGTGTGAAGAATCCGCATGGCGTTCAGAAATAGTGTGTAACCCAAAACCCTGGGGCACATGATTTTACCTTTCTGTCTGAAGATATCTTGAAGATATCTTGTAGCAAGTAGTTAAACCTTCGCAAATTCATAGAGTCACTCATTATTCAACCATGAGGAGCAGATCATTTGAATCATTTTCTAAGCAGGTCATTGAAAAATCTGAATGTTTTTTGTTTTTTTTTAAATCTTAAAGCAAGACTAATGAGATCATTTAATCTGTTTCCTGATTCCAATGAGTGAAATATCAATTCCCAAATCAGAATATCCTAGTCATCATTTTCGATGCATTTCACACTTCCCTGTAATGAGGAAACTCAGAACATCACAGTACTGGTTGGACAGGGGGGAAACGGCAAACAGGAAATCTGGACCATAAAAGCACAAGGAGTCCCATCCATGTGGCTTATGACTCCCAGAAACAAGAGGGGTGTTGTGGGCTATACCAGGTACCTCATCTTGATGGAAAAGAGTGAAATACTGCGTTCCTAATTACAGTAGCTCAAACAAAAACTTTATATACCCTGTAATGGACAATCATTACACTGTGAATCTATGGACTAATGCCTTAACTATGAACTCATATGCAGTTAATTGTTTTCAACATTATTCCCTGTGGTAACATAATTCAGATTTCCCCTGGCTCCTTACTGTCTGTGTGTGTGTTCATTATTAAGGCTGCTGATTAAAAACACTGAACGCTTGCATTCCATTGAAAATAAGTAGCCCCATGATAGATATAATTTACAACCAATTCAGGCCACAGAATAAACAGTGAAGTAACTGTGGTAACCCTTGCCAAGGTCGAAAAATCCTACACAGGTCTTACATTAAAAAGATAATAACCATAAAATAAATCATTCTCATTTGAATATGTTTTTAAACTTAAGGAAAACACTCATCACCCCATTATCTCAGCTACACCATGGTAGTTGTGTGTTTCTGGCTCTAAATGTTACTGGACAGAGGATAAATGAAAACCATCTACAGATCCAGATTTTGATCCAGCAAGTCTGGATTAATATCGGAGTCTGTACCACACTATACACTCGAATATCAACACCATAAAAATGTGTGATTTTCGGGGAATATTACCTGGACCCCTCACCCTTTACCCACCTTTATCAAGATCCACAAAATAATTTCAATGGCCCCCTGGCCCATGCTCCATCTTTCCACAAAGTTTCATGGAAATCTGTTCATTACTTCTTGTGTAATCCTGCAAACAAATAAACAAGTAGAAACTGCTGTAAACATAACCTCCAGGGCAGAGGTAATTAACAGTTTACGGTGCTTCTTTAAGAACCTCATTATGGTACATCTTTCGGTATCCCATAAAGACAAGAGTTTTGGTTCATCATATTGTAAGGAGTTACATCACTGAGTGGTGTGAGAGACAACTTTTCATCATTCAGATATAAAACACACTTAAACACTATGCTGCATGTCCTCATTTGGAGCAGTGTCTGGCTGTTTTCCACAAGAATTAACACAAAAAAAACAAATTAAGGCAAACCTGCGCATTATCTGTTAAATCATTCAATTGAAACAGTATTGCAATTGCCCAATGATAAATATTCTCTAGCTGGACTCAAGTTCAGGTAGCTGGGCGACTGTGACTTAGGGGGTAAGAGCAGCCATCCACTTATCAGAAGGTCGGTGGTTCGATCCCCGGTTCCCCAACTCTACATGTCGAAGTATCTTTGAGCAAGACACTGAACCCAATCTGCTCCCCGGTTGCCGTAATGGCTGCCCACTGTTTCTCAGGGATGGGTCAAATGCAGAGAACCAATTTCGCTCCATTGAACTGTGTATACTGTATAATTGCATGTGACAAATAAAGCTTCCGCTTCGTCTTCATATGCAATAAGATTAAAATGTGTTATGACAGGATAAATGTGTGCAAAAAGAGGACGGAGCTCAAGAAGAAAGTATAATGCTCATTTTAACATATCAGACTTTCTAAATTAATTTAGACATGAGACCACATTCGTCTTGAAAGCACGAAAGTTACGGTGACAAACATTTCCCAGCTTAAATGGTAGTAGGTCTTGGTTAGGATGCACCTTCCCAGTCTTTTTGCATATGGTGCTAAACCAGAATCATATAGTTCCAATCTAAATACCCAAAGGTTAAAAGGTAGCACGCACAAAACTTCAGGATAAATTGACTCTTCTCAATTTCACAACTTTTATTCTGACCAAGTCAACAAACTAACATTTCAGCCTAGTGGCCTTAATCAGAGCATGACCAACAATCATTTCTCATCTTGACTTTTTAGGTTGAAAAGGAGACATATTATCAATAAATGGAGAGCAGCAGATAACCGATAGCTACTGCAATATTGTAGTTTTGTAGAAATCACAATCAGCTGACAGCTGACAACTTACAGTAGGCCTATGAACTAAAAGTATTGTTATACATGATTCTGAAAGAGTTAAAAATCCTCAATTTTTCATGCGAGCGGTCCTCTAAGTTAAGACTCGTGACATTGTTTGTTTTGTCGAGGGTAATGCAACTTGTTGGTCTTGAAGGCCATAAATTGCTGCAAACAAGAATGATTTTGATAGTGTCCTCGTGTCCTTTCCTGCACATGCCGGGAATAACTGCTTCCAGCTCTTAAGTCAAAACAAATGCACTGCTGCACAGTATACAGTATATTCAGTTGAAACACTTCAATAGAAAAAAACAAAAAGACAAGATTAATGTTCTGTCAATAATGCGGCTGCACTGAGTTTGGAGTCATCATATTTATCAAAAATCATCCAAATACTGGATCTTATTATATATTTTCCATACAAATTGAACAGCACCAATATTTGTCAATCCACATCCTGGGAAAACATGAGACTTCAGTTGACACGTAATGGGGTTTTTGTACTGCTACTTGCTACAGTGGTAAACTAGCTCAGCACTTAGAGAAAGTATGCAACCTCAAAGCGACATGTTCAAAAGAAATTCAAGACAGAATCTGTCATGACTCTGCCATGACCCCTAGCTTTTCCCAGTTTCTTATCCTGTGCGGTTTTCCTGTCTCTCCCCACGTTCCCTCCTTCGACTGTTTCCCTGCGTCTGTGTGTGAGTGTGTGTGTCTGTGTGGTTGTGGGTGTGGTGGTCACACATACGCTCCTCACTGCTGGCTTGGCTGCACACCTGCCTCCCATCAGCCAGTGATGAGTCAGACAGCCTAGACTCACTTGTTTCCCCGTCTTCTCGATTCGATTCGCCTCCGGGAACGTAGAAGGGAGAAATTTAACCGTTCGCTTTCCAGTCCCCATCCTCAGTCTAACACACTTAGCCCCGTCTTCTCTAGGAGAACCCTTTCCCTGCTCTTCTCCCCCAAGTCATGCAGGAGGAGATCACCTCTCTCCCTCAGAACGCCAACACTATATGAACTCTGTGCTGTGTATTTACCGCAACCAAAAGGGATCACTTGCTGGCAGGGTGTCCCCAACAACCAAAAGAGCAGGCTCATCAGTGCCGTTGTCTTGTTGAGTATACACAAACAAAAGACAATGTGAAGAATGGTCTTTGTTGCGGCTTGCGCGATTATGTTAAAAAGCTCCACATTCCATGTTTCACTAGTCGTTTCATCTGTGATGAAGGCAACACACACCTGACATCTGCCTCCCATCATCCCTTCAGACTGCAGTATAAGAACACTGCCAGATTATTCAGCATCCTAAGTGGAGGCTAATCAGCCTTTCTTGTGTTGTTCATGAGTCTCAAGTGTTAATATGAGTGTTGGTATTCCTAGTGTTTTTTTTCCTGTGTTAACGTGCATCCCCATGTATTCAGAAACCCTGTACTATGTAACATGAATATTCTAAATACCCATTGTCTTGTTCTTCACTAATCATGTATGTAAGCACTTCCTGGGGAATTTGGGAAAAAGGAAAGACAAAGACAAAATACAATGTTCATAAAAAGAGGCAGCATAAAATCCAGCCATCACCATCCAACCCACAATCCATTTAGCATAATCATTATCAGCATATAACTGAAATAATGTATACAGGTACTCAATATGGATACCAGGCTAAGGCAATGGTGCAATTCATAAGTTTAATCCAATAATAGAACAGGCTCAGTTACAGCTTTTTCTTGAAATATTGTCCATTGAGTAATTGCTTCCATGTGGAAATATTCCAGTGGCTTTTCCAGATACTACGATCTCTAACCCTTGTCAAATACTTGAGGATAGGTCTGTAGTTGGAAGCTGCTTTGGTGTTTTAGTGTCAATTCAATCAAAAATTGACTTTGGCAGTTGGATTACTTTGAGAAGAAATATGGAGAGATTTGTGGGTAAATAAAGAGATCATGCTTGTGTCATCTTCAATAATACCTCAAAGGAATTATTTAATCCAAATGTGTTTTTACTGCTTTTAAATTATAACCTACAATCAAGCCAAGGGATGATGTGTATTTTGGACCTGCATAAAGTAATTTAAAACATAAAAACTGTCAATGTTGGCCTTTTGACGATTGGAGGGGATTATTGACTCCATCTGAGGACACCAGGAGTAGATAAAAGATGTTTATCCATTGAGTGTACAAATGTGGGAAAATAGAAACCATGCAAAAGAAACCTTTATACTTATAAGCCTCAGGATATTTCCGATTTTTGTTTCTGTATTTGACCATTTAATCTGGTCTTGAAAGACAATCCAAATATGCCTAAAGCCATTTACATTTTCGCAAATCCAGAGTTTTTCAAAAATAGATAATTATATAAAAATTGTATGTCAGACGCAGTACGCCAAAAATACCAGGATCACAGTAAATAGAAATGAGATAAAATGAGAAAATGAGAACCAAAACCGTTAGATACAGAAATACTGAAATATATAAAAAAGAGGCTCACTAAATTGGCTGATTTGAATAGATAAAGAATATTTATTAGGCTTCTTATATATAGCTCTGGCATTTTTTTCTTAGCAGCCAGTCAGTCGACAACAGATTATGTAACTTTTGAATCTGCTCCTCTGTATAACACAGAACACAGAGATGGAAAACTAAACATAACTAAAAATAAGTCCAAAACAAAACACAATCCAAAGACAGGCAAAAAAGCAGGAACACAGGAAATAACAAAAATCCATCAGAGAGATAACTTAACAACATGACACATTGACGACGAACTGACCACTCACAGAGGGAATCACACAGACTAAATACATTAGGGTAACGAGGGAATGATACACAGGTGACACAGGGAGAAGGAGACAACACAGGTGGAGACAATCAGACAATCACACACTGGAGGGAAAATGCAGAGAAGGGAAACCTTAAAGAGGAAAACATGAAGGATAAACTAATCATGAACTAACACGACAGAGCAAACAAACATGGGGAAAGGGAACAAACTGGAACTAAAAACACAGATGGATAAAACACAGAAAGATGAGCCAAAAGGGTAAAACAGACCATAAGACAATAAGACAGGAAATGCAAAGCAAAAACACAGAACATGGAAAGCAGACTTTCAAAATAAAACAGGAAACAGGCAACCAAAATACAGAACCATGACAATGATTACTTATCAGCTATGTAAAATATCACACAACCTTACTTATTACTTACGTATTAGTGTCAGGATAGTGGTAGGATAGTAGGATAATGGTCCCTCAAACATTAACGTGTGAATAAATCTCTTGTACATGTATTGTGTGTATTAAATGTAATCCCAGTTGTACGTTACATAATCCTATCCAGCTGAGAGACGACGTGGATAATTTTGTACGACACACCAGCTGCACTGGCACGCACACACAGTCTATATAAGACAATGCTGTAGGCCATCTGTTTCTCTGAGATTGACACTTGATTCGTAGCATTCTCATGGTGGAGAGATAGTCTCTTCACTCAGAGAACAGTTACAACATAACCTACAGTTCTCTATCGTATCGAGCCGCCCAGTTAAATATTCCACCTGTGAAAACTGCATGATAGCTTGACAATGACATACTGGTTTTATGAGACAGGCCTCAGGCTCCAAGATTTGTTATTCAAAACTCACTTTCCATTCTGTAGTCATGCAGTGGCAACGTTCCTTCATGCGCCCAAGGCTGACTGAGGTGCTGTTATGGGCAGAGGTTTCCTTTTACCATCTTGGCAAAAGAAAAATAAACCCTGAAACCCTCATCCCCAAATAAGGTGTGCTGATTCGGCTAAATAGGGGTCTCAGGACTCTCGATCAGTTCTCTAGCCCCTGAGTTTCAAGATGTTACGTCACAGGGTGATGTGGGCTAGACCTAAAAGATGCCTACCGTCAGACTCCTATCTGGGAAGGTCACAGATTGTTCCCAAGGTTCGCCTGTAAGGACAACATCTTTTAAACAGGGATTCTGTGTCCTCCCCTTTGAGATCCATGTGGCCCCTCACACCTTCACCAGGTGCACATAGCAGGTAGAACCAAGAGTTATTCTTAGTAAAACCAGCAGTTTGGCTCGAGTCTGGTGAAAGAAGCCTGCTGCATCCTGATTGCGTTATTTTTGTTTTTCCACACTTCTGCTGGTTGGTGGTCATGTGAGTGGATGTGACAGGCTGGAGTTTGTTCTTGTTTCTTTAATAATGACATTGATTTGTGCTATGGAATATTTATGATGCAGCATCCTGTCATAGTGTCAAAGTGATGTTATGCTCCCGTCATGTACGTAAATGGATCCGTCCGTCCACAAACGGTCTATCCATCAACCCACAGATACTTCCGTACATCCTCTACGTCGACATCGATACAACCGCAGTGAGGCAGTGAAGTTCCTAAATTTTCCACAGCAACAAATATGGCGTAGGCCATAGTAGGTTATAATAATGCACCTAGTAATAAAAAGCAGCAAAAATAGAGGTAACTAGAAAGCACTCGGAGACCGCAGACCTCCGCAAAGGCTACTCAATTTCCCCATGTTGCCATTTCAATCCAAAGCAAAAGTCCCATGTTGTAACCCTCTGAATTAAGAATTAGAAAGTTTGACAGGAAAAATGAAAATAAAATCTTTGCAATTTACTCTATAAAATCTTTATTTATTGTGGCTGTTAGTTGTTCATATTGTCATGTCACCTAAATAAACTGCAATTCTACAACAGGTAATTGACACTTGTAACCCTTTAATAGTTGTTACAAAGCCAAACACACGGACAGGAGAAAAGGAAGTATATTAAAACGGGGTAATGTTACCTCTGATGCGGCTTTGACCAAAACACGCATCACCTACGTGATCGCACTGCACTCGTCCCCACACATAAAACTCCAAACCACACGCATGCATGCACCTACGTGATCAATATGCATCTGTGTCACGGCTGATGCATGTTAGTCACAATATTAACAGAAAGCTGAAAATAAAGTGAATTTGCTACTAGTGTGGTTTCACTTAATGGTGAGCAGACAGCTGTGATGGTGATGAGCAGTGGAAGCCGCCACGTCAAGTCGTGAAATTTGAATCTGTTGTTGGTGATATCAGCAGTCTCATAAATGACTCAAGAATTGATTGGGAGATCACTGTTGAAAAACATGTGTATAATCCTAGAGCAAATGGAAAAGAAATTTGATCCAACAGATGTTTTCTCTATTCACAGAGAAATATTAGCTGCTGTGCATCTGACTCCAGACTTTTTTTGAGACTTTCTGTTCTGTAACAGTACTTGCAAGCTATTTTAAAATAATTACTTAATATCTGCTGGTAAACCTAGTCAAGGATTTTAAAATAAAACAAATAAACAAACAAATGAGAGGATAAAACGTCTATTTTTGTGGTTCCAGACCACTGCCAGCAATATAAATGACTCCTTAAGATATTTTTATAATGCCATACAGTATATAACTGCTGAGAAGAAAATGTGAAGAAAATGTGTGGCACACTATGAAACGCTAAATATGACAACAGAGACCCTGCCTCTTTGTCAGACACCAAGCAAGAATGGGACAGAATTCCACTTTCAAAACTTAAAAAATTAGTGTTGTTAAAAGAAAAGATAATGTAACTCCATGGTCAAACATGCCCTGTATCCCAAACTTTATTGAAACATATTGCAGGGATCAAATTCAGAATGAGCATATATAAAGAAAAATTTAAAACCCAATAAAGATGATCAGGTTTAACATGTAATAGCTTGTCTTGATGCGTGTTTAAATTGCTTGTAAGTTAAGAAGGATTTGCAAATCATTGCATTCTTTTCTTATTGACAGTTCGTTGACAGTTTTATAGACAGTGTGCCAACCTTTTTGGAAACCTGGTTGTGTGTAATATGGCAATTGTCATGACATGTATTCACTTATGAAGCTTGTCAGCTCTACAAGCTATACATGTTTCGATCGTGTGCAATGTTTACCTCAGTGGTTGGATTTAATCTTTTAAAAGCGCGTTACTTTTTGCAACTTTAAGAACAGATAATATGTTTATGTTTTTTTTCTCATACATTCATCTGTTAGTCTGCCTCCATAGTGATCAATAAAGCAACATATTTGTGTACTGTTGGATTGACAAGCAATTAATGATTTTGAATTCACACAGGCCACTGACCGTGATCATTGATCATTGACCTGATCATTTGAAATACGACTAATTAAGTCATCATTTAAATGGAACCACAATGATAATAAGTATCAGGACTTAATCACTTCAAGTAGTGGTTAACCAGCTGCTTGGATAAATAAAGTCTGGTGTTGCATACTGTGAATTGTTAATGTAAAATTGCAGATGAAGAAAAAGCTTTTTTTATTTTTTTTATTTTTTTACATTTGCAGTGTTTCTGTTTTATATGTTTCAACGGTTCATGTTTGTGTCTTGGCAGAGGCTTAGATTTTTAAACATTTTGGTTCATCCACGAAACTACAAACTGCACTGAAAGGATTTACAAATGAGCCCAATAAAAGGCAAGTGGGCCTGACCCAAAAAATTCATGTGACTGAATTACAAACACCAGATTAAATGTGGTTTACACTACCATCTGATATAGCAATGCACTCATTCTTTAAATCTAACCATATGTATGGATGTTAAAGTTAAAATGAATGATCGTTTTGTTTTGACATTATGCACCAGAGTCTATGAATGCACTGTATTATAATGAAATATGTGGTTTCTCTGAAAATGGAAAAGGAGTTCATTTTACACATTGAATCCAGGTTATATTTTATGTAATGAGTTACATGTGTCCAAAAGTAGATTGCCAAGAACCCTTTAAGCAAAAAGAAAAGGATGGCGACAGTGAAAATTATGACTAGATCTTGTGAATACAGAATGCAGACATAATATTTAGATTTGTTTTTTGGTATTTCAAACTCTTGTTTATTAAACCAATATTGACCTGTTCATTACAAGTACATCAGCTATTACACCAAAACAACCATTTCTTCAGATGTCAAATTGTTGAAAAGAATGTACTTTATTGGCAGGTGATGAGAGAACACAGAGGAGAAAACCTGCAGTGTGATATATTGTTCCAAATCATACAAGCATTGACAACATTTACACAAAACCTTGATGAACTTACTGCCAGAGAAATTAAAAATTATTTACCAGTTCTTCCTTTTCAATGTTGTTCATGCTGAGATAGATCATATAAAAATCTTCCCAAACAGCTGGCAAAATTGCCTTGCTTTAACTTTCCCCTCTTGCAGAGACGTAGAGAAGTGAAACATTTTATTAGCACCCTAATGGCTTGTATTTAAAAGATTTTATTGCTACCCTGTCTTGTTTCATGTCTTTGAACTCATGCCAAAATGCTCATTTGAACACTGTTTACATATTCTGAAATGTCTCCTTTTCAGACATTGGACACTGATAAGATATATACATTCAAAGCACCATTAAATTGTTTGACATTCCATTGTAAATCACTGACATTTTCAATGTCTCCCCAGTATTAAAACATCAGTTTTAATCTCTGGTTTTGGTGTCTTTCCGTGCTTTTACGACATCAATATTCTCATCTGCCCTTACGTTTCTTCCCCTCTTCCTGTTGCCAGCTGTTGAAAAAAAAGAGGAAGGACAGAACCATTAAGACATGTGAGCCAGCCAACCAATAAATAGATCATTGCGTGAATGTGGAGTATGTACAGATGCATTCAGATTTGGCTTCTGATCCTATCACTCCCCAACAACAAACAACAAACTCAGCACAGCAGTGAGTGGGGAATGATAATGATTCATACAATTCACACCTACAGGTCAATGCTTGGGTGGAGTTGAGGCTCTTTATGAGTATGAATAGCAGCTGCAACAGCACAAAGAGTCGGCTTAGCTATATCCTCCTGTCCTGTGGTAGCAAGCATTGCAGCAAGCATTGCAGCAAAGGAGCAAGCAGACACAGTTGACTTGAAGTAATAGTTTGAAATTTTGGGAAATGTGCTTAGATGGGAATACTGACATAATTCTCATCTCTATGGCAAAAAAAAAAACATTCAGAAGTTGGTTTGCTTGATTTGGAACACATACTGAAAGTAGTGGGAACAGCAAGCACAGCTTTGCCTGAAATAAATACTGAACATCTCCAAAATTTAGGAAGACTTTATAGCTTTGTTTAATTTGTACAAAAACTGAAGGAAAAAAATAAACATTCATTGGGGCTTTTAAGGGGTGTTGTTTGCAGGACTATTAGTTAACCAAGAAAAATTACATAACCTCTGCCTCTTACACATGAATGAATTAAGTGACAACTTTTGATTTACTTGTTAAAAAGGGTTGGATATGTTGTCTGGAAGAACCCATTACATTTTGGAGTGGATGGAAATACAATAGCAGATTCATGAATTTTTTTAAATTTTATTTATTTATTAATTTTTTTGATATTGCAAGATAAGGCTTTTTGACTGTCAAAAATATTGACTTTTTGTCAATATTGCATAAACAGCTTGACAGATACCCATGAAAGTGCGTGGGGTGGGGCATGTGCCATGGAAGAAGTCATCAAAGTTTGGAAGTGAGCCAGACAAAAAGGACTGATCCATGAATTTCTGGCACTTCTTCAGCATTGGGCTTTTTTCATATTTTTTAATCAGTTATTCAAAAGACTTGATGGATATGAAACTTGGTTTAGGAGTAGGGCATGTGCCAAAAAAATGGAACCGTTGAAATTTGGAGTAGATCCGGATAGCAAGGAGGATCCATGATTTTTTTTTATTTAACTTAATTTGTCAGAACGCCGAGGGTCGCTCTTTTGATGACACGTCTTAATAGAATTGGATTAGGTTTAATGTAATAAATAGTTAGGATTTATATTTTTTAATGTGAGATTTTGAATTCAGATTTTGCTACTTTTGGAACAGAGCCAGCCTAGCTGTTTCTCTCTCCTTTCCCCGTTTTATTATATGGTAAGCAAAACTAAGCTAACATAAGCTAAGCTAAGCTAAGCTCACTTGATTGTAGCGTCATATTAATGATACACACAGAGGATTGGCATCAACATTTTCATCTAACTCACAGCAAGAAGCTGAGAAGCCCAAGCATATTTCCCAAAATATCTAATTATTCTTTTATGCACAACCATCATGATTGAAGGGTTTGTTGGATAGGTTATGTGATAAACATATAAACATGGCAGCAGATGCAAGCTTTATATGAAATTTTTTTTTAGACTCGCTGATTTTTTGTTTTTCGTTTTACCTAAAAATCTTCGGGGAATGGTTTTTCTTGAACCACCTTCTAAAATGGCAAACAAACATAAGTCAGACATAATGTTATAATTATTCTTTTATGCACAACCATCATGATTGAAGGGTTGTTGGATAGGTTATGTGATAAACATATAAACATGGCAGCAGATGCAAGTTTTATATGACATTTTATTTTAGACTCGCTGATTTTTTGTTTTTCGTTTTACCTAAAAATCTTCGGGGAATGGTTTTTCTTGAACCACCTTCTAAAATGGCAAACAAACATAAGTCAGACATAATGTTATAATTATTCTCTCCCAGACACTGAGATGTACCAATGAATAAAACTTACGTTGGATAAGTTTGGTAAGTCTGTCAGAGGTAAAGATGGGATCTTCTGAGATGTTAACACCTGAAGCAAGAAGGAAACATATTAGTGAAACTGGAATATGTTATAAAGATTCACTATAAAGTCCTGGTATATTCTTGTAGTTTTAACTTTGCAGACCCTGATAACTTTGTCATTATACCTAAACTTGAGTTCAAATTTGATGAGATCTATATAATTTGTGCCTCAATCTTCTTTGATCATGTTTGTATATTAATTTCTATTTTTTGTAAATGGAGTTAGTTGTAAAACATTGCTTGAATTAGTGTAAATATAACTTATGTGTGGGAGATAATTCCCTAAAATTCTAACCACAGTGACCATGGGTAGACTGATGTGCAGAGAAATGAGCTATAAAATTGTGTATACCATTTGGTCACACAAAGTAGGAACAATGCTTACAATAGCGGCAATTATGTTAATGTCTGTGTTCAAATCTAAGTAAGTGTGATCAACCTTCAACGTTGATGGTTTCAGGGCCGCCTGAGTGTTGAGGACCTGTAGACGACAGCGTTCTTGAGTTCTTAATATGATAAATGGCACGTATTTAAAGGTATGTATAAATATTTAAATAAATAACATATTGATTAAAAAGAAATTACCTGAAACAACCCTGGTGACTTTTTCTAAGGAGGGTTTACTCTGAATTACCCTGGTGACCTTGGCGAGAGAGGCATCGCCATCAATGACCCCGGTGAGTTCAGTTAAGGTGGGATCACCCTCAATGACCGTGGTGAATTTGGTGAAGGAGGGATCTCCAACGATCCTCGTGACTTTGGTCATGGAGGGATCACCTTCAACAAGCTTGGTGACTTTTGTGATGGAGGGATCACCAACGACCCTCGTGACTTTGGTGAAGGAGGGATCACCTTCAACGAGCCCGGTGAATTTGATGAGGGAGGGATCACCAACAATCCTCGTGACTTTGGTCATGGAAGGATCACCTTCAATGAGCCCGGTGACTTTGGTGATGGAGGGATCACCAATGATTCTTGTGACTTTGGTGAAGGAGGGATCACCTTCAATGAGCTTGGTGAATTCGGTGAAGGAGGGATCACCTTCAATGAGCTTGGTGAATTCGGTGAAGGAGGGATCACCTTCAACGATCCTCGTGACTGTGGTCATGGAGGGATCACCTTCAACAAGCGAGGGATCACCAACGATTCTTGTGACTTTGGTGAAGGAGGGATCACCTTCAATGAGCTTGGTGAATTTGGTGAAGGAGGGATCACCTTCAACGATCCTCGTGACTGTGGTCATCGAGGGATCACCTTCAACAAGCGAGGGATCACCAACGATTCTTGTGACTTTGGTGAAGGAGGGATCACCTTCAATGAGCTTGGTGAATTTGGTGAAGGAGGGATCACCTTCAACGATCCTCGTGACTGTGGTCATCGAGGGATCACCTTCAACAAGCGAGGGATCACCAACGATTCTTGTGACTTTGGTGAAGGAGGGATCACCTTCAATGAGCTTGGTGAATTTGGTGAAGGAGGGATCACCTTCAACGATCCTCGTGACTGTGGTCATCGAGGGATCACCTTCAACAAGCGAGGGATCACCAACGATTCTTGTGACTTTGGTGAAGGAGGGATCACCTTCAATGAGCTTGGTGAATTTGGTGAAGGAGGGATCACCTTCAACGATCCTCGTGACTGTGGTCATGGAAGGATCACCTTCAACGAGCCCGGTGACTTTGGTGATGGAGGGATCACCAACGATTCTTGTGACTTTGGTGAAGGAGGGATCACCTTCAATGAGCTTGGTGAATTTGGTGAAGGAGGGATCACCTTCAACGATCCTCGTGACTGTGGTCATGGAAGGATCACCTTCAACGAGCCCGGTGACTTTGGTGATGGAGGGATCACCAACGATTCTTGTGACTTTGGTGAAGGAGGGATCACCTTCGATGAGCTTGGTGAATTTGGTGAAGGAGGGATCACCTTCAACGATCCTCGTGACTGTGGTCATGGAAGGATCACCTTCAACGACCCCGGTGACTTTGGTGATGGAGGGATCACCAACGATCCTCGTGACTTTGGTCATGGAGGGATCACCAACGACCCTCGTGACTTTGGTGACAATGGGATCTCCCTGGATAACCCTTGTCACTTCCGTTACATCAGGAACTATAAAAGCAAAGATGGCATGATGTCACTACATTAAAAATACAGGTTGCGCAACAATGCCCCTCGAAACAGGACATTTTCCATGTAAATGTAGGTAACATAACAAATGGACCTGTTACTGGATCAGAAAGGTTGCTTTAACAAACATGATTCATAATAAAATTATTTCTGTTATTTAGTTTTAGATGTTAGTTGTTTAAATTATGTGTCTTCTATATTTGTGTTTTTTTTATATGACAATTATATATTCAGATTTTATCGCTAACTGGTACAAGAATTTGCCAGTAGCCAATCAGAGATGTTCTTTTCTTTACCCTGATTGGTGCTTACTCAGTTGTCAAACCCTATACACAATCTGTATACGTTAACTTGTGTTAGTGGTGCTCTATGATCATCATTACTGTACCTTCTTGGATGACATGAGTGATGATCCTCTCTGATAACGACAACAGATATAAAGCCATTAATGACAGTGAAGAAAGCCTGAAGATAATAAAATGCTGTATTGCAAAAAATAAAAATAAATAAAATTTTAAAAAAACACAAATAAGCATATTATTACTTACTCAAGAATGTAAGGGGGATTTCCTGATATCTGAATCCTGGAATGTACTATAAAAATGGTAAAACTCAGACACAAATACACTAAATGACAGTATGACCAAAGACGTTTATGTATGCTGCATAACAAAACCTATATAATTGATTTGTCAGTATGAAAAGTCAAGTAAACCATAGCCTAATTCAAATTCACTTAATGCATTGCATAAGCAGTTTTCAAGTCGGTTTTTTGTCTTATACTTGGTGTTGAGTTATATAAATTTTATTTAGCAGCCACAGAATTAATTGAAAACTGTACCCTAATAATGATGATAATAATGAGCGGTCAAATTATTTAGGACACCTTGATTTGCATGTAAGTGATGAGCCTCCTCAATAGCATTAGGAGTTCCTGGCTTCCAACGGGGATATCTGGAAGAAAGCGCAGGGTGTTAACTGCAGTTGGGCTTTTACAATAGTTATGAATAAGCAGACTGGCTGAAAATTGTACCTCCAGGATACAAGACGTGGTTAATAAAGTGAAGAACTCCATTTGTGGCCATGATATCAGATTCTGGGACTCGGACAGAATTCACAAGCATTGAGTTGTTTGCCTGAGGGAAACAGTGAAAGCAATTGTAGACAAGAAAAGCAGCAGTGAGGGGCTTGAATAAAATGATATGTTTAAATATGAGGATAATGTTATAATCCTATTGAGGTCTCTGAGAGGAGATTAAAGAATGACACTACCATCATTTTACTGAATAATCAAAATACATTTTTGGATACATTTATATTTAGATATACCAAAAGGTATAAAGTTTTTGCTCCAGATATTAAGTTAATCGACTTTAAAGGTGTTCAGTAATCCTGCACTTCATACTTACAAACATCACTTTGATGTTTGTGCCCTGGAGAGACTTGAGAAGGTTTGTCACCCCAGTCTCCAAACCACCACCAATGAAGATACCAGTATTGATGTGGTACAGAAGGATGGCTCTGAGAGCATTTATATCGCCTGAAATGAAGAATGGCTATCACATAAATCATTCTTTTATTCTGTGTCATCGTCAAATTGCAATAAAAGTCCTTTAACATATTAAAGAGTATACGGAGGAGTATGGGAGACATACCCATCAAAAAGGCCAAATCCTTTTCGGTCAAACTAGCGAAAGCTTTATCGTTGGGGGCAAACAGAGTGAAGTCTCCTTCCTGTTTCAGCAGGTCAGTCAAGCCAGCAGCTTCCATCAGAGAGAGAAAGATCCTGCAGCACATCAGAAGAAAAAAAAAAGAAATTTATCAGGCTCTTACAGAAACCACCAAGGACTGACACACTACAACAGTAGCACTTCCTCGTATGTGTGTATTCAATGGAAAGATACAGAGAGATGTGGTTCGAGTATTATGCTGCACTTAAATACCACAGCCAATTTTCACTATCATTGCTCTATACTTACTTGAACCCTCCATGTTCCATCAGAATCTCATACATCGTTTTTTCTGCTGGTTTCAACAGAGTCCTCATGAGATGAACGGCCCCGTTGCTTCCTGTCTTACTGCCTCTGATCAGACAGGAATTCTCAATGCACACAGCCTGCAGAAATAAACCAAAATTAAAGGCCAGGAGGGTAATGTTGAGTCTCAAAGGCATGATAATTGATAATCAAATGATTGGGCTAATGTTCAGAGGCCCCCCCCCCATCCACAATTTTTGGGTACAACTTCAGAGAAGTGGACGCACTGTGCGATAGATGAAGACCCTCAGAAACCTTCCTCCTATTGTCTCCAGCCTCTGGCCATTATACAACTCTTCTAGGACAAATTTTCTCCTCAAGATGTGGCTTTCAAGGATAAACCTGAGCAATCTCTGATCCATGGACAACACCTCATCTACAAAGGAAATAATGGTTTTATATTTCTCATGAAAAATTACCAGCAAAACTGTACAATTACACCAATACATTCGCCTAAGCAACAGATTGTTTTTATTATTTTGGACACAAGAGCAGCAGCTATAATAACAACCAGGAGCAAAGATGTACAGTAGGTATGAGTGACTTGATTAACTGCACATGTTATTTTACCTACTGTATGATTTATGTCACTGTATGTAGTTTATTTATGTGTATAGTCTGAACGTAAGGTTCCTGTTACATCCAGCTGTTGCTGGCTTGTGCATTCCTTACATCCATTTAAAAACATGTGGCAAAAAAGACAAGTCTGTTCTCCTTCTTTGATTAATTACATTCTTGCTGCAGAAGCAAAACATCTCTTTTCCCTTCAGATCAATTCAAGGAATGTTCTGAAGGGGAATGGGTCTTACATTGCAGCTTCTGCACTGTCCCAATAAATCCATAATTTCCCCAAAGCTACGTATAAGTACAAATCAATTCACTAATGAGCAAAAAGTGCATGTGCATGATGTAATGATCTCATGTGACTCACCATTGAAGACCTCGTTCTGTGGAGCTAGCAAAGTGTACTCAGCCTCTGGTCTCATACCAGCAGAAAGACCCAACAGAGCCATCATGTCACCAAAGGTTGACTGAGAACTTCCCAACAGCTCCATCACCTGCTTAGCTTAAAAGGCACAGGAAATCCAAATATCATTAAAATGATTAAAATACAGAAAAAAATGAAATATATGACAGATTATATGCACACAAAAAAACAAAAACAGGAACAAAATACCAAAGGGAAGAGGAGTCCGGGGTCTAACCTGAATCTGGCATGAGCACTTGGTCAATAAGGTGAACGACCCCATTGGTGGTGACAATGTCCTTCTTGCGCACCATCTTGATGCCGTTAACTGTTAAACTTTCGCCATCACAGCCGATCTCAATGTTATTGCCCTCCAAGGTCTCATAAGAGCTGCCAGCCATGATGGCCTCAGAGCACTGGGCTGAGTCCAGGAGGTGGAAATTAAGAAGAGCTGGAAAAGTAAGAAAAACATGTTTAAAATAATTTTAGTTTTGGTGCATACTGGAATACTGCAGCTCAGCACCAGCCATTCCTTGCGTGACAGCTCTGTCACCATCGGTGTGTGAAAGGTGGAATTGTAAAAGTGCTTTGTCCATTAAAGTAGTACATTAACCATATTTATTTCAATGCAGAGCAGGTCAATTATCTGCATGAGTTGTTTAATGTTATTCTTCTGTTACACTTCAGTTGAGGATCCTGGGAACCTGAGGACCCTTTTGATCCTTTGGGTCCGTGAGCGAGAGGACTTGTGATTGTTTCAGAGCTCTGTTTAAATTAGTTTGAATTGGGCTGATCTCATAGCACTGGGCATGCTATGTGCTGATAAAAACTTAAGGGTTTTTGTTAGTGTGACGAGCTGGCTCAATGAAGCAGCTGTTTCCTGCCCCTAAACAAGCCAATGTTACTTATTTTATTCTTCTTTGACACAATTTTGTTATATGCTGTTTGCCAAACGTGTGTAAGTTCCAATCAATTGTAGCTTCATCTGTTTAAAATTGGAAGATGTTGAGCTTGTGACGAAAACACTTTATGGGTCAACGCATTTCTTTTCCTGTACTTTCATCATGAAATATAAATATGGTCTTAGTTTTCCACTGTTAATATAAATCCCCATTTTCCACTGCAGTCATTTCAATGGCCTTGAGTGATCTTTTAGGCATTGCAGAAAACAGCAACAGACATCTAAGAATGAAAGTGTGGTTTACCTTTAAGGACCTCCTTGTCACTGTAAAGTCTCTCCATCACTTCGCTGCCCAGTCTCTTAAAGGCTTCGTTGGTGGGGGCGAAGAGAGTGTAATGTCCTGGCTGACCCAGCTTCTCTAACAGTCCAGCACTTTGAGCCACATCCTAAGTTGTGATTTCACCCGCAGGATATGTTTAGTGAACTTAAATATACAATAGAGCACAGTAGAAACTATTGCATGAGGTATACAAAACAATTAAATGATCAGAAAAATGGATTTAAAAGTAGCTTTATAACTAAATAATATATACATTTACATATGATTTTCTTTGGCTCGATTTGCTATTTTTTGAATGATGCATCTGCAGTTTTGTTTTTGCATTCTATTTATTTGATATTTTTCATATTTTTTCTGCATGATGCTACTATTCCATTTCAATAGAATGTAATGTATCCAAGGAGTACTGGAGAACTTTTTAGTTAACTCTGGCACATTTACTATTATGTTTTTCTTTTAAAATACACTATACATGTTCAATAAACAGGGAAAAGAAACAAACGACTTGTTGTCTTTGCTTTGACAACAAACTGTTTAGTTTGTCTCAAATTGCGGTGGAAACTCCCACATCCAGCTCCTGCAGCCCAGCGTTTCCAAACCTTTGCAGTTTGTAATTACTTGAGAATCCTTGTCCTCAAGGTGTTATTTGATCTGTTCCTGTGTATGAATACTCACACTCAGAGTTGTCAGGTCATCATCAGCCTCAATGACATCCTGGATTGTTCTACCAACAGAACTGATGACACGGTCAACGACATGCACAACTCCATTGGTGGCAACCTGGTTGCCGTGGATAATCCTGGCACAGTTCACAGTCACCACCTGCACAAGTTTCATTGTTATACCAATAAAAAGCATTTTCAGTAAAACTGTGAAGGGACTGCTATGATGTACGGAAAGATAATACTCACCCCATTTGAATAATGGTTAATTTGGAGACCAAGGTCATTGTACATGGAGGTTAATGTCCTTCCATTCCTTAAATCTTTAGTTAGGAGGCGTTTGTTGACCATGTGATAATGCAGAGCATTGTACAAGTCATTGTTCACATTGCTGATGAGCGCACTCCTCGCTGTCTGTTAAGTGAGGAAAATATGATATTAAAACCTCGCAGACAGAGCAGATCCATTGCTTTATGTTTTTGTTCTTGACTCACTTCATCCAAAAGCTCCCAGGCCTCATTACTAGGGGCAAATAAGGTGAAGGATCCAGGCCCCTCAATCTCAGGCCTGAGTTTGGAAAGGTCAGCGTAATTTTGGGTTGAAGTGGCCTTAACCAAACCCAAGGTACCATACACATGGTCAATTGGGGCCACTAAGAAAGACATTTACAATAAGCATTATCAGATGCCAGCTTGTCTTTCTTAAAATATAAATAAGACATGTTTGAAACCTTTGTGGCTTTAAAAGAAAGACTCTAGATGTGTTCCCAGTATGCTACAGCATCCAGCTCAACTGCGTTTGGTCTAGTTTTAAAAAACAACACACACACACATATAGCTGCTGTACATTTGGAGTACATGGCCTCATCTAACTTTTATACACTGACTATATTATGGCTCCTAACACTGTACCTGCAGGGCAACCAGGCATGCCTTTCAGCTTCATGTATCCAGGGCAGCATTCATAAAGCACCATCCTGCAAAACACACGGAACACACACTTTTGTGAATGTTGCCTCAAAAAAGTAGGAAATCCTTTGAAATACTGTTTTCAAGTCTTTATTCAACATAATTGTGGAAGGGATTTATGTTTTTGGGCTGAATCATCATCTATCTTTGGTCTTGTCTATACTGTGGTTCCAGATGGTAGTCATTATTTGATAATTACACACCCAGACCATTTGATCTAACAGCATATGCCAAAACAAATACGAATGGAGCCTCTGGAGTATGCTACCATTACAGTAGTTGATTAGAAACTTTCTTCTTTTAAGTTAAACTTTTTCCACTCTTCTTGACACTTTGTTAATCTAAGACACATTTTGGCCTAGAAAAACTACAGTGTAACTAGAACTTTTAGGAAATTTTGGTTGGCACAAGGAACATTAAAAGGGTTTTATGGTCTGTATGAACACCCCTGAGAGACAACATTATCCAATCGTCACCAGTTTTAGAATTGCACAGTATTTTATGATTGAATGATCACTGCGATTTCTCTTTAGATGAATTAGGAGTGAATCCATTTTTACAATGTGAGAAGCAGTGAGTTCTCTCCATTTATTTTGAATGGTACAGGACACCGTAGCCTGAGGAGGAGAGTAACATTCAAAAGGTAGGTTCTAGGTTACTGTATCCCTTGCATCAGCAAGTTTCAACATGTTGGAACTGTTGCATTGTTTCCAGCTGCAAGACCAGATATATGGAAATTTACGTAACATTTCTACTACAATAATAAAACTCGCGAAAGATATATGAACCATAGATGTTCCTACTGTATTAGGAATAAACTATTTCAGATGTGCCAGGAGTTGGGTGGGGAGCTCATTACTCTAGACAGTGGAGTTTTTAAGGTTATAAAACTCAAACAGGGAGGCTGCTTCTCCCCACATCACCTCAACCTTATTGAAATTGTCATGACAAATACTAAGAACATTATCAAGTCAGGATTTAACAAATTGAGTACTCAGGAAGGCCACAGACAAGAAGTAGTTGTGTGTGAGAATGAACAGGCACGAAAGAAAAGGAGGATCTGTACACCAGGAAAAGCTCTGCATGTACAGTATGTCATATATTGTTCATGTGGATATCATTATTAAGGACTCTAGGTGATGAGCATAGCAAAAATGTAATACATGTAAGAGAAACCTTATGTTATAGCCAGCAATCATTGGAAATTGATGACTAAGCATTGAGAATTCGGGTTAAAAGAGACGAATTCAAGCAGAGACTTTTTTCCCTTTTTGCAGAGTTACTCATAGTTGTTAACCGCTATTGATGTCTCATACATCAGACTGAGGCTTCTGGGTCACAGTTAACTGCACCCCTTCAACAGCTGTATTTGAATCGAAGTTGAATGGATTTGGAGGGAATGAGATGAGATCACACTAACCCCATTGGGGCAGAGTCAGCAAAACCCTTGCTACATTCTGTGTCATCCCACACAGAAGGTTTGGAGTTGGAAACGTTTGTCAGCATCTTTTTCAAGCTAACTTTTTCAAACACAATTTAAGCTATATGTGGTTTTATTCCAATTCAACCCATCACTAACGGCAATCAGGAGCTTGTTTGTACAAAAGTTCCTTGGAGACAGAGTTGCTCTGGAAGCATTCGAGTTCTCATTTGTTCAGATTAAACCTCAGTGGTTTAAGTTACCCTGAGGATCAAGTGTCAGAAACTACTGTAAAACATGACATTAAAGGCATAAAATCATCTTGGTCAGTGAATCAGCCAGAATATTTTGATGTGTTAATGATGGTAATGCTTCTGGTGCAGGAGGAGAGCGATTATGTTGTATATTATACACAAACTACCTTTTCTGAAAATTAAAGTTATGCCATGTCCATATAAAATATGTGTGTAGTCCTTATCAGTGTAAAAAAAAAATGTGGACAGAAAGGAAAGGTATGTATGACTTCACTTTGGCCCAGCTGTCTTTTGATTGATCCCACTCTCAGACTCCAATTGCAGCAGATAAAACATTTTGGCTGAGCATTGTGCACTTACTATGAAGAACCTTGAATGTGTGTGTGTGTGTGTGTGTGTGTGTGTGTGTGTGTGTGTGTGTGTGTGTGTGTGTGTGTGTGTGTGTGTGTGTGTGTGTGTGTGTGTGTGTCTTTGTGTAAGAGAGGGATTGTGTAAAGTAACCATTGCTTCAACTCATGTTTAATGTAAAAATGCTGAGAGGACTGGAACAATAAGAAATGATTGGGTGAAACAATTTTCCATTCCGGACTAGTCAACAGTTTGCAGCCACATCATATACTGGAATCAGTGGTTCACCACTCTGGTTTCCAATGAGGACCATTCTTCCTTGGTTATATGCAAACCCTGAATTTCAGTTTTTATGATTGAATGTGACAATCTTTAATTCAAAGTATTCAGAGCTCCATCGGTAAAGGTGGATTTAATTAAGCTTGAATCAACACTTACGCTTTCTTTCCACAAATGGCCCTCTTGTACCAGTTACGACAAGTGCTAAAGTACTTTTTCTTGGTCCCCATAACTTGCTGGAGTGCACAGACATTGGGTCTGATGAGAATTGGAGAGAAAAGGAGATGAAGAATAAATCACCATGAATAAGATCCTACATAAATTCTGAAACAATTCACATTCAAATTATTATAACAAAAGGCCTTTGGTAGAACAAGACTCAACAATAAATAAAAATAAATATTTGGCCACTAGCTATGCTGCTTCTGAAACCAGACAGTTGAAAAATGAATAATGACATGCACACCTAATGGATATGAAATTAGTGCCACATCTGAACAGTTTACGTTTGTGAATCAACTTTGAAAGCATAGCACATTTTGTATACAGTAAAAAGACAAAAATATGCTGGCATGATAAGAACTGCTATGCTTGTTAGGCTCAAGGCTCAAGACAATTGAATGCAAAATTAAATTAAATCAAGTTAAATTTTTAAAAAAGAATGAAAGATATTGATAAACTTACCCTTCTTTCCTTGCCCTGATACGGCTGTGGGCGACTATTTTGTCATAAGCTGAAGAATCAGCCTTGTCGAATGAGGAGAGCACAAAGAGAGCAAAGACCACTATAAACAGGAGCTTCATGCTTGATTTCCTGACTTGCCCTTCCAGGCTCGGAGTGATGGGACAAGACTCAAAGTGGGAGTTTATATAGCCTTGCACAAGTCTCATCCTCCAGTCAAGGAGGATGGCAACATTTCATGCATTCATGGGCTAAAATGGCTTCATCATTTTAGGCAAGAGGAATTATCATGAGTTGCATTTAGTGAATTCTCTTATATATATTTTTAAAACATTTATAGTGGGCCATTTTAACAGCCAACACTACATTTGCATGTTTTTTTGTTTGTCATTTCTTTTTCATAAATGTTTAAAGGTGTACACATTTTTGATGCATTTCCCACAAACTGATATGTAAAAACAACATTGTTTATTTAACTTGTTTTAAGAACATTCTATAAAGTCACATTTTAACTCTGTCACAGAGAAAGTTCTGTCACTAACAGCTGATTACATTGAAAAAGAGTCAAATTATCTGCACCCATCAGCACAAGTTCTTTTTAATAATTAAAGATTTCAGTGTTCAATATTCTGTAGGTAAATATACTTTTGAGTGCACTGCTTCAAAATAGCTCAGTCCACCTATTTTAATGTTCTGAGGCTGAGTGCTACAAACCATACGATGGAATAGAAAGTCCACTAATTGAAAATTATTACATTTCTGCCTTGAATAAAAAAAAAAACACTGATTCAATACATTTTATTAGGATGTAGTTTGCTCCATCTAGTGTTCGGAGTGAGTCCCACATCATCACAGCTTCACATGGATATTTTCACAAACTAATTTTTACATTGGAGAGGGAATGAACACTGACATGAATCATTATTTGAATTATGACAGGCTTCATGTCGAGCTAAGAATCAGATGGCTCAATCAAAACATCCCAACTTTGATGTGTGTGTTTAAGTTTTGGAAGTTTGCATTATTTCTTTTGTAAATCCTAAAACGTTTGCTTGTTTTCTAACTAAATTAAGCTGGATAAATACTTTAATCATATTGTTGAATATATTCTCATTGGACTCACACCAGCTTTTTAAAAATGGTGTGTTACATTCATTGACCACATATGAAACTGTGTGATTTTGTTTGTGTTATTCGAACATGATCGGTTAAAATGTTGTTAAGCTATAGCAGTGGGTTTGTTACTCACAGTACACCAAGTGCCATCATTTATTCTGCCACATGATGTCCATCCTTCATCCATCCAGCTAGACAGACGTTAACAAATGTGAGCAGGAAAGTAATGAAAGGAAGTTAAGTAAATGGATTGTGAAAAAGGGAAGAAGACACAGGCAGGATCCAGTCCTGCAACACAGATGTAGGAGTGAAAACCAGAAGGCTTGCTTGTTTATGTCCATGCTTAACCAGTAAGCGTGAAAGAAGGACATTTAAATATACCAAAGAATTAACCACTCATCAAGCCACACGTTCCATAAAAAGATGAAACTTTAAAGGCAGCGAGGCTCGTATGAACTCGGACCAAGGTTTTTGGAAAAGCAGTATAACTCATAAAATCCCAGCCCAGGCTTTTATCTCTTTTTAAATCCCAAAGACTGGAATACATTAATTTAACAATCCAAACATTCCAAAGAGCAGCCAATTTTCAAAATAAATACTCTTTACTGATTTGCATGGGGAGATAATGGCGCTCACCAAAGTGATGATTAAATGCAGCATGGCTTTTATAGACACAAAAATTGCACACGTCATAAAGAACAGATAAATGAAGTTTTAGTCTCAAGTTCTCTTTTTGTATCTTGCTAGAAACTCATTTTAAGTGGGAAATAAAGGGGAAAAGGTTTAACATAAACGTAAATTGAGTGAGCTCTTCAGTAGTACCTGAAGAGTAGTAATACCTAACCTATGAAGGTATTAAATTGAATACTCTTCCCCAAATTGATTCGGGTTAAGTGCCTGATGAGGTGTCCATCGTCAGAATATAATGGACGATGCGGAGGCCAGTCTGACGTTCAGGAGGGAATCCTTGAATATGGAAACCTTTAAGGTTTCCATTCTCCTGCTTACCTGTATACCACGACCACTTACCAAAGAAAACAATGAAGGCTATTACTTTATATTTACATGTGTTCCACAGTCAAAATTTAGAGGATTTCACAAGTTATAATTTTATTTCTCTCTTTGACACCTCGATCAATGACGTTCCTGTGCAATGGAAATATTACTTATTACCCCATTAAATAGGACAAACCTCCAAACTTTAATTTCATTGTGCAATCCAGTGTTGTGAGAGGACAAATAAACTAAGTTGAATCACATGCTTGTCACTAGATGGTGCATAATGTCTGACTAATAGCAATGCCTACAACAAGTTTTTGTAACCACAGAATAACCAAATGATAGATGGAGCTGGAAATAGCCTAACATAATCAGTATATAGAGTTAAATTACAAAACTGGAAATGCTCCTGAATTTAACAATTCAAGTTCATTTAATAATTGCCTCGTCTTGTCCCAGCTCACGTCTTCCCCCTACTCATCAGCCCTGCAGTTACTTGAACTTCCATGCCCACCTGCTTAACTGCCCTCATTCTCCTTATCATTCCTCCAAACATGTACCCAGCCCATTTTTTTGTTCACTCCTTATCAGTTTATCCTATTTTATGCATTTGTATTTGAGTGTCTGTTATCCTTGTGTTTAACTGGACGTGTGCCACCTGCATGTCTGTTACATGTGTTCCTGCCTCTCTGCCCACTGGCACACCGGTCTGCCTACCTGCATCTGCCTGGAAGCTATTTCTTCAATCACTCACTGCTGTCATCATGCTGCCTCCTGTGCCGTCATTTGTCCATGATGCCCTCTAAAACTATACCCATGCCATAGAATCTGTCCATGATAATGGTGGGTTTGCAGAAAAATATCCTTGAAGGCATAATGAGCCTATGCAGAGTCATATTAGTATATTAATGGATCATTATGAGTGATACAATAACATGTAAGTGGCATTTGGATGTTGCTGGTCAATATGGAGCTAGATTTAATACATTTATATTCTTCTGGGCAGTTTTATTTATAGCAATGTATCATATTCATATGTTTTGTAGCCTAAAAAGTATGAAATAGGCATAAAATAGACATACTCAAGTGAGGTACAGTATCACAACATTGTACAGATCTTAAATGAATTAATTCACTGTTGTCACATTCTGTCACTGTTCTTTAGTTGTGAGAGCAAACTGAAATTATGTTATGAAGTACAGCAATATGGCCAAGTTGTTGTAGAAGGTTATGTGAAAGCCTCCTGCTTACTGGAATAGATGTAACAATTAATTTACAGTTCATAGGAAAGGCAGAAACATCTGATCACTCTGGTAAAATATAGCTTTTATTATGCAAATAAGATTGCAACAGAGCCTTGAGTAATGCGTCTCCTCTGTCAGGTCGTACAGTACAAGAGAAAAATCCCCCAGAAAGAGGAAGTCCATGTAAATGCTGCATCTAATGCACCATGTCAGAAGACTCATTGTATGCACAGTGAGAAAAAAAGGTGATAACTAATTATTGAAATCTACTTATCCAGTGGAAATGAGATTACACCCAGCTGAGTGGGGTGCAACATGTTGTGTTGCAAATGAGTCCAAAAAAGTCAGAAACAAAAAAATATTTTATTTTATTTTATTTTTTATTTTTTATCTCTGACAAATTTCAGCTAGATTGCACTGCATTCCTCTTCTGCTCCAACAACAGAATTAGTTACATTTTCCATCCAAACCCCAAACAGATAAGCATGTTAATAGAGGAGGAAAAGAGAAGTCGATCCAAAGCCTGGTGCTGCTATTCAGCTGAATAATTTGTTCAAATTAAAAACAAAATTTGCTCAGGTATTACAGACAAATAAAATTGTGTTTACTTGGTGTTAGTTTTGTTGAGCTTTTTCAGTATATTTTATTTAGTAAAAAAAAAAAAAAAGAGTAATACTAAATCCATTAGACACAAGAGATTTAAGATATCACAGTAGAGGTACAGTTCAAGGTGGGTTTGGATAGGAGGCAGCAGGGTGTCAGGGCTCTTTGGTATGAAATGCTGGAGATAAAATATTTTTACTAACTTGGTTCACAACTCAGTACTCACTGAGGTCAGGCCTCACCCAGTTTTGTTGTATACCAGGTCTTCTATGACAGAGAATGGATGTATGTAATATATTGTCGTATAACATTATTAATATGCTCTTATAAACATTACAGGATTTTCATTTAAACAGAGTATTTTATTAGTACTGACTACCACGAGAGAATTTGTTTAACTCAATAAACTATTTTAAAAATGGTAGATGGATGAATGAAAACACTTGATTGACATCTTTGACTTGCAGACACAAATTATTTCTTATATGTTTTTGGCCCATTCTTCACTTCCTTGGCCTGCTCCTTACAAGAATGTTCAATCTCCTGAAAACCCTTCTCCACTCTCTGTAAGACTTCAACGATCCCTTTCTAAATTTGAAGTTGTTCTCGGTTTTGTCCAGCAGATCCGACCTTATCTTCCTCTGACACTGAATATATTTCATCGCATGTCTGAGAGGGGAGTCTGCCCTGTCTCTGGAGGAGCCCAGCATCCGAGACATCATTTGATTGCATATTTTGAGGCTGTACTCCTGTACTGGACAGAACAACAGAACCACTGGCTTGCCTGTCAGAGAAAAACAAACTGGTGCTGTTGGTAGCTCCGCTCTGCAAGGTGGTGGTCACATTAACCACACTCAGCTTCTCTTGAGGCTCATCGATGGGAAATTTTGGAGAATATTTGAATGAATTTCCAGGGTAAGCCAAGGTGGAGCTTGCAACTTTACCCGTGACCCCACCTTGCATTTTACCCTTCATCATTCCCAGGACTTCATAGCGGAAGCTGGAGATATCCTGCTTAAGCTCCTGTTTATAATTGATAAGTAGAGATTAAAAAACAGCAGAAATTTAAAAAAAACAACAACATGTAATTGAAATTCACATACTGAATAATTGCATAGTACCTTGAAATTCTCCTCTGTCAAGCCTCCCTCTGTCTTGGCATCTCTGATCATTGCGGCCACGTACCGCTTCACAAGGTTCCTCAAAACCTCCTTTAAAAGATATACATCATTTTAAAAAGCAAACCTGGATACATTTTTAGTTGAAAAAATGCCTAAGTAAAGAATTTGAAACTTTACAGTATATTGTGGAAAACAAATTATTACCTGATACTCGTAGTTTGATCTTACATTTTCAGCTGCTCGTCTCTACAAAAAAAAAAAGTCTGTTAATGAAGCGACAAATGATTTCTGTTTGCAATGGTAGGTTGAATTGTTTTTCTTTATGTGTCCTTTCTCAATAAAATGCCTTATAATCAACATAGTGACTAATTAATTTCTGAAGACAACATGGCAGGAATGAAAAATATCTACAATGAAATGGTGCAACCCAGATCAGATTAAATCTTTGGAAACTCCTTACCCCCAATGTTTCAAAGGTTTCAAGCCTTTTTGTGCATGATTTCTTAAAGAAATGCATCTTTATCCACCCAATTAGGAAATAAACAGACTTTGGGCTGGGTATTATATTGAATGGTGATGGCAATGTCCCCCCTTCTTCAAAATAGCTCATCCATAATTTTGTTCTTGCAAATTTCCACTCTATATCAGCATGGTCCTGAAACGCAAAACAAACAGCAATTAATCAAAACCGTAGAAAAAGTGCTCCAAGATAAATTAGTGTGGCAGTAGAACTATAAAATAGGTAAGCTGCTTCACCACTCACAGCAATGTGCTGGTAGGAGTTGTTCATCATGGCAATTAGCATGTTCAGAAGCACTACCAGGGAGATGATGTTGTATGTGCCAAACATGGTACTGCCCACAAACTCAGTGAATTCATGGTCTGGCTCCACATTGGTTACATAGAGAGAGATCAGGCCAAATATAGACCAAAATAATGACTGCAGTGTCTCGAACAGCCTGAAAAGCAAAAAACATAAATCACATAATGCGCTAGTTAAAAACAAACATATTAATTATTAGAATTGCAAATTTGTCAGGGACAATTTATTCAAGAACTTGCGTTGAGAAGGCGTTGTTTTGCTTGTTACAGCGAATACCCTTGCAATTATTGGTTTGATCCGTTTCATAATAAAAGTACAGCTGGTTGAGGCCATTGGCAAAGGCTAGCAACACTAGACAGTAGATGAAGAGGAACTTAAGGATGTCCAGCAGCATGCGGCCCAGTGATATCTGTAAGGGGCCCAGATGGGAGTTGGCAGTGAAAAGGCAGATGAGGCGCAAGGAGCTGAAGATGTTGGCTATCGCAAATAGTGCCTCTGCCACCAAAGTTGGGTGCCACATTTCCCAGGTTCCTCTGGGTTTTTGCCCACTGTACTGTAAAAAAAAGAAGAAAAAAAAGAAAAGGAGAATGATTTGACTTTCCTACTGAAATCAAATAGTATTTTTATTCTCCACTTGAAATATTTTTTTTGTTGTTTTTGTTTAAATAAGAAAACCTGCTACAATATTGGATGGACTGTGCAGATAAGAATAGAGTTGAATCTGTGCACTGTAAGATGTACAGTACCTTTGTATAGGCAACAATCTTCAGCGAAATGGTTGCAAGATACAAGGAATTCATTATGAAGTCCATTAAATTCCACCAATCATCTATGTAATCTTGGAAACCACTTGCCCACATCTGTTTGATCTCAGTCCATATAAAGCCTTGGAGAGATGAACAAACAACAGAGATCATTTATCATTGTTACATCATCACTTGGACAGTAAAGTGTTGTTATCTTATCTTATCTTATCTGTCTTGTCTTGTCTTGTCTTGTCTTGTCTTGTCGTATCTTATCTTATCTTAACCAGTACACAGATAGTATGTTAGCATATATAAGATTATGGTCAGAGTAATCACTTTAGTCTGACTTTCTTCAAATGAGTGTGACTACAGTGTACAGATGAAAAGCAATACATAACACAATGTCACAATATCAGTGTATGTTCATGTGTGTGTTCGTTGTTACCAAGCACCCAGGGCAGGATCATCCATTCCACAGTGGTGGGTGGTGGGCCCTGAAAGTTCGGCTTCGGAGACGCTATATGCTGTGAGGCCAAGAAGAGTAGAAAGAGGAAGGTCAGGTAGGAAGCAGTGTGACAGATGAACTTGATGAAAGGCTTACGGATGAACAAGCCATAGCGACTCTTTGGGGAGATCACATAGAGGATGGATAAGAGTGGGAAGAGGAGGCCGATGAAGATACACGTGATGAATTTTCCAGCCCAATGACGCCTCCTCCAGCCTGGGAACTCATCATACCACCGAGAGGCCAGCAGCTGCTGACAGTTGGGCTGAGCAACAAACTGAAAGAAGGAGAGCGACAATGAAAGACATGTAAAATAATCTTAAAGTCTCCTTTATTTGACACTGGATGAATCAGATCTAAAGTGTGCACAGAAACAAAACAAACAAAAACTTAAGTCAGTAAAGACTAAGAGGCTCATTCTAATGTCAGTATCAGTAGTAGTATCATCCCAATGTCCCATGTTGTCATGTGAAATTTCAACTGCGCCATTGGTTGTATTAGAACTATCTTGTTATGCACTAAGAGATTAGTCCCATGTTAGTTTTATGAGGTCAAAATTGCTAGTATTAAAAGCTCTGTTTCTTAGTGGTCCTCAACATACTGAGCCTGTCTGTCCCTTACATGAGGCTCAACGGGACATGAACAACCTTCCTGATGTCGAAAAACTATCCTACATGAAACCTAAATAACCCCTGTCACTAAGGATGTCCAACAAGCATATGTAAAATGATTCTCAGTTGCTGAAACAGCAATCCATCCCAAGTACACCACATGTCATTTTTGCAAATATCTGGACAATACCATAACATAACATTTTTCTCCCCCTGCAATCTCAAACTTGCCCAGGTATGATTACAAAAAATTGCAAAGCCACCTGTTGCTAATCCATAGCTAGGGCAACATTTATGGATGGAAAAAATTCAGCATTCTTTACCCCACTGGACATAAAGAGCACTTATCTAGCATCACAAGATTTGTAAAAACATGTGATACAATATCAATAAAAGACTTTAATCTTTCAAGCTTGCAAGACAAAAGTTTCAATATTTATGAAGTGGTTTCTAATCCTCTGTTAAGAAGTGGTTTTCATATCTGCTACCCATACACATTTTCTATGGCCCGTGAGATTTGATCTAAGCATCTGTTGGACATCTGGTGATGTTGATGGAAGTTAATTTCAACTTAACCAAGTTAGAGCCAAATGGACTCCCATTATGGTTCTATGGAATAGCATTAAAATGCGGGTGATGAGGTAATCTGTCAGTGCTGAATCTGACATCTTAAATGCTTCCTGTTTGTCCTTCTGAGATGTCGACTTGCCATAGCATGACTGGAGGCAAAGGATGGCATCTGGCAGGACCAGACTTTGTCTGAAGACATTTCTGAAAGGTGAAAATCACCCCATCCACATGTCACACTCTCCCCTTCAAAAACAAATATTAATTGTGTCCTAGGGCAGATTCATGCTGTTTATTGCCAATCAGTAAGCTAATTAATAACATCACATCATTTTATGTGAATATGTTCTCTATCGTTTCCTCCGAAAATAATTTAGCCCTATCCTGCAATGTTGGTAGATAACATGAGCAGTTCATTTCTCCTTGCATGCATGTAGATAGAATCACTACTCATACAGCAATACTAGAATATGTTTTGGTAATATAAAATAACACACTTTTGCCACAAATGTTGACATCCGGTGCTGGTGGTTTATGTAGTCCATTGACGTTGGGAAATCAGCAGAACAGCACAGTTTAACGATGTGTGTTATATTTCTGTTCCCTGCACAAATACACAACTGACAATGGCATGATATAGTACCATATACACACAATATACTATACTGGTTCACAACAGCCTCTCACTGGACTCTCAACTGTGCAGTTATGGATACAATGAACACTCCTACATTGATTTTACTTGCTGTACTTCCTACAGTTGAGTTATGTGGTGTCAGTTTAGGGGCATCTGGTGCACCAAGCCTTGTAGTGGCCCATTTTCCAATTTGATCCAAGTAATGGTCAGAGTTGGATCTTGATATTAAAAATATGCATCTCTCTCAGACTTTTTATTGGTGTGCTGAATTCAAGTCTTTTGAGATATTCGCTTAATGTTAACATTACAATGTTGTTTTTCCTTTTTATCCATAAATTGCGCCTTTTTTCAGGGCTGAGAATAAATTCCTCCAATGCATTTAGAAACTACTGAGCAACAGCAGAAACACGTTGTTGTTTTTTTTATGTCATGCCATCCTGTTCATATTAAATATCAAAGGCAAATTATGGGTCACACATCTTTGTTCACACTTTAGCCATCAAGAAAAATCATTTTTGTACAAATTAGTGGTTGTTGCCTTAGTGTTTACAAGTCAGAAAGTGTGGATGGTGAGACAGAGAACAACAATAGACACTACCATGCGTGTCTACCTCCAGCATTTATCACTACTTTACACCTCCTGAATGGATAAGATGTTATTCTGGACTTGTGGGATGGCATGTCATTCTTCCTGCAGTGCTGTGACAAGTTGTTCATGTGTTGCTGGAGCAGGATTTCTTCGTCTCACCCGGTGATCCGGAACATCCCACAGATGCTCTATTGGGTTGAGATCTGGTGAATATGCTGGCCAAGGAAGGACAGCGACATTGTTCTGGTCCAGGCATGCTACTCCTGACAGACATGAGCCACATGTGGTCTGACTTTGTCATGCATGAAGGTGATGCCTGATTGCTGTATCCTGGGAATGACATGTGGACCTAGGACTGTATTTCGCTAATGGATGGCTCTCAGTGTACCATAAATGTGGACAAGGTCTGACCGCCATCCATTAGCAGTGGCTCCCCACATCATGACATTACCACTTCCTGGATGTATGCAGTCCCCGTGACGATGATACAAATGCCAATGACCATCAGCTCTGTGCAAATTAAATCTGGACTTGTCACTAAATGTGATCTCCGTCCACTGGGCAATGTGCCATAATATCTGTAACATCTGTGCGGAAGCCGTGGCATCATCAGTTGTTTCAGTAGGAAATTAATTAGACCGAGGATTTTATTCCCTTAGCCAGGTCTTTTCAATCATGCAGAAAAAATTTTCACCAACACCATCATTTACTCTGAAATGCACCAATGACTGTTATTTATATGTTATGTCTAAATGATAGTTATTCATGATTTAACATGTTTTGGTTGTGAGTACTTAAAAAAGTCATTTCAGTGTATCACATGCTTGTTTGTTTCAGTAGATTAGGGCTAGTGAGAGGAAAATATTGGGTTTTTAAAATTATGCGTTTCTACTGTTGCTCAGTATATATGAAATAGCTACAAAATATGTTATTTTTTATTGCAAAAAAATAACAAAAGGCATTCATACTTTTGTGCAGTTGTTCTAACAAAATTCAGTGATTTTTCCTGATTCCTCGCTCCAGACTTTTTGGCTCAATATTCAACACAGCTACACAAGGCTTGCCTGAGAATTTGACTCATTCAAAAGTGATCACATTTCTTTTACAAAGCTCATGTCAAGTTTACAAGACAGTCAGAACTCACTGCAGATAAGTCAAGAAGAAATGAATACCAAACTCAAAAGCAATAAAGCAACCCAAGATGTTAAGGCTGACACATTTTATACTTCAAACAGTTCAAACAGGGACATTTTCATACTGTCTAGTGTTACTTTAAACATTTCTTAATTTTTTTAAATTCATGATGCAGCCTTCTGTCTAAAACTATATTGCTTTCATTATATTTTAATGTGTTCTTATTATAGCACATCTAGCACTGTATAGGACCAGGTTGTGTTTTTTATTACCATAAATTATTGTAAAAACGTTTGCCATGGAGACCAATTGTGCCACATACTGTAGAGTTTGTAATATTCACACTGATCTTTCCCCCTCACATTGCCAACTGTCTCATCAAAAGTCAAAACAGAAAAGAGAAAATGAATGAAAACACTCTTAAATACTCGAGGCCAGGACATAAACATAGAGGATGAACAGTGCACAGGTGGTATGAACATTTAAAACTGAAAAAAAAGATTAAGATAAAGATTAAAAAGTTTTAAGCGGTCTCATCAATGACTGGGACAAAAGACCAAAACTCTAAAAACAAAAGTCTGCACTCTATATTGTTGTCTGTTATGCAGGAACCACCAAAACAAACAAAACAAACCTGTCCTTTCTTTAAATGCAATACCACATTACATGGCAGAAGTAATGTAAAAAAGAAAGAAAAAAAAGATTTTTGTACACTTGTTAAATTAAGAGCTAAGGTTTCAAATTTTATATCCTGTATATTTTTATAATCCATAAACGTTTCGCTGTAATTATTATGTGTAAATGTTTAGGACCACTATTTCAATACAAATCACAGGCGTTATTTATCCAGTGAATAAATACTCTAAAGAAGATGATAAAAGACAGTAAAAGGTTCACTTTCTAATTAAAATATTATGAGTATGTATTTCAGGGAAATGGCCATCACTTATTCCATCATTATCCCCAATTATCCAATTGTCATGGGACTGTCTGAGAGAGCTACTGTAATGCATTGCTAAAAGCCAGCCTGACAATTACATGTTGATCTAAGTCCCCAAGGACATCTCCACCCATCTCAAGCCATTTACAGCTCATCTTGGCAATGTCCTTGTAATCCAGTCTGTGTTGTCCAATGAATTTAATTGTTATCCCTCACTGTACTTTTACTGCCATGCATTGTAAAACAAAGTCTTACCAAGACAAATCCTTGTGTGTTGCTTCTTTACTTGTGCTATCTTAGCACTGTGGGTCACAGGATTCATCTGACAAAAAGGTTATCATATAATCAATAAAGAGATTACCTCTTTCTGGCAGTATTTGATAGCCAGTTTCAGTCGGGCCAGATCATTGGTATTCTCATCCAGCAGAGGGTTGATGTCATCACGGTAGTTTAGGACTATTTCCAATTCTTTCGAGCTTCTGGTCTGGTCCAAGAGGTCCTTTGCAAACTGTTTACACATATGGGACAGCTCCTCGTACTCTGACTTGAACTCGTTCTCCACTGTGCTCAGCTCCTTCAGCTCCCAGCTGAGATGAAAAGCCGTGAGGAAAGGATCCTCGCTGGAGAGGGCGATGAGCGATGGGCTGGCAAGGGCCTTGTAGATGTTAAGACGAGAGCGTGAATGACGAAGGCCGTCCATGTCTAAACTGGACATGCACTCCACACAATTGCAGCGCACGGCATGTGGCTGTGGTATGGAAACACCTCGCTGCAGAAGCAGTTTGATGATCTCATAGTTGTTGGTGTGGGCTGCAAGGATGATTGGAGTGATGTCTGGCGTGAAGTCTGAAAACTGTTTGTCCAGCAGAATTGGTGGGACCTTCTCAGGAAACCAAGAGAGAGAGAAAACATAGAAATGAAGACACGTGAAAAAATTGCAGTCAAACATTATTTTATCAGATATTTTAGAAACAGAACACTGAACTGAAGAAACTAATTTGAATGGATCTAATTCCATCCTTCTTGAGTCTCTAACCATCTCGTCTAAGAGCGAACATGAAGCTAATGGCTTGTGGTTTAGTTGGCCCCCCAAACACCTTCCTGGTTGGAAGCAAGACGCTGTTTTTGTTTACACCACGTCCATTAGACAGAAGGGAGACAGAAGCATCAAAAAGTTTACAAAGATGTCAAGAATTTATTTGAAAGCAACTGGAAGCTTTATCGAAATAGTCTTATGTGCAAATGATGGACAAACATTTTATTACAAAATCTGTGGCTGAAAGATCAACAGCAGCACATCAAAGAGTATCAGTGCTGCAGCGGGGTTTGTTGTTGTTGTTTTTTTTTACAGAAAATAAGAGATGGATTCCTAGAATAAACACAGCCATGGCTAAAACTAAAAGACGGAGGAAAACACCTCTGTAAAGTTTTCATCCTCTGTGAAAGGCTTCTATAAGAGGTGACTGCATGAATAGAATACTGAAAAATATCACAACTACACTGCAAATTGTTCTGTACTTTAAAAACTTAGATCTGGAAACATGAGATAATTATCTTGTTTTGAAAATCATTGACTGTTTTTTTTTTAATCTAACCTATATTTCTAGACTAACCAATTTATTTTAAGAGTAAAATTATTTTTCTGCAATAGACAGATAATTACACTATTAAGCCATTTTCTTCTCAAATTCAGTGTTTATTTATTGTATTTTAGCTCCTCTTTTTTTTGCAGTGTGCTTCATAAGCCTCATCATGTTCAGTGACATGTATACAGTGAAGTAATCATAATTACATGGGCAGGTTGGTTCATATTCTTTTGCAGAAGCAAACAGGCTCAGAAAAAAGTGTTGTGAATGACGATCTGAACGCAAAAAAATTAAGCAGTGGCCTACCTGTGTTTCCCCACGTGGCTTCTTGTGGTTCAGCAGCAGCTCCACAGCCCCCACCACTTCTTTGCGGATCGCATGTAGCAGGGCATCACCCACATGTACATTATAGCTAAGCAGCAGGTCTGTTATCTCCAGGTTCTCATTCTCAATGGCAATGAGCAGGGCTGTGCGTCCCAGGGGGTCGATGCAGTCGATGTTGATCCTGAAGTAAATCTCAGCCTCCTCCAGGGCTTCTTTCACACTGGCATAGTCCCCCTTCTCAACAGCCCCCAGGTAGGCCCTCTCCAGGGCAGAGAGCTCCGATTCGGCCCGCACGATCCGCAGAGGGATGCGGTCTCTGTATGTGGAGTTGTCAGCTTTCCTGTAATACAGCTGTGACATTGCTGCTGGAGCATCACAGTCTCTGAGAACGGATGAGAAGAAGGAGAAATATGAGATCTAGTGTTCAGTGTTCCTTAATGTAGCCTATTAGACAAAATGGCAAACTGTACACCAATTTGAGCAATGCAGTGTCATTCAAAAACAAAACGAGAAAATTAACAATTACAAAAAATTAATGGTTTGTTTTTGCGAATATTTCGCCCAAAATTATAGCCTATTTTTCAGTTTTCCTGTAAAATATTTTAAAACACGTTAAGGTTCATCTGAGAAAGTCCTCCAGTACAAATCCGAATATAAAGCTTAATTTCCATAAGAAAGAAAACCATTAAAACAGCAGATATGACCGCAAGAGTCAACTTTCCGTTTGAAACACAATCACATACAGCCTGACCAAATCCACGACCAAAATAAAACAACAATAAAACTTTACCTTTGTGCTGACTCGACGGAGACCCCAGAAGCTGTGGCTGTCAGGGAGGAAACTTGCGTGGTTAGATCCTCATCTTATTACCAAAGTCTCCATGTCATCCTCTGCCCACCCCTTTCACTCCCTCGCCTGTCGGGGAATTTATGACATTACTGACCCGCACATTTCTCCGTAAAATAAACGCGTCGAATTAGGTGGGGAGAGCAGGTGACGTCCTCTTGGAAAAACTGCGCTCAAACTGCGCGCTTTCGCCCATCACCTTCTCTTTCCCATTACTGCCACAGCATAATAAGAGTTGAGGTGAGTATGCAGTATTCATTTGCTTTTGACTAATTAAAATCTTGAAGCCACTGTCAAACAGCTTATCTGTAAAGTTGGAAGTTGTCTGTAAAGTTATCTGTAAAGCTCATCAGTCTTAAGTTGGATAATGTGAGTCTGCATAGCTAAGAAACCTCTTGCATATTCATCTCTTTCTTCCACATAGGCAAGAAAGAAATAACCCATAAGTTCATGATCTTTCCTCCCTTGTGATACTTACATGTAAATCCCTATCGAGAAACATTTACTAATGATACTTGGAGCAAATGATGATTTTGTGCAGTGTTGCAGCTTTAACAAATAAAAAGTCATCAGACCAAATCTAGTGGCATTGATAATTTTTTCATACATATTAAATTGATTTACTGTAAATTCTTCTGTGATAACATTATTATGTCTAGAATGTTTTTGTTTCTAGGATTTGCACATTTCCAGCATTGTTCCGAATGTAACTGTTCACTTTCATCAGTTGTAAGAACATAATTCCAGTTCAATTCCATTCCAGTGGTTCATGATGTATGAATTATTGGTTCACGTTCAGTATTTGCTCCTTGTCTCCAATGACATTGCAATTACCATGTGCCAGACTGGAGAAATGTGTCTGCTTCTGTGTGATTTTGGCACTCCCTGTACTTGTGAGAGGACACTGTGCATGATAAAAAGCATTTCCCTCCCTCTGAATCTACAGAATCTCCCATTTACAGGACTTGTGGTCATTATTATTCTCACTGAAGCTATTATCTCATTACACTCATTGCAATCATCTGCACTGCCACCTGGTTTGTGCACTTTGTTAAGCAATTATGCCACCATGATCCTAACCAGCAGTACGATAAGAGAATATGTTCTGACAAGAAAAAAAAATTTTTATTGGACTTTTCTCACATTATGTATGCATTGTAAAACCTCTTTAAGCTTTATAAGTTGTGCATGGGCTATCATACTGTAGATTTACATGAACAGACTAAATGTCTCTAATTAGCACAATATGACAAAAGCACCCATTCTATTTTGTAAAGGGATTAAATGTAGGCTACACTTTTGTCACTCCTTGTTCTGTGGAAGGACAAAAGGATGAGATGTCAGCCCTGATTTGAAGTAAATAAAAAATAAAATCAGCTACAAGCTGAAGTGACAACATGTAAACAAAGTCCATGACAGGAAGGGGGCGAGTGGTTGACTGCCACCACATTAAGAGGTGTTGCAGGCTGTCAGATGGGATGAGCTGGGTCTGTTCAATGACCTGAATCTGACCTGACTATGGAGGCACACCTTTGCATGTTCCAACTGTGATCCATAAGCAGCATCCAGAGAAAGATGGTGAGATTTTTTCAAGATTTTAAAAGCATAGTGTTATGTATAAAGTGGATCTAAACTCCTATTACCATCCAAGGGGAAGAGGTGGACAACACTGAGGTCCTTTACAGAAGGGGACCGGGCAATCTGTTCTTTCTGAGAAGGCTCATATCATTCAATGTGTGTGTAGAAGATGTTTTATCAGTTGTGGCCAGTGTCCTCTTTTTTGCCAAGATGTGCTGGGGAGGAAATACCACCACTAGGAATGCTACTGGGCTTAACAAGCTCACGAAGAAACCTGGCTCTGTGGTTTGTGTTTAGCTTGATAATCTGGAGGTAGTTGTTGAGAAGAGGATAGAGAGGAAGTTGGACATTTTCGAGAAGCCCTTCCATCCTCTCTGTGCTGAGATGGTGAGGATGAGGAGTACTTCAGTAACAGACTCCTCCCTCCTCAGTGCACCACGGTGCCTTGGCTTGTCTTTTGTACCAGTAGCCATCAGACACTTGACCTCCCACCTATGAGCCTTAATACAATTGGTTATTTATTAATTACAATGTGCATGTGTGCATATGGTTGTAAATTCCACCTGTATTTTTTATACTATTTTATTCTTTTATTCTATGAGCATGCCCCTCCAATCTGTGACTATATGTATTTCTCTTGGCAAGTGAATGGTAATGTCAGACTCAGTCTTTTAAGCAGATACGACAAGCATAACTTTTAACTCTTAGTTTGGTTAGTTATTATCATCTGACAATAAATTTGTAGCTCCATGTTAAATTCCCCTGAAAGTGATCACATACCGCCAGAGTTCTTTCAAGTTTGCGTGTGACGTGACATAAAGTACAAAGTGAAAACTTTACGGCACTCTGATTGTGGCAATTGAGAGAAGTTATATTGCACAAAAATGGACATCTGAGGAGAAGAGGATGATGTTGTTGTTTCACCACAAATGAAAATTTGTAAGCTTCTTGGCATTAATTATACATAAAGGCTTCCTGCTTCTGTGCTCTTGCAGCTGTGGCTCAGTTTGAAATGGCCCTACTTAAAGTTAACATATTTATTTTTTATGTCAATCACAGACAATTTTGGAAAGTTAATTAGGCAGTTCAGAGCAGCAGTTTTTTCTTCTGAGGTAATTTTCCTTGAGATTATTCATTAAATTTGTCTACTTTTATTTAATATAAGTTTGTTTTAATCAACTGGGAGAATACACCTAAAGAGTATGTATAGTTACTTTGCCATATGTTTGGAACAGTAACAGAAGTACCAAAGTAAGACTGCTCTCATTAATAGTAATATGAGGCATTCACAATCTCATTCATTAAAGGCAAATCGATTTTTTTCATTTGACATTGTTTTCATACCAGAATTATATCTTTTGAGGGGCATATTTTATGTTCACCATAAAACATGCCATATCTTTCCTTTCAGGCCCTTATTGCTTTTCAGTATCACAGAGCACAGTTGACACAGCTGCTGTGAAATTATTTGCCCCAAGAAACATCAAGCCTTTTTTTTACTTTTCAGCTGAAATATGAGGGCCCTCATGTGACCATCTTTCACATATTGCCTGTTATATGTGAGTTTCCTGGTTGAATTGCCTGCCATGTCAAATTAAGTTAAGGTCAATATGATCAGCTCTTATACAGTAATTTTATTTTGGCAGTGGAATATGGCAGGGGGGGAGCTGTTGATAGACAGAGTAGACACCAGACTGCAGAATGTGAACTGTGATGCTAAGTATTTCCTTTTGCAATGCATCACGTGTTTTATACTAAAGCACTATTTGTCTCCAACCAGGCAGCTAGCTGTCAGCAAATCCACAGCCAAAAACATTTCAAATGCACAATACAAGCAACATTCTATCCAAACGTGGAATGAGACCAATGATAGGGATTGATTGACAGTTTTTTCATTTACTGTATATCTATTCGCTCTGGGCAACAACAACTTTTTCTAAGCTATTGTTTCTACTGTTAACAACAGTAATAGTAACACAACAGTTTTTAAAAAGTAGCTATTTTTTAGACATACTCTTCTATTCTATATCTGCAGAATCAAAAGTTGGATAGAATTTCAAATAATAACACTATAGTGAATTATTGAACTCACTTACCACTAGAGGGCAAGTAGATTTCTTTCTCCTGATGAGCCTCATCAGCTGCACAGCGTTTTAAGCCAGCAGACTGCTAATGACTTGAAGTTTTATGAATGTCTATCTGTCGTATCCACTCTTTGGTGGCAGCTCCTGAAAACTAGAAAAATCACTTCCATGTGAGGGGAAAACATTTCTTGGGAAATCTTCTGTTGAGTGAATTCCATAGACGCTATTTGAGAGGCATGTAAACTTCTGACAAAGGTTTATGTGCAGTGAGTGTTTGCAAATCTGGGCCAAATGTTTGCTAATGATATTGCCATAGATTATTTCCTCTGCCCTAGTTCCTGGCATGATGTTAACTGCTTTCCCTTTTCGTAAGTATCTAATGGCTCTCGTAGTGCCATTGCCATTGTGCCAACACTTGGTGTTTGTAACTTTAATCTGTTTTTAATGATGAAAACCGAGGTGCATGTAAAATGCATGATTTCTTATTAGTCTTTTAAAAAAAATCAGGTTTCAGATATACACAGTGCCAGCATTATGATTTAATATTGATCTGTGAATTTCTGTTGTTATCTAAAATATCACATGTCTCACTAAGGTGAAGAGACAGTATGATTAATGATCATTTCTGACAACTGAGATAAAGTGTGTTTTTATAAACAATCCAGAGAATATTGCAGTTCTGAGTCTGAGTCTTGTCTGAGTTTTTTTTAATTCAATTCATCGTGTAAGCTCTTAACAAATAGCTTGCATACTTTCAGAGACAGATGTAAAATATTTAATATTTAATGGTGAAATCGATGCATTTAAAAAACATAGTGCATTATACATGACTGCGGTTTGCCTGCACAGGAGGGCATCAGTCTTTGCTGATTACGTGTGTTGAACACATTTGGCATTGCAGTCCAGCTCTCTGTCAATTAGAGGTACCATGTATCAGCCAGGCTATGACCCTGCTTCTAAAAAAGAACACTGATGCAATAGTCAAGCTAGCAGTAGAAATTCTAAGTCATTAGATGAGGTCTTGAACAAATTAGGCCTGCCAGTCTTTCAGCACTGAGGCAACACAGCAACAGTATATAGCTCGATGGACAGATCTGAACATTTTATCTAGAAGTATGGAATTATTGATAAATAAAGGTTAGTAGTGCCATATCTGACCGTTAGCTTTGTGTTAGCTTCTACTCAACAAACATAAAATTACAAATTCACAATGTATTCACCACAATAAAGTCAGACTTTTATTTCGCAAGTTTAATTAATGGGTTGGATTTATTTATTTTTTGAAACCGGGTGGATAACTGGGTTGTAAATAAATTTTGGATAATTGTTTACAAATGGTACATGATTTAAAAGAGGAGAAGTGAGAAGACTTCTTCTTTTCATTTTCACACATTGTTATCTTTGTTTTGTTTGTTCTCTTTATTTGTCTGTTTTTATTCCCATGTTTTTGAAATAAATAACTAAATTCAAATGACTGTATATTATGCTTCACTATTTGTCCAATAATTATACGTTGCTGTTGTCATAATAATACATTTATTATGCAAAACTCTATGCTACAAACTTTACAACACAATGTAAAATGTGATGTTGCCACCTTCTGGAAGTGACAGTGAAATATATGGTACATGATATACACAGTTGTTGGAATTTATGAAGTATCATACTTCAAATGTACATGTTTTGATTCTGTAGCATGCTTTCTGCCATACAAATAAATTAATTAATTCTGACGTTTCGAATTATCCGAATAAATGAATTATAGACATGCTCATTATTGTATCCAAATACCCTACTGGAATCCGTTGGAATATCTGAAGGTGCTGATGTGTGGAGGTCATAGGTTCTGTTTATGTCTGTCTGCAGGGATATTTACTAAGCTTAATAAGATCAGCGGCACCTCATCAGCTGACAAAAATGAGCAAGAGTTTGTCAGTTTGTGTGATGGTGCTTATTAGAGCTGTCAGCAGGGGAGGCCTGAGTGTGTGTCTGTGTGTGGTACTTGTGTATGTGCATGTGTGTTTGAATGAAATGCTGGAGGGTAGGGGGTTAAAAATCACTGTTAGGTCTCATAGCTAAAACTCATATCTATCAGGAAGCATAAAAGGCACCTTGTTATAACAGTTAACTCGAACAGATGACAGCTGACTTTGGCAACTTGGAGCAAATGGATTAAGTCAATTACAGTTTGGCAGGGCGACTTAGAAATAGTTGAGACATTCCCAAGAATATTGGAACAATAGGCACCAACATAGAGGCTGTCACTCTGAGGCAGTCACTTTCATTATGTCAGAGCAAATTTAACAAAATGTTCTTGGTTCTGTTCCCAAAAAAAACAAACAATCTTGATAATAACATTGATAATAGTGAAACACAACAGTCCAAGAGAAAGCACCTATGTCCTCACATGTGCAGGTGTGTGCTGCTCTTTAACAAGTTTCTAATGAATGCACTCGTCATATTCATCTAGATGATATTGTTGCTGACTTAGTCCCCAACTTTAGATCAGACAGAGCAGAGGCAGAATACATTCAGCTTCAACAGAGACTGGAAACTCAAAAGGCCTGTGACTCCCACCAGGTGAATTCCTGTTTCTCTTTCTTTTTGCACTTTATAAATGAGCACAGCCAGCAGGGTGGGCATAAATGTTAAGTCTCTCACTTTTAAAACTCATCAAGAGAAGGAAGGCCAGCAGGTTATGTGGCAGCAATCAGATTAAATTATGTTTTTTTTGTGTGTTTTTTTTTTTACCTCTAGGTGACCACAGCTCCACAGGAAGCACAAGATTTTCAGTTCTTAAGTTTTAAGTCACGGATGAATGATTAAATGTCTGCTGGTTGGCCTTTAATTGTGTCCTTAACTGCCTCCACATCAGTCAGGTTATTTGGAATATAAGGATGGCAGTTTTGACATTGCCCTGGTGTCCCTGTTGCTTTAGCCCTGTTAGAAGCTTGTGATCACAGCGTTACACATCATACTTCATTAAAATCTCTCCTTAACATGGTGTCCTTACAAGAGTGCAACAACATCAAGCAATTAACAGCTCACACAGACAGAAACCTTGATTCAGCACCAGTTTAGAGAGATTGTGTCTTATGCCACTTGGTTATTGGTTGTTGAACATAATAATAATAATAATAATCATAATAATAATAACTATTTGTATAGCACCTTTAAAAACAGAGTTTACAAAGTGCTTTGACAGACAAAGCAAAGGCAGAGCAAAACAATACAAAAGCAAAAGTACATAAAACAATAGGGATTGGCATTGAGAGAAGACAACAGTCAAAGGCAAAGCAAAATTAAGGGAAGAATTAAAAGATGGAGGGACAATGAATGTCCTTGAGAACAATAAAAAGACAATAAAAGGACTATAAAAAGGATCACATCACATAAAAATGGATACATTTTGAACATTCTTGGGACACCACCATCTGTCCTGGATAATATACAGAATTAGCATCCTCAAAACTAACATAATATCTTATAAACTCAGCATTTTCTACTTAAAAGAACATATATGGATTTCAGACATCACATTGCAGCCATTTAATCCCTACTATGTATGTTACATTGTTATTTTATACACATTTCTAGATAATCAAATGGAGAACAAGAATAAATCCTTGTTTGAATATGTTGGAATACAGGTAGACGGAATGGGCTTCAACAGACAATTATACCCTTTTATAATAACAACACACACACACACACACACACACACACACATTTGTGTCCCCATTCTTAGAACGCGTTCTTTTGCTTGTTTTTATTGTCCTTGGATTTCTATTAAATGTTAAAAGCATGCTGTAAATCAGCCTAACTTGGCTTGTTTTGTAAGCAGTATGATTGCTCTCGCCATACTTTATAGTCGTAATGCACAGGTCCACACACACCTGGGGAATTTAGGAGCACAAATAAAGAATATGATTAAACTTGACTGGTTCCGCAGCCTTTTTAGTTCTCTAGTATCCCAAGAGTAAAATAAACTGGGAAAGATGGATTTGGCTGCCAGGTGGCTGCAGCCACAACATGTGTGTTGTGTTTCCGTGGGTTTCACAATTTGCTTTGTGGGGAAGGACTTGAGAGTAGCCGCTGCGACCATTCAGTTTAAATCATGGAATGAATTGTCCAGACACAGAATTAATGAGCTAAAATAGCCATAATGACATCGGTGAGGTCAGGGTTGTATTATAATCCTAAAAGGTTCAAGCAATTGTCATAATCAAGTGATTAACAACACTGAGACAAACAGTAGGGTGAAACCAAGACAGATAACTATCAAAAGCATTAGCGAGAGGGATGCGGTCACATTGTGTAGGTAGACAAAGAGAGGTTATATTAATGACAATTTATTCTCTAGCTTTAATATGGCGGAAATCAGTTGGAATTTTTACATATGTATGTGATGGAAGTCCGGTGAGTTGAGGCAAGGAGTTCTTAAGCAGAAGTATTTATTGCAGCTTGATGCACATCAAGGGGAATTAAAGATCAGCAGAACATGTGTCAACAAATTAGCAGAAGTAGTTCCTTCCCCACATTTAAACCATCTTCCTGAGCAGGGCGTATGTAAGGCCCAAGTTCTTGCACTATGCATTTAACCTTCATATGTGCTTGATCTATTGGAAAAGTTAAACTAAAACATGGAAAACATATTTTACACCAGTCAGGTTGTTTCCTCTCTGCTCACATGCAGCGCTTTGTAAAATGGAGCCAGCTCTGTCAATCTGTGGAGTCGACCGCAGAGTGCAACACACTGTTCAAATTTGGATAAATTCAATAAATAAATAAGCTTAATAAAGACAGTATAAAAATATGCAAACAAAACATATTGTTCAGAGTTTGTTTGGCTGTAGATTTGGTCCATCCTTCAACATTGTCCAGTATGGATGTATCACTTTGAAGCAACTAGATGATGTATATCTCTGTTAACCAATCACAGTGCGACAATAACAATGGTGTCAGGGAATGAAAACGTTCAGTGGTGATTATGAGGCAGGGCGTTCACCTATAGGTCTATAAGTTAGCCCTGCTGTAAGAAACAGGCAAAACAGAATTATAAACACATCTAATATAGTTTCTTTAGTGTTTTCTTATATGTACTATTTCATTTAAGTGGTCACAGTCGTCACAAAAAATAAGTTTAAAAAAATTGGATCAGCTCCGGTACAAACAGCTTTATTGTCAGTATTCAGGTGTATCAAAAGCTTAAACAAATGAGGAATGTAAAACATTGTTATTCTGATAAACATAGTGTATAAATGGTCAACTCTTTACCATCTCACTCCAAACCTCAACTGCACCATATACAATAAATCACTCGCATTTAGGGATTGAAATTGGAATCCTCACTTCCTTTATAAACTAACTTTTCAGAAGAAATGGTCATTTACAATAAATTTGATTTAAATATGATATGACAGAATATCATCAAACTTCCTCTGGCCTCAAAAATAAGCCTGAAGGTTTGGGTATGATCCAATTCCCTCTCTGCCATCACTGCTGTCAGAATGCTCTATTCATCTTCTTTTTCATTTTCTCCTGTAACTAGGAGCTGTCAAGGCCTGGGGGCTTTGCCTTACAGTTTGCAAGGCTATATTTATAATTGGGCCCTGTCAATGATGTCCAGTGCAACTCAGCTACACAATTTGTTATGGCAGCTACTGTGTACCGATTTCAACACATGCCAACTGTGAGATGGTTTGTATGTCATAAATGCACAACCATAAGCAGGTGCAGACGCAAAGACTGCACGGACAACTTTGTGGATGGAATGAAAATTATCTAAAAGGGATCAGAGGAGATGGAGCACAATTGAGGTCAAATTCTTCCAGGCAATAAGGCTCTAGGGATGCTGCACACTGACAGTGAAGCATATGTAGGCCTATGTATGTACATCTAATGTATACAAAGGCTGTGTAGTCAATCAAACGGGAAGAACAGTTGTTTCTGTAGCTAGGTACAATGAATAACAAAGTTGTGTAAGAGAAATCTGATTTGTTTCCAATTGACTGGCATTTTAACTTAATGTGTAAACAGAACAAATACCTATAGGAGCCTAGAATGAGACAATATACATTTTGTGTTGATCGATCTCCTATCAGCATTATCTGGTGCCCACATGTCAAAATCAAACCTGAAAAAAAACGTTTGCTGAATTAACTTAATTATTTTTTAGTAATTTTAAACAATGTTTAAGATATTAACTAAATTTAGAGTTAAAAAAAATCACCTCTATTACTGTACATGTTTGTGGTCTGTGGAAGGAGTCTGCACCATGCTGCCCAGCTTCTAGCCAAAAAGACTAAAAGCAATATTTGCCTCCAGAACAAAGTGGCAGCATGTGTGCTTGTTTTATTAAAATTAAAATTAATTCAAAATAAATACCATTCAATAACACAATATAATCTATTAATATATTCCAGATCAAAACATGCAACATCTGCAAGGGGTCAGAATCTTCTTTTTTTTTTCCCGTGTACTTTAGTAACTGAGTCAATTCAACCTGCCTTGCTGTGCTGCACAAAGTCTGCATGGGTGTCCTCTTAATCGACACCGGTTCTCCAGATGAGTGGCAGCAGAGAGAGGCCGGATCATGACTGGGCCTGTCAGGAGTCAGAGGAGAATGCTCTGCTGTGGGAGACGTCTGACACATGTAGGACCTGTGTGATGACAGCAGCATATCAGTAAATAGGCCAATGTCACCAGAGGACTCCAACAAATACAACTTTGGATTCATACTTTAGAAGTGTACTGTGCCAAAAAAAATCCATCGGCTCTAGTGTGTATGACTGCAGACACAATATACCATCTCACAATTTCATGAAGCTACTGTAAGACTTCACTCAATTCCTTGTTCCTTGTAAAACCATTCACATTGATTCATACTGTAGAGGGGCTGTACATGCAGATCCTGTTTGACTGAAGACTTCTATGACAGACCAGGGTTGTTGTTTTTTTTAGGGAGATAAAAAGGAGGAAAATGTGCATAAGAGTTATGAGAGGTCTCTTGGTAACAAAGGGTGTGTAGAGCCACCTCAGCGCAAACCAGGAGAGGGAGACAAAGCTTTTCTCCTGTCAGTGAAAACTCATCCAGCTGTACTCTGAGAGCTTTCCCTTATTCATCATCTAATAGTCTGGAGTGAGTGAACACTTTGGATTAAAAACATGTATATTAATTGAATCAACCTCTTTCTGACAGAGACATTTGATCTGCTTTAGGCATAAATGTAATTCCCTTGTCATACTCCAAGGTTATAAATCTTGGTTTATTCCCAAAGATCACCATTATTCATTTATATTTATTTATCTTTCTTACCTTATTTAATCTGATCCACCCCAAACCACATCGCTTTGTCTGTCTAGAATGGCACAAGCCACATCCATTTACAACCTGACAAAGGCATTCCACTGGAGATATTGACCAATCGGCTGAGAGGTGGGCGTAACTCTCCTTACTCCGCCAAAGCAGGAGTATGAAGTTTAGGTTATCAGTGTGCTGCTGCTGTGAGAGAATGGTGCACCTTAGTGTCCTAAGATGCGTGATAGTATCCAACTCTGATTTTATATATTTGGAACTTTAACGGACGTGTTTAGTTCACAAGGGTGTATGTGCAAAGTTCAACGTGTCTTCTCCGTCTCATACTACAAATGGCTTGGATTATTTCCCCGCATCTGCACGGGACTGGCGCTGCTTGGGTTCTGCTTGCCGTGATTCTGACAGGTGATGCAGTCGCGCAGGTTTTTAACAACTATGGATTATCATATGCCTTGAGGTCCGAGCCGTCAGAGGACACAATATTGGTTGCCAATAATGGGATCCGCGTGCCCTTCGGGAGATCAGTGTTCATTGATCCCATCAACGATTTGGTTATCCAAGTTCAGCCCGGTGATAGATGCAGCATAACAGTCCTGGAAAACGATCCCCTGACTCAAAGGCCTGGACAGCTGTCTCCGAAAAAGTTTCCCTGTGAATTTGGCCCTTACGACGTGAAGTATTCTCATTTTGGTTCTAGGAGTCCTCCAAGGGACAGAGTAAGATTACAACTCAGGTATGACACCCAGACGGATACCATTATAATACCCTTTATGATTGAAGTGGAAGTCATTTTCACACAACTGGAAGTGCTAACCAAAAATATGCCACTCACAGTTGAGAAACTGCTCGGCACCAGCAACCCCATAGATGGAAGAATTTTAGAATTCACCTATGATAAAAGTGCACAGCAATGCAAAATAGTCTCTCTCTCCAGTGGCAGCGTGCTGCCAAGGTACGGACAACTTGTGGATGAGAGCAGCCTTGGAACAATGGTGGACTGTGATGGATTTATTAGGATGAACATCCGTTATCAGCACACTTTTGCCTTGAAGTCACCAAGCAGAGATTACATTCCAATGCTGGTAGAGTTGCATGATAAGGAAGGCAATTTGCTAAAGCAGGAATTTTTCCAAATTTTGGTGAGGATAAAGGAAGGAGAGGAGAACACAGCTCCCAAACCCAGCTTTGTTGCAATGATGATGATGGAAGTAGATCAGTTTGTAATGACAGCGATAACCATGGATATGCTGGCCGCGGAGGACGTTGAGTCTAATCCTGATGAATTAATTTTCAACATCACATCCACCCTGTCCTTTGAGGAGGGCTACATAGTCAGCACAGATGACAGGAATTTACCAATAACGTCATTTTACCAAGGAGACTTGAAAGACTTGAAAATCGCCTACAAACCTCCTGCTGTGGATTCACACACTGAGCGGATTTTCCAGATTGAGTTTGAGGTTGTGGACACAGAGGGGGCTGTGTCAGACCCTTTTGCATTCATGATTGTAGTTAAGCCTATGAACACATTGGCCCCTGTGGTGACCACGAATACTGGCCAGCTACTGTATGAGGGTCAGTCCAGGCCTCTGTCCAGTTCGCAGAATTTGGAAATCAGTGATGAGGACAATTTAGACAAAGTTAGAATCACTGTCATCGATGGGCTAAAGCATGGAGACTTAACTGTTCTGGGCTCAAGGAGGAAATTTTTCACGCCAGGTGACCTCGACGCTGGAATGGTCATTTATCAACATGATGGAAGTGACACATACAGTGATAATATTATTTTCAGAATGACAGATGGCACAAATGATGTGGAGTTTCTGTTTCCAATCACTGTTGTGCCAACCGATGATGAGCCTCCCATAATTAATGCAAACACTGGCTTGGTTTTATTTAAAAACCAAGTGATGCCAATCTCCTCGCTTATGCTCAGTGCAGCAGACATCGACTCAGAGGACTCTTCAATAAAATTCACAATATTGCCTCCCTTTTCCAAAATTGGGCAGGTGTTGCTGCGTCAGTCTGAGGCCCCAGAGGATCCTTCAACCTGGAAGTTTAATACACAGGATGAATTATATGAGAAAGTAGTGACGGAATGGCTGCAGCAGGATATTACTGATGGTAAACTGTTTTACAAACACATTGGCGCTCACAGCACCAGCACAGTCATGGATCAGTTTTTGTTTAAAGTTCAAGATGACAATGACCCACCAAACCAATCAGGTGAGAGCGCTTTCATTATCAAAATTCTCCCTGTTGATGACCTCCCACCAGAGCTGTACCCTGACACGACTCTGCAAATGACTGTGCATGAGTATCAGCTTACTTACTTCAGAAAGAAATTCCTCCGTTACACCGACCTGGACTCAGAGGACCGGGATCTAAAATACACAATCCTCCAACCGCCTACAGATACAGATGAGAACAGCCCTATTGCATTGGGAGCTCTGGTATTAACTGAAAAGCCAAACACTCAAATCACAACTTTCACTCAGGCACAAATTAACCACCATAAAATAGCTTACAAACCACCGGACCTTGAACTTGGAATCACCACTCGTGTTTTGCAGTTTAAGTTCACCGTGGAGGATGTTTCTGCAAATACTGTAGAAGGAGTTTTCACTATTTTTTTAAAGCCTGTGGACAACAAGCCACCTCAAATAACCAACTCTGGATTTACTATGCTCGAACGCGGCACACATATCATTACAAGTGCTGAGCTCGACACCTCAGACACAGACACAGACCGCAAGCAGATATCCTTTACTGTTACCCAGCTTCCAAAGCATGGCCACATTCAGTTTTCATTCATACATATGACAAAAGGAGACACTTTCAGCCTTGAGGATATTGGAAATGGCAGAATTTCATACATCCATAATGGGGATGAATCCACAGTCGATTCAATACAAATAGATGTCAGCGATGGGGTCCATGTTGTCCCAATTACTATAAAGATTAGCGTGAAGCCAATTGATGACGAAACTCCAACTATTAGTCTCCCACCTGGTACAATTGGCTCGTACATAGATGTGTTGGAAAATGAAGCAACAGAAATCACGACTAATGTCATTCAGGGAAGAGATGAGGACACGGATGACCTACGTTTGACATTCATTGTGGAGGACCCGCCATCATTAGGCGAAATTCTGGTGAAAGGTGTTCCATCAGACACATTCACCCAGGCTGACATTATTAACGGCTTTGTGGTCTATGCTCATACCAGTGGGGAGATAGGTTTGACCACAAAGGAGGATTTTTTCAATCTCACTTTGACAGACATGTCTGATGAGTGGACTGTTGGAGGAAATAAGGTCACAGGTGTTAGAGTGCATGTAACTATTCTCCCCCTGGACAGCCAGGCTCCCGAGGTCTTTGTGGGGCCACAGTTCACTGTTGTTGAGGGAGAGAAGAATGTAATTCAGATTCTTCATATAAGCACTGATGATGTCGACACCCCCAACGATGACCTCCTTTGTACAATTATTGTACAGCCGACTTCAGGGTACGTGGAAAATATCTCCCCAGCCTCAGGCTCAGAGAAATCCAGGTCTGGGACGGCTATTAGTGCTTTCACCATCAAGGACATCAGACAGAAACATATTTACTATGTTCAAAGCATTCACAAGGGACTGGAGCCGGTGGAGGATAGGTTTACATTCAGGTGCTCTGATGGAATCAATTTCTCTGAAAGGCACTTTTTCCCTATCTCAATTATCCCCTCTAATGATGAAATGCCAGAGATTTTCATGAGAGAGTTTGTCGTAATGGAAGGCATGAACATAGTCATCGACACCCCCATTCTGAATGGTGCTGATGCTGATCTCCCCTCTGATCAGCTCACATTCATTATTACCAAACCCCCCAAGCACGGGTTTATTCTCAATCAGCTCACTACTGGCACTGTCCCTGTCTCTAACTTCACCTTGGATCAAATCAGGGAGGCCTCCAGCATTGTGTATGAGCATGATGACTCAGAGACCACAGAGGACAGCTTCGATATTGTTCTCACAGATGGAAAGTTCAGTGTAGAGAAAACAGTAGTAGTTATGATTATACCTGTGGACGACGAGACTCCGAGGATGGCGATCAATGACGGTCTTGAAATTGAGATCGGTGACATTAAAGTCATAAACAGCAATGTTTTAAAAGCCACTGACCTGGACTCTGAGGACAGCGCGCTAACTTATATCATTCGCTATGGGCCTGGTCAGGGCCTTCTACAGAGGACAACGCCTGCAGGGACATTGCAAAACATCACAGTTGGAATGAACTTCACTCAGAACGAAGTGGATCAAGGTTTAATTGTATACATCCACAATGGGCAAGAGGGGATCCGTGACCTCATCAAATTCGATGTGACAGATGGAATCAACCCTTTGATCGACAGATACTTCTATGTCACAGTGGGTGGCATTGACATGGTTTTCCCAGATGTTATCAGTAAAGGTGTGTCCCTAAAAGAGGGTGGCAGGGTTACTCTGACTACAGACCTGCTCAGCACCAGCGACCTCAACAGCCCGGACGAACACTTGGTTTTCACAATCACCCGAGCTCCAATGAGAGGACACCTCGAGTGCACAGACACGCCTGGGATGCCCATCTCATCCTTCACACAGCTCCAACTGGCTGGCAACAAAATCTACTACATCCACACTGCAGACGATGAAGTGAAAATGGATAGCTTTGAATTTGAAGTGACCGATGGCTATAACCCCGTGTTCCGCACTTTCCGCGTTTCCATCAGTGACGTGGACAATAAAAAGCCTGTGGTTACAATACACGGCCTGGTGGTGACCGAGGGGGAGAATAAACTCATCACGCCTTTTGAGCTAACCGTGGAGGACAGAGACACCGTTGACCGCCTCTTGAAGTTCACAGTCACTCAAATCCCAGTTCATGGTCTCCTGCTCTTTAACAACACCCAGCCTGTCACCTCCTTCACAAAGCAGGACCTGAATGAAAACATGATCAGCTACAAGCATGATGGCACAGAGAGTGCAGAGGACAGCTTTTCTTTTACCGTCACTGATGGCACTCACACAGACTTCTACATCTTCCCTGACACAGTATTTGAGACTCGAAAGCCTCAAGTGATGAGGATTACTGTCCTCCCAGTGGATAACGGAGTACCGCAGATTGTGGTGAATAAGGGTGCCCCAACATTGCGGGTTCTTGAGACTGGCCACTTGGGATTTGTTATCACCAGTAAGACCCTTAAGGCAGTAGACAGAGACAGCATTCAAGATTCTGTGACCTTTAGGATTACAGTCGCCCCAGAACACGGTTACCTGATCAACCTCGGCAAAGGAAATGCCACCATCACCACCTTCACACAGGGTAAGAGCTGCAGTTCAAACGGCTTTACAATCCTGTGACATTCTGTTAGATTTCGAATGTGCTGCACTGACTCACATTTAAGACATTTAAGTTTTTAATTCTCTTAAGCCCATGCACTCTCAAACTCGTTATACATTTACTCACTCTGCTAGAGGTACTCCCATCTGATACCTGAAAAAATGCTGAGTTCAAATACGAAGGTTTTTGTATACACTCTAGAGACTGCTTGTTCACAGGGATGAAGTATATGAATACCTCAGGCTGACCAGAGCTCATTAGAGGAGCACACACAAATAGAGCCTAATATATCACACTTTGGGAGAGAACAGGCTGTGATTTGTACATTACCAGAGTCATAATTTTAAACACAACACAAAGGGTTAATGACATGATGATTGATAACGTGAATATGTGTGGGGGGGTTTTTGGAGAAGGGGGGTTGCAGCAGCAGCGTTCAGTCGATATGTGTGAATTCTCTGCTTTCATTTACTGAGTCACTGTTAGATGCTTTCCCCAAGGGGCTTTTCAATATTTCAACAGTTCTCACAAGAGTAAACAGACACTAAATAAAGAAATGTCCTGGGCATTTGTAAATTGTGGCTATGCATTTTTATGTGATCCCTTTGAAGGGAAATGTTTTGACATCAAATATTCAAGACGGCAAGGGCTGTAAACTTAAATCTTCCAGATCCAGGGCTATAAAGAACATCTAGCACCACAATAACAGGGTGGCTAACAAATCACCACAATGGAGCCCCTAATCAAGTTATTCTATGTTGTGTGTTACTCAGGAGTCTAATAGATATACAGCCCTTGTTACCAGGTGGTCTCTCCTCTCAGATTCCCCTGACACTATGCAGTATGCATTTGATCACAGAGCCTCAGCCTGTATCTTAAACCAGGGCTTAGGAGTAGTTATTGACAAATAGTCTGTCAGGAACAAATTAGTCGTATTTTCCTCCTTGCCATTTAAGCCAAATATCTGATTTTTATATGAGTAGAATGGATATTTATGCAAATGTTTCTATTTTTCAGCTGAAATTGATGACATGAACATATGCTATGTTCTGAGGGATAACGACAATGCTACAAATGACATCTTCCAGTTCTCAATTGAGGACAGTGGTAAGTTACTTTATTTCAACATGATCTCCCTAAATTATACCATGTGGCAGGTGCACCATTATAGTTAAGTCAAGCCCTTGACATTCTGACTTTTTGTGACACTGTGTCAAGTAAAATGAAAGGTAATGATTGCGTGCGGTTCATAATGTGCCTAATTTAGCTGAATTACTAAGTAGTAAAATTGTATTTATGTAATTCTCTGAGGATTTCACCCTCCAAGTCTGCAAAAAAAATTTGAATATCAGAGCTCTTAGTCTTATTGTGTAGTTAACATGTCACACACATAGGTCTCAGTCTCATAGCACCTCATCCGCGATCACCTATTTCCTTTTCAATGCGAGGGCTTCCTGTTTGAGAAAGTAATGACAGATTTACTGAATAAGTAATTAGTAGAACAATTAGCGGAGATCCTTCCATTGTGTATATGTAATCAGGCACAGGCTGTGTGAATGGTTTCAGGCAATCATGTCAGTGATTAGCAGAAGCAGTGTGCCTGACAGTGTGTCCTTTTTGCTACTATTCAGCCGTGATGAGTGAGCACAAAGGAACTCTCTAACAGGGGCCTTATTTTCCCACAATCACCTCAGTGGGCCCCCGTACACGTTTTCTCATCTCTTGACTCAGGACTAATCTGTGGCTTTAGCTGAATAATACACAGCTTAGCATCAATGCCGACATGCGGATGGGGTGCTAATGAGTGATGACTAAAATGCAGGGGACAGGTCCTTATCAAGAGATGGTAGTGAATGAACCTGTACTTTACCTGAGCTGCTGGCAAGTACTGAGCCCTTACAGAGCCCTTTCATTGTTGATTGAGGTTCATTTGGGTCATTTATTACTGTCTCAATTGGATTATATGTCATGGATCTCTCCGGGAGTCTCTCTCTCTTTTAATTTCCTTCCCTTTCTAATTTGCTTGATGACAGTCTTGTATCTCACACTGGTAGTGGCGGTACTGGCAGCAAGGTTTTTCAGCCCTCTCTGCAGTCTTTAAGATAAGATAAGATAAGATAAGATATCCCTTTATTAGTCCCACAGTGGGGAAATTTACAGTATTGCAGCAGCACAGTGTACAAAAAACACAGCAGGAGGAGGGGAAATAATATTTATTTTTTTAAATACAATACAATAAAGGAGGGGGGTAAAGTGTCTCAAAAATATTTCACAAAATATTTCACATTACATTTACATTTGATGGGATTCAAAACAGCACTTGTCTTATTTTGTCCTCAAAGACATCTCGGTGGTCAGACACACACCCCATTTGTCTAAAATGTCAAACTATGACATAGGAATTGTGCTTTGTAATGGCACCTAAGTGGGTTGACAAATTGATAAATAGTCTTGTTGCATGCCCCATCCATAAGAACCCGTCACATACTGCTCTAAAGCTCGTAAGGCAGCCAGTGAACATTTTTAATAAGATTTAAGCTATGCTGGTGGCTGCCCTAATTCCCTAGACAGAGCCTCCAGCTCTTTGAACAGTTGTGTTGGGGAGGCACTTAATAGTGTATACTGGCACACAGCTGCACTGTGTCTTGTTCAGCAGTGGAAAACTTTCTCCTCCACACTTCAAGTTCATTGGGAAATTTGCCAACTCAGTTTAGCATTTTTTAGGGTGAAAGTTACTTTTCATGTTGCAGTTTTCGCTAACAGCTATATGATGGACCATGAAAGCACTGCGTATACTGTATGTATGACTGATGATTCATGTGTGCAACTGAATTTGGGCGCATGTATTCGTATTGTGGAGTGTTTTTCATTATGTTTTCAGTACATGTACTGTATATCAAAGGGTAGGCTTTAAAACCAGAGCTGCAGCTATAATAATTATTCTGTTGTTTCTTTTAAAATAAGATTAATCATTAAATCGATGTAAGGCCCAACACTAATGAAAATTCCCCATTACATTTTCCCATTGAGCTCAAAGTGAGGCCTTCCAATTGCTTATTTAATCAAACTAAACACAAAGATATTAAATTCCTTTTTAATTACAGAGAAAAGCAGCAAACAGTCACATTCGAGAAGGTGGAAACTTCAAACTTCACAAGATTCTGCCTGATAAATTACTTAACAATTCATACTTAGTCTCTGATTGTAGTTTGCTTTTGGTTGACTGATTAATCAATTAGTCATTTCAGGATTAGTTGTACCCAGTGACGAAACATGTTTCATATTTGCCTCTTCTCAAAGACGGGTTTACTGTACTGGAGTCAGTGCCCCCACACATTGTTACAGGATTTCTACAGGCTCTGTTATCAGTCCAAAAATAAAATGACTTACAACCTGCACTCATTACAAGGCAGGGCACTAATTTACTCTTGGCATGTTTTTGTCCGCAGTTGGAAAATGAATGGAGAGTGCCAAGCCATTCATTACACATAATTCAAATACTTATAGCCATCTGACATTTGACCACAAGGTTATTTTAGCTGTTGAAGCTGAGATCATAACTTCTCTAGCAGATGGATTACCCCGGTACAGGACGGAATCTCAGCTCTCTTAATTTGAGTCGCCAGTGGCCGAGTTCTTCTTGGCAGCTTGATGTGCCATTTAAACTTAAATGGAGTGTTCAGAGCCCATATTTAAATCTATGTTGGACCTGACCCGCTTTTATGACTTTGCTTTTAGTGGGCTAATATTCATGATTTTAAAGGAACCACTAAAAAGGATGATACAGCCATAGTGCATTGTTTTTGTTTAGCCGGATAAATGATGCTTATGTAACAGAGAAGTGAAGGGAAGTCGCTGTTTCACTCGATTAACTTGGCTACACAAAACGGAGGGGCTTTGTGTAGCCAAAATGGTGATTAGATCACATCCCAAAATGCTTACTTTTAATCAGTATGAGTCACAACAGAAGACGTATTCTAACAGTGTGAGTGCTGCTACCTTTAACCCTGATGTGTTCAAACAAACTTAAAAAAAACAAACACTGAAATCCTCTCAAATTCATACTATTATTTAAATCAACTCAACTTTATTTATAAGCACGTTTAAAAACAACAGAGTTGACCAAAGTCCTGTACAGTCATTAAATAAGATAGACACCCAATAAATCCATACGCTACAATAAAAAAAAAGCAATAAAACCACAATAAAAGATGTGTATAAAACTCATTCTGGGTTGAAAGCCATCGAATAAAAATGGGTTTTAAGGCGGGATTTAAAAATGTATTGTAATATTGTATAATTGTATAATCACTGGTAGTTTGTGGGCTTTATTTGTCATTCGAACCCTTTCTTTTTTATTCCTGAAATGCCACCATGCTCTTTATAGCTAAGGTGTTTTTGTCAAAGAGGAGATAACAGAGCTTATTTTCTTAGAGCCTCTTTTGTGTCTCACTATTTGTCAAGCTTGTCAGAGCTTGAATGAATAAACACAGAGAACTAAAATTGCACTCATTAATTTGTGGGTGTCTGTTTACTGCTAGGAGAAATATCACACCTGGACACGGAAGTCACAGACACAGACATGTGTGGGCCAGAAATATCTTTACTTACTTGGAAAGTGTCTTGTGTAGAACAAGATTGGTATCTGGGTGTTTGTGGATTTGGGAGTGTGTGTGTGTGTGTGTGTGTGTGTGTGTGTGTGTGTGTGTGTGTGTGTGTGTGTGTGTGTGTGTGTGTGTGTGGTGAGGAGGGGGCTGCTCTTGTCATTTTAAGCTTTAAGTTAATTGCTGTGTTGCGCTTGTCTTCATCCCTCCCCTTGTCTCCTGATAATTCCGGTGCATTCAGGTGAGCTTACCTGAGCACACACAAGCCTTGGCATTTCCAAGCAGTTGTTTGAGGAGCTGAATCCTCGTCTACCTCGTCTACCAGTCAGTCAGTCATCAGGGATGTTCCTGACAGATACTGTACACTACTGGGGCCTTGGTTTTTTTTGTTTTTTTTCTTTCCAGGCACTCACCATCGTTTTCTTTTCTTTTTCTTTCACTGAGCTTCAAGCGAGAGGGAAAAATGTGCTAATTCTGAAGGTCAGACAACACAGCAAAGTTCCTTGTGCTTTCCATTTGACTAGTGAGACATCTTTAATATGTGCGGTGCATCGAGTATGAAAATCAATAATTCAGATTTGTCGTGGAATGGGTCTGCGCAACACAGTCTTGACTGGAACACTATTTCTTACATGGCAGCCCTTGAAAAAGAGAAGAGTGTTTCTCCTCTCCTGTTTCCAGTCCTTCTCTGCAGCACAAGCATGTTTTGTTTGTTATTTCTGCTTCGTGTAACAAGATAAGTTCAGGTCACTGTGAATACCTGAACTTAATAAATCCTCTGAACCATTTCAACCTACAATAGCATCTGCCGTGTAGATCTCCTGCGTCTTCCATGTTGTAAGAATGTAATTGCTTGTGTCACTGAGTGCATGCTTGAATCCATCCCCCTTTTCTTGCCTTCCTGTCTAATCCCAGGTTAGGAGGGATTATCATTCTCCCCAGAGCGTGCTGGAACACAACCGCAGTGAAAGGCAACATGCGCTCACATGCAGTTGTGAGGTTAATATGAACTTTTGCGTATGCTATAATATTCCCATCACAGCGTGGTGACTACTCAACTCTGCATTTAGTCTGTGTGTTTCTACCCTGTTATTAATGAAACTGTCTCCCCTACACTTTTCATTGGTGGCATAACTTTCCTCCTTATTACTTGGAATATGAATCATATGCGTCAAGTATGTTGTCAGCGTCAGCAAATTACATAGCCGGTCCAGTTGTTGTGTTTTAAAGAGATTTCAGGGTGTTACGTTTTCATCACCATCCATCTAATAAAATATTAGGCAGCCGTTTCATTGTTGTGGGAAAAATGTTATGTGAGAAAACATCTGGGAGCTGATTAGAGGAGCTATTCCTGGGTAACAGCTGCTTCACTTTGAGAATGAAAAACGGAATTAAAAAGAGAATTCAGCCTAATTGTTTTAGATGGAGAGTGATTTACGTGGTTCACCGGTCCCTCATGTCATTAGTTTGAGCATAAATGTGTCACTGGTTGGCAAAGCAGTTACATTTGCAATCTTAATTATGCAGCGCCGGTCCTTTCTTTTGAACACACCATAACAAGATGTATCTGCAAATGAATTTTCTTTTAATGTTTGTGTGTAGAGCAGAGATGACACATCTCGATGCTACAGCGACCCAACAAGTGAGGAACCTGGTGCTCATCGGTGGCTGAATGAAACATTCATTAATCTAACAGACGTCCTAACAGTATTTGTAGAAGAATATTAAAGAGAATTTATAACTGATAGTTTATTCTATAAGGTGATTAAGCTAAAATATTATGACAAGAGGTCTCATCGTTATAGTATAAATGAAATATTGAATTAACCTATGAGGGCTTTCTTTTCTTTTTTTTTGCTTGACTTCTCAAAGTTGATGCATTACTGTTTGCAGATGTTTTATGCTTCTTTTTCTCCTTTGTCGTTTCTTTTTTCCCATGAGTGTTGATTACTGCTCAAAAGTCCATGTTTAGTCAAAAAGGCATCAAGCACATGTAGGCAAACTTACATTTGTCCTTTGCATTAGGTGATAGAACTATCAGAATGAATACTGCTGCCATCTAATGGGGCGTATAGCTAAAGATTACCCAAGCCTGCTTTTTAAAAAACATTTTATTTATTTATGTTCCATATAACAGATCAGGACAAGATTAACCTCAGTAATAACAGACAGGAAAAAAAAGACATCAAACCATCTTCATAGTCCAGATATTGAGAGCAAAGATAAATACAGGAGGGCCAAACAATTGTATAAGATTGAAGTCCTTTTGAGTAACAATTCGAGCCTGCCCTGCATCGGTGGTCTGACCCACCACCAACATGCAAGAGTATAAACAGATTGGAGAGAAAAGGAAAAAAAAGAAAGAAAAAAAAGCTAAATAAATTATTAAAAAAGGAAATAAATTATTTGCCCTTGAAGAAAGAAGTCAACTGACAAATTAAAGTCAGGTCACGCGATGCGATCATGTACAGAATTTAACATCAGACTGCTGGGAAGGACAGGTTCTACACACAATCTATAAAGAGAGACCAAATTCTATGATATTTCTTCAGTGATACATTCAGAGTGGCTACAACTTCTCCATTTGAAGACACATCATTATTTATCCACTGTATGAAAGAGGCGGGACAAGTGGCCTTCCATCTAATTAGAATTAAGTGTCATGCTAGTCATGATGAAAATGCAATAGCGTTGATTGATATAATATTATATTCTGTTGTGGCTACCCAAAAAACACTGCCATGTAGGGATTTTGATCAATTCTTCTCTTCTTCTCTTGCATTTAACTTTCGTATAATATAGATGATGGATAACTTTAAACTGAAGCAGGCAATGGTGGATGCCATATAGATGAAATATGAATATGATTGCTGGTAAGATCCCAAATTGGATCAGGGATGGTTATCCCAAGGTCTTGTTCCCAGTTATCCTTTGTCTTAGTGTTGGGGAATTGACTTGTTGAAATATATTAATTTGGAAATAAGGACTATAAGATCTGTATCCAGTCTTTAACAGTTCTCTAGAGGGCATGTTTGAAAGGAAAAAGGGATATGTGAAATGTTTCATGGCGAAGCTTCGCACTGGTAAGTCTCAGAAGAAGTGGGATCGAGGAATATTATCATTTTTAACTAAGATATCAAATGAAATAAATGAAGTATTTACCAAGAGATCTTTGAAAAAAACTGATGCCATTTATTAATCACAAATGAAATGCTGGATTTATCTGAGCTGCATGGGGTGAAAAGAGGGTTTAATGTGATGGGTTATTAAGATGATTGATTCAGTTCTATGGCAGAGGAGAGCATATCAAGATGAAACTGGTAAGCTTGAATGTAGCCCCAAGATAGACCAGACACAACCTTCACCTTTTAGGAATATAGAAAACCAGATTGACAGTTTAACAATATTTGCTGTCCAGTAGTACTATAAGACGTTGCGTAAGGCTAGACCTCCAGATAATTTGGGGTTCTGAAGATTTACGAATGTTGTTTTGCAGTTTTTTTGTTTGAGTGGTGCTTATTACTGTACCTTTAACACATCCAAGCCATATAGAATAGCCATTCCATGCCATCATTTTAAAAATAGTCAAATTAACTTGCAAAATACTGATAGGGTGCATAACTACACTATTGCCCCTCAGGTATGTTGTGTTTAAAACCCTGAACATGTGAACCTGTCTCTCTCAGACTGACTTTGGCTCAAGGCAAAAATGTTCAGCCAAGGCATTGACTGCTTATTTTGCTCGTCTTGTAGTGAAGAAAAAAACAACAAAAAAACAACACATGGACCATGTTAATAAGGTAAAGTTTTATCTCTGCTGGAGGGGAAAATGTGACCACAATAACCTTTTTCATTCTGTTAATTCTGCATACATCACATGAAGTTTGATTGAGGCAAAGCTGAAGCTTCTAAAACCCTTTTCACGTTGATGTGACTTCATTTTCAGAAATGAAGGGAAACCCTGCCTGATGATTCCCTTCCTCTGTTTTCATATGCTGCCAAAGTGAGTGTGTTGAGCCAAGGTTAAGAAAGCAGAGACAAATTCCCAAAAGTAGACATCCCAGGCCCAGGCTTGTTCCCTGGATGATGATATGTGTTGTCATACGTGCCTTAGGATATCAGTCTAGCAGAACTGTGGTTGTTCAAGCATAGAGCTTGTAGAAAATCCTTCTGTTTTGGAAAAATCTTGCGAGCTGAAGTCTTTGTCATCAGGTTTTGATTTTTTGATCATCCAGAGCCTCACCAACTCCAGAAACCCAAAGGAATACACCTATTTCATGCTTGACTTTCTTACACCAACAGGAAAAGATTTTTTTTAATGTGTGGAATGGAGTGGAAAACTGAATTGTTCAGCAAAAAGAAGACAGTTTGGAATATATTTTCACATGGTGTCTTGTTTGATTTTTATTCCATTGCATATCAAATGAGACTGTGTTTCGACAAATATTTTTACACTAGCAAGGCTTTTGTTCATGTTTTCAAAATCACTCTGGATAATGTGTTTTTGGCCCCTGAATCCCAGCAGTGGGCCGGAGATGCTCCTCTCAGCCCTGCAGCATGACGAGCCTCTGACAGCTGGGCTAAGCCTATAGTGTTACAACGCTCTCCAGCTGAGGGTTCAAAATTGGAGCCCATTCCAGGGTACACCTCCTCTGCACCAAACGTCTGTCCAACTCAGGGCCAGCTGCCTGATCCTATAATCAGCGCTGAAGCTGGCACTGCTAAAATGTTGCATCAGAATGCTGGGCACCAGCTACAGTTTAATTGATAACTGCTTTGTCTTTGATTTCAAGTTGGGTGTTGTGATTAGAATGCTGTGTTGTAGGCCAGGAAAAACACCAGCCCCTTTCGTTTTGATATAATCAGCATTTCACTACTCCAAGGAAATACACAGAAGAGAGAAATTGACAGTGTTACACGATTTCAAGCAAACTCCCTTGCGAGAGGGTTTGTATTTTATACAGTTCCTATGAGCCTAGTGGGTGTGTGTCATGAGAGCAACAGAGCTCTCATCTCATAAAAGGTGTGGACGAAACTCTGTGGGGATTCTGTGTGTGGATGAAGCTCCCACCCACCTCCACCTCCACCACATCCTTTCCTCCACACGGGCTTGATAGGCAGGATATGAGAAGTCATCAGGCTGAGAAATGGGAGTGAAGAGCAGTCAGTGGAGATGAAAGACAGAAGTGCTCTGTGGGTCCCAGTACTGGTGGGGGGAAAGACTTTCTGTCGCCCGTAGCGATGGTGTGAATGTGCTGATGTGCAGTTCATTCTCTAAACACCGCCTGTGTTGACAAGTTGTCAAGGTTCTAATTTAGTTGGTGAGCTCTGCAAGTAATGCAGTCTAATTTATACGAATAACTTTAATACACACTGGCTGTTTTTTGACGCATATAGATCAGGGACATACATATAAGTTAAAATATGTCTGGAACAACCAGGGAAGTGTCCCGAACCCCAGACCAGCCCTTCCCCCTATGAAGAATACGGAGGAATGTCTTGCTGTCTGAAATTAACCAGACCGTACCTGGGCTTATCTTGGTCTTCAGGGACATTAGAGTGAAGAGTTACATATTAGACAGCACATGTGAAGAGGGAAACAAGAATAGGCCACAGGTTGCAGGTACAGACAACTTGGGAAATCTGATATGGAGGTTACATTTACAGTAGCTCCTTAAACCCAAAGTAATTTGCTGACACTATTACGATCCCAGAGAATCGTTCTGTAATATTTTAAAAGGTTAACACTGGTCAATGAGCCATATGCCAGAGAAGCTTTCTGCAGATTGTGTTTCGTTACAGAGTGGGAACATTAATCTGCTATTAGGGCCTTGTGATACCTTTGGGATAGTCCGCTTACCGTCGCCGTTTTCACTTAACTTCAGCTTCTAAAGAGAGTTTATTGTTTTCTAAAAAGACATTCAGTGTGCTTTGGCTCAAGTGTCACAGATAGAGCTGAAGGAAGGCAACAGTGCAACTTATGCAAGCCTCATATGCTCATCCCTTCTGACACTTTTTTTTTTTTTTGTTTTTGTTCAGATCTAATAATTCTTACTGTCTGTGAAATAGAGCTCATCACATCTTTTTTTAAAAACTTTATTCCGTTCCTCTGAGGCCAGGTGTTGTGCTCCTATAGGCCATGCATCTCTGTGCCAGCTTTGAACACGTTTTGTCTTTGAATGGCAGCCTGACATCGAGAGCTGCTTTTTGCTGTTGAGAGTTTTTGACACATTTTATACTGCTCTGTGGTCTGTGTCAAAGTGTGAGTGTTGTTTGTTTTGGCTTGTTTTGCGAGGAATTGCGGTTGTTATCTGCACCTGTTTCTATTAGTGAGCCTCTGCTGCTCTTTAATGCTTTAAGAGAGTAAAAGTTCATTTAATTAATCTATAATAAGATTGGGTAATGTTTTATTGATCTCCAGGTACTAAATTAGATCAGCTATTAGATAAGAAGTTGTGATTTGCAACTAATAATGTGGTAACAATAGGCCTATTTCTTTCTGTTTAACCATCGCACCATGCAGTGTAGCTTGGATTACAATCTAAACATACTGACAAAAGATTGTCCAAGCACGCTATTTCTGTGCAGGTCGTGTATTGAATTACAAAGATACTTCCTTAGCTAACTAAAAGGTTGTATGTCCTGATTGCAAATGTCACACATTTCTCTCCAGTAAACTGCACTCAAATAAAAATGAGATATAATTAATTGGAAGAAAGGACTAAAAGTAAAATTTGTGCATAACTATCTGGATACAAAGGACAAAGCCATACATCTAAATCTCCATATTATGCTATGAGGTACACTGTATAGCAATTGCTGCACACAAGTTGGTTTCTGAATATTGTTTGGATGGCCACTACATTCCCAATAATGCCACAAAATTCATCCTGGCAAACAAAGAGTGTCACTAAAAGATATTTGATATATTTACAATGTAAAATTCACATTATTCATCCAAATGTTGTTTTTACAGTGATTCAAATGCAGGGAAAATACTTGAAGTGTCCAAATGAAATTTTCCAAGCATCCTTAGAAGTTCATAATCTTCTTTTAACGTACCTCTACACATTTTTTTTTTAAACTCTGGGTTTGTTCCACTTCAGAGTTCAGTCCAGTTTTACAAGATTTAAACCATAACAACGCCACTTCCTCAGACATTTGCCACTCTATTTTCAGGAATGCAGATTTGCATCTAGTTCTTCTTGAAGGCTCCTTTTCAACTGCCATAAACAAGAAAGCAAGAGTCATTTCAAACTTCTTTAGGAATTACCATCCCAGCTTTTCGGGGAGGTTTTTCCTCTCGGGTCAAAAACCTCTAACATTTGAGGATTTGCGAGTAACAGCTGTGAAATTCTGCTGAAACATGTTGTTATAAATGAAACCAATGGAGGCCAGCCCTGAGAGCAACCTTGACAAACACCCGGCTCTATTAGTATGGAGCTCATGAATCTGTGGGACTGGGATGGGGTTTTATATTCTATGGCCTCACACTGCTGCTTTCAGCAAACAGTCTACCATTATTCGGTCTGACAAGAGAGCAAACACTGTGCATTCAAGGATAAAGGAAAAGCATACCCCCTCTCTTTGTCAAGTCCCATCATCCTGCACCCTTATGTTGCTTTGTTTTCACTCTCATTTTCACACTTCCACTTGTATCTCCTTGTATTTTCATTACCCCTCTTCTTTTCTAGGTGCATTTCACACATGCACATGTAACAATGCAAGCCTTTCAGACCCTGGAACAGAAACAGACTTTTGTCTCCATGAGCTCATCTCTTCAGTCAGGAAATGTGTGGCATGATCTTTGTTTCCAAGATAAGCCCAAAAAGAATACAGCATGTTTGCTATTCAGAAAGGTGCTCTAATGAGTTCTATTTATTTTGACGATTTCCCATTACACATCAAACCAACGTTACTTCACTAACGTTGGCCTTGTGCCTGTGAATCCATTCAAATTATATGTAATTGACTGGTACTGAGAAACTTAAAACTGCTTTTAAATACATAATGACCTTTACAAGTGAATGCAGAGGAAAGACCTGCAGCAGCAAGTCCCCCACTGCTAATGAGAGTTGAATCTTTCTCTCTGTATAACTGACTGTTAATTAAGACACTGAGAGCTTTACTTTCTTTGGCGGACAGGAACACTGTTCAAGGGCTGTCAAAGAATATTTTGTCTGATCTCACGTCGAAACAAAGCCCTCAGTGATGACTTTGATAACACCTCTGGATGGGTTTGGAAACTCAATGTCGGCTAATTTATTGATTTACTCGCTTTTACAGAGATACTGGAGAATTTGACTGTTCATCATATTCAGGTGTAATAGTCATTGCTCTGCTGCACAGGGTCAGACAACAGAAGATGTTGAATGGTCAAAATGTCAGGGTAATCATGCTGTAAATTATTCATATGCATCATATATTTCATGGTGATTGGTTCTAAATTGAGTTCATGTGAATCAGTCAGCTTAACCAAAAAAGGAAATACTTTAGAATAGATTGTGCCCACCCAAGACTGACCAGTCTGTATTGCAGCCCAAATGGTGAAGCCATGCATGACCAGGGATAAGTATACTGACCTTGGATGCTTGGCAGGGCACCCTGTGCCCCTGGTTGGAAATCAGCAATGTGCAACAGAGAAGATCTTCTGCAGATTTGTGCATCCAGACTAGCCACTTACTAATCCTTAAGGTGTTTGGAAAGATTCTGTTTCAACTAATATTTCCAGCCGAAGCTAATAGGATTACACTTTAAAACCTAGGATGTTTTCATGTAAGTAGTTTCTAGGCACAGATTGGCCGAGCAGATATCCAAAGGGTGCTCTGTTGAGGTGTTTTTCTGTCTTCTGTTTGGAATTTTTATCTCCAAAATAATTTCTGATATGTTTTAGAAAAATATTTTAAAAATCTCTCCAGGTGATATGTGGGTTTTGTGGGAAGTGCTTCCTGTAACAAATGACAAATGACATAATTTGTGGCAGTGTGTGAAGACATTAGAGCATGACGCAGACTCCCAGGACAGGAGTGTCCTTCCCTTACAATCACATTGTACTGTATTTCCTTTGACACCTTTGTCTCCTGGGTCACAAATAAAGGGGGCCCATCTGAAATAAGAGCTCTGGGAATTCCTCACTGCCTTTCCACACAGGCAAAGTGTGGTCCTACTTTGTGACCCAGGAAGAAAGTCACGGAGGAGTTTCCACAACAACCTTATGCTACAATCTGGAATCAAAAACACAAAGTCTGGGAACAGGATGAAGGTTGTTGCTTTGCTTAAAAAGTTTCTTACTGTCAGTCGTACTGTGGAGGACAACACATTTAAAGGTACCTGACATACTAATAAATTACGTGCTTTACCTTTCTTAGTTTGTTGGGTCATGGTGCAGCATTTTCAAAATATGCTGGTGTTCTCATGAGCTATTCCATTTTCCATGTATCAACTAAGCAGTGAAGCAAAAGGTTTTCAGTCTTAAGGTCAGATTTCGCCTGAAAAATATTGAATAAAGGGAAGAATTCCACAATTTATTTATAAGTTGTGAAATTATTTTTGTCCTAATATCCATAGAAAAACTTTGAGCAGAGTTGTAATATCTCTGTTACTGCATTTCTGAACACCTTCCAAACAGCTCCGGCCAGTGTTTATTCAGGATATGATCCTTGAAATTTTAGGAAAGTAATCCCAACCTTTGTTTTCCAAATTTAGAAAATGTCGCACTGAGAGCTAAATCACTTCTATAGTTGTGCCTCAGATGTTAATCTCAAAGAACTTTCCCTACTGAGTGCCAAGCCTTAAGCGCTACATGGCTTTGTGACCCAGCACTTTTATTCAGAAGTGCCTTTTGCCTTTCTTTCAGGCCCCTTAAATGCCGCCTCAGAGTGACCACTAGGTCAGAGTGGACACAGAGGTGACATCAGCCGGAATGGACCGTGCAGAGCAGTCAAATTTATGGCTGACCAGTTTCATGAAAAGCTCTGCTGGTAGAAAAGGGATTAAGGCCTGAGAAATCATAACAATTTCTAAATCTTTCAAGCCGTGGCCAACTCATTATTCGTGATACAAGGCTTAGGGTGATTAGTCCATATCTCACTCTCTCTCCTCTGCCATGTGCTTTCTTTCCTTCAACGGGATTATCATATCGCTTTTCCCTTAATTGGAGAGATGAAAAGTATGTTGGTATAGTCTGGTACAGTACAGGACCCAAACACAAATCATTTTCTAGAGTTAATGTTTGAAGAGTACTTGCTATTGATTGTTCTATAACTTAAGTGTAAACTCAGTGGGAACTTTTTGTCCTGGAAGCAGCACGGTGCCAAAAATGTCAAACACAATCTTACTAGCACAGCAGAATTTCAAATAAACAAGATTAAAAGTCTCAAGTCCCATTAACATCCCCCAGAGACTGCAAATTTCATTCATACTCAGCAGTGTTAAAGTCAAATTGAATGTTCTATAATGACAGTTTTGAAAGAGCCTTACTGCTTGTGGGGCTTTAAGTGTGAACTTTTTTATATACAGACCCCTTATGCTTGTTTCACATTTTTGTAGTGTAGCAGCATCACACTCAATGCTCCATAATAAAAAAAACGATAAAATGTTTTAAAAAGATAAAACTGACAAACTATTTAGACCCTTAACTCAGTACTTAGTGGAAGCATCTTTGTCAGGGATTACATCCTTGAGTCTTCTTGGATATGACCAGACAAAGCTTTTGCACACCTGGATTTGGGGATTTTCTGACATCCTTCACTGCAGATTATCTTAAACCTCTGTCTGTTTTGAGACCATTGGAAGACAACCGTTTTCATTTCTTTACAGAGATGCTCGTTTGAAGTCCACACTGGCAGGGCCACTAAAGGACAATCATAGAGTTGTCCCTTAATCACTCTTGGTGATAAAGTACACTGTTGCGCTAACCGCTAGGCTCCCAGTTTCCTTTATGTGTAATCTATAAGCATTGTCCAAATGATAGAAAGGGGTTACACCTTACCAGCATTCAGATTTAATGCCTTTGATATGAAGTTAAAATACTAAAATCAGAAGCTCCTGTGGTTTGTCTTCCAGTGTGATCTGTTTTAATAGCATTTGAAATGATTCTCCGTGAATCGTCTAAAACTAAAGTCAAATGTTCGGTTTGTGCACATTTGTTTCTCTATCTTTAAAGTATGCTGCTTGATGCTTCAGTGCAACATTAGTTGCCAGATAATGCGAGATTAGTTATTACTCATCATGGAGACTATTTGTCTCAAAGGCAATTTGCAGTATATGATCACTCAGTATTTTTAGATGTATTGTGTCTTTTGAACAGGATTCACTGGCGAGTCCCAATTTATCCTCCCTAATCAGTGTGGTGCTGGCTCTGTGGGCACCGAGCTGCCTGTCTGTCTGCCAGGCTGGGTGAACAGATGAGTATCTATGGGGCAATGTTGGCCCCACAATACTTGATGGTGGCCAAATATGGGCTGTCTGCAACATGTATGCAGGGAGGAGACAGAGGCACTAAGTTGGCACAGTCCAGTCTCTGACATTCTTTGGCCTCTCTCAAAAAGCCCCTGTCCCTCATCACACATCCACTATACTGAGTAGACAGAACTTGTGTATAGAGGTGCAGCTACATGAACTGTAGTGAAAAGGTTCATTCATAAGGCTTTTTATGATAAAGTGTTTAAAAGAGCAGAGCTCGGCAGTTTGCTGAAAGTATTATTTAAAGAGACTTACACCACAAGTGTTAAAAAAAGCCTGCTTGAAATTAATTCACTAAATTAATTTAATGTCTTGTAAATGGAATTCATGGGATTCCTGTTCACAACCATGTGGATTTAATTGGACTATGGATGTTATGTGGAAATGAATTTTAATATGAGCCTCATGGACCAGCTATGAGCAGCTTATGTACACTACTATTCCCGGCATATATATAGCATGTATGCTTCTGCACTAAACTGCACAGCAGTGCAAAGACCCGAACATGAGAGACACAGATGATGTTCAATAAATTCTGTCTCAGTGCAGCGGGTGCAGGTTAACGATTAACTCTGGTGTTTTTCTTGGGGCCCCTTTGAAGTGGACTTATTCCAGCCTCTGCTTATCTTAATTGGAAAGAAATCTGGAGGAGTGAAGTGGTCCTTTGGAAACAAGTACCTCCACTCCTCAGCTCCCCGAAGGTCACTCTGCACTTTTACCAGGTCTTAACCAGGCTTCGGTATTTTTTTTAGTTTGTGTTAAATTGTTTGTAAGCTGTGAACTTAAATTCTTCTCTCTGAGTTTTGGAAGTGCTGCTCTATGACTGATCCTTTCTCAGACCTTGCTGGATAGGAAGAATGAATAATTGACAGAGGCACAATGTGTATGTGAACAGTGTTGAAGGCTAACAAGTGTCTGACATGATTCATTTTGAAAGAGAAAGCTGCCTCTTTGGTGTTGAGGTTGTTTCTTCAATGCCATGTACATAATTATGTGAAACATAAGCATATATTGTTGTTATTGAAATGTGTGAGGCACTTGGGATAGAACCTACTGATAAATGGTTCTAAAATGTCCCTATACCTGACTTTTTGGTTATAGAGAGGTGATGCATATTATAGTTGTACTCCATTTTCTAGAATTATGCTTGGGATCAAGAGTCTTAATGGTGTTTTAACTATTACAAAGTCTGCCATCGTGTGAAGTCATATAAATAGCAAAGAACCTCTTTGTTTCCATGACCTTCCATTACCTGGTACACCAACCTATAGCTGTGTTGTGTGTGTGCCATGCCCACTGGCTTTAATCCAAATGAAGTAGGGAGGTCCTGTCATACACAGGTCACTTGTCTCCAGAATAAGGATGTGGAACACACAGGAAGCAAAATCCTGCACTGTGGTAGACCTCAACAACGCATGAGCTGTGAAATGTAATACTTTAGACGTTTTCATGGAAAAAAACCACACACACACACACATTTTATAAATTCAACAAATAAATACGTAGTTTAGTGAGAAAAAAAATAATAATAAAAAATTTGTTGCACACAACTGTGTTAACATGAAAAAAATGATTGATGCCTATTTAAGCTGTGTGTTGAATTTCATATAATGTATTTAACTGACTTATTCAAATATTTGGTTAATTTTGCAGGAGAAAGAAAGTAGAACAGTTCCTCTGCTCATTTCTGCTCAAGCTTCAAAGTCCATGCAGCCTTTTGTCCCAATTACCGCTCTGTGTTGATATCAAATCTGTCTGAAGTTTGCTGTGAACTGGATATATAAGTCAAGATTCAGTTCAAGTCAAGATTCAGAACCAAGATTCAAGGCAATAAACATCTTGAATTTGAATCTTGATGTCTAAGGATATTTCTGCATTAAGTGCGGTACACCCCCCATGTGCTCATTATGGATTAAAGAACTTTAGTCAACTCAATGATTTCAGTGAGTTGTTGGGTTCCTATGAGACATGCAAAAAAAGAAAACTTTGAGCTCCCTGTTGTTCTTATGTGTCACATTGACTTTGTTCCTTTCTTCCCATTTTTGGCTCAATATTGTCAAGAGGAATCTATGTCAGGGACATTAAGACCCTGCCCTCTGTGTGAGGAAATATGCACACAATAAGACCCAAGGGAAAAGCTCTGAACAGGTGCAGAGAGCATTTAACATGTGCACACACACACACACACACACACACACACACTCGTAAATGCATGCGTCCTCACACATAATGAAAGACCAAGGGTGAATGTTTAAAGGAGTCACTGTGCCCAGTAAGGAGGGAAGCGGACACAGTGGAGCGGTCAGCTGGACGTAACAGATTTACTGACCACAGCAGCTGGGGCAGGGCAGGGTGGCGAGGCAGAGCTGAACATAAACTACAGCAATTCTCTGAAACCTTGTAACAATGTCCCTGCATTCTCCTGGCAGTTGCACTTTTATTTCACCACTGTCAGAACTGCCAGATGTTTAGTGGCTCGGTTAGAGCAGCAGGCAGCCGCTCTCACTACAGTCTGGGGAATGCATGCTGATTTATCAGAACCAGTGGATTATTATTTAGACAGATAGTCGATAGTTGCTGCGCTGGAAATTACAACAATAAAGTGCGCTGTGCTTTCTGTATAAGGCAGTGTATGGATGTCTTTGCACATTTTTTTGCCAGGTTTTGTGCACCTATGTGTGTTTGATGCCGGTGCATCCGGCTCCGTCTTTATTATCATATGGTAGTAGCAATGCCCTCCAGAACTGTAGCCTTGGCTTTTGAATCCCACTTCAAAGGGCAAGGCTGAAATAACCTAGTTCAGACAGGAAGTAGACACTTTCATCTTCATTAGAATTGAAGCAATTAGACAGCACAAAGGCTATTCCTTTTGCATAAAGGGGCCATGCAACCATGATACCACCCACTGAATGCTGGTTAGGAGTCTCAAATCAACTCCCAAAGGTGTCCAAGAAATCATTCTATTAAAGGGCACGGAAAATTCCAGAGTCAGTTAGGCTATTTGACATTTGTGTTTTCCCCTGCTGAATGATGAGTTCTGTGGAGCCATTTTAGCTGTTTCTTTAACGTTAACCATCAACTGTATTTGTTTGCAGGAGGCAATAAACTAAAGAACCAGCAGTTCCGTCTGAACTGGGCTTGGATCTCTTTGGAGAAGGAACACTACGTGGTTGATGAAGAGGTCAAATTCCTGGAGGTGGTGCTAAAACGTCGGGGATACCTGGGGGAGACCTCCTTCGTTAGTAAGCTGACACTTCCCCTGATTTCATTAAGTCTTTTGCAATGATAGCTCCACCCAAGGTGAGAGAAAATATCCATAAACCATACTTACAGTTAGTTGAAAGCAGTGACTGTAGAGTGAGAGTAAACATTTCTAATTCATTTTATTAGAAATGTTGACCTCGGCCTTGATTAGGATGCAAATCCTGATCTGCACTAAAAGATAATAAATAACACATAGTTCTAGTACTACATATTACTACATAGTGTTTACTCAATGTGTATTTTTAATTAGTATCAGCCAAGTAAAATACATCAATATTTGCACTCATTATGAAAGAAAATCTTCACTGGGAAGCTGACTGAATTTTAAGTTTATAAAAACAAGTTTATAAAAACATTTACTGTAAATAGTTCTACTCAAAAATAAATCAAAAACATTAATCTGGAGCTAAAAGCCAAGGGGGTTCTGTAAATAGATGTCTGGTAAATAATAAATAGGACAACAACTGATCAACCAATATCAATTTCATACTTAAGTTACCAACCTCTGATTAGTCCTGGTTAAATCGCCACCCAGTTTGGCTTTAAGCCTCACCCACACAGAGTACTGATACAGATACAGATACAGATAATGGCTCAACCATCACTATTAAGGAAAAGCAAAAATGCACCATGATATTCAAGTAAATAACAAGAAAAGAAATGCAAGTGCCAATGTTTGTGTTGTGGAGACGCACTTGATGTATTCCTGGATCCACACCACAAACTTCTGCCTTGCTTTGCTCAAATATAAACTTACCACCAAATGTCACTGAATCTGTCGCTTCTTTTCATATATCCCGAAAGTTAACATTCAAAGAGACAACGAAGCGAACAAAAATGATGAAAAACATGCAATCCTTCTCAGAACATATTGTTTGGGTTTGTTTTTTTGTTTTTTTTATTTAAGGCAAAGTTCCAGAAGCAAACATTTGTATACATGCCTTCACAGTAGACAGACACTACACACACACACACAGACACACAAACTTTGACTTTTTTAAAGACATCTCTAAGGCTGGTCTAGACAACCTTTAGGGTCACACGGGTCGTGACCTTTCACCTTTCTCCTCCATCAGTATTTACGTTCCACTGACACAATAGCACAGGACAGTCACTGAGGGATTGTGTGCATAATAAATGAGAAAGGTCACCTAAAGGTGGTGGTCATGAAGAGGCACAACTCCAAATGTTAGTTGAGGCAATTTTAAGGCCGAAACTAAATGGACAATAACAATTGGATTTATGGATTTATGAGAGGCAGGAATTCTTTCCACTAGCATCATTCGTCTTTTTAAGGCCATGGTTTATTCTGGCTGTAGAAATACGAAAAATAGACTAATATGATCTGATGTCAAAAGTCAAATCCCCTAGGATCCATTCATGTACTTCTGTTTGTATCTTTGAATGCCCCAGGGCATCACACTAATGATCACACATCTCTGTGGTACACAAATGTTACTGACCTGTCTAATGCCTCATACTGCACAATATATAGTATACCCTACTGTAATAATACAAGCAGCTCATTATGCTATGCTGTAAAGACACGCAGGAAGATATTTTCACACTACGAAGTAAATAACCATCAAAGAAATAATGAACTTATATTTTGTTGTTCTTATTGATTCGGTACAAGAGCAAAAGAAACAGAAAAGAAATGAACTGACACGCCTGTGTAATGACCCCACAGTATTCACAAATTAATATAAAAAAATATATAATATCATCATGTATAAGGAGCTTGGGCAAACAATCAAATAACAAGTCCCTTGTTTTGTTTTTCTGGAGCATTGCTACTGTTTTATTAATGGGTGCATTATAAATTAAAGCAGTGCTATTTTGAACCTTGGATGCACTCGATTTTATTTCCCAGAATAAAAAAAAGGATGCCTTGCATTTGCATTATGTCCAGAATTACTGTTGTGCACTTTCAAGTTCAAATCATAGCTATTCACAGTGCAGTTTTCTTATGATTCTATGAAATGGAATGATAATAGATGAGGGAGGATGTACCTTTACATGCTGGTGATGGAAAGCACACAAAATAAGCAATAATTCTTTTCTTTTTTTTCAAGTCAGAAACATTCTGTCTTGCAAAGACTTCAACTTTCGAAGAGCACTTTTTTTTCTAAATGCATATGTTGTGAAAATATTTATGTTGTTAAATTCTGATTACAGGACCCGACATCCCGAGGCATTGATTCTTTGATCATACAGCACTTTTTTTTCAGTCTCATCAAATAGCCTTGGAAACATTTATTTTTCAATTTATAGCCAAGAAAAAAACATTTGCAGACGTAACTAAAAGATTAAACCCAAACTCCATAATACTAGTAACATGGTTTTCCTTCATGGTGAAAATACGACTTCCTCAGCAGTGATTATTTGACTTTCTTCCTTCCTCTGCTGATGACAGAAGACTAAAAGCAGCAGACCGTTTTGTTTAACCAGCATAAACAGACCACCAGAGCAAGCTGACAGCTCAAGCCACCCATCCTCAGTGTTGCACTGAGATTTTAACTGATCCCAGGCCATCCCTTCTCATGAAGACTGGGGATATCTCTTCCTTCCCAGCCCTGCCTGAGTGAACACGGATCAGAGGAGCCCTTTGGTATGCTACTGTACTTCTTCACTGGTCAGTGTGCACAGTGCAAGTGGGACCTTCTCAGAGGCTACAGCGAGCCCACCTGCCACAAAGTCTCAAAGTGACTGCTTTGATCCAGCCCATCCAATGCAGGCATTGTGTAGGAAATAGAGTTTGGAGCGAATACTCCCTCCTCTCCTAGCTTCTCTTTGAAGACTGCTGATTTTTCAAGCTAGATTGAGCTTGACCATTTTATCTCAGCACATATGGGCAGAGCCCTTTTCCTTCTGTGTGCACTTGCATATCAAAGCCCACTTTTTATTCTCATCAAAGAACAGAATGGTAATTTTCTTACAACCTCAAACTCATGCATTTCTTAATCTGTGGTCTTTTGAAAATCTCGTGTGTCTCGATGTGATATTTCACTTTTTCCCTTTTCTTTCTTCCTCCCTCAGTTGTGAACAAACAAGATTAAAGAAAAATCCAGTTACTGCAGTGCCCCGTTTATCCAGTAATTTCTTGTTTATTGCATCTGTTATGGCCTAGAGGACTGTGGATTGCCTTGGGGTCTGCAGCCATTTTCTTTCTTTTTACTGACAGTCCCCAGCTGTGTATTGTTTGTCTAGTTAGCAAAGATAATGGAGAGTCTATATGCTCCTTCTCAACAGGAATCCAGCAAGCATCACAGCTATAGTGACTGTAGGTGCCATCTAAAGTGTCATATTCTGAAGGTCAGACAATCTACGTTAGTCTTCAACCACTGCTGCTGCAACCAGGATGACATGAGGCCTAATTGGCTTTATTCCCACCATAGTCATTTTAAACACTGGGGTTGTAATGTGCATCCAGATGGGCGCATCGTTAAACTCACTGGGGTGTAACATTCTCCTGACTTTGCAGAAGATATTAAGTTTTACATCAATTGTTTTCTTCTTTATTGCCGTTATCTGTATCACTATGACCAATCACAATTATACAAATATCAGGATTCACAGAACACTTTAAAGGCATTAAAGGAATGTGTTTATTAAAAGGCAAATATGTCAAATATATGTGTCAGATGTATGGCATTTATCCAAGATGTTACCTGAGTATGATAATGAACTAGTTTTCCCATGTGCTTCTTAAGGTATTGGCACAAAGGATGGCACTGCAGAAAAGGACAAAGATTTCCGAGGAAAATCTCAGAAACAGGTGCAATTCAACCCCGGCCAAACCACAGCCACCTGGAAGGTCCGGATCCTGGCAGATAGCGAGTATGAAATGTCAGAGAGTTTCCAGATTGTTCTGTCTGAGCCAGTGATGGCAGCCCTTGAATTTCCAGAGGTCGCTACTGTGATGATCCTGGACCCTGAAGACGGTCAGTAATGATTTCATTTTCGGGGATGTTCAACAATCATAAAGAAAATCATCCATTAAAAAACAGACAAAGATGTCAGTAATATTTTCAATAAGTGGCTGAGCCTCAATGACCGGTAAACCCATGGCATACTAGTTGGCTACTTTAAATGCCATGCAACAAATACCACAGTGCATGTGTTTTCTCTGCAGGATAGACCATGAAAAATCAATGAAGTGGAAGGCAGAAGGGGTGGGTTTGTTGGGAAAGTAGATAAACAAAAATGATCAAAGTCACCAAAATAAAGTATATCTCACCCAATTTATTAAGATCTACAAATCTCCTCAGGGTGGTTCTTGTTCTATCAACATGATATCTCCGTTTAGGTGCAGTAATTCCTTAGCCCTCGCCTCAGCTGTGTTCATGTTTTGGAGAGACATGAACAACAGACAACTCAATATTTCAAATACAATCGCATGAGGACTGAACTTAAAGCATCATGAACTTAACTTGATCCGAGCTGAAGATAGCGACATAATGAGTGAAAACAAATTGTGTTTATGGGCAGTATTTTTCCTCTCCACAAGATAAACAAGGTCATATGGATGTGGCGATATAACACCGCTGACCTCCCTCGCATGCAAAACGAACGCTACAGATGAACAGAGTTTCTGAAAACAGCTTGACTCTGAGAGAGCTGAGATAGAGTACTGAATAATATGAATATAAACAATGAGTGTCCTCATCCCATATGGCTTCTAGATGGCAATCCAAAAATGTGGCAGTTATCTCTCTGCAAAAAGTCAAATTCATTGTTTTCCCTTTTCTTCCCATTACGATATTATACTGTTTACACTTTAAATATTTGGATGTATTTTGGCCTCTAAAGGTCAAATAAACTTTGAAGACTTATAAAAATGTTTTTTTTTGTTTTTTTTGCATTCTATCACTGAAAGTAGATGCATGGAATAGCCCAGAGGCTGCCATCCTAAAACAGTGGACAATAAATAATTTTACACAAACACAGCTCAGATTGGAAACAGTGTAAGACACATCATCCTGCGCAAATGTTTGCATGGTCTGCAGGATGGAAGAGGTTCTGTTGACTTACCGACACCTTGTTAATGTGGGGTGGCCGCGATACTCACTGAGAACGATACAAAGCTTTTGTCTGAGCTCAGTGGCTGAAACGTTGAGAACTCATTACCATCCTGGTTGTGAAATGCAGCTCAGAGAAGGAGGGAGAATAAGAGTCGAAGAGCTGCCAGAAAAAAACAACAACTGAAAACCAATTCTTTCATGTCTCTGCTTACAAACAAATTAAAAACACATTTTTATAGCCAATTTCTGTTTTTCAGAAACCATCCAAGTGTGTGGTCTTTTACTCTTTCCTTCACATCATCTTTATCACTAATCAGGTCAATAACTACATCTTTCTTTCTATGCTGTCATGTGTGTTAGTTTAGGCCAACTGTGTTGGAATATTTGTTGCGGATAAATAACCAGTAGATGCCGGCTTTTGATTAAACATGATAGAAGCAGTGGAGCTGTAATCAGAGCCGTCATTGGTCACCAGTGTTGTGATGCAAATAATGACACAAATGATTTGATGTTCCGAAGCTTTTCCCTTTTCTTCATTTACCATCAGATTATTTCAATCATAGAAAAGAGATTTCGCTGTTCCACAAGTCAGATTCAACATGAAGGTATTTATCTAGAACACTTAACTAACATACAGCTGAACTAATGGGATCACGTTTGATTTTTCTCACATACAGAGTCAACAGTGTTCATACCCTCAGCTGTATACAACATAGAGGAGGACGTTGGTGAGCTGCTTATACCAGTGCACAGAAGAGGAGATGTCAGTCAGGAGCTTATGGTCGTCTGCTTCACTCAGCAAGGTAAAACTGGAACTGTGTTTTAAAAGTTGCATAATACGTGTATTTTCAAGAGAGGATATGATGATTAAAGCGACAACGAACAAGAAGCTGGACATCTTACTCCTCTTGATCACCTCTCTTCCTTGATATTAAATGTAGAGTTTGGCTGAATTGATGCAACGGTGAAGGCAAACAAGTAGCCAATGGTGAAATTTGCCCTGTTCATAGTAACTCTTGAGCACTAATGACTTTGCATTATAGGTTTGTAGTTTTGACTTGCAGCAAATTCATTCTCACTCATAAAATGTTGGTGCAAAGCGACAGTTAATTAGTTTGCCAGAGAGAAAAAAAAAGGAACCCACCGCCTTGTCTTCTTTCATCATTTACTCGATAGCAGCTGTTGTCACATTATGTTACCTTTAAAAATGTGAGAAGGCAAAGTAAATGACGTAAGACAGATCTGCCTTGTTTCAGAATGTTTATGTAAATGATAAAATGTAATTGGGAATGAATGCTTGTTTTTTTTTCTGCAAGGCTTTCTCATAATTTAAGAAAGATCCTCTGCTTATGATATGTATTTGTAGTACATTAAACAAAAGTAAGGGAATAAACCGGATGGAGAAATAGTTTCTCGGCACATCGTGCTGAGGTATCATTTATTGATTTATGTCATCATTGTCAAGAAGCAGTGAACAATTTCAGAGCAAAAAAACATCTTTATGTATTGATTTTTATGTCAGAAAAGTATTGTTGCTGAGATTGAATCATTAACTTATGCTTTGTTTCCATTTTTCGCCCATTCAGTTTCAGCTACAGGCACCATCCCCACCACGGTGCTTTCCTACTCTGATTACATCTCCAGGCCTGAGGACCATCACAGTATCTTGCGCTTCGACAAGGGAGAGCTGGAGAAATCCTGCCGTGTTGTGATCATTGATGACTCTCTGTATGAAGACGAGGAAAGCTTCAATGTCACCCTCAGCATGCCCATGGGGGGCCGTCTGGGCCCAGAGTTCCCCACAGCCAGAATTGCAATCATTCCTGATGTGGAAGACGGTAAAATGACATTTCACGGATTTTAAGTGTGAAATTGAATGCAATCCAGTGTCCGGTAGTTTCTGCATGTTTATAAAAAATAAATAAATAGAAGGGCTTTGATAACTGAATCCCTTTGTGGCATTTAGAGATAAGTGTTTTTTTTTTACCTTTTCCTTTCACTTTTGAAGGTTTTTTTAATTTGATTAAAGGCCCAAGAAAATACAGCATGATTGTATTTATTGGCTAGAAGGGCTTTAATGTGATCTTGAGATTTTACTTCATATCTTGGACCTTAAATATGTAATGGATAAATGAAAATTAGTGTTAAAAATGTGTTGTAAAAGTTGTAGAAACTGATCCAAAAAGACACTTTCAAACAGGCAGGCAAGGCAGAAGACAGAGAGCAGATTTCTTTGTGTGTGGTTATGAACTATTTGTTTGAAATTTTTTTTTTTGTCTATGTTGTGCTTTTTGAAAAACATCTGACAAAAGTGCTTGAGTGTGCAAGCCTCCTTCTTGTAGACGAAGCCTTTATCTTGTATCTGCAGGCTCAGACTGGAGCGCTGTCTCCAATATCTTCTTGACGCCTCTTTGTTCCCCAACACCTGACAGCCATTCCTCAGTTTCCTATCACTCTCATGATCTCTGGAAGCACTGCTGTGAAATCAAGGCTCTCTAATTGCAGGCAGGCAACACTAGAACTGAGAAACTCAGCATGATTGGGGAAGCGTGTTTTTTTTTCTCCCTTCAATCAAAATCCATTTGAAGCTAGATAATTGCTTTGATGGTGATTCAATCCAGCATTCTATCTAATTTGCTTGGTTAAAATAGTCAGAAAATCATGACTCTTTTGAATTTTTTTTTTTTGCTTCTTACTGAAGTAAGCCAGTTTCATTGAGATTCTTTTTTTAAAATCTTGTCCTACGGCTCAAACTACCCTAAAGTCTTCCTGTTATAGGAGACCCCTCCATTGCGTAGTATCCTACATGCTGCTGAAATGCTACACATCATTTGAATTGTAAAGATGTGATTCAAGCACAGCATTTTGCTGATGATGCTGTTTGCACCTCATGCAAAATCAGCATGACCACTGTTAAAGTAGTCACATTAATAATGGGATCTCCGTTGCTTTAACAACACATTCCCAGTTTTTCAGATCACGGATGTGAATGTCCTTGTGTCTTTGAGGCTCCCTGAGCGGCGGTTTCAGACTGGGTAACAGGTTTTTCTTGACCTCATTTCTTAGCGGGACTTGAGAGAGACACACTTTAAGTGGATCTCTTTGTACTGCTTGAGGAAGGAGGAGGTTATGTTGTTCGAATGTTTTCTTGCTGCAGCAGCGTCCAGTATAACCTTAGAGTGAGTACAGGGCCTTTGACCTCCTCTGCTCCTGACTGCCAAGACAACACACGCGTTTTTTAATAGGATGCACAGAAGTCGGTCCTTTTCAGCCTGCTTCACAAAGAGGTGTTTTATCGTCACAGCCATAACATTTCCAAACAGTTGACACAGTCTGAATGGGCTGCTCTGAGCAAAAGTCCACGGCACGCGTCTTTACAACTGCTAAAGAGCTCATTGATTGGAGACATTATTGATTAATCTCTGACTATAACTCCAACTCGGTCACATACTTGTCATTTACGTTCAAGATAAGGATGAGAGATGTTTGAGAAACAGGGAGGCTGACAAATAAAGCATATAGACTTTAGGAAGTGATACAAAGAACTTCTTGGCAGTGCTCTCAGAAGAAGAAAGGCAAACGGTTAATGGTTTAGGAAACTGTTCCTTTAGTGGACCACAGTTTCCTGTGTGTGAACAGTAATGTTCATATTCACTTCTGCTACTTAGTTCTGGAGGCTTAACTCTATTTTATGATTGGCCTTGGTTTACAGAGAGTCAGCAGGTGTGCTGTCTTATCTCAACTGTTATAAACAATGACTCGCTCGAGTAATCCAAGTTTTGTAGCTTGAAATGCCAATTCATCATAAAATATACCACAAAATTTCCTGGCATGCCTTTGCCTTCAATAGACAGACTATATTTTTTTACACAGATACAGGAGAGAAGAACGCTGAATGCATTATGGGATTACCTCGACTAAGACTGACAACCAGTGTGTCTGTAATAAGGTTAATTGCTTTATGTGGAATCATGTTTTCTCTTGCCTCTGGCATTGTCAGGGAGGCTCAGTGACAATAAAAATCTCCTTTTACATATAAGTTGTCAGAAAGCATCGAACTCACGATGGTGTAACAAACAGCATGATTGAAATGGCTGGACTGCAGCCTCCTTTAGCAGAAACATCCTTTTTGTACGTTTTATTGTAATTCTCAAATTATGATATTTACTGTTGTCAAGACTTTCAGTGTCATGTGGAGAGAAACAGGGCCTGAAGGTCGTGTTTTAGTTGTTGGCTCCTTGTTATATGACATGAGTGGCAGACATCACCTGACAGCCTGAACACACACACACACACACGAACATATGCACACGTACATGCACACCAAATATGTGTCAGACTGGCACAGCACCACCTCCAAAGTATAATTTTGATTAAGTTCTGGCGTTGTTTATTCTGCTGAATAAATAGAACATGTTTGACATAATGTGGTGTCAAACCTTCATATCTCCCTGAAGGAGGTGATAATTAAATGGCTTGTGCACTGATGGTGGAGTAAAGTAATGCAAAGTTAAGGCAGGCAGAACGAGACCAATCTCCTGTCTGGAGGAGTAGAAAGCCAGTAGGAGATTCACTCCCACTTAAAGCTCAGCTATCCTTTTCTTGGCATTGAATTTAAGAACACGATCCAGGTTCCTTTCCTGCAACTAACTCTACTCCATTATATGTGGAAGGGAGGCAGTTGGGGCACCACATCCCTCTTTGTCATTCCTGTTATTGCAGTAGTTGTCCAGTGGGTGTTGTACATGGGAGGAAAGCACTGGTGCCTGGTCGAGCACCTGTCTGTGCCTGTGAGAAGACTATGCTGGGGCTTTCTAGGAGGGCTCTCAGTAGCAACACTGAGTTGTGGGCTCAAGGGGTTCTTAGAAACACACAATATATGCAATATGCCTTCATTTCAAGCCAGCCAACTGGAGTAGTACATTATAATGAAATAGGGCACCCACAATACATATCCACTCCCTGCTCTGTGCAAATGCAGTCTTGGCCGCCTATGAAGGGACAAACGTGCAAGAAACCACACAAGCGCTGAGCTCATATTCTCCGCCAAGGTTGATGTTAATCTAACCGTTTACGTGAATTTAAATTGAGAATGTTTGCAGCTTTTACACCTAAGTGAAGTTGTTTACTGCACTAATAACCAGTTTTGTCGACCTGTGACATGGAAAACCAGGCATGTTTTCTTTCCAGGCAAAACATTCACTAATTAGCACATGTTCACCCACGGAGAGGGAGGAATTCAAATCTGTTTAGAATCTCACATGGCACATAAATTAATATTTCTGGCTCTGACAGAACTGTGTTGGCAACTGATCTCAGATAGAAAGTTCAAAACAAAACTCAAGAAATCCCCACTGGGTGGTCTCTAGACTTTTCTCATTTTAACTACAGTAAATTAATTTGGGGAAGAAAAATTATAGATGGATTAAACTTTGTATATTTTCTGAAATTTCCCTTTTGTATGAAAAAAAATGTTGAATATTGATTTTCTTTTTATTCATTTAGATTTAAAATGAAGAAACAAGACCATTTATAATTAATCAGGCTTATATAAATACTGAAAAAAAAGTTCTTCATTATACTGATGCAAAAATTCCAATTCAATATTTTCAATAATAGTTTTGCTCATTTATTTATAACACTTCCATAAATAATCTAATGAACCTGAAACTAAGAGTCATGTTTTGTTATCTGAGAATGAGAGTTTTATATCTACAGATCTACAGATCCTCCACCATTTTCCACCACTATGTTTCTACAGTAACCCAGAACAGACAAGTCAAACACCGGCTTTAGAGAACACTTTACACATTTTTTACTTTTTTAGCCACTACACAGGCAGATGCCACTGAATTATGCACGCTGATGCTTTGAAGGGATTATTGGTGTATTTGAAATTTTGAAAGGTAACAAAGTTCTAGCATCAGATGGTGATGTTGTCTAACAAGATGCAATGTTGCTACATTGTGAGTGCAGGTAAAGAAATGTCGTTAACATCATGTTATGTAAAGGTAGTGAAAAGTTACAACATTTGTCGACAGTCACAGAGATCCATCTATGTTCAGTCTCCAGCAGCTGTGCTTCCAGCCTGTCCAGACCCTTCAACAAAAACAATTGTCAGTCTACACGGGTGCAAAGGTGGTGAGGGATCATTGTCTGCTTGCTGCACATTTGATCTCTGCTGGTTGTTCAGGTTGCCTTTTCAGCAGGGACTGATTGGGCATGGATCATGTTAGTTTTTACACGTTAGTAGGCTAGTCTCTGAACACATCTCTGGAAACCCAGTTGCAAATAATTGGCTGGTGACTTGTATATCAAACAGGACTAGATTATAAAGAGGGCAAAGCCCCTGACTCAGTGAGGCTCTGAAAACCTCAGGCCCACTGAGCATCACATAGTTTATTCTAACTGGATTCATTTACAATTTGTTTGAAAATAAACAGCACTATAACAAATTATCAACTGATTTGATGAGGATGGTTTCCAGTATAAGAATACCATGCACAATGCTGGGAGGAATGGGTTGGTCATTTGCCTGTGGGCCCTCTATACTATTCGGAGGAGGCGGTCCAGTGTGCATATGGTTAATGCCACATTTAAAATGAAGCAGACAAAGAGGTAGAAAAACAAAAAAATATTCTACCTAAAAAAATCAATAGCAATGGGGAATCAATTAAAAAGATAGACAGAAGTGACAAAATCCAAATATTTGGACACTAAGGACAGGACAACTGGACAGAATATAAATGACAATAGGGCACAACTTTGAAATAATCAGTAAACAAGAGGAGCAGCAAGTTGATAAGGTGACTAAAAACATAAAAGTAACTGTGGTAATTAACAGGAATATGCACACGTGTGCAGGTTAAAGCTGGATGTTAAAGCTCTTGTTTCTGTCCTGTTTCTTCACATCTCCACAAACACAAACCAAAGCCTCCAAATAATGCACAAAATGGACATGGAGCTGCTGCTGAAAGAGACTTTTTGCCAACCTTATTGCTTATTGACTATACCTTTTCACACCAGGGACATGATTTATGTTTTCATTTTGTCTACATGAAGGTAAATCTTCAGCTTGGCATGCAAGACTGTAAACTTTACAAGCTGACCAGGCATTCTACAATAGCATGCATGGACATCTGCTATCCTCCAACTACTTGCTATTTTCCCAGCGGCAGACCATCTGCACATAAACAGCCACATCCTTACAGTTTCCACTCTGGCTTTTGGCTGTGATGGGTTTGGGGAAACGTGTCCTTTCTTGCAGAGGTAATTGTTGTTTGATATTGACTCTGCATCCGGGAAAATGTGTGGTGGCTGGGACTGTAAAACATGAGAATGCTTGTAGTGCAGGACTTGACTCGTGTATTTATAGTCTTGTGTCCGTTGCCTGTAAATTTCACTCTGGTCCTGAAGGTATGATTATGAGCTGTTTTTAAGATGGGCGGATCCTCTGCGCGTGCATTGGATGGGGTGAATCAAGGGGGAACCCACAGACCCTTTCATTATGTCTCACCTGGATTCCCGTTCATTCTGATATAAACAGATGTCCACAGTACTAAAGCAGAGAGGTGCTGACGTTAATCAACATCCTGAAGACACTCAAACCTGAGCCTTCTTTGAAAATGGTTTCTTTCTCACGGTCTTCGGGGCTTTAAGTTGCAGATTATTCTGTATTGAATGTGGAACTACTTTTGTGTGCTTTTTCCTCTGGAGAGAAACTTGCAGAGCAGACTGTGGCCAGAGGAACAATTGCCAGGGTTCAATTGAATCTCACCATTAGACAAAGCCACTTAGTGTTGTGGGAATATCATGCAAAGTTCAAGCAAAATCAAGCAGTCAGTGGGAGTGTAACAGTCCCCTTCGGGATGCCTGCTTCTGTGCTATGCCTCTCCTTGTGACTCTTATTTTATTTTATGGTCACATATGCAATAGTAAAGATATTTCCTTTGTTTGGCTTTGTTGTTCAGGCACAGTAAATTAAGCACCATAATTACTATACATAAGATGCTCTTATTTCTGATTCATATTATGTATTTTTTGTTTCAGAGAAAGAAGCTGAAACATGATTCTTTTTTTAATGTCCTTTATTTGTGGATCTAGTATTAATTAATGACAATACTAATTAAAGTCATAGAATAACTATATAAAATCAAAAGATTTTCATGAATAAATGAAAGTTTATGCACCTGTCATAATTTTACAGGGTAAGTAGATCTAAATATGGACTATCTCAATTTACACCCCGGTAACCTTAGATGTGCTGTGTGGTGCGTGAGGCCGATGTTGGCTGGGCTGATGGAGTCCAGGAGCCCAGGTTTACCTTTCAGCTAATGGGCCGTAGATCTTTGGAGCATACTGTTTGACTGCTTCACAAACCTTATCTGATTACTGGACTGGTACAACAGGACCTGAGTTCCTGGCTGCCAACTTTGTAGATCTGATTACCTCTCCTGTTGAGGACTCAGTTCAGGCAGCCAAAACCATCTTTGTTTGGGTTCTCTGTGGGGAGAGATTTTGGCAGCTGCAAGCCCCTTGATGCAGCACTCATTGTCCTGGTTGTGCTCTCAGAACAGATTAAAGCATAAAAGTTTTCTGTCCTTTGCATGCTCTTAGGAGAAATATTATTTCAGCCACAGAGATGGCTCCTTTGAGAGCCACAAATCCCAAGGCTTTGCCTGAAACGATAATTTCTCTTTTAGAACTTGTCTTATCCTGTCACTATAGAGTTGTTACTGCCAAAGCCAGGCGCCAACAAAATATGCAATTTCTTCTGAGACTCAGATTACTTTGAAAAATAATGATAGAGTGCAAAGTGATAAGCACATTTGTCCTGATCAGTTATTGTGCCTGACAGCAGACAGTTTGACAGTTTCTTTTTGGTTTCATTAGATAACATAATCATCATGCAGTTACAACGGCATGGATTTGTTGTTGTTGGTTAATGCATTTATCACTCAGTTGCACATCCCTGTTCTCTTTTTTGCCTCATACAATGTGATGAGAAAGAGCTTAGTTCTGCTTGATAGGTGTGGACTTCCATTGTCATGGAAACCACGGCTGTGCCCAGGGCAACTGGTATTCATTTAATTTATTCATTTGGTCACAGTTGCTCTGAAAGGCACTCAGCTTTTAATGCTAAGTAGTGGCTTGTTCCCATTAGACATCATATCAATGGTATATGAATGCTATGTATGAATGTATGCATTGTTGTAAGTAAAATTGCTTGTTTTTTATTGGTTTCAGCTTTTGGCTGCTCGGGTTATTTCTGTATTGCTCTCAATGAGTATGACTGACTCCCTGCAGTTTTAGTCCATTTGTCGCCTTATAATGACAGCTCCTTCAATATACTGACTGCACCACCGAAAGGGAACATACACAGAGGTCGCAGCCTGTAAGCCATTACAAGCAGCATGACATATGCATTGGTGAGAGAAATCAGCATTTGAAATGGTGAAATGGGATAAGAGTGGGTGAGTTTGGCTGCACTGGAATCTCAGCTCATAGAAACAATAATTGCAGTCATGCAGGCCTGGACTGGCATATCGAGCTCATACATCCCCCAGACCTCCTGTCAGGCCTCCTGTCTGCCGCTCAGACCCATCACTATCAAGTCAGGTTTACCACCAGGCTGATCCAGAACAAAACCAGCAAAATCAGCTCTGCCTTCAGGTTGCTCTTTGTCTTTTAGTATTCGTTGCAGATGTAGAAATAGCCCCAAAACATCATTACATGAAATTAGAAAGCATTGTTTAAGGGCTGCAATTACAGTGTTGACTACCTGCTGGTGTTTCAATGGAAACATTCCCTCAATTTCTCCTGTAATCAGAGGTAATCTTAGAGAGCATGCTAGCTATTACAGATTCAACTCCACAATTACAACTGGCATTCAAGTATCCTGTTGTGAAACAGCCAAAAGATGATTACAGATTACATCCTGCGGTGTGCTTTTCCTCATCTCATCCTTACTCTGTTGTTTTTCCCAGCTCCCGTCTTCTACTTTGGCAACACAGACTACCACGTGGATGAGAGTGATGGCTTCGTGGAGGTGCAGGTGTGGAGGACAGGGACTGATCTTTCCAAAGGAGGAACCGTCACAGTGCGCTCCAGAAAGACAGATCCTGTCTCAGCTGAAGGTATGTGTACCTTTCTCTGACAGTTTAAACTAGTTAGTGCTCAGAGAAATGTAAACCACAGAAAACAACAGACTTAAGGCACCCTCTTTGTTTCCCTGCGCTTAAGCGTTCGAGGCGATGTTAACACTGAATATGTGGGTGGATGTCGTATGGAATGTAAACATTGTTTTAGGTCGGGGGGGAAGAAGTCAGTGGGCCTTTGCCTTGCAGACGTCGGATATACTCACTGTTGTGAGGATAATGGTGTATTGAGTGAGGACAGAGCTTTAGGAATGCATTCTGATTGTGCTGCACGTCGGTAGCGCTTTGTACTCTAAAGGCTGGTTGCTATCTTTTCCACCCTTCCCTACAGCCTCTATTATCTCGTACCCCCAGGCATCTTGTCCCCCTTGTACAGATTCTTAACATCTCTGCTTTTGCCTGCATTATAACTGTAAATAATAAGCAGTATTGAATCAAATGCAGAAGGGTAGGCCACACTTATGCACATAACTGGGTCATAAGTACATGAGAAAAGGGTGAGCTCTCAATACCTAGACTTTTCAAAGAATGGCAAACGGATTTCCTGTTGGCGCTCAGGAAGGTATCGAATTTCTTGCAGCTCTCCTTTAATCACGCAACAAAGTCCAACTGTTAATATGTACCAACCACGAAATAGAAAACATCACGTTGTGTTTGCATGCAGGATATATCCTTTCATCTTATTGCTGACTGATTTTCACAAATGACTTATGAAGTAACATGAGAACCACGGTTGATTTAAGATCAAGTGCTGTCGTCCATTTGTGCGATATCCGCTATATCCCATAAGCACTCTGTGAAACACACCTGACCTAAATTGTGTTGTGGAGCAGCTGGTGTGGATTACGTGGGGATCAGCCGGAATCTGGACTTTGCACCGGGGGTCACCATGCAGACATTTCGTGTAACCATCCTGGATGACCTGGGCCAGCCAGTGCTGGAGGGGCCAGAGAAGTTTGAACTGGTACTCCGGATGCCCATGAATGGTATCCTTGGGGAGCCAAGCAAGGCTACTATCCTCATCAATGACTCTGTTTCAGACTGTGAGTGAAAATCTTGTTTGTGATCAACATTCATACAAACAGTTACACTTGATGATTTGTGATATTTATACTGTATTTCCAACAATAAAAAAAAAATTGATGGGTTTAATTATGCTGTTCTAGTGCCAAAGGTGCAGTTCCATGATGCTGTGTATGTGGGCAATGAGAACTCAGGGCAGATCTCAGCTGTTGTATACCGTAGTGGTGACATTAGCTACAAGTCCACAGTACGCTGCTACAGCAGGCAGGGGACAGCCCAGGTCATGATGGACTTCAACGAGAGGCCAAACACAGATGCTTCCGTCATCACCTTCTTACCAGGTGGCGTAGTAAAAACAAGCACATGCCTCTTTGCATTGTTGTTGTTTTGTTTACAAGTTAAAATGAATCATAAGGATATTGAGATGCTCGTTATTACTTTTAATTTTTCTTTTTATTTCCCAGGAGAGATTGAAAAGCCCTGTGTGCTGGTACTGGTTGACGACACAGAACACGAGGAAGAGGAAGAGCTCCGTCTTGTGTTGGGAAGTCCCAAGAGCGAATCTCCGTTTGGAGCATCTATTGGAAAGCAGAACGAAACACTCATCAAGATAAATGACGATGCAGACAGTAAGAGTCCTTCGATTTGCTGTTACAAGCTGTTCCTTACAATATGTCTTTTTAATTACCGCCATGTGCAGAGTTTTTATATGATCATAACATCACGTTTTGTTTGTGGTAAATGAGGAAATTGGTTTTGTCTGTGCCCCCAGCCCATTCATCTCAGTTTCCTCATAATTGCCATAGTGCTTTTATGATACAACTGTATTTCTACTTGGGCAATTAATTCAGTAAGATGTACATTGAAGGGCTTTAATACATCTCAATTAAATCTGTATATTATCTGTTTGTCTATGTTTTAACTGTACATGTTCATTTTTGGTACACAGGTCTCTCTTGAAAAAGACATCCACATTTCAATGACAACCTGTTAAAATAAAGGAATAATAATAACAATAATAATAATAATAATAATAATAAACTGTATGTGATATACCGTAATGTTACAGTTAGAGTTTTAAGACAACATTAAAACTAAATGCCATGCTTTCTCAGAGGCGATCATAAGGTTTGGAGAGACCAAATTCAGTGTGAATGAGCCAAAAGAAAGTGGCCAAATGTCTGTGGTGAAGATCCCTGTGCTGCGTGATGGAGACCCCTCCAAGGTCTCTGTTGTCCGAGTTCATACCAAGGATGGATCTGCTACCTCTGGGGAGGACTACCATCCCATATCTGAGGGTAATTTTTTTTTTTTTTTTTTTTTTTTAATCAGGACAGCATTTATTTGGAAACTCTATTTCAAATCTCCTTGTTTCTCTGCAGATATTGTTTTCAAGGAGGGCGACACAGAGCACTATGTGGAGGTGGAGATTTTATATGACGGTGTCAGAGAAATGAGGGAGGCGTTCACTCTGCATCTGAAACCTGATGAGAACATGGTGGCGGAGACAAAGGTGAAAATTAAGACGAATTAGCATAAGATTTAACTGTAAAGTGTGTAACTACCTGGCTATCACATTAGAAGGCAGCAGCTATTTTATTCTCCATTAACATTGTCTTAATTGCCCTTGCTTGTCAATCAACAGATGAGCAAAGCCATAATCTACATCGAGGAGACCAACAGCATGGCAGATGTCACCTTCCCCTCGGTGCCCAGAGTGGTCTCTCTTTTGCATTATGATGACATCGACAGGACCAGGGACTCTCTCCCTGTGGCCGGATACCCTGTCATTTGTGTCACTGTAGGTCCCAATAGATACACATTAACTGTGTAGTGACATACTATAGACATAGTATTTAGCAGATATACACACACATACACTCAATTATCAGCTACCCTGAGTTCATCAAAAGTCTACAGAAATGACTTTGGCTGCTGAAGTGATTTTTTTGGTGCATATCACTTACAATCATAATTTACTTTTCTTTTTTCAAGGCCTGTAACCCAAAGTACCCAGACTACGACAAAACGGGCTCCATCTGCAAAAGCGAGAACATCAACAACACCCTAACTCGTTACCGCTGGCTCGTTAGCGCTCCAAGCAGCCCTGATGGCGTCACTAGCCCTATGAGGGAAGTTGACTTCGATACCTTCTTCACCTCCTCCAAGCTCATCACTCTGGACTCGGTCTACTTCCAGCCTGGTTCAAGAGTCCAGTGTGCCGCAAGGGGGGTGAATTCTAATGGCGATGAAGGTCTGGAGCTCAGTAGCCCCATAGTGTCCATCAGCATGGATGAGGGTGAGTGCAGCTCATTCTCTAGCTTGAAATGTTTAATCTCTCTCATAGAAAAGGCTCAACACTATAAGTGCAAGTGGTTGCTGCATTTTTGCTCTCCCGTTGCAGTACTCACTGTCTTGGCTCTGCTTTGACAAAAAAACGGAGACATGAAAGAAATTTTTCTGGAATGAGATATTTGATGTTTGTTTGTTTACAGGAATGTGCCAGCCTCGTGTCGCAGGCACAGTAGGAGCCGAGCCCTTCTCTGCCAAGCTGCGGTACACTGGAACAGAAGACACAGACCACCCCAACCTCATCAAACTAACTGTCACCATGCCTCACATTGATGGTGAGTACAGCAGATAGAATGATTAGAAAATATCACTTAGAGGCAGGTTGTTGGTTTGAAAGCCCTCCGAAGCAGGAAAAGTCTTAGAAATCATGGCTCCATATGTCACTCATCAACCAAATTCTTTTAACAATAAACTACATCAGTTAGCTTTTCCTTAACTGTAAATCTAACATATTCTTCATCCTCTCTCAGGTATGTTGCCGGCCGTGTCCACCAGACCCTTGTCTAACTTTGAGCTCACACTGAGCCCTGATGGTACTCGTGTTGGCAACCATCGCTGCTCCAATTTGTTAGACTACGCTGAGGTCAAGACTCGCTACAGCTTCCTCACTGAAGCCACCAAAGATCCAGAAGTGATTGGTGAGACGGCGCCGTACCAGTACAGCACGTCCCTCAGGGGATCAAACACACTGCGATTCTACAGAAACCTCAACTTGGAGGCTTGTTTGTGGGAATTCACCAGCTACTATGACATGTCTGAGCTGCTCAGTGACTGTGGAGGCACCATAGGAACTGATGGACAGGTAAGTAGCCCCACCTTTGAGCTTTACCTCACCTCTGACCCTCTTTGACATCTCTAGAAATGACCTGCAAGGAGTCATTTCAATAAAGCGGCAGACCACCTTCAGGAAAGGAATGTGTACTTGTCCATTTTCATTTCAAAATACTGCTGGATTTTCGATCCTCATTAATCATTTACAGGCATATTAAAACTCTGCTTGCTTACTTGGTTTTCCTTTAAAATACTTGAGTAAATACTAGCCTGTAGAGAAGTCATCCATTATTGTCTGGAGACACATGCTAACCTCCGTAGTGACTAACCCACTGCTGTGCTCCCTTCATCTCCTGGTACGACCAGCTATTTGTCTTGTCAAAGTGTCAAGTGAATAACCAGCAGCCTCATAAAAGTCTATTTGTTTGTTACGCTACTTGTATAATGTGATGTTTGCAGCAGATGTTATTTGTGAAGTTAGAAGGAGGAGATCTTAAAGCCTTCAAATGCCTTGCAGCCTTCAACATTTGCATTCACCTCGGGAACCTAGAGTTAGTTGACTTGCAGTTAATTAAGGTAGAGTGTTGATAAAGAAAGGACACATGGCACATCATGGTGGAAGGCTCTACTACACTCCCTATTATTAATTAATGTCCTGAAGCACTCACACATTTGTTTTGCCTCTGAAGGTATAAGAACATATATTGGTTTGCAATTATAGTGGGAGTTCATCATTTTTCATAGCTCGGGGTTTATCTTAATAAAAACAACAAGTAGTAGCCTGTAGACATGATTTAATGTGAATGTGGCTGTAACAAACATGTCTTGACAAGTAAGCAGGCTGCTACCGTTTACATAAACGTTACCTTTGCCAGTAGTTATATACCCTTAGATCAGAAAACAACAATTCACATACTTCTCTTCCTCCCTTCTTGGTTAGTGAAATTCAATAACTTATCAAATAAAATGATAAGTGATGAAAGAAATGAATGATATTGACCCTCAGGCTACTCAAAATCCAGAAGAACTCACATCTAGCAATGAAAAAATATATTCTTGTCTCAATTGTCGTTTCATCGAAGGGGGTAATGGTATACGTTCAGCTCTTGTACAGCTCTGTATGTAAATTTCGTTGCTATGGTTACTGGTGAACAGAGCAAAACACAGTATGTGGATGCACAGAGCGAGGCGTCGCAGGTGCAGTTTCAGGATGTGGAAGGCAGGATCAATGGAAAAAGAAAGCGCCTTCATTTGTGGGTGCCCTGTGACACAAGTGCTCCTCTTAGTGTGCATACGGGCTGAGCAGAGACAGCTCTGTGCCGGCCAGAGTCATGTCATGAGTGTAGAGCCTAGTACCCAGCTTAGCACCAACACAGGAATCTAGAATCCCAGCAGGTTGAGTCAGAAGGCCTTTCTGCAAATCTGAGCCCCTAGCGCCCAGAGGCGAAGACACGTCTCCACATGAAAAGAGAGTCAGAGAAGGCAGGGGCCTTCACATATACTGTAGCTCCTCACAGGTCAGAGGAGAGTGCAGTTACCAGAGAGCACTCTCTGAGGACTTTCACCACTTTGAATTCTTCGATCGTTTTAGGACAGCTCATTTAGAGAGGTGACGTTTGGAGCAATCCACTAACCCCAATGAACATAAATGTAGGGCATTCTGTTTATTTCAGTATTTCTTATTTTTAGCCGAGAAGATAAAATGCACTAATCTGCAGTTCATGAACACTAAGAATACATTGAGTCTTACATCTATAGAACATTGAGTCAACTTACTAATGCCTACTTTAAGTTAACATAAGAGACATGACCTCTGACAAAAGTGTGTTTTAAGTTCCCTAATATTTATGTTATTAACTTTTCAGGTGATATCTTCCTCCTAATATGTCTCTAATAATGATAGATAAATCGGTGAAATATTAAATAATTGTCTTGCTCTTGAATGCAGGTGTTGAATCTGGTCCAGTCCTATGTGACCCTACGGGTACCACTCCATGTATCCTATGTCTTCCACTCCCCTGTGGGGGCAGGAGGATGGCAGCACTTTGACTTTCAGTCAGAGCTGAGGCTCACATTTGTGTACGACACTGCCATCTTATGGAGGGATGGTATCGGTAGTCCACCAGAGGCTGAACTACAAGGTTTGACTTTGACAGTACTTTGCAATCATGTTTACTAAGTGAGGTCATGTAAATTAACTAAATCAAAACTGGTTGTAACTGTCTTTGTAGGTGCTCTGTACCCAACCAGCATGCGTATTAATGGGCAGGGGCGACTAGTCGTTAACTTCCGAACTGAGGCTCGATTCAGAGGCTTGTTTGTGTTTGCACACCCAGGTACAGTATGTCGTAAAGAAGTGATGTAGTGTTTAACAGTTTGTGTGATATATTTATAGAATGTCATAATATTGTACATAAAAGTTGAACTAAAAAATGTTTCGTGTTGCAAAATGTAAAGTAGGTAATGTAAAGTAGGAGGGGGTTCAATTTTATTTGTTTGTTTTAATTGTTTACCTGACAATGCGTTTCAAGCTGTACTATAATTAACTTTATATAGAACAAATTCCATTAGATAAAAATGATGATGTTTGTGTCATTTTGTCAGTTGTGACTTTTTTAAGTATTTAAATTGCCACTGAGCATGCTCATTACATGCATTCATATAATTTAATTCATGTATTTTTCCATCAGCTTCACCACTCACCTCTATGGTCATGTGTCCGGACCACCCTGGTTTGACCTTTAATCTTAGTCTTGTGAGGAATGAGCCAACGTACAACCAGCCCATCCAGCAGTGGACATTTGCCTCTGATTTTGCTGTGAGTGAACAGTTTTTTTTTTTTCCAGGGAGCAGTTTTATTGGTCTTTATATTCAATAATTCTTGCTAAATATATTTTCCCCCCTCTCAGGTTCGTGACTACTCTGGCACATACACACTGAAACTGATCCCATGTACATCCCCTCCTGGCCTGGAGTACACAATTCCTCCTGTCTGCAATCCCAGAGATCCTCTTACCTTCGACATGGACATCCGCTTTCAACAGGTGACCTCACTGCCCAATGTTAGATATGTAATCATTAAACTGAAATGTAATCAGCAAAACCAGGATTCAAGAAGAAATCGAGTATAAGTCAAAAGAATACAGGCAAAAATCAGTTAAAAATAAGTAATACTAATATTTTCTTAAATTGACACCAATATAAAAAGAAGGTAACAGTAGTCATCAATATCTCCCAACATAGCTTGTGGAAAAACTTGTTAAAATGAACAACAAATCAAGGGTCGTAACTAAAGTAAAAAATCATTTTTGGCAGTACTTTCTGTACTCAATGTACAACAATAAACATTAAACCTCTTCACAAAATTACATTCTTCTATCTTCATGAACAACAATATGGGCTTAGTGCAAATTTCGATTCAAGGGCCACAACTCAAGTAGAAATAGTTTTGCGGCAGTAATTTCAAACTCAATCTACTAGAGTACACATTAAAGGTCTTCACAAGATGTTATTCTCCTGTCTTTATTGGTGTTTCATAGTAAGATATATAAATCAAATGTGAGGCTCTTCTATGACATATTTGACTTTGACTCACATTCTTGAATACAGACCACTCCTCTTGTTTTGAAAAATGTGTCTATGAATCTTGGTGAAAGTGAAATGAGGACAGCAGATTTTTTTTTTCTTTTTTCCGTTCATTCATCCTATCTTTTCATTCATTATATCCTGTAAGTTACACCTCTTGCCTCTCGGCTTGTCTTTCATTTACTTGCCTCTCATCACATGAAAGATCTAAGAGGAAACTCCCCCTTGTTCATTCCATCTAGTTAAGTACTCATGAAACTGCAAATCATCTCACTTACCCTGACAGGAAGAACATCTCTCAATAACAAACCTCTTTATATCCATTTAGCTGCAGCTGCAGTGTTGTGTGTGACGCTGATGCCAACATGTAACCACCCAGTATCAAAAGACACCTTGAATAGCAAACATGAATTCATTCATTTGCCTATAAAGTGAATTCTTAAAACATCCTTCTTTATTTTATGCTGTTTTTAATGTTTTCTTATAATTACCCAGAATATGAATATTGAGAGTAAAGGAACTGTTTGCAAATACAAGCAAGATAATCTTCATATGTGTCACTTTAACATTGACAAGTCTACAGATGACCACACATATTGTATGTACTGCACATGCATTGCAGTGGTGTGATGACAGGTATCAAAGAAGATTGTTCACCTTGTGTCTGTATGTTGTAAATATGCTGTAATATGGTTTGTGTGTGTTTGTGTGTCTTCCATGTGTTTCTAGGTTAGCGACCCTGTGGCTGCTGAGTTCAGTCTGAACACGCAGATGATCTTGCTGTCTAAACAGATGCTCTGGCTCTCAGATGGCTCCATGGGCTTTGGACAGGAGAGTGACACTGCATTCTCACAGGGTAAGGCAACAATATGCATATGCAGTCATAAAATGCCAACTGCTCTTGAAGGTTTGTAGATTAAAATAAGCACAAGGATCAAGAATAGTTGTAAATGAAAGTCAATGTTTAGCTCGTTGACCTTCTCTTCACTCTGCAACTCAAGAAGAAATACCTGTGTGGTGATTATTTATGTTTATTTAGCATATTTTCCATCATTTTCTGACCGAACAGGATAAAAATGAAAGAAAAGTTAGGCCTGAATTTACCTTTTTTAACCACATGTTTTAGCTTTATTTAGTTGTATTTCTCTCAACAAGATCTTGAAAGTTTTCAAATTTTTTCCAAGCTGTTGAACAAATGAGTACGGAAAGCTCTTGTTGCCAATATTGAGTGTAGTTTTAGCTTGATTTACTTCATATCTAAGCAAAATACAACAATTTCAGTAATAATTTGAAAGATTTAATGTGTTACACGTGTTTTGTAGCTGTGAAAACCATATTTCTCTTCCCTCAGGGGATACAATTTATGGGCGAGTGATGGTAGATCCAGTGCAGAACTTGGGCGACTCCTTTATTTGTAACATAGAGAAAGTGTTCCTGTGCACTGGAACTGATGGATATGTCCCAAAATACAACCCCGGCAACTTTGAGTTTGGCTGCCTGGCTGATGCTCCATCACTACTCTACAGATTCAAGATAATTGTAAGCAACAAAAGTCTATCTCACATCATGTCGCACATGCTTTGTGTCTAGTTAAACCTATGTATTTATTCTTCTCACTCCAGGACAAGGCCCAGCCAGAGACACAGGCCCGGTCATTTGGCAATGTAGCTTTCAATGCTTTCCTGGCGGTGGATGACCCTGGTGCTTTAACTCTGGTGAGACAACCTGGGTCAGATGGTTTCAGAATGGATTCCTCAGCTCTCTTCCAGGTCAGTAGAAATGACAAGTACAAGAAACACACCTTTGTATAATCCACATATTCCACCTATCTGTGAGACATTCAAGAGAATTTCTCTACTGGAATCTTCATTTATGTTAAGTTTTTAAAACAGCTCAACTGTCAAGGAACTGATGTGAACTTGTGACATCCCGCCTTGTAGAGAGCAAGATAAAAATAAACTTTTCTGCGAGCTTCGAAGAAAGTGACCTTAAAGTATGTCTTTCTACATATATTGAACTTTTTCTCCTCATAAAGCTGACAGAAAAAAGACTCACTGTTCCGACACTCATCGAAACCTTGTTGCTAATGAACAATCTTGTTACCATGAAGCCTATTACTTGGCCTCTGATGACAGGATCCTAGGTATGAACTACACTCTCCCCCTTACTTTGAGTCAGATTTCTCCCTCTTGTCAGTGAACCTGGATTTCTTGGCTTGTTAAGAAAAAGTCGGTATCAGTCTGTCTACAGTTCTGATGATTTTTTTTCCAGTCGTTTAAAACTTTTCTGTTTTTCACCTCTGTTGTACAGTAACATTGTACACTGGACATGTGAACATTAAGGTCATATTGTTTTTGACATTAGTTAAATTTGTTTAGTTTATTTATTTTTTCTTTTATTAACCTGCTCTTGAAGATCAACAAAAGGAAAAGATCCTGTAGAAAGCTATGCCATAAAATTGACCTAGAAGTCGTAGTTTTTTTAAATAATAGCTGTTGCACTTTCCAGGTGTCTGCAGGGAGAGAGTGGTACATTCACACCATCTACACGGTCCGTTCTCGGGACAACGCTAACCGTGGCATAGGGAAGAGAAGCCTGGAGTATCATGTGATTAGCCAGCAAACAAATCTACTTCCAAAGAGCCAACTCCGCAACAGAAGATCAGCCAATGATGTGCCAGACATAATAGAGGACATCGGTGTGAATAACAACCGTGGCACCAACATCCTCCACATCACGCTGGACCGCAGCAGCCAACGGAGGACAAGCCCAGAGAGTGAGATCTTCACCAAAGGGATCATCCCACATGAGCTCAACCAGAAAGACAACAGTGATGATGGGCTAGTGTTGATCATTGGTGTCTTTGTTGGACTGCTCCTCACACTGCTCATCATCATCGTGGTGGTGTTACTGGTCCGGTCCAAGCGAGAGAAGAAAGACGTACCCAAGACTTCCAGCAGCGCTGAGCCCATGGTGACACACGTCCTCAGCAGCAGTGACAGCTCAGAGGTCTAACAGACTTATGATTGAGAGTTTTGGTTATTTTTTTTATTTTTTACAAGTGCCTCACATTATAGATCAAAATTGAAGATTGTGTGTGAAGCAACACAAACTACAAGAGCTTTGATTCTATTCAGAAATCTACTTGAAGTACTGCATCACTTCCGCAGCCGGGGAGTGGTCTGGACAGAAACTTGGAGATGGACTTTGTTAGCAGCTGTTTCAAGGCACTTGTCAAGTTGTCAGCATTACGTAATAATTTGCTCTTGATGCCATTTGATCCAAAAAGGTGTTATTACATTTCCAAATGTGCTTTAAAATATGCTTTCTAACTTGAATGGCATGAGGTGTTGTACTGAGTAGGTCAAGAGCGGGTGGATAATTTGGATACTGTAGTTGTTAATAATGGGCTTCGTATGTTTTGATTTGCTGCATCTATTATTATGTGGTTATGTTTGTCCTGTTTTACCAGTAAGACATCTACTCAAAAGAAAAAAAAAGTTTCACATTGTTTTCTTGGGCACATTTTGCATGCATTTGTTTTTTGTATTTGAAGATTGAAATGATAAAAAAAAAAGTGTAAATGCTGATTTTGAATGGAATTTTGACAAATGTGTGTCTGATCTACTGTATTTCCAGTTTTTATTTTACAATATATCCCATGAAAAACAATGTTTGGTTACTTGTAATTGCTAAATTCCCCCCTAATATTTACTTGTTAAAACATTATTTTAAGACCTTATAAGTTGCACGTGGCACTAAATCAAATACGAAAAGTCAAACTTAGTCCGTATTACTGAAGCACGTATTATTCAAGACAGCTGGTCTGCAATGTACATACAACGTTGTAGAGAAGCTGGAAATTCACTGTTTCCAGCAGGACCTATTTCACTCTTGGTACAACTGGTATGACACATTTCTAAGTGTTGACTGCTGTAGCTCAGTAGGGATAGGTGGGGCACCAGATCCCTCTCATAACAGGGCTATGTGTTGACTGTGTGCTGTTTCATTTTTTTATGTGTTGAAATATTAAATTTAACAGGTTTCACTGAAAGGGAATGAAATATTTTACCCAAAATAATCAACTTTATTGTCAGAACTACTGTATTCTCCTTGAATCATTAATCTTAAATGTATTTATTTATTCTTCAATACTTGTTGTTTTGGTGCTGACATGTCAATCATACCAACCCTTATTAATTTTGCTGTAAACATATCTATATCCAACCATATCACGCGTTTGTTGTCATGGTTTCAATATACAGTACACATTTACAAGTTATGTGTCATGTTTGCATTAATTGTGTGCACATAAGAAGATTACAATCATACAATATTTCCATGTATTTGTGTTTTGTTTCTGTTTTTTTGGTTAAAGATCCAGGCACCAGATTGCCATAAAATCTGATTACCTCATAGTACTATATATCATATGATAGACACTAATGTCATAATCACTACTTTATAAATGTTCAGTGTATTTGCCTCTTTATTTTGAAATTAAAAAGAATTCTATGCAACCTGTAACATAATACATTCATGAAATGTTTACCCCAAGTATGATTTTCAGTGCACAGTTTGCTTGGTAATCTTAGTTTGACACTGTATCAATGTACTGTGGCTCTTTTATCCCACTCTAATGCTTTGAGTGCATTCTGACCTTTTTTATGCACATGTATGTACATATGTATATACATATGTATTACCTATAAATATACTGTTTGGATGTTTTGGGACTGGTTATTGTTAAAACATGCATACAAAATGTGCTGTAAGTATTTGTAACACAGACCAGAAGCACAGCATGGTCTGCAAATAAATAATTTTTCAATGAAAACATCAAGTTTTATGGCTTTGATGAAAAATCATTTTATTCAGAATTCTATTCCATAAGAAAAGAAAAAAACACCAATAGAGAGAAAAATACTTAATATGATTTGTATGGAGATACTCAATTCACAATCTCTTTTCCCTTCTCATCAAAAACTTTGAAGCAACAAACAAGATGGACATGTACACAGTGAACCAAGCCTAGAGTCAAAAAGGTGAAAAAAATAATTAGCCTGAAATGTTTTAGTCACATGAAAAGGCTCCCAGAAAATACTGCAAACTTATATTTTCATCAGTACTAAGGGCCAAAAATAAGTTCCATTTTCATTCACATGAAGGCACTTTGTATCTTTGTATTTCTGTTGTTTAGAAGTGAATATCATTTCATCATAAAAAAATATTCTGTAGGACTTGGAACCCTTAATTTATTTCCCAAAGGAGTCAGACTCGTGATTGTGAGATGAAGAGAAATATTGAATGATTCTTACTCAATGTCTTATATTGAGAGCATTCCCCCTTGTTCCTTAGCTGAAATGGTTTTGCCTTTAAATTTGTAAATTAGCATGTTGATCAGTTTGTGCATTATTTTTATGCCAAAATCAAAATCTACATTTTTGGCAGTTAATTTGTTTTTAATCCAATGAATTAACATGAGACATCTGCCAGTCTACCTGCTAACAAGTGCAATAAGCAATATTCATGCAGAGTTCATCAGTGTTCAAGCAGTCATGATCGATTTATTCCCAGTTTTGATACAATATCACTCATCTTGGAGAAATCCAGACCTACACCATCTGTATATTGCTATTATATTCTATCCAACAGCTCTTCTGCTCTGAGGAATGAATGAATTGAAGACAACAGTAGTGTAGTCAATGAACAATTTTTATTGAACATTTGAAGGAGAAAAAACAGAACATTAAGGAATAGTCAATCTTTCCAACATTTTAACAAGGAAAAGATCAGAATACAAGTTCAATGCCACTTAATATTCGTCTACATCCTCCTCCTCTTCCACACTATCTGCTCCAACCTCCTCATAATCCTTCTCCAGAGCTGCCATGTCCTCTCTGGCCTCAGAGAACTCTCCCTCTTCCATACCCTCACCCACATACCAATGAACAAACGCTCGCTTAGCATACATCAGATCAAACTTGTGGTCAAGGCGAGCCCAGGCCTCTGCAATAGCAGTGGTGTTACTCAACATGCACACAGCCCTCTGGACCTTGGCCAGGTCTCCACCAGGAACTACAGTGGGTGGCTGGTAGTTGATGCCAACCTTGAAACCAGTGGGGCACCAGTCCACAAACTGAATGGTGCGTTTGGTCTTGATGGTGGCAATGGCAGCATTCACATCTTTGGGTACCACATCACCACGATACAGAAGGCAGCAAGCCATGTACTTGCCATGACGAGGATCACATTTCACCATCTGATTGGCTGGCTCAAAGCATGAATTAGTGATCTCTGCCACTGTTAATTGCTCATGGTAAGCCTTCTCAGAAGAGATAACAGGGGCATAGGTGGCCAGAGGGAAGTGAATACGGGGATATGGCACCAAGTTGGTCTGAAATTCGGTCAGATCAACATTGAGGGCACCATCGAAACGAAGGGAAGCAGTGATGGAGGATACAATCTGACTGATCAACCTATTCAGGTTGGTATAAGAGGGACGCTCGATATCAAGGTTTCTACGGCAGATGTCGTAGATGGCCTCGTTATCAACCATGAATGCACAGTCGGAGTGCTCCAGGGTGGTGTGGGTGGTTAGGATGGCGTTGTAGGGCTCCACCACAGCGGTGGACACCTGGGGAGCTGGGTAGACTGAAAACTCTAGCTTGGACTTCTTACCATAGTCGACGGACAGACGCTCCATGAGCAGGGAGGTGAAACCAGAGCCAGTACCACCTCCAAAGCTGTGGAAAACCAGGAAGCCCTGAAGGCCAGTGCACTGGTCAGCCTGAGGACAGAGGGAGAGGCAATGATCACACATAGGGCATGTTGCATAATTTGATATTCTGGAGCCAAATTTGCAATTAACTCAAGTTCTAAATTTACCCACCAGTTTGCGGATCTTGTCCAGCACAAGGTCAATGTGCTCTTTTCCAATGGTGTAGTGTCCACGGGCGTAGTTGTTGGCAGCATCTTCCTTGCCAGTGATCAGCTGTTCAGGGTGGAACAACTGGCGGTAGATCCCACTGCGCACCTCATCTAAAGGAATTACCATAAATGATTAAAGGGTTTAACTAACTGGAGATGCATGAAAAACACAAACAAGATGCAACTATAATTTTCTCATAAAAGTTGGCATTTAATGAGTTTACCAATGACAGTGGGCTCCAGGTCAACAAAAACAGCTCGGGGGACGTGCTTTCCTGCTCCAGTCTCACTGAAGAAGGTGTTGAAGGAATCATCTCCTCCGCCAATGGTCTTGCCACTGGGCATCTGTCCATCTGGCTGAATCCCATGTTCCAGGCAGTACAGCTCCCAGCAGGCATTGCCGATCTGAACACCAGCTTGACCGACGTGCACAGAGATACACTCACGCTGGAAAGGGAAAAGAAAATGCTAAATTGTAATGAAAAATATGCTTATCTAAAACACTTAATTTGACACAAGAGGTATTCTAAAAAAAATTGCTTAAGGCTAATCACATTGAGGGAAAAAACTTGAATAGAACTAGATCAACGTGACTGAAATCACCTGACGACATGGTGCACAGTCATTTACCCTCAAAACAGAAAACTCCTTATAAGAAATCATTGAGAGGTTGATTACTCAAACATAATGTGCTTTAAGGAAAAAGAAACGTGGAGAACAAAGTGCTGCTGTGGAACAAAACAAACAGCTATAGTTTAAGCTTTTCAAACAAAAAAAGCCTCACAATGTACAAATTAAAGACTTAACATAAAAATCACCATTACGTTTTTACTGAATAGGTTTCGTTTGAAAAGGCTGTGTTGTAGTTTCATAAAGGCCTAGTCCTTCTGGCGGGAAAAGGAGGAACATTACAAGCCAAATCATATTTGCCTTGATTAACTAGGTCAGTGCAGACAGGTACATCTGACAAAGACTGATTCAACTTGATTTGAGCTGTGCCCCGTTAGGATTAAAACGACCCAGTGCTGACTAAATTTGGTTGAGTGTCCGTCATCTTTATTTCACAAAGTCATCGCTTAAACAAGACGATTTTTTTGATAAGATATCTTAGTTTAAAATGTCTGTCACCTCCCGAATTGAATTAATTTGAATTAACATATACGTCAAGAAAAGCTATAACTTTACTCACCATGTTTGCTGAAAATGAAGAATATGTAGAGGCTTGAATAAGGAAGAGGAATAGACTAGTTTGCTCTCACGACCGCTTTAGGTGGACCTGGCAGCAAAGTAACTGTCGTGTCATGCTGGGCGGCGCGCTTTATACTCTCTTCCGGGTGGAAGGGTGCGGCTGAATCCGATTGGTTACCTTGGGTCACATTGGGAAATTCTTATTGGTTAAATTGAAACCGTGACAGGGCATGTACTGGCACGTATGTGTCTCTCGGTCGGCATTAAGGAAATGAATAGTTTTTAATGGCAGAGTAACATTTACGAGTACCAGTACATAATACATATGTACACATAATACAGCTAAACTATTGCCATGTTCTGCTACTTTACTACAACCCCACTACAATTCATAGACACTACGTTTTATTTCACTGGATTCATTTGCTAAATTAAGTCAGTAGTTAGGCTTCTTTGAGCATATAAGTGATTAATAGTCTACACAGTACATAAAATTAATAAATCATAATGTACCGTTATAGGTTAAAATACAATAAGATAAGCTTTATTGATTCACAAGCTACCCAGTCGTGGGGTATATACAGTAATTAAAATTATCCCTTCACTTGTCACATTAATATACAGTACTTCAGTGTTATGGGGCAATGTTACAGTGCTTGTCTCCTTTTTAGCATGTGCAGGGCAATGGTGAAGATGGCTGTCTTGGGTGTCTTCTCCAGGTAGATTGCAAGTGTCTTTGAAATAATTATCTGTTCTTTGTACTGATCATTAAACATTTTTGTCAAATAGCTTGACTGAAAACGATAACCATAGCCAATTTGTGTATAAATCTATCAATACACCTGTGATCCAGTTGAGCATGGTCACTTTTTTGTCAAAATGCTAATTCTAAGAAATTCTAAGAGAAGGCCTTAAATATTTTACACTTAACTACAAGCTATTCAGATGTTGCTCTCATCATTAATTTAAGGAATATGAAATCTGAATATAAATATGTGACCAACTGTGCTTACTTAACTAATAATAGGCCTATTACTATAATTTAGTGATAAGTGCAAGTCACACATTAGATAGATAGATAGATAGATAGATAGATACATACATACATAGATACATAGACAGACAGACAAAGTCAGTAAACAATGTGCTTTTATTACCAGTGCTTATTTATAGAGAGAACAGAATTTTTTGACTTGGTGTGACACAAATAATGTCAGATAAAATGTTTCAGACTTACAGAAAAAAAAGAGCCAATCACTCTAGAAATCTGGGCTCCTGTTTGGCAACAGGACAAACAACAGATCAGGTGCATGAAAAACAGCAGCTTCCTGGGTGTGGCTCATAGAATCTCTATCACTGGGGAGGGTAAATGGTGGTGTGCGGGTATTAAGTAATGCTGTGAGTAACTGTGTCAGACTAGGAAATTGCCTTCTTCCTGCACCTTCCTGTCTTGTCCTGCTTGTGGCACTATTCTTATGATATTACACAGAATGAACACTAGGAGGATGAAGAGCAACATCCTCAGTTTTTTCCTGTGGAGTCATGGCATGATGTAGTGCAGACAGAAACTCAGATCTAACAGTGATTTGTTAGATAGCTTACAATAGTATCATAAGTCAGTGTATTCTAAAGCTTGGATGAGTTTTCTAGCAAATGCCATCTAATAAATGATCATTGTTTCTTATGTGAAAGCCAAAAAACAACGTCAATGTCAAACAGAATTCATATTTCATCCCACTAATTTCTGTGATCTGGGATCCAGAGTACATCTGCGCAAAATAACTGTTTTTTCACAATGCTCCCAAAGTCTCTCTAAAAAGAAAATAAAGAAAAATATTTACATTGATGTGGTAATCTAATTTGGATGAATTTCCTGAGTGTATTCTTCTGGTTTGTAACTGTTAGCACTTCAATGAATAAAGCTCTTTAATTGCTAAAGGCAAAATATTCATTCAATGAACTCAAATCTTTAGCGATTAGTTCTGAACATATAAACCTTTTTTCCTCGCATTTAAAATGTAAACAAAATGTTTTCCAGATGTGTGGGACACTGAATTCTGTTTAAAGGTGAACTGAAGTGTGAAGCACATCAATTTAGAAAAATAAGTTTTAACTGCTGAGCTAGTGTATAAAATAAATTATAATTTCAAATTTTATTTTTTTTTCCTTTAACACAACAGATATCAACAAAAATGATTATTGTGGTGCTTAGATTAGCAATAAATATGACAATCTTCTTTTAATTAAGCATGTGCTGGGTATGTTTAAAAAGCACTTTTTAACAGCTGCCGTACACTTGTAAATCCTGGAATCATTGACTGCTGCTCTGTGAATAGCCAAAAAGCTTTGTGTTTTGAAATCATAGCAAATACATACAGAGTGATCTAATATACACAATATACATTTATGTATATACAGTACATACAGCAAATCAATGCACAGATGGTGATGACATTTTTATGTGATGTCAGTAAATGACAAATGTTTTATTCTTTGCTACAGAAGCATAGCACTGTTCATTTCACTGTAAGCATTACCTAGTTCAAGAGAAAAGCAACTGATGGATACACTGTGCGGTTGCCTAGGCATCAAGATAAAATAAAACGTCATGCATTTGGACAAGTTATGGCTCATTAAATACTTCAATCTTTCCCACATCCGGTCTCATAGATGTGTGGTTTAATAATACCATCAAAAGACTTTAAAAACAGTCCATATTTTTCTGTCCATTATTTGTCCCAAGGATGCTACATTACCAAACTTTAGGAACAACCTTCAACGCACATCATAAGGACGGTTATACTCGGGTTCAGACAATTTATATTCAGGAGATCAGATGATGTGCACATCAAAAGGCTGCATTGGAAAAGTCATTGCACCCTGTGAAATACTTAGTAGTGTTGTTGTCAGTGCTTGTAGTGGTGAAGATGTCATGTCTCAGGTCTCTACTGCAGATAGCGGTAGACCTTGAAGCAATGATTCCCAGAGTCTGCCACTGCCACATGACCATCAGATGTGAGGGCCAGGCCCTGGGGTCCATAAAGGGGGTCCGCTGATGTGTTGATGTAGGACAAGAAGGACCCAGAGCTGTCGAACACCTGGTTGGTTACAGAGCACAGACAAAAAGGCTGGATAAATGAGTGATATACTTACAAATTTGCTCTCCACATTTAAAGAGGTGTAGTTTTCTCAAGCTGACCTGGATCCGACTGTTACCCCAATCAGCAACAATGATATTTCCATTGGCATCCACAGCCACACCTGTTGGAGCATTGAACTGGCCATTGCCTTCTCCATGGGAGCCAAATTTAAACAGGAACTCCCCATCTGCATTGTACACCTAGATTAAAAATTAAAAATGAAAGACAGTGGAAAAAGTGACAATGTGCAGACACAAAAAATAAAAACATGATAAAATAAAATAGGATACAAAGTAAAGCATTTTGCTTAAACTATTAAAGTTTCTTATTTTTATGGTATATGATGTTTATTTTGTATATTTTATTTTTTATTTTATTTCATTTTAAATTTTTTTCTATGATAGAGATTAACAACATCATTGTGGAATAGAAAAATGACAAAAAGAATGCCAATAATAAACATTTATAAATAGGCAGGGTAGGTACTACGAAGCAACGAAACTGATGGAGAGGTTTTCTGTCACTTTGACAAGTTACACTGATTCAAAAATGGATATTTTCCCTGTAAGAAATGTATTTATAATACTTCCAATATGGCTTCATTATAGTGAAGAATGTACACACATACTTGCAATCAGCCATACCTTGACTGAATGGTTATGAAAGTCTGTTACCACAATTTCATTTTTGTTATTTACAGCCACAAAGTGAGGACCTGGAAACAGAAGGGGAGACAGAGAGGAAGAGAGGAAAGATGAGTCATCTACTGCTACACAACATAGAGGGGAAGTTCAAATCTATTTTTGGACTTTGAAAAAACAAGACACAATGTTAATTAAAGGACTCTGATTGTTGATGTGGGACAATATGTGAGACATGACAGAGCTGATGCATCAACATGTAAAAAGAATTTTGATTTAGTTTCTTAGGTTACATTCACAGGGGATTAATTACTTACTGAAAACAGGGCCAGATTTACTAAGCTTTTGTTCCAGTGCAATGTTTGCACCACTCTTTTCTAAAAGAAAAGAAAAGGTCCAAGTGAGAAAATAAATGGAAAGAGCAAATGAATTCAATTGAAATACTGTAGTGTGTGCAACAACTGAGGCCATATATGGAATTTCAGTAAAGCAAGCAAATTCTAATTCAATTCAGTATTATTTTTTTGCCTCTAGCTTAATTTCTTTTGAATGAGAGTCAAAGGCAGGAAGACAATCATCAGATCTTTTTCATGCATGACTTTATTATGAACGGTTGCCTCTCAAAATCTCAATCTTGTGCTACATTATGATGATCAAGTCCAAGTTTACAGGGCAAGATTATCACTGCAAACAATGAAGGATCATTAACTGCGTTGATGTCCATAATCAAACAAGCAGCTATGCATGCTTACATTACTTAGACTCTAAAATAAAGGGTGTATATAAACATGCTGATGATAAAAAAAAATCATCATTCCTGAAAAGTATGAAACATAATTAAAATCTGTAAATCTGGCCCAATCACATGCCCTGAGACACGAAGCATTGTTCAGTGTGCATCTTGTCTTCCTGTAGAGACATTATTAACGAAATAATCACAGTACAACACAGTACCAGCAAAATGCCTGTCTGATGTCCCTCTGGCTCCAAACTTTGTCACCAGCTTCCCATTTGATTGGAAGATGAAGACACAGCAGGCCTTATTGTCAACAGTGATGATATGTCCATTCTTATCCACAGCCACACCCTTGGGTCCCATCAATCTACCAGCACCGATTTTGTTCTGTGACATCCAGAGGGACACGTTGGTCATTCATTGGAACATTTCATTTGAAAAGTGGAAACGTTTTTTTCTTGGTTGAGATGACTCACCTTGAACTTGCCATCAGAGGAGAAGATGCTGATCCATCTGTTGTCATAGTCAGCTACAATTATGTCACCGTTCATGTCCACTGTGACCCCTGTGGGGCGCTGCAGCTGCCCTGGTGAACGGCCTCTGACCCCAAACCTCATTTTAAACTGGCCGTCGTTTGAAAATACCTAGAAAAAAAGCGAACATTCAGTTACTCCAAAACCTAAACAATGGAATAATTCATGACATTTTTACATAGACCATTTTGCACTGACCTGTATACACTGGTTGTTGCTGTCTGCCACCACAATCCGTCCATTACTGGAGGTTGAGATTCCTTGTAGGTTAGTGAACTCTCCTTTATCTCGCCCTCTTGTCCCTGTCATATCAACAAGACATCAGGCTGATTCAGCGCTATGCATGTGAAACATTCTGACCAGGCAAAGGAAACAGAGAAAAGAATCCCGTGCGAAGAGGTCTAAAACTGAATTCTCTCCCTCATCAGGTACTAATTTTATACAGAGATATGACTCTTTGTGTGCTCTAGAGAAAAACATGATGCCACTCAGACAGCAGTTACCATAATTAAGAACAGAACTAGCCAGTAATTCACCCACCCACTCTGTAGATCAGCTCATCCTCTATTGGGTTTTCCTTTTTCTTGGTGGTGCTGTACATGCTGGAGGGCCTGCGCACAGCCTTCTGCCGAACGTGGCCTCCTCCTCCACTCGGGGACTTCACCCTTCTCTTCACATCGTCTGGTGACTGCAGGACGTCTGACGGTTTGACAGCCCGCAAACGGAATGGACTCCCCCTCACAGGCTGTTCATATAGCAGCAAGGAGAAGCTGAATTCTCCCTCTGAGCGGATTGTGTATCCAACCTCGTAGGTGCCATTCTTGTTGTCAACCACCTCAGACTCAGTGCACACTCCATCTGCAGAGACAATCTCTGCCCTCAGAACAGCGTTACCAGTTTTCACGAGTTCTCCATCCTTGTCTTTAGTTGTGACTGTGACAGTAGTGTGCTGGCTGACCAGTGCATGTCGCAGACCTTCACCTGTGGCAACACTAGTATGGCCTACAGCCCCTGTTGTGATCAGGACTCCCAGGTTCTGGATGGAGCGCCTCAGTCCATCTGTCTCTACCTGGCACGCGAGATGTCCATTTTCATGAGGATGCTCAGGAAAGCTGTGTCGTGCCAGGGCACTGACCCGCTCACCCATCTGTTTCTGGACTAATAGGACCTCAGTGGCACTGCCATGGCTCAAGGCCTGCTCTGTGAAGTTGCAGCTGCTTTGAATGTTCTCTTTGCCCTGGAGCAAAGAGGTCAGCTGGCCTTGAAGCACCTGAGAATGTCCAAAAAGACAAAGAGTCAGTGGTGTTTCACATAAAACGCAGAACATAAGAACAAATTTTCAGTCACACATTGACCTCTGACCTTCTGCTTGGTGCTGCAGATGTTTTCCACCTCAGTAATGAGAGCAGTCTTGCGTTGGTGTAAGGCCTTCTCCAGCTCGTCAAAGGTTTTACTGATTTCAGTCACTGCCTCATTTTTCCGCTCTGTAAGCTGTTTGGAGATCTCACTCACAAGGTCAAGGGCAGCCGTCAGCTGAGGCAGTCTGCCGGAAGAAAAGAAATGACGATGAACACCCAAGAATAACACTTTAAAGCATTATTTCTATTAACAATATAAGATTCACATCACATCATTCATCATGGATTTAACCACGGAAAATCATACCTGTTACGCACGGCGTCCAGCTGATTTTTAAGCACCGACTTGTGCTGTTCCAGCACATCCCTCAGAGGAACTGTCACATGTTCCCTGTGCTCTCCTTCAGTACACTCCAGACACATGGCTGTTTCACATGACTCGCAGTAAAACTCCATCACCTGCAGATGGTGCAGTGGATCATGAGACAAATGAATATCATATTTCTGTGCTTATGAATGCAAACACATTTAAGAATAAAAATATTCAATGTGAGATCTTATTGTCATGAACCTGTGGATGATCTCTTATAGACTTGACCTACAATGCTATATAAAACTCACTATACTGTATGACACCCTCTGTCCTGTAAACCTTACCTTGCCCTCATGGTTGGGGCAAGAGAGTGGTTGAGAGGCTGTAGCTGCACTGGCCGACTCAAGAACATTACAGGCCTCAGGTCGGCTGCACTCCGGGTCTCGCTGTAACACCTCCATTAGGTTTGTGATGAAGAAGTTGTTCTGTAAGGCTGCCACACCCTTCTCTGGCAAGATAGATGTCTGTCTGCATACTGGGCAGGACAGTGTCAAAGACTGAGGGGGGATGTAGTTCTGTAGACATCTACACAGACAGAGGATGTAAAATAAATTAGAGTGCTGAAGCAGCAATTTAGCATCCATTTCATGGTCACTATGGTTTAAAAATGCAAAACTTTAATTTGGGACTGACTCAGATGACAATAGAGTTCTGATCCTTTAAGTTTTACTGGGTACCATATTATTTTTCAGTATTCTATCTGTTCTTTGTGGGAGAAACAGAGCTGTGGAAATCAGTGCTTCCTGCCAACAATACAATGCCTATTGTCTTGCGGTCAATTTCAGAGTGGTTGGTGCCTTACATTGTGATGCCACAATGATGAGAGAATAGCTGGCATAAGTGGAGTGGTTTTGGGCAATTACAACGTGTAGACATGGTTTCGGATTTCTTTAAACATCCTTTAAATGAATCCCAGTTAAAGGCCTACCATAATTATTATATTCCTTTTCTTACTGAAGGCATACAATTAGTCCATCGAGTCGTAAAATGGTTAAAAGTTGCCTCAACTTTGAATTTGTCTTAGAAGTGTTTTATGGCTCTTATTATATTTTCATTTTGTGTTTTATTTATTTTGAATTGTCTCCCACTTTTACTGTTTATCTTCCATATTAGTCAGATCATCTACAGTCGTCTGTAAAGTACCTTGAACTGCATTGTAATAGAGGTGGTGTACAAATGTTTGCTCAGCTTACTTCTCACAGAAGGTGTGCAGGCAGGGTAGGACTTTGGGGTTGTGATAATGGTCCAAACAAATGCTGCAGACCAGGAACTGTTTGTCTATCTGCCTGACCACAGGGCTGGTGCTGCCAGTCTCACGCTTAGCCATAGTGATGGACATTCAAAGGGAGCACGGAGACTACTTAACCTAGAAAACAGAGTGGAAGAAACAAGGCAAAGGTCAAGTCAGGCTTCAGGAAACATCCAAATATGGTTATGAGGGTGTATTTGTCTGCACTAATTACATGAGTCATTATGCTGTTAATATTACAAACCCTCTCTGAGTCTATCTGCTGACATTTTATGCGCTCTCATTCTTGTTAACTACGTCAGTAGGGTGAACACCATCAAAGCCAGAGGCTGTTTGACTTCAGAAGTAAGAAACTTTGTTTAAACTTGGTCTGTTAGTGGAAGAAAAATCTATCGAACACTGCAGGGCAGAACTCTGAGCCATGACAATTATGCAGTCTGGGAGCCACCATGTCTGTGTTTGTAGTTGTGTAAGTAAGGTAATTTATGTGTGTATATAAATATGCTGTAGGCAAAAAATGTTTAATTGCATCTTGTGCATACTGTACATTGTGCCTTTTATTGTTTAACATTTGCTGAATTCCAGATAAGTGGATCCCTGCTGCTTCTCTGTTCGGAGGGGAGTTACTGTAATATGAAGTCGTATGACTGGGTCAAAGACAGATTATCTCAGTGGACCAATGATGTGTTGTACATCTGTCATTATCGTACATGAGCACATAAGGGATAACATGATGACTGAAGACACATGCATAATCACTGTAACACAGGATCAGTAAACACTGCTTACAAAACAACATCAATCTATATTCCAAGGGTCTGTTTTAGTGGTTGGATTATTATTTGAATCCTGACGTTACCATGTATTTGTATTAAATTCAGCTCTGCACGATTCGAAATGACTAAACCCTTTGTCTAACTTTTCATCCAGATATCCTCTGTCTTCTCAGTCAGTGGTTCTCTCCTTTTCATATCATGGAACCCTGTTTAATTTAATTGGCGTTTAATAAAGTCTCAAAATGATGAATGAATTCAATTCAAGGGGAAATGCCTGTATGTCACTGGTGGCTCTGGTATGTCGAAACAACTCACATAAAGCCAAACATTAAGCAAATATATTCAGTGGTAAAAGTCAAAGCCTGTAAATTGGAATGTGACTCCTGAGAAACTGTGAGTGTTATGCTGAGTAACGGGGAAACTACAAGGCTGAGACAGAGGTGGGGTTTTTTTTCATTTTCTTTGGAACGCCATTAAGCAACATCCTGCTTATGTTCTTATGATGTGGACAATGCTTATTTAATGTAATAATAAATGCTTAGTTTCTTCAAAAACACAAAAAACAACAGTGTCCAGGCTCCAGCCCCCAGGCGACCCTACACAGGATAAGTGGTTACAGAAAATGAATGAATGAATGAATATCTTGCACAAATGTCACTGTTAAAAAATGAATATCTGAAATACAATGTAAAGCAATTCTTTGACATAGAATTTAAAAAAAATTTGTGATGTCTGTATGAAAAGGTGAGCTCTTCTTAGTTTACATTCAGATTTATAGCTTAATATAGATCACAAAGACATGATATGCATCAGGTTATAGTGCTAATGTAATCAGTGTGAGTAGTGGATTGTGAACAGCTGTTTGACTTAAACTGCAAAGAAACAAACCTTAAATCAAACCCAAGGACAGATCCTATCTTCAAATACAGTCACGTTGATCAGAGTGCAGTGCATTATTAGGAACTGTGAAACATCATTTTACATACTGATGATATAGTTGATCTCGGAAAAAGGAGTCGAGTAAACCCAAATTCAATCATATTGATGAGGATGTATTAAGAACACATTTATTTCAATTCAAAACACCGCAAGGGCACAGAAAATCCGCTGAGTGTGCCATCCTTACAAAATAAAGTCAGGTCACCAGTCACCTCTTCATGAGTCACAGCCCTATGACTGTGCAGCTCGTTGGCCTTGCCTCATCTTTCATCCACTGCTCCAACAGCACGTTTGTAATCTCTCCTTAGAGGTTGCGTTTCTCTCTCTGTCTGGTCTGGGGAGGGCCTGTCATCCCTATCAGGCCTGCACACCACCTAACACCAAGAGCTAAAGCTTCCCAGTCTGTCCTTTTGGCTCTGAACAGTGCCTTGAAAAATATAGGTGGGCCTCTTTTCTTGGAGAGTAAAGAGAGGAAAGAGGAAGCTTTAAAACGCCACTCCCCAAATTCCTCCTAGTTCCTTCCCTTGACTCAGATCTGGCTGAGTTCAGGCTCCACCTGTCTGTCTGTCTGTGGGGAGATGTGGGGGGGGAATTCACAGTGAACCAGGCTGCCTGTCTCACATGAGCAAGCTGGCCCCAGAAGCAGCTGTCTCTCTCAGAAACACAGAGCAGTGAGCTCTAACAATGGCATTCCAGCTCTGTCCAAAGCTCACCACCCCAAATCTCTTACCCTTCCTTTATCTCTCTTCCCTCTCCTTTGTATCATCTCTCTCTTTCTCAACCACATAAACACACTCATCAAGCATCAACAGGCCTGATCTCAACCACAGACATCTTGCAGATGGGAATTTCTCAAGCACGCAGGCCGCATTGTTGCTTCTTGCCAAGAGATTTTGGGCCTACTGACTACACTGACTACAGAGCTCTGCCGAGCCCTTTCACTGTCCACACAATCAGCCCTTCCCCGACCGTCTTTGCCTCCCCCTCCCCTCACCTCCTCTCAATGCCCTCCCCTGACCGATGACATAGAGAGGAAGGTTGAGGAGCCAAAGCCTTCAGGCTCCTCCCCTCTCAGCTGGCTGGTCGCTGTCTTTAGGGTTGCAACAGTCTCCCCCGCCTTCCCTTCCCTTCCCTTCCCTTCCCTTCCCTTCCCTTCCCTTCCTCCCTGCCAGTCCACCCTCCTCATCTCAGTTCCTCCTACTCGCCTCACCACAAAAAGAGGATCTTTCTTTAAAAACAGTCTCTCCTTGACAGCAGCTCGGAGGATTTGTGCATGTGCAGAGAAAATCTAGATTATATGAGCAAAAATGCATTGAAAAATAAACAGAGAAGACAAAAAACGAAACAAACATTGAGACTTAAGTCAGTGGAGATGGCGTGAATATACACCTTTGGAAGTCTCGCAGATCTCCAAAGGGTTCACTGACAAATTTGAAAACAAACCTGATTCACCTGACGTGCATTCTAAGCAATCCATGAGTTGAGATATCAAAAATAGCTCTGATAGAAATTTTTATTCACACAGTAATAGTGACAGTAGAATACAGACAGGAGACCTAAATCTGGAGTGCACGGGAACGTTTGAAGCAGCATGTGACGAGATCCTCCTCAAGGCTCCGTGAGTGGAACCGTATGATCAGGAGTTTGAACAGATGAGGTCAGCCATGCAACTGTTGTTTCTCTGTACTGTATCTGTCAGACTGGAAGATGATGCCTGCAGAACCATCAGCTAAATGTGAATGTTGCTTGTTTAATTCAGGTGTTTGACTGCCAAGCATCTCTTGTTGCTCTCACCCTGAATTTCACATTAAGTGGTTTAACGTCCTCCTGCAGGGTCAGGCCATGTCTGCCAGCTGGATTACAGTGTCTCCAAGGACTCTGATGACATCATCATGCCCACTCAAATTGGAATTACAACTCACGCCTTACATGAATGGGCATAAACTTGGCCTGACACACAATTCAAATGGCACTACACCCAGTGAAGCAGTGACAGTCCCATTTTGTCCATAGAACAGACCATAAGCAGGTATTCCATGCTTGTGGTGAGTTGTTTGTGTTCAAAAAAGTCTAATTTGGGTGGTTTAATTGGATTTCAGAAACATGAGCTCACCTTCAAAGAAAACAATGCTCTCAGTTTATTCTGCTTGGAATTCATCTGCTGCATGAAAACAGAAAGCCATGTCCCGCTCTTCACCTCTGCCATAAAAGTGCTGGCTGTTTTTGTAGCGGTGAACTGAACATGCTTTCTGCAAATCATCACTCTAGGGCTTTTCTTTCCTCCATAATAACAAAAAAGTACTGCCTCATGTATGCTGGTCCAATGCATTTCATTACATTTGTCAAGAGAAATAATAAAAATTAATAAAAAACACATTTTGCCTTGTGACTAATGGATAGAATGAGCGATGTTATATGTTGTGGATGAGAAAATGTTCCAGTTGAATCATCAAAATGGTCAGACTGAATAGATGATGTACTTTCTCTCACTCCCGGGTTTTTTCATTATTTATGAGACCTACAAGTATTAGATAAGATTCTTCTCCCTTCGTTCTCTACAACGATTATTGTTAGTCATTCTTCTTGTTAGTTTTAGCTGTATTGTTTTGATTTTTTTTAAAGTTTTTTTTTTAGTTACTGTTGTTTTGTCTATGTATATTATTTGTCACTATATTTGTATCCATATTGTATTATTTATCTGGAATGTTGTATTATATGTTTAGAATATTTTATCAGGTGTTTTAAACTTTTAAACTTTTAAAATATTGTATTTTTTACCCAGTACAGGCCCAACCAGGGACAAGGACTGCAAATTAGCTATGGCTAGAAGTCCTACATACAGTGCATCGGTTTCATTTTATTTTAAATGTAACAATGTTTACATGTATCGTTTCTGTTCAAATAAATTGCTAAATAAATAAACTAAGGATGACCTCTTTTGTAAACCAGGTTTCTCCCAAAGTGTGATCCCCTCAATGTTTCAAATGTGTTTTATTGTTTCTTAAAAGGGTACGTTTGTGAAAATAAATCCACTGCTTGGTTTTTAATCTTTTGGGTAGAAAAAGTTCTGGATGAGAACTGTTTAATGGATTATCTTGACTAATTGGAGCATGCTTCCAGAAATAAATGTTGCTCTTGAGTATATCTTAAAGCACAGCACCCCAAATTAAATTCAAATCACTCCGTTGTACAAGTTTTAGTGGCAAAAATCTACAATACTTGACGCAGACAAAATTGTCTTCTTGGCTTGTAAGGCCAAGAAAATAAGGATATTTTCTGATATATCCTGATATATTTCTGATATATCCATAAAATTGTCTTACAGGAAATGAAATCATATATGAAATAAAACTGGTATTAAAATCAATCATTTTGCACAATTATGCTGATATTACAATCATACCATCGTGATATGATTCCACTGACAGTTGATGAAATGTTAATTAAATAACTGGGCCTTCCGGCTGTAATTTGTAGATTGTTAGAATCTTTATATGACTGTAACTACTCAGGGTTCCAGGATGTTTGCACTTCAAGGGCCATAAAAACTATTGTTTTCCCTTCCCTTCTTCTTGCCCTGTTTGACTAAGAGGCAACCACCTTTCCTTCTAACATCTCCTATCCAGTATTTCAAGTCTGTGTTTCAGAATTTCACTGTATCTGTGTCAGAATACATGCACCAAATGTTGTTCATTTGTAATTCTGTTATTCTTTGCTTGCTGCAGGAGACCTCAGACTACAGAGTTTTCTAGTTTCTAGTTTATTTCTGCAGTCAGATGTGCTGGACTGCTAAAATAAATGAAAGTCTGAGTGACCTGAAGTAGGAAGTGTTGGCCCTCTATGATGTGCTGTTAATGTGAGTTGAAAATACAGACTGTAGTTTATGTTTCCATCCATTGTTGTGTGTGGTAATCATGTGGTAATTTGTCCTGCACACACTTGCCCTGAGCATAAGCTGCCTAAATCTAATTTTGAATAAATGCACCATTGCTGAGACATTGTTATGTGTTAAGTGAACAATAATAAGGAAATGTAATGAGGAAGTATCTTTGTGTTTCTCTGAGAGAGAAACTAAGAAAGGAGAAGAGAGTGAGAAAAGGTTTAACAGGGGACTTACTACCCACGAATTAAATAACGATAAAAACATTTAAACTTGTTTCCACATTACTGTAAATGTCAAATATTGCCTGCATTGCTGTAAAATGTTTATCATTTCTTTTAGCTTTCATAGTCAAACCATAAACAAATGTTCACACACGGATCAAGCATGGCTGATTGCATTGTTTCTATGAGCAATAACAATCAAAAGAGCTTGTGTACTGTTAGGAAGAACACAGATGATGTAAACTTGAGAACAAAATCATTTCTGAAAGTCCACATTTGTGTTTTGGAGATTGTTGAGGGCCGTTTGAGGGACCAGTGAGGGGAGCCTGGCCCTACGATGGCTCATCAATCATTATTCACAGGACAAGGAAACCTCTGCTCTTCAAACTAACACTTACCCTTACACTTCATTGCATCCGATAGAAGAATCTGCCTCCATGCATCAGTCTCTGTCAGACCAGTCATTGCAGTGGAAGTTGATTTTCACCTAACGAAAGAAAAACTACTTTTAAGGACAAACTAAACATGAGTCACAAATATTTGAACCACTGCTGTTTGGAGCTCTTCTTATCCATAAATGGTCTCAGTGTTTGTATTTATCTTTAATGCTTGCCTAAACTTTCTAAGTTTGACAACAGAATAATACTCTTATTTAATAAATGGCTGACGAAAATTTGTTCAGGTCTGTGCATTAGTAACATGGAAAAACTAAAGAAACTGACTCTAATCTTAAAGTGTGATTAGTTACTCTGCCTCATGTTTCATCTGCCTTTGTCTGCAGACATTAGATTGATCAGATTTGACAGCTAATGAGAGAGGATGAGGGAACATGACCACATCATGTCCAGTACAGTAGTCAAGAGTTTTTAATCATCACAAAAATGGAGTCAGGAGACATCTGTGAGCACATTATCAAAAAGGCTGGCAGAAGACAATGCGGCATGCAGGCAGGGTGTCTGCAGCCACAGCGTGCTCTGCAGATTTTTTTATTTCACTTTTATTTTCATCAAGCAAACTAAAAAGGACATAATGCACAGACAAACACACATTAATACTTCAAAACGATTACAATAAACAGTTGTCCAGGATCAGATGGAAAGGTAAGGTACAGAATGGTCAATGTGTGTGTGTGTGTGTGTTTATTATGTTGTAAGGCAAGGGGTGAGGTGTGTATGGGGGAGAGAGAACTAGACACGGACTAATAGTGTAAATAAATATGACGTCAAATCACTATAACAGCAACAGCAACAACAACGACAACAATAATAATTACAATAATAATAATAATATGGTCACCTTGTACAATATAAAACAATAAAATTTAGTAATGACAACTATATTAACCACTTATCATATTCATATAGTAATGAGGAGTGAGGCTGCACACTGGGTGGCAAGCAGGAGGCTTGCATGTAAGGATGCAAACCTTTGAACCATATTAAATCAATTTAATGAGACAAAAACAAAATTAGATTTTAATGACAAGTTGAATCAATTATTTCAAACTGTATTTAATTCAATCATATTTTGCTTGTACCAGTTTATTTCAGTGCACAGGTGCAGAAAATAACCCCAGTAAATGTTACTTATGGAACCTGAGATGAATCCTGATTAATCAATCTATGTAAAAGTTCATCAATCTATCGATCCTCTATTTTGTGTGGTTGCACAGCAGGTGATTTTGACAGGCAGGGTAAAGCTACATCTTGTTTACTTGTTCCAAGGTTGCATTTAGTCAGTTTTAAGCTACATTTTGAACCCCAATCAACACTTTCTACTTAGATTTACAAATATTTACTGAAATAATTAAGAACACTAATGCTTACAACATGCACTCTTATTTGTGTTGGCCTTTCTACCTAAAAAAAAACATGGGGCATAATCTGGGACACCAAGCTCACACAGTCAATAAAAACTGAATGAAGCCCTGAGGATCTGAGACAGACACGTAACCCCTGCTAAGTATTTGCCCTCAGGCACAGCATCCAGCACCGTCTGCAACCTCCCTGTGACCCAGTGCAGGCAGCAGGCAGAGAAAACCCAGCCACCATGCAGACATCAGCAGTATATGATGTTTGAGATAGTTTACACAAAGAAGAGCCGTCTTTCAGAACAAAAGACCAATCAATACGACACCATCTGCTTACGGTCTAGGCCACAGTGAATGAAAATGATGTAGTGGCTGTTGCAGCAGTGCAACTCAAGGACTCAGAAAAAAAGAATGACATCAGCAAACAGCATGCTGATTCACAGCAGACTCACAAAGCTTCCCAACATTATACCCCATGCAAATTCAGATCAGAAAACCAACGGTCGATCCCTAATCCTCTAAACAAAAGAGCATATATGCTTAATTAGACAGCCCAGCCCTCAGACTGCAGCAGAGATGCCCACCTGCTTCATAGCAGCCGGGGCCGCCTTGGAGCTAAAATGGAGAAGTGTGTAGGCTGGTTGAGGAAGCAATAAAAAAATCAGAGCAGTAGAGTGTTTTAGTGCCATAGTTGCTCTTAAATGAGGCAGGAATAAAAAGATTTTGCTTTATTTCATTCAAAACTGATGGAAAAAAAATCACACCAGAGAGGACATCATAGTTGATAAGCACAATCACCAATGCACTGATGCTGGATGGGATGGAGTAATCTATTATTCATCTGTTCTCATCCCTGTTATTGAATCATTGAGGACTCCAACTAACGGCACAAACAACATGAGCGAGCAGGAATATGATCCCAAAGAAAGGAGAGAATGGACAGATTGTACTCACATAAATTCCCAGCAGGAGGGAGTGGAGTGTCAGCATTGCAGATCGTAGAGAAAGCTTCCCATTGTCAGTGTCCCAATCCTCTACAACAAATCCTCAGACCGGGCCACAGAAAGGAAAGGGCAGGGTCTGTCTGGGGAAGAAGGGGACAGTTAGGAGGAGGAGAAGGGAAAGGAGGAGATTAGGGGAGTGTCTTACTCCCAGCATTGGTCAGATGGTGGATGGGAGGAGTAAAAGAACCCAATAGCATATGGAGTAGGAAGGGAATATGCAAAAGAGTTGAAATCACAGGCACTGACTGAGGGATACAGTCTGTCTGGTGCAAAGGGGTTTGATTTCGTACATACCGCCCAGTTTCCTTAAAAGGACAAAGGATGCAGTTTATTACATTTAAGCTTTGGTTTTGTTAGGGTCCAAAGAATTATTGAGTGTAAATACAAAGAAGAAGGCTGAATAAAACAATCAGGCAATAATGATGAGACAGAGTGTCCTCACAGTCATAGCATATATCTGGTTATATTGGGCTTAAGTTTCCTATCGTTAACAGTAAACAGTAAATTATTATTTATAGTCTATGATGGCAGGGAAATGGGAGGGTGCAGATGAAAGCAGTGTGTATACAAGCAGATGGGGAGTCCACCTTGTTTTGGTAGGAAGATACAGCAGGTGAAGTAAGGTGGTGGTATGGGTGATGGTACATTTACTGTAATATGTAATAATACAGGTTGTTTGTAGAAGGGCGAATATTCCACTCTCACTTATTTGTAGGGGAGGGGGGTGGACGGATCAGACGATTGCTCCGGGTAAAGTCTTATGAGATGCAGAATGGAAATAAAATGATGGCACTGTGTTGTGATGTGGACGCACTGTGTGAGGCGCCGTGGTGTTACACGCAGTCGGAGATTGTTGGGGGGTGGGGCTTGGCTGTGAGAGGCAAACATCTCTGGGCTTTATTCTGCAATGTGGAGTTGCCATGGCAACTGCTTCCATCGTAGTTTAGTCAAGATGGCTGCAGCAGTCTGGCAGCAGCAGCAGGTCACACAGTATACTGCAGGTAACTCTCGCTGCAGAGACTGATCGTCAAACTAACATGTCACCTCATCACACATTGGTACGTTATAACACAGATAACATCATTATGTATGTCAGATTTGCTATGACTAAAATTTTTTTTTTTCATTCAATAGGCTACCCACTACTGGACAGATTTTCTTCCAGGCTGACACTCCATATTATTGCATTAGCAATTTCAAAGAGGTCCCAAACATAATAAAACAAACAGATGTATAGCTGATGTGAATATCTTATGTTAAAGCTGTTTATTATATTAAGGATTCATTCGATTGCTGCTCATTTTAAATGCGACTTGTATAACATTTGACAAATATATTCATGGCTCATGGTAGAATACAGACAGGAAAACAACTCTTCTATATGTCCCCTTTACCTTAAATTGAAATGCAAGGTGTTACAAGGATATGTCATTTTCAATGCGAGTAGGAAAAAGCACCATATACAGTTCAGAACATCATGTACCCTAACAGAAGCGCATCACATGAGTGGAATAGAGAAACATTAATCCTGACAGTGACTCCTCAACAACAGGTAAAGAACTTATGACCTTTTAGTTTTACATCTGCTGTCATCACGCATTACATACACTGTAGAGCTATATGCAAATATGAGGTTGAATTTCTATTTGTTAAGTTAAATAGAAATATTCTTGGAGAATAGAGTTACCTGGACTTTTCAGTGATTCCATGTTCTAAATACAGGTATTCATATATATTTATTTTCATTTACAAAGAACAATTTGACAAATGCAGGATTTAGGGTCAATATGTGCTTTTCTAAAAATTCAACAGACATCTATTTCAGTCTTATATCACAAATAAAAAACATTCAGATCACTCCAGCAGGAATTTAAATGAGAACAATATTAAACAGAAGGTAATTCATTCAATATAATTGTTACACTTCAGTCAAACAGATGAACAAAGTACTAAGAGGCTAATTATTGGAACTCTGGCACCAACTGCTAAAAGATAGTATCTGGATTTACATTCTTATCTTCCTGATGTATTCGCACAAGCTGTGGCCTCACTGAGGTTGTGGAGACATTGAGGTTGTAGCCTGGCATTGCAAGGAGCAGTGCAACACAGTAAAAGCATGGAGCCTTGTTCTTTTCGTTATAATAGGCCATGGTGTTGGCCCTACAACCACAGTCATCTCTTCTCAAGTTATTTTAAAATCAGCACCCTCCACTTTGCAACTGACAGTCCATGGTTCATCTGTGCTCAGATACAAGCTGCCATTGTAACACTGACCCATTTACACTCAGAACAATGGCTGAATTGAGTAAGACCCTGAAAGCATCCTCAACAGCTTATTCATGTGATTCTGTGACATCAGAGTAGAAAAACAAAGAGTCAAACAACAGATATTTATTGTTAAACAAAAAAAAAAAAAAATATTGACTTGAAGCATATAGCATATGCAAGTGGTCATTTATCAAAGTATCAAAAATAACAATCCACCCAAGATTTACATGTCATGCTCTTACACTCAACTTTCATTTACTTTCTCAGTGCTTTCTGCAAGTTTAACCCATTTGTCCATCTGATGAGGTTAATGCCATACTGGCATGGAAAAGAAATGGTAGAAATGTTGCACAGTGAGCATGCTCATCATCCCCTTGTTTATTAGAAAGTGTACAGATTGCCAAGAGGTCAACAACGCCCCTATTCTCTGAGCAACAGTTTACCATGTTACTGCTGTATTCTGCCATCTAGTGGAATATGACACAAAATGGCCTTTCCTCACCAGAGAAACATCCTCCAACCACTTTCGTTAAGCCTTCTCTTCCTTTCTCCGCCTCATTATCAACTGACAAAAGTAACATTAACAATATCACATCATCACCATAATGAGTTGATTCACTAAAGTTACACGTGCTTCCCTGACTTTCAAGGTATTGTGTGTAGAAAGAAGGAGCAGAACAGGAATAAAATATTCATAATTATAAGGTTTTCATTTGTGTATCATCACCTGAAAATAACAATCATTGAGTTATCTTTACCTTACAATGAGCCTTTTATATCTCCAGAGGGAGTTGGTCCTTTCCCACTGAGTCTGCAGTGCTGCCATGGTGCACCGCCATGTTTCTACAGTAGCCCAGAACAGACAAACCACCGCAATTTGTGTTTCTAATTTTTTAAACACTGTATCTATATATAAATAAATTAAGTTTTATGTCTTTCAAAGCTTATACACCAGAATCGGTGGCATTGTGGACAGTTTCCTTGCTGTTTGGCAGTTTATCTCCAAGGCGTTTTAGAAAGTTAAAAAATAGTCCAGAACTTTCAGGCTTAGCCCATGTACTTTTAGTGGAAATATTTTCACTATTCCTCCGTAAGTGGTTGTCTGTGGGCTCAACTGATTTGCCCTCTTGGTTTTGCTCTTCAAGCCCTTTTTCTGGAACAAGAATTTCAGAAAAACATTGCTTGCTTTTCCTTTCTGCTGATGGAAAATTATAGTCTTGAGCAGCAGATTTTAGAGGGCTGGGAGGTATGTCAGGAAAGTCAACCACTTGTTTGGATTGATTGTGTCCAGCACACTCTGTTGACAGTGTCCCTTTGTCTCCTACTGCAGAGTTAAAAGTTCGGAGTGAATTATCAGATGGACTCTCTTCCTTTCCCTCAGTCTTAGGGACTTTGGTTGGTAGAGTATGGCGGTGGCCAAGGTTACGTTTTGAGGAAGACTGAGGAGTGAGCAAAAATCTAACTAAATCCTCATCGGTTGGGTCATCAGGATACCTATCTGTGTCCTCATCGAAGGTGCGTTGATCAGGTGAGAGATTACTTGGACCAGGAGAGTTCTGATATTCTAAAGGATAGTCCACAGATGAGCCACTGCCACGGCTGTTCTGAAAGCGCAAAACTTTTTTGGATGCTTCACGCAACTTTTGGGCCTCTTCCTCATTATTGTCCTTCAAATCTTCCTTACCATTATCAATGGTGGCTGAAAAAGCTCTGCCTGAGGAGGAAATATTGGTCGTCCCTTTGTCTGGAGGTGTCAAACTACTGAAGTCGTCTTTTCTCGAAGTTTTCTTGTCTTCTTCAAGAGTAATCCCACCTTCTTCTGGATTAGACTGGACTTTCTGTCGTGAAGAGCTCTCTGTGAGTTCAACTGTTGAATTCCATGGTTTTCTGCCCATCTCCATAACTTTTAAAGAGCCTCCTATCTTTTGATTTCCTCCCCGGTTTATCTTAGAAGTAATTTCTGATAGGCTCCCACTGTTGGGGCTGTGTCGTTCGGGGCTTCCATAAGTGGATGAGGGTCTTCCAGATCTCCTCCGAGATATACGGTTGGTCAGGAGGTTCTGTAGTATGGACTCCAGTGCAACTCCATCCATTTCCTTGTCTCTACTGGAGCAAGTAGCTGTGGACCTGCGCTTGGCAGCACTCTGCAATCTGTCTCTGTGTCTCCGCTGCACTTCTGCCACCTCTCGAGCCAGGTTTTCCTAAAGAAAATCACGGTTAATGAATAAAGTAGGATTTTTTTATTTTAATCTCAGCTAAGGAAAGCATGCCAGTGAACAAGTTTACCTGTATGGCCCGTGTAAATTTCTCACAGAAGCAGTTGAAAATGGAGCAACACTCGTCCAGTTTGAATTTGCTTGGGTCTTCACAGAAGTACTCTGCCACAGAGTCACTGACTGACTGCAGTTTCTGGAGATCAGTGTCTATTTCTGCCAAGCAGACCTCAGCCTCCTAAATGGAGGCCGAATCAAAAAATATTAGAGCATATTATCACCCCTGAAATTCACACAAACTGAATTCCCCATAGCAGGATTCCTCACCTTGAAAAAGCCCTCCATCTGAACCTTTAGGTCTTCCTGCTTCAAGGAGTCGGCTTTTGTAGCTTTTAGTTTCTTTACCTGTCTTTTAAATTCTGCCTCAATTTCACCTTTATTTATTCTAAAAGGTTAAAAAAAAGATCAATTCTGATGGTGCAGCGAAGAAGAAAAATTATTAAACCATGCCTGTACCATGAGTACCTGTAAAAAAAGATTGTTTACCTTGCTGCCACTTCAATGTGTTTGAGTTGTTCCGGAAATTTAAGCAGGGCATTGTCTGCTTTCTGACATTGCTGAGGGGAATATGAAAAAAATCACATTTCACAAACATGTCGATACTGAAAAAAGATGAATGGTTGCAATTAGATCAAAATAGTAGAAGTTACTTGCCATCACAACATAATGCATGAGGTTCATTCCAGGTTTGTTTGATTTGGTTTCCACTAACTTCAACAAAGATGCCATTCGGAACCCGATTGCGCAGCCTGCATAACCACCCTGTCATAAGATAATTTATGTCAAACTCCAATATGTACACACAAAAAAGGAAGTCATCCTTATATGACATATTGTACACTCACTGCATTCATGTAATTTCCAGCTTTCAGTACCAGACGAATGACAGAATGGAGACTGTCAGACTCCAACAGCTCTAAAAGAGGACACACGTGGTGATTTCTAAGTCTAAATGGGTTACAACAATTTTTGCTCAATATCCGTTACGAGTGTTATCCATTTAAAATCCAGGTAAAATAATACCCTTTCCGGCGGTTGTCAAAGTGCTGATGAATTCTTTCATTTCACCCATGAGAGGGAGAAATTCCTCTTTCAACACCAGGCTGCTGAGACGCTCTTTATAACTAACAGACACAAGGTTGTTTATTATTATTATTATTATCAAAGTATAATAAAACATTTAACATTTGTAATAAAAGGAATCACATTCAGGTAACTCACCTGGGAATCTTGAGCAGCATTAGGATAAACAGATCTGCTTCAGGGAGAGCAAAGTGATCACCCTTAAAACCGACCAGCTGCTTCTCCTGCATTCAAAGAAGGAAAGCAAAGTTACCAAATATTAAAACCATAGGTAAAATTACAAATATGATTCCAAAAAAGGTGTGTCACTGTGTAAAACAGAGATAACAGAATGCAATCAGTCATAAACTGTGGCCACTGACAACAGTCTCCCTATCCAATCATCCAATCATTCTACAACTTTCCCAGTCTTCCCTGTCTAAACTTATTTCAAACATGCTGCTGGAATCAAATTTAGGACATGCATATATTTTCAAATATCTCTCATCAAAAAACATTAAATATATTGTCTTTTTACCTTTTTCAATTGAGTATATGAGGATTAGAAAATTATCACATTCTGTTATTTATGTTTTACACAGCGTCCCAAATCAGGGAATCAGGGTTGAACAAGAAACCAGGTTTAGAGATTTAAAGAACATTTGAGACACGTTAAAAAAAACAGAAACAGTTGACACAAGTACCTCCTCTTCTTCTGGCAGCAGCTTGCACAACTCTCTTAGTTTCCCAGAAGGAAAAATTAGACAATTTCCTGATTTAATTTCTTCGATCATATCTTTTACAGGCCTGTGGAGGTGGAGAGACAGACAGGATTCATCTTTAGTCACCAGTATGTTTCTACAATTCAAAATCCTTGGGAAAGTTGGGTTGTTGACACCAACAAGCCTTAACCTGCTCAAATAGCTTTGGAAAACAAATCCAAATGTCAATCCTAAGACAAACACTGTGCAGGACATGAGAATGATGGACATTCTTTTGTTAACAAATGCTTGACATTCCTTTCAGTCTGTGTGCAAAAGTTTGAGGCTACTGTATTGGACAATCAAGGGATTTAAAAACGCACCAGTTTGTATTCACAAATTTTTCTTCTCAGGGGACACAACTGAAGTACATAATAATCAGTTGCAGCCCCCCACGGCATTGATTAGCAAACCTCCTCCTTATGGTAGCAGTGGCTGGTCTGAACCTGTTCTTGAGGTGCAGCAGGTTGATATCAATCCAGATTCTTGGTTGTTTCACATGGTAGACAAGGGTACAGGTGGTCTGTTGTTCCTCTGACTACATTACACTGGTGTAGATGCACTATTCTGTATTGGTGAGCAATTACAGCCCTAGCGGCTCGTCTAGTAGTGGAATTCGCTGCCTCCAGCATGTCAATGGCATGTTGCCCCACCAGTGGCTCATAATTCTCACCAATTATTATGTCTTTTCATAGCAGTGGGTTAGTTTAACGCGGGAGTGGTCATTTGGGATAAGTTGGATGAAGTCTTCATGGCTATTTCTCTCAAATTTGAGTTTTCGGGGCTTAAGACTACTCAGAAAAATCAGTCAAGCGTGACCAAAACTCATATGTTGAGAATCATTATAAATTATGACTATTACATATACATGTACATCCAATTTTAAAATAGAGAAAAGTTTTTCTCAAAATGGGTAAAAAAAAAGGTGTTTTTTAAAAATCCCTTGAGTGTAGTTGTGCATTTTAATTTCCTGTTACATGTTTTGCATTTGCCAAATAACCTGAGGCGGTATTAAAACAAGATCTCTCAATAGTTGATGCAAAGGTTTTTTACAGTGAGGTAACCTGTCGGAGCTGTAGAACCACATAGATCAGATCTGTCGGGGCTTGTTGACATTCGAAGGTGTGTAAGCATGAGGTCGCCATGTTGCAGACTTCTCTGTCTGCCTCATCCTGCGTTTTTTTCCCACTAGAATATGCACTGTTGTGCAAAAGCAATCACGCCCCAAGAATACTATGACTGACTCACCGCTTGAATTGCTTCAGGAAAATTCCAATATTCATGCCCCTCTTGGAGCTGAGGATGGAAACCTGGGTCTGGAAACAGACATAGACTTGGATATAATCAGCTTGTCAGTTATTAAGATTATTTCACTATTGGTTTGAGCACTGTCTTTTGTATCACAGATGCCTCTGCTTCCCAAAGAGACAGTTGATTCCAAAGGTTAAGAATTCTTTGAGTTGTTCTTATTGAACTGTCAAGGAAAAGATACCATTTTGTCACTGTGTGTCTGGGAAAAGGAGATATAGGTCAGAGTAAAAGCTAAGTAACCTATTTTAACCCATTTCTGTTGGACAAATTACCTTGATTGATCTACAAAATAACTGTCAGCAGAGTTTATAAATAAATATGTTAATAAAAGCTTGATTCTGTTTTTGACTTAAGGCCTGCTTTTAAATGAATGTGAATAAACGCAGTTTATTAGATCCGGTAGCTTGAGTATTGAACTCAAGCAGGCTACTGTACAGAATACTGTTTGAAGATATAATTAGACACTCCTTTAGTAAACATGGAGATAATACGACTCCACCCTTGTATTGAGTGATTATATATTCAAACAAAACAGACATTACATTACGTGTCGTCCTACTGATATGGGCATGTAAAGTACAAATATTTAAAAAAATTATCCTAAATTATCACTATAGTTCCATTCCCTAAAAATCACATAGACTGTAATTCATGGCATATACAGAAAAGTTTCTCTGTTTATCTCAGCTGTGCATCAAGAAAGATTTCAATCCAGGTAAAAAGAACTTGCTGATATCCCAGCATTGCACAATGAAAGAAAAAAAGAAACGACAAATGTCAACCTATTCAAGTGTCACTCGGATTCAACAAACTGTTACACCTGTACCCTGTGGCTGGTATTACTCACCGTTTCCCCCCCTGAGGCAGTGATTGGCAGTCCCCTCAGACTGTGTTGGTTCAGGGACTTGAGTTGTTGCTGCTGCTTGTGACTGAACAGCTCCTCCATATGATCAGTGTCCAGCTCATATTCCCCATCAGTCTTATCAACAGTCCAGATGTTGTGCTTGCCTATCACGCTGTGTTTCGGAAGGGTTTCCCAGTTGAAATTGCGCATCTTGGAGCTCCTGTGGCTCCTGTTTGCGATGAGGCCCATGCCATGTATGGATGGAGGAAGGCCAGGGGCTGGAGGTGGTGGTGGTGGTGGTGGTGGTGGGGGTGGAGGTGGAGGTGGGGGTGGTGGTGGAGCAGGACAACCTCCCGGTTGCATCTTTTGTCAAGGAGCTCTTAGCAGGATTGGATTTCTATCATGGTCTTAGTCACAAATACAGGTTGAACTAAAGCCAATAAAGAATCTGCAGTGAAATATAAGAGTCTCTGAACGGCTGTTTTCAAGGCTGCAGCTGTTGGCCTGAGGGGTCCAAAATATCGGATGATGTATTCAAACTGGAAGAAAAAAAAACAGGGTGAGGGGTTAAGAAAAATTCCAATGTGTGAAGAAATGTTCCCTCATCAGATTGATTCTCTCGTTCGGATTGTAATATGACACAGTCCGGCTATTCTGTGTATTTACTCTGATAAGGCCGGTCTGTCTCCAGCAGAGAAACCAAGGTTGGAGATATGTTGTACTCTGCTGTAGGCTCAAGTGACCAACGGAGCTGGCTCCATTCGAGAGAACACTGCATGTGAGCAGAGGATACAACGTGACTCATGTTAAATATGTATTCTAGGTGTTGGTTTAAGTATAGAATAAGCACAAATGAAGGTTATACCCTCAAACGTTGCCCTGTTCAAGAAGACAGTTCAGATGTGGGGATGGCATCACATACCGTTTTCTCCTTGATGTGCATCAACTTGAAATAAATACTTCTACATAAGACATGATCCATCTCCTGAGAACTCCTTGCCTCGCCTCACTAAATTTCCTTCACACCATGAACACTGGTTATAAGCAACAGTGTTTAACAATGGATAAAAAAAAGCATTCACTTTCTCCTCAAATATACTGTAATGCTGTAAAGGTTTGGGGAAAAAAAGACTTATTAAAAGCCTTATAATAATCTAAAAATACACTTTAGAATCACAATATAGCAGATTCTCCTATTTCCTATCGATCACAATACTCACTACCTGTTATTGGATTAACCACTGGCAAAGAAAGTGTTAATTAAACATGTTGAATCCACTGTAGAGTTTGTTACTAGAGGGTTGTTTGACAAAAACATCATGTGAACAAACACATGATCATTTTAAATAATAAAGGCTCATTTGTAGCTTAAAGGTCTGGTTTATATTCTGTAACCTTTTCCACCTTGAGCTAAAAACTAATACATACATCACTTGTTACAATGTTCATTACTATTATTACTCAGGAAGTAACACAACAACTTACCTCTGTTTTTTTTTTTATTCAGAGGCTGCGACATTATCCATGTTCCCTTGTTCTGTGTCTTACTCCACCGTCGTCGTGTTGAAACTTAATCAGAAGTCGTTACAATAACCTGGATGGTGGTTTAACTACCTGCGTGTAAATGACACGCCCAGGAAATTCAAGCACATGCACGCCTTGGACAGCTCACACCTTCCCGGCACCAGTAACGGGTGTTCGGCTCATGTCATAGGTTTGATGTCCGCGCTGCGCCTCCTGTCCTGGATTTACGGACTCCTCATGCGTGACTGAGGTCCTCACTGATAGAGAGGTGATTGACAGAGATTGATTTCTGAAGGCCAGGATTTTACAAATTATGAGAAAGGAACAGTTTAAAAAAAAAATAGGCTGCACTTTAAATCGTGTTAGAGCAGGTGAACTATAGGTTGCCTTATTTTTTTTCATTTTTTCCACAAAAACAAATAAATGAATGAGTAACAAGCTAAACAACAGACTTCATACTTACTTTGGTTAAACATTGACGAGCTCACACATTGACAGTTGTTTGAGTGGTCAGCCTGCAAGAGCTTCAACTTTGTCCCCAAAAAAGATAAAGCCCCCAGAATGACAGATCTAATACCCTAAATGCATTTGTATGCAAATCAGTAGGTTCTCTAGGATCGAATAGCCTAAAATAAAAATAAACTACGGTTTGCTGCTCATCTGCAGTAGGGCCTGCACCGAAATTCTGAGATTGGAAATCTTTGTACAAGTTTGCTTTAACAAGCTTTAACCTCCTCAAACAGCTTATGAAGTCGATCCTTGGAGCAACACTGAAAGACACTAGAATGATGGAAATTCTTCTGCTGAGAAATCTGTCACTTTTTTCTAATTTGGGTGCAAATTTTTGAGGCAGTGTTGTTGAATAGTAATGCTTTTTCATTCCCTGTTGTGTTTTGCGTATGCCAAATAGCCTTAACAATAATTTAAAATTAAAAAAAAAAAATCTGGTAGAATGTATACCTTATAACCTTACCTTATTCTAAGTCAGATACCTTGTGGAATCACCGACGGCCTACACTCAACAATCACTTCATTAGGTAGGGCTTTGTGGACAGGGAACTCATTTTCATGTTCAAGAAGCCACTTTAAGATTCGATACATAGCAAATGATCCTGGATCCAGCCATTAGAAGATGGCTACACATTGGTCATAAAGGGATACATCAGCAGCAATGCAAAAATCAGGTTTCTGTCACATGATTGGATGGTCAGAAAATTGCATTGATAAGCAGTTGAAAAGGTATACATGAGAAAGGAGTTAGTGCATATCCAAAGTATAACTAGGCAGGGAATTGTAAATGTAAAGACACCCTGCTTTTGAGTTTAACATGTTTTTTTTTTACAAGTTGAAACAATATTAAAGAGCTTCTCTCCACTTCCCATTTAAAAAAAAAAAAATATATATATATTTTACTACAAGGTCTAACTATACGGACAATGACTAAAACTAAAAGTACGAAATGTTTTATGATAGTATTTAAATCTTCATGCAATCAATACTGTTCAATGATCCACGTGCTTCAATATGTAACCAGAACTAGATAATAATGAAAGTATCATTAAATGATTATGAAGAGATAGCAAGTCATGGAAAGCATTTTATACATATATCAGACTGTATTGTCATGTACATAATTACAGTACCATACGTATTACATAAAGTATATTGTGAGTCTCTGGTACATCCTCTGTCCCATATCAGATTGACAGATCTGTATCAACTGCAAAGATAAGTGAAACAAAGCATCCAGCAGATTTTATTGGAAATGAAGAACAAGACAAAACGTCATCTGACTAGAAGTAAAAGAAAGTACATAAAATACGATGTCATGTATTGGAAAATAAACAGCACAAAGTAAGAAAGATGTAACCATCATACATCCCATCCTTGAAGACACTGAAACCTGTATTATAACCTACAATGCATATGGAATCACATGAATCCAGCATTCCCAGTCACTGTTTGTGTTTTTGAATTTGGGACTTCAACAATGCAAATGCCTGTTTTTACCTTTTATTTACACACTGGCGCCTCCTACTGAAACATGACCAACCAACAACTGTCTATATGTTGCATTTTGATTGTAATTTCTTCAGGATAGTTGGGGTGTTTGTATTAATCGTCCAATCACCCACTACATGGATGATGACGAGCTATAAATGTTACATTTGTTTGTGAAGCTTCTTGCCATATACAAGACACATTCTTGTATCTGTGCTGGATTCATAAGGAAATATCTGAAGGTACCCAAAAAAATAAAGGACATTAAGCTAATGGACAGTATATTAGATAGAGAATATCACTATATTCACTATGAGTAAACTGAGCAGTCAGGCAGATATTCCACAAAGTGATCTTAGAAACTTGGTGGGCTACCTTTGAAAATAATGCTATATCCCATTGTCTTTAATTTAAATCTGCAAAACAAAATTTCAAGAATGTGACGAAGTCATGCATACTCAAAAAATAAATTAAAATTTCAGATAATATTTAATAATGTTTTTGACATTATCCCACTAATTTGCTAATCTAATTTGTGGAATTCCACTATTGTGATATACTCTGAAATATAATAAAAATAATAATAACGCTTTAGATAATATTTTTTAAAAAACTGTACTAAATAATGCATGTGCAAAACTGCAAAGGGTATCTCCACAATAGAAGACTATAGTGTACCTAAAGAAGAAGTGATGATGATGTAAATGATTGTGCTACCAAAAGAATAAGAAAGTAACAAAAGGTCGATTTTGTGACTTACTGTAACAAAAAAAACAAAAAAAACATCTATGTAATACACCATACTGAAAAACATTACCAAAGTGATGTCTTATGTTTCTCTTTATCACTGCTCCTACAACAGACTCCATTATGTGTTTAATTCCTGTCTCACCACAATGCCAGGTTCTCCACTGACCAGCATGTCAGTCACAGCTGAACCCTGAGCACTCCTTTACTGCTCCTCCAGCCAGGATGGCTTCTCCGACCCCGCTGGCTTTAACTTGACATTGAACTGTATTAGAGTTTGTTCCAACTGCTGCTGGTTGCCAGCAAAGTAAGCTGAGATAGCATTATGGAAGAGAAGCAGCTGCTTGTGCATCACCTTCACCTAGAAGAACGGAAGAGGTCAATTCTGCCATTACAAACACAGTTTCCAGTGTTCAGAGCAAAGCACAGCCAGTGGACATTTACTAATATGACCTTTAATAGGTGAGCAGATCAACTTGCACATTAAAATCCTCTCTAAGATGTAGATATTCTATATTTCATACATGAAAAGTCTTACATACTGCATCCAATGTTGACCTTGATCTTTATTTCTCATTAATTTTGGAAAAAAACTGCAAAAATATCAGAATTATGTTTGTTGTTTTTAACAGCATGGATCACAGGTCTGTGTTTACTTTGACCAAACTGAGGCATTCTCTCTGTCTCTTTACTGTAAATATCGACAGCATAAATAACCTTCTGTCTGTGCACAAAGAAGTCTGTCTGCTTCCTTCAGAACTGCGAAGAAGTAGGTGCACATTTGCAATTATGTAGAAGATCGCCCTCAAACTACAGCTGCAGTAAGCGACAAGTCAAAGTAACACTCAGCACTGAACTTGTTTTGATGTTTGAACACCTGGTTGAAAGGCAGTGTTGTACTGCTTTCACTGAAGTTTTAACCACGTGCGATCAAAATTGTACACTGTTCCAACTGTAACCGCAATCCTGGAATACCCCTTTACATCACTGCAACAATGTGAGAAGGTAAACCTGTGGAGGTCAGCACAAACAAACACAATTCAAAGAAGACAGAAAACAACAAACCTTGTTTTCCTCAAGGAATTTGAGCTTGATGGTGACGTCACTACGCAGCCTTTCATATTTGTCTCTGTGGATCTGGTAATCATGCTGAGCCATCTCAATGCGTACCATGGCAGCTGCATCCCTCGGGCCCAAACTCATCTCTTCCAGATCAGAACGATAGGCATCAAACTCAAGTCTGTGCATTAAAAAAAAACAGTCAAAGCTGTCACAGGCTGTCATTTTTCAGCTGATCACCCCACAAGAATTCTACACGTCAGGGTTTGCTACCTTGCATTTTCATACTGCTTTATGGTCATCAGAGTATCCTCCATTGTTTTGTTGACCAGAGTGTTGACACTGGACACAAAGAAGCTAACGGCACTGAGCAGAGCCTCTCCATTCTTACACAGCAGTTTTTGTGTTTCTGCATTATACCCAAACTCGTCCTGCAGACAAACACAGACATTTTATATGCTAACTTAATCTTCATGTCACATCACAGAAGGAGTTTTGGCAATACTGTACCTGTAACTCTGGGGACTTCTGGCTGAGGTCAGTGAAGGTGTCTCCTAGTGCCTGTTGTGTCTGCACCATGCTTTGAAAATGATCGGTGAGTGCGGCGGCCAGTCTTAAGATGTTTTCATACTTGTTTTTAGTGTCTCTTAAGAGTTCAATCTGAGCCTCCAGTTCCAGGTCTACAGTTCGTGAACCTCTTCCAAACCTCTCCGAGAACATCTGCTTTGTACACTGCATAGTGGAACAGAGCAGATGTAACGTTACACCCCACACATTAAAAAAAAAAAAATCTGGGATGTTAAGGTAGAACAAAAACATGTAATCACTCTGACTGAAAAATGCATGTGGGCCACATTTAGGAGAAGTACATTATACTGTATATATATGGTAGGTAAAATATAAGGTAATACAGGCAATATAATAAAAATTCTGATACAGGAACAAGATGGAAAAGCTTGGTACCAAAAGATGCCCAACAATTTCTCATAAATGTCTCTTAAAATGCTATGCACAAAACACAGTTTTATGGCAAAGCATAGGATCAATACGCATTTCATCAGCATTTGGAGACTCAACATTAAGTATCTAAACACAGTACACAATACCTTGTATGTGTTTATGCCCCATTTCTTTACACTGTCCAATTTCTCCACCGCCACACCACGAGAAACTTCTTCGGTTGAACTACTCGTGTTATGATTCGAAGACCCTAACAAAAAAGAAAGGAACACTATAAACTCTACTGCATGTTATTCTATCAAAGTTCACAAGGCAGACAGAAATTGCATGGGTCATGATAATGAGTGAGGACAGTGAGGACATCATGAGCCTGGTGATACCTGGATGCTGGCTTGTGTGCTGAGCAAGTCGACTGGCTGCCGATTGGCTGTTAGGCAAGTTAATACCCCTGGATTTCATGCGAATGTCTGAAATGAGCATGGTGGTGATAAAAGGTGAGGATGAGAAGGAGGCATGGAGTGAAATATGTGTCGATAAAGCTTGGGAGTGAGATATGCAGCTGAAAAATAGATTATGTAGACTGAACGAAGAAAGTTAGGCTTTGTAGAGGAGGATTCATAAAGGAGTTTAAGGGGATTTGAAATAATCCACCATGCAGGTTTCCCATGCAGAATGAAAGGACTTATAAAAAGATGGAAAAGGACTTTATGGAATGAAGACTAACTACCAAGCAATGACGAAGCAATCAAAAAATGCAAAATGCTTTTTACAGTACAAATGGGATATTCTCATAGACAACAACATTTCAAGAGACAGCCCTGTTATATCAATGTTAGTATATCCCTAGTTGTGAAAGCTGCCAAAACATTTCTTGTTGCTAAAGCTGTGAGTTGAAGAGTTACAAGCAAGGTTGCATACAACGTCTTGGTCAAGCAACACCAAAATCTCTTTAAAGGGGCCAAAGCAGACCAAAATATAAAGGTTAACTCAGAAAACAATAAAGGTTCTCAGAATACACTGCCACCTGGTCCTGGTGCAGGGGCTCGTCTTCTGTCCAGATACGCAGGGTTGTAGCGAATTGCAGGCCCTATGGGATATGGATGTTTGTAATATGAACCAGGAGCCTAGAGGTCAGCAGCTCTCTAGTGAGACATCAGAATTTAAGGAGGAACAGCTCTCTGCGGTTTCATAAAAGGGACATTAAGTATCGACCTCCTTCAGTGACTTCAGGATTGCAACAACAATGACAAATCTCGGGCACAGTGCATGGCAGCCGGCAATTCACAATATAAAGGGTGTTGTACGTGCGTGTGTGAGGCCAGAACGTTGCAAAGTAACTGCAAGGTTGTGTTGATCGATCACCCTAAACTAGTGTAGTTGTATTTTTAGTTATGCTACAGCAACGTTTGCACCATAAAATTATATATATATATATATATATATATATATATATATATATATATATATATATATATATATATATCATTATATCCTTGCAGAGAAACTGTGAAGAATAAAAAAAACAAAGAAAAACCTGCACAATATGAGCTAACGAGCCCTCAGAGAGAGCAAACCTCCACCCAGGCAGTTCACTTTCCCAATTATGTCATTGTACCAAAATGCAATTGTGCCATGATAGTTTGACCCTTATTGTTGTTATAGAAGAAACATTTCCCCCATCCAGATAATGATCCGGATACCCACCATAATCTAATGGGTTATTCCTTAGGTCACTCCCTACTTGTCAAAACTTTGATCAAAATCTGTTCTTAACATTTTGAGTAATCCTGTTAACAAGACAGACAAACCAACGCGGAACAGAACATTACCTCCTTAGCAGAGATCATTTTGGTTTTCTGGCAGTACCTTTGATAGTGCTGGTAGGAATGATGGCCCCTGCAGGTCCTCCATAACCTCCTGAGACAATGCTGGTTTCATTCAGGTTGGGTCCAGACACCATCACCTGCTGTAAATCCTGATGGATAATGAATGTGGTTTAGAAGGCTATTATAATCATTATTGATACTGTTATTACTATTACTACAGCATATTGTCAGAACGATTGCCTCTCCTATTCTTAACACATCATACCCAGTAGCAGCTGATGCTGGTGGTACTTTAAAGCTACTGTACATAGTAACAGGCCTGGAGATGGTTATAGGTAATTGTTGGCCTAGCCAGCCTTGGTCCTAGATTGTGCCATCATGTGAAAAAAGACCAAAAACCGACCACAATAAACCACTGCATCTTACGTTGAAAAATATAATGAGTGAGAAAATGTGACTAACAGACCTGTTCCAGGCTGTCATCCTCTAGAGTCCCTGTGTCTCCATTGCTGTTAATGGGGATCTCCATGGTAGCAGCTTTACTCATGATACTGTCTGCCATAATGAAATCTCTGCAAGACAGAAAGAAACACACAATCACATATAAAGATGGGATCATGTCTGACCAAATAATAATCACGGAGCGATCAAATCCACGTCAGCACAAATGAACAGCTATCTTACATCGATGCTGACGATGTGGATGTGGCTGTGCTAGAGGGCTATTAATTGACAGCTAGCTTAGCTTCCTCACCACTGTAGTATCCTGAGACTGGAGGCAGGTCCAGTCGTCCGAGGGCCGTTGTTTGCACGGACAGCAGACTTGTTATGTACAAAACTTTCAACGAGAAAGCACCGTTGTTTTTAATAATAATTCAACTCTACATCCATGTTTATTTTTCTTGCAACGCTCGCGTTGTCTGCCTGTTCCCGAACAGCATAGCCAGAAAATCCCTGCATCCACCAAGCTGATAGTTTTGGTAAATTCTCTTCAAAATAAGAGCTTCTCAGATTTTTATTCTTTTGTAAACCGCATGGATAGACTTCAATAGAAAATAACTTCGAACAGTATATTTAACATATGCTATTTAGCATAGCTTTCTTTACAAATGAGTATCTGGAGTCATTTACTGTGAATGCGTGCTACTACTTTGAAGGATTACAACTTTAATATAACGTCATCATCAAGCCCCTCCCCCGCTCTGTCTTCCACGTCTTACAGTGCTGACGTAGCTCTTATCTCTTGACTGCAGTGCTATTCTCCTCCTGAGGATGTCGCTAACAGTCCACTGACTAGTATACAGAAAATGCACAGCAGACCAAACTCCAGTAAAGCGCTAGTTGCTCAGATTTTGAGTATTAATCATTAGAACCACGGTTGTTGCGTCCTGCCTGCTACGTTGATTACAATATCTCTTGAAATCAAACTGTATAAATACAGTCGTTTGTTTTGAGATGTGAAGGCCTCCAGATAGACCTCACGCTAGTAAAGTGACCACACTTCCAATTATTTGCCTCATTTGTTTCAATCAGGGATGCAAGGGAACTGCACATGGTCTCCAAATGTAGTTTTTTTTTTCTTCCTGTAACTAATCCAGCTGTGAATAGAGAACCAACCATTCACACTCAACAATATTTTATCCTTACAGTAAAATGTTAATTTTCCATTGTGGAGATGATTTTCCAGCAAGTGATGTTCCAAGACATTACATCTCATGTTGAGAGAAAATTTTCACACAAATTCTTGCTTCCTCACCATCCTTCTCCCTCTTATTTAAGATTCTGCACATGACTGAATTTGACTACTGCACCCCCAAGATCAAACAACACAAACTGGCAAAGGATGAAACTACTTCATGTTCCCCCCTTAATCAGTATATCATATTCATTGTGCCTACATTTGTTTAAACCTGGAGTAAGTTGATTAAACAACACAGCAATGTCAGGGTCTATCGTGTATAACGGGTAATGCTTTTTAAAGAATGGATTAACAAAAATCGATTTATCTTCTCTTTTACATGACTGTTGAGCTTGTCCTCTAATCGGAGGATAAGGAGCTCCAAAATCTGGTGCTGTCTCTCCAATGTGAAGACATTTTGGGCGGTGGGGCGGAAAAAAGGCTCACTAGTCCCATCTAGAAAAGGCTGTGTAAATGGGTCTATTGTCTCCTCTTCTCTGTGCCACCTGCGTGTCATTTTCTTGTTATCTCCATATATATGCTATAGTCCTTATGTTTGTGCTGCCCTTGTTCAATTTGTCTGCTGTGTTCCAGCCTGGTTCTCCCTTCTCCTCGAAGTTCATGTACTCCTTGTGATTTTGTTGTTTCATTGGATTATTCTTCTTGGGATTAATTCTTTGGACTTCTGGCTCTTGGCATTGATTGTGCCTACATCTGTTTAAACCCAGAGCTAAGATGATTAAAGCCATCATCTCTATATCTTACCTCTTGCCTGCCTCCCGTGTGTTTGCATGTGGGTCCAAAATCTGAACTAAAATGTAACATAAAGTTTGGACTGTCCATCAAAAAATTGCAACCTTCTGAGACTGAAACCCCAACAAGCATGCACATTACATTTCCATTCAAGGGAACTGGCCTGCACACAGCCACAAAAAAGAATATGATGAATGCAGGCGACAAATACCGCTGTTATCACAATCAATTTGAACAGTGTATGAGAGCAAAGCTAGTCTTTGCAGTCTGGTAGAATGATAACAAACTAAGAATGGTATTGCAACAGAAGAAGAATATCTTCTTCATTCCCAGACATATTACATCAGTGTTTCTATTGGCGAACCTTCCAGATCTGCATGGTCAAATTTGACGAAAAGGGAACTCTATTCTGCAAATCCACAAGAACCAGCTGAAGATCACACTAAAACCAGAAGTGCATGATTGTCGGAAGTTGTTGAAGTCAAAGTTTACTCTCTTGACCTGTAAATATGTCAATTTTTGTACAATGTATGCAAATATTGACATTTTGTTCATCCTTTGTGCATACTGTAGAATCAAACTATTCTGATGCTTTTTAATAGGCATCTAGCTGCTAGATATACATGTTTGTGCTTGACAAGCCATTATGTCCTCTTTGCTACGAGGCAGTAGCATTGCCCAAGGGATACAATTTACGGTGGCACTTCGACACCAAACACAGAGCCAAGTATGCTAACCATAGCCACCAAGAAAAGCAACAAAAAGTCCAAGAATCAAAAGGCAGCCTGCATTCTCAACAGAATATGTTTGCAAAAGTTACAGCCAAAAATGATGCAGCAGTGACAGCCAGCTTTATTGTGTCTGAAGAAATCCCCTTCATATTCAAAGTGTTTTTCAGAAGGTGCATTTTTAAAGCAGTGTATGTCGAAGGTATGTGACCAGGTTTGCCCTGACCAGAAACAGGTTTTTAACAATGTCAGCTTTTCAAGAAACACTATTACAGTCAGTTAGGGAGCTAGCTGGAAGAGTAAATGCAAAAAAGTAAGTGCCACACACCCCTGAGAGCTTATCATTGCATTATCCACCAAGAAGCTCTGTGTGGCAATATTCTGGAACTGGATAACGTGATGACCACAGTCATGAAAACGGTGCTTCATTCGGGCGTGGGGCCTGAATCACCGTCAGTTTCAACTATTTTTGAGGGAGGTGGTCACGTAACGTGGAGATGTGCCATACCATACAGTGGCTGAGTAGGAGCGCCGTCCTCAAGTGATTTTCTTTAACCTTCGGGAAAAAATGGCTCTTTTCATGCAAAGTAAAGGAAACCCTTGCCCAAACTGTCAGATCCAAACTAGCTGTATGATTTTGTCATGTTGTGTGAGAGCATTAATCAAGTTATAACGAAAACCAATAAGAATGGAATGCAGAGGCAATTATGTGATATGATAAAGAGAATACATTTATGTCTGGCCCTTTGAGGGCAACCATAATGTTGATGTGGCCCAGGATGAAACTGAGTTTGAGACCCCTGGTTTAATCGATGGTTTTACATGAATCAATGCAACAACAGTCAGCAGTCCCAGTATTACCACCTATGGTTTCACCTCATGTCAACTAGCCTGAATGCTACTTTCTCATAATACTTGATTGGATTCCTAAGATTAAATTTCAGGACAGTATCCAAAAACAAAAATTTAAAAAATATTTTACAGTTGTGGAACAACTACTCGCCACCCCCCAAAAACAAAAACAAACACTTAAGGCCCATTTATGCTTAATGTTAATTCAAGGTGGTGGAACCGTCTCATGTTAGAACTGTCCCTGGTCTCTCCAAACAATGCCTGTTCTCTGTATGTTTCCTGATGGAAAGTATGCTATCATACCTTTTGTTGAGGCAAAAAGGGTTGATTCTAAATGAACATGGTTTAAGAAAATATCTACCCCGTCACGCACAGAGCAAAGAAACAAGGGTGCAGTTGATAATGTCAACACACTGTTCCAAAAACTGTATCATCTTTTTAGTCATGATGCATGTACACGTCTTGTCAGTCACTGACTATAGCCTATTAATGTATTTTTACAGAGGGCAGGAACTGAGATCAGAGAAGAGTATTGGTATTGAGACTAGCATTTCAGTGGTTGGCCCGCTTCTTTAGCTCCAGTTTGGTGAATGAATAATGGAAAGGGTATGTTTTGACTTACCATTTTAAGAGAGCGACTAACTCAACATCCTTTAGTTCCGCTACCTTTGACCTTCACATTATTCATGGGCCACAAACAGCCTGTTGTTGCCGAGGCTTGAATTTTAAAACCAGTAGTTCTGGTTTTTGTAGTGGAGCTTGAGGAAATTATGTGTAACAGTTCGTACTAGCATGGTATAAGATAGCAATTAGGCACTTAAGGCTTATTAAAGCAGATTGTAATCACAAATTATCTCACCGTTCAGTATGTAAATGTGATTAACATCATAGTCTCATAACAGTTAACAGTTCTATGGTTTAACGTCACTGGTAGTGGGTTTACACCAGTCGTAAAGCTCTCTAAACTCTCACCCTTGGATAGAAATGTTCAGACACCAAATTCTCTCACAGGAGAATGTAAATTTTGTGTCGCCTATAAATTTAGAACAAGACCAAATTAAATTTTAAAGGTCTCAGGCACAGGGTCTCCCCTGAGATTGTACTGCATGTCACAAAGCCAGCATATGCATGTGAGGAAAGCAGGAGACCTAAACCACAACATACCCCTCCGCCTGTCATTTTAGAGAATAGTCCATCTTGTTTTTTAATGATCATTAAGCATGCTTCCAGATGTTGGGAGAGAAATTCATCCTCACACAGCCCCCTGTGCTCTGCAGCAGCAAACGAGAGCACTGGAGTGAGACAGAGGAATCCAGAAAATCAAGGAAAAGCAGTGTTGCCTGCATCTTTTCTTCTTGGGAATTATAAACAGTGCTCTTTTTTTTACTTTATAGAGCATGTGGAAGTGATTTTTATAGTGTCTTTAATGCCATTTCAAACAGTCCTTCAACCTTCCCAATTGGTGGTTCAATCGATGCTTTCTCAGAGAAACAGCAGTTCGTCATGATAATGAATTCTTGGATCCTGCGAATGTCACACAATCATGAACAATGCATAGTTTAAGCTTTCCCTTTATTGAGTGTTGCTCTAAGAACAAATAAATGTGCGCTTTGATTTAAAATGATCCTGTGGCAAAAAAAAAAAGAAAAGAAAAAAAAACATGGTTTAGAAGAGTAGAACTATCCTCTTCATCTAAGAACAAAGAGCTGTTTTGTCTCAGACGACACATAAAAAGAGAAACAAACACAAACTTGAGAGTGTTATAGAGTAAATGTTATGTATAAACATTTTAAGAAGTTTTTACTTTCAAGACAGATTTTGTCTTCCATACGAATTACCCTTGTAGCAGTGGGCACATTGACTGAGAGCTGTGGCCCTCAGAAAATATAGGCTTTGCTATTGCTCTGATGTTTTCAATTAAGTTCACCTGCATAATCAGAGGGACAACCCGTCAGTGGCCGCAAATAAACTGAGGGGCCAATTTAAGAATCGTAAATCCCACAAGGGCTTGCTGGCATTTTCACAGAAGTGTAAAAGCAGTTGTTAATTTTGCTTTCAAGAACACTACCCTCGGTTGACACACAGAGGCTGTGGTCAGGATATGCACAAAATGGCAGTTGTTTAGTTTCTTTATTCTCTTTATTTACTTCGTCGTGCAATTTTCTGTCTTGAAGGTCTCCAATTTTGTAATCTCACTGATTTTAGTTTCCTGCATTTTCTCAAACCATAAATTAGTGCTGCCTCAGAATCAGAAGAGATTTTAACTCCATATTAAATATAACTAGGATGATATAAATATAACACACTCACAACAATTTTTTTAACAAAGCTGTTATTAAAAGTTTGAATCGATTATAAATTATAATGATTATATAAGTATTTCTTGAAATGCACATATGGGAATCAGATACTGATTTTGAGTCACGTAGTGCCTCTACCTCTACCACACATTACCTCAGAAATGTGGCTTAAATTAAATTGCAAATGGCCAACCAATGCAGCTGGGTTAGGGTTATGGCAATGTTGAAGAAGAAGAAAAACAACCAAATAACCATGGATCCACCCCTTTATCTGGATCTACTCCAACAACAGGATCTACCTTCAGTTCCCAACAAGCAGACAGACTTTAGACTACACTGGAAGAGATCTGCAGCCTTTGAGCAAGGCCAAAACAACATCATTCATCACATTAGTTACTGGTTTGCAGCTGTCCAGGCTTAGTTTAACTTTGATCTGAACTAGCTCATTTTGTGAGACTGTGAATTTAGTCAAAACTTTTGAACTAACGTGATCTAGTTCATTTTAATCTGCGTGAAACCAACTTTAAAATAGCTTTTTGAAGTGTGAACACTGGTGGGGTTTGACAGCACATTGGTGAGGTGGGGGCAGGGTAGCTTGAAAGCTCAATGATCTCACTGTACTTTCACACATGAGAACACTTAAAGCCTGTTCAGACCTGATACCAACATTTGTCCTGAGTGACGCTCAGGCCCCCGTTTACATGACGACGTTTTTGCAGACAACGTTTCTTTGCGTTTTCAAAACCTTCTGCATTCACATCATTTCCTAAACAATCCCGTACACATGGATCCGCAATATCGAATTAAAACGCTGTAGTATGCATGCCAAGGCAGAAGTTGGAGGTGTAACTTTTCAAAATCAACATTACAGAATAAGATCACAGTGGTGGTTCAGCAAATCTAGTTCGACGTATTTTTGTTGTTGTTCTGGCCATAGTAGGCTGTTTGGTGTCTGTGTACGCAAATAGAACCATAATAGGTATGCATGAAGCATGGATGTGTCATCATCATTTTCAGCCAGAGTTGCATTTTGCGCATTTATAGTCCCAGAAAATGCTGTTCTCATGTACAGCCAAAACTCAACAAAAGGTTTCGGTTTTGGGTGAAATGATTGTCGTGTAAACGGCCCCTCAGTGTGAATGCTAATGTGTCCTGGGCTAAATTGAAAGACTGCCTACTCACCTGATGTGTAATCTGAAACAACAAGAAGACCCAACAACAACCTTCTTGTTTCTTCTTTGAGTCTGTTTCAGATGATTTCACCACTGAACTAGTAACTACAATATCTCCAGACTCTGCAGAAACGACACAATGTGGAGCTTGTTGATTCTTAACTGAGCGAAAACTTGAGAAACAAAACGTGGATGGCAAATTCAAAATTAGTTGTGTCTTCTTGTTAATTTGGCATTAAATGCAATACATTAAGTTTTGTCCTGCCTTGTAAAACGTGTTCGTTTGTCGCAGCATCACTGTACTCAACCAACCTGACCACTCCATGTCTAAAGTGCATCTGAGATTGTGCAGCTGTTTGAACACACTGTTTCAACTGATTTTTGCCATTCACACAAACATGTTACATTCTACAAAAAACAATGAAGGCTATGTTGTTGTTGCGGGCGGGGAGAATCCCCCTTAAGAAGATCGCTCAGTTAGTTGTTGAGTTAGAAACAACATACATTTTCTGAAATGCTGTCTATAACAAGTTATTTGAATGTTCTTGTAAATTTGGCAAATGTTATAAATTAAGTAATTTATTTCTTTGTGTAAAAAAGCCTTGTCCTTTTGTCCAAGAGATGGATAACGTTATTTTAATATAGAGTGTCGAGGTGAGATCCACTCACTCCAAATGCTACTGGAGACACATTGAAATTCCAGGTGTGAACTGCTAGACTTAAAGCTGTCAACTTGTGATCGGCTCCCCTAGGATGCATGAACACTGGGACATCTTTATCAGCTGGTTTTTGGGGCAGATCAGTGCATACATTTGGGATCACTGTGTAGATAACCTTGCAGTGAAGTCAAAATGACTGTCTCAGCTGCAAACAGAGATTTACTACTCTAGTGACACCCATTTGAATGCCTTATAACTCAGTGTTGTGTTTATATCTTGTCCATGAATATATCAATCGAGTGGACAAAACCATCCCTCTGAAAGCTGTTGCACAAGCTCAAAAAGAATTGAACCATTGCACTTCTGATTGTAAATGGACAGGGGGGGGGGAGTCACACTCACAGAACATACTTTGAGTTACTTGGTTGCAAGCTTTTTCCAAATTCACAAAACAGATGTAGGGAGGGTTCCCCGACTCTCATGATACCTCACCATTCTGCAACCAAGAAGGAATCCAAACTTTTCTTTTGAATAGGTTTGACAATTGGCTGCAGTCTCAGTTCTAGCACCCTGGCAGAGGCTTATCTAGGAATGTGTGACTCCTGGTAAAAACATAATCACATGGACTTATTGGCTTGTATTGAAAAGATGGACATCGTCATTCATGTTTTAAAACTGAACTGTGATGTTTTCAAAAGCTGTGTTAAATTGTTGAGAGATTTACAACATCTACCACAATCCAGAGCATTCAGCATTTCAGGTCAGCTCTCATCTACCAGCTCAGAGGGTTTTAACTATATCAGTGACATCTGCTCAGATACGTGTTCAGACCCACCTGAATTTTCACGCTCTGCCTAATGATCCGAGTGCAGGCCTATAGTATGTGACGATGCATAAGAATAAGCTTGTTGTCTTTTTACTTGAAAGGACAGAGATCAAGATGGGAAATAGTTGCAGCAGATTGAGAGTGTGTGTTGAGAGATGAGGCTGGAATGAGTTACTGTATATGTGAACTAGCTCGCAGGCTACGCTCCATTAACGCTCCTCCGATATACATTTGCTGCACCATGACTCTGATCTTATTCTGTGATGCTGATTTTGAAAACACCGCCAACTATTTCCCTGGCATGAGATGCATACTACAGCGTTTCCAGTCATTTTTTGCGGATCCAAGAGGATCATCTCGAAAACTTTGTTGTATGAACGCAGATCTTTTTTTAAATTCCAAGCAAAAACTTGTTTTTGGCAAAAGCGTTGCCTTAATCACATGGGACATCATTTCTTAGTTGTGCACTAAGTGGAACAGATGTCTCGCTCTCTAAATCCCAGGAAGAGGCGAGATGTGATAGAGCAGTTTCCACTCTCTGTCACCATCAGCTCAGACTTTCTTACCCTTTACAAAGCCCTATACCAACTCTGTTACTCATTAAGATACAGGTTTCTTCACCGATGGCCTTGTGCTGGTTAATGTCTCAACTACATACCATATCTGCAATGCTCAAACAGCTGAGGTCCAACTTTTGTCAGGCCTCTACATTTTTTATGAGTTACAGTAGATCCTGACTCGTGTTTTGCTGCGTTGAAAGTGATATGTAAATCTGTTAGAAAATAGAAATCGGAAGCCTGACTCATTTAGAGAGAGTCTAGTGCAGAGGAGATGTAGGACTGTATGTCTTTGATCAGAGCACTGAACAATGAATTGTTCCTGCAGAGAGACTGCCACCTTCAACCTGTGCTGCTGCAGTGACATAAAATTGTAGTTGCAATTGTAGTTGTACATAAGTATGCATTTAAGCTGTAATAGTTCAAAAAGTGTGGACAGAGTGAACACTGTCAATCCTGTCTCTTCCTGACAGCGACTTCCAAACAGCGACTTTTGTGCGACTGAAAATGTGGATTAGGTGGTCGATATAAACAGATCATGTTTCTAGGTTGATACTATTTGGAAGCTTTAGAAGCTATGTGGTTGTACAGTTTAAATTAAAAGTTTCTGACAAGACTGTGGATTCGTGTTGTGAGAGGTTGGCATGGGGAGAATTGAGCCAATTAAATCTTTTTTTGTCTAGGCCACAAGGCGCCAGCTCAACAGATGTGGCTTATCCATGATGTAGCTGAGTAGCTACATGATTGCTCCAATCCAGGTTTGGTGTTTCCCCATTGGCGACTGCACTTTGAGAATTAGTTGGCACCAATTTTGTTCTATTACATCATCACAGCGGACAATACAAGCTATCAAACTTAACAAACAGTATTTATTGACTTATATTTTAAACAATGTAATTATAATGGTTGGGAAAAAATGGTGTGTTTAACATATAATGACATGTGCATTCATAGATAGATAAACTGCATACTTAGAGCATACCAAATAATGATCACTCTGACAAAACACTCAACACAGTGTGTAAAACAGACCACATTTTCACACATTGACTATGCGGTCCTGCCATAAGTCTTGTTTCCATGGGTTTTAAGGGTAAAAATCAAAATTCACCTCCCAATCTGTGAATGCTAAAGGATACTCTTTGAAGTTTTAAACCAGGCTTGTAAATCAGAGCACCACCTTCTCATCAACACGAGAGAGGATCACTGAGGCCCTTAAAACAACTTAAAGTTCAACTCTAACTCTGACGATGTAGACTACATTTACACATTTTCACCTAGATTGATTATTTTTCAATCTGTTCCTTCTTTCACAGCAACAGGGGCCACATACAGGTTATAAAAACCCAATTTAAAAGAATAGTGCGTATTTTAACTCCTTGTTTTAGAGTCAATGTCCAACTTGTCGGCTGGAATTCCATTAAAATCATGAAATGAATTTAACCTACCTATTGAACCTACCTATGCAGCAGCTTTCACCCTTAACAAAGATTAATAAACCTGTTGCAATAGCTGGTTCTTTGAAGATTTTTCAATTCGATCCTCCAGTCCATGATTGGACTGCTTAAGAAGTAAACAAAATAAGGGACGGCAAAGAAAAGAGAGGTACAAAAGAATGAGTGTCTTGCATGTGATCACTGCAATACAATGTTGACAGATCTGATGCTCCTGCAGCCATTGCACTCCTATGCCAACCGTGTCCCAGTTTGCCCCTGCCTCCAGCCTCATTCCCACTTCGACAAACCTTTTCATTGACATTTTCTACCTGTTCACCTGATGCTCTCTGGCTTTCTCTCCCGTCTCAGTCCCACATCCAGCCACTGCCTCCTGACCTGCCCTGATCTCCTCCACTCTCTATCCTGTTTCTTTCAGGCCTGCAGACTTTTTTTCCACACCCTTCCTGCAAGATTGTTAAAATTGTGAAGATTGCCTCATCTTTTTTGGAATTTTGATTTTCTGCTTTCCTCTTTGGAATTATTTGCCTCACTGAAATACTTTCCTGGCTTTTACCCCCTGCCAGCCTCACAGTCCGGTAAGCTTATTTTGTAAATAAATAATTCATCTACACTACACTGCTTCCTTTGTCCACATTTGGGTCTAATCCATGTTGCTCTGATTGCACCAGCAGTGTTGGGGAAACTACTTTGACAACAAAGCTTTGCAGGGTACCAAATCACACTAAACAAAGTTAAGCTAGTAAACCTGGTTTAAGCACATGTTACATCTCAAGCAGTTCAAGTTAGAGGACTCAGGTGCAGACGAGAAGAAGAGACTAGAGAGATGCAGTTCAATATTTAATTAAAACGAAAAATAAACTGATAATACAATATCAGGCAAACTGTGTCCATCAACGTTAACAAAAACTACTCCAGACAACAAGTAGGTTCAAACATAAAAAAGGCAAATCCAAAAAACAGGAGATGAAGGCAGAATACAGGAAGAAATGCAGAAAGTCAAAAAACTTAAAGTGGACAAAAATGAGTAGGAAACATGACAGGAACAGAGCTTAAAGACAAGCTGTAACTTAAGCATTCAAACACAATTAACTGGCACAGTGGACAGAAACACACAGACTTAAATACACAGAGTAACGAGACAATGACACACAGGTGGCCCAGGGAGGAGGAGACAAAAAGCCACAGGTGGAGACAATCAGACAATCACACACAGGAGGGAAAATGTTAAAGGGAAAGACACAAGAAGGGTACAATGCTAAACTAACATGAGACAAAGACACAGAGGGTGAGGGAACAAATCAGAACTGAAAACAGGGAACTAAAACCGAGACAGAGGAACAAAAGGTCAAAACAGATCGGAAATGATAGGACAACAGGAAGTGTAAAGCAAAAAACACAAAACGGAGAACATAACTACCAAAACAAAACAGGAAGCACAGAACCCTCAAAACTCAAACCATGACACATGAATCACTATGCAAAAATGAATGTCGTTGAACTAGCAGCAGTTCAATATGTGTAGTTCACTACCTTCCAACACAGAGCACCAAAAACGTAAACTTGGAATGGAAGTTTACTCTGCTGCAAAGAAGAAGAAAAAAACTAACCCAACAGCAGACGTGGAAGATAATCATTCTCCTCTTTTATCCAACATCCCCATGACCGATGTCAACATTACCCCCTTGATGGTCAGAGATAATTTAAGGGGCTGTATTTTGTATGGTTAATGGTCAGCCAGAACCCGTCACTAGCTGAGTAATGTATATTAGATATCTTTTCAAGCCTGCCATCCGAGCCTTGCATTACATTATGTATGATTTTATTACATTATATTTTCTACATACTGTCTGCCTTTGAACTGTATCTTGCGGCATCTGTGTCTTGGGTAGAACAGTATCAATACATTGACTCCTTTGTAGTCTTTCCAAGTAGACATCATGATAATCAAACCTGATCCAACCTTGGAGGGTAAAACCCATCCCAATGTACTGTGTAACATGAAATCCAAGCAAGTCACCTGTAAAACTGAAAACTTTGCTCCCCTTGACCATGTGTACGGAGGTATACAGGCACCGACCTGATCAGACGGACATATTTCTACTCAGCATTAGAATAAACAACAGCGTTCTTCATGGGGTTCTTGTTGCTCTCCATTCTTTTTATCTGTTTTGTTGTATTAACACAGCCTTTCTAGATACAGCCCGTTCACTCCCTATTAACTCCATTGTACCAAAATCTGCTGCAATTCACCTAGAGGGCGCTCACAAAGGAGTGTTTTCACCTACTTCTAGACAAAAAAGCCCAAATTTTATTTTAGTTTGGCCAAAATAATTTAGCAATATTAGAGATGAACTGAAGACCCACCAATGTTTTTCCTACAAGGAAGGCGATTTTGCCCACATACCGCTAGTATTTTGCTAATGAATGCTGATTTACGACTGCTTGTGACCCGACGTCCTTCCTCGGAGTCTCCCGGAGTCTACAGAAGTTTTTGAAATGACGTCAAATGAATATCTAAATGAGGACCAAGAGGACCTTCATTTTTGACGGCCAAATGTAGATCTTGCTGATGTAATAGCAGAGATATTCCACCGACCATTAATGCCCTAAAGTACAGTGCTGTAAAGTGGCTTGTGGTGCTACCAGAGAGTGCTACCAATGCTACTTCTTAAATTACGGTATTTCACAACAATTCAAGTAGCAGACAAATATCTAATGGACTGATATTTATTGTATCAACCCATTATATCGAAAACATAATTAAAGTTGACAGAAGAAAAAAAAAATTCCCCATAAACGTTTAATTTGGGGGCTTCAGCTCCATAGAGCCTCATTCATTTTGGACTACCTCCCGAGCGGCCCCCTGTCCTGAGAGTGGCATGTCTCTACTACTATTAGAATATCTCTGGTATCAACACATTGATGTTGTCTGCTTATAACATCGAGAGCCTGAGGCAGTGCGGACAGCACTGCTATTCCCTAGTGGAGTCATTACAGCTTGGACTGTCACAGGCCAATGGAAGAACCTGACATAACATTTGCTAAGATTAAGTCTCATAAAGTGTTACCAATGTTTTTTTGTTTTTATACTATTTAGCTTAGCCAACATTTTCCAGTAACTATTTGCTGCAGTGGGTTTGGGTTGCATTTCTTGTATCACTACCACTTAAATTTTATCTAACAAGTAAAAAGAGTCAAGCAGAAAAGTTTGTCCTTGGTCTGAGGACATGATAACAGCCAAATATTTTAGTATTGAATGTACGTTAGACATAGAGGAGATGGATGCTCAGAGCTTTAATAAATACCATCCATTGAAGCACAACAGAAGACACACACTCGCACACAAGTGAAAATGTTTAACTTTATCTACATGTATTAGACGTCAGTCCTCATGTGGGTTATTTCTGAGGAGATCAATGACATTCGGAGAAAAGTTTCAAACTTAATAGTTTCCTATGAGCAGTAAAAAGTTTTGCAATTATGAGCCATAACTTTTATGAGATGCTGAGTGCGTAACACCACGATCCGAGCAGGCATGTATAGTGAACAGCTAAACGCTGATGAGAGAAAATCTCCATAACATCAATATTTTTCAAGTGAATTGCAGTGTGAAACACATAATTGTCCACGCACTGTAGACACTATCTGTTTAGATGGGGAATGAAAGTGAAAGCAGATGGGACTGTAGGCTAAAATACTTTCCACTTGAAGTCGACCGCTCTTGTTCAGAGCTCTCTCAGTAGCTGGGCTTGTTCCAGACGCACGGCTGGAGTGCAGTTCAAACTACTTGGCTTCCACCACTCTCACCGCTGTAGTTCGGTAGAATGTTGATTTACAACACAGGTCCTCTCACTGGACTGGACAAACCCGGGACACAGAGATAAAAAATGGCACACAAAAATCCACACGCAACAGAGTATTCTTGTGGGTATTTAAGTATTGTTGCCAGATTGTGCACATTCACAGCTGCATTAAAGAAAAGAGGAATACTTACTCAGAAGGATATAATACACAGGAGAGTTTAAAAGTATAGCCTTAGACAAATCACATGTCCTAATGTGAATGTTGAACCTATATGTCAGATTTAAATTTCTGACTTAATGCAAATAATTTAAGATGTATTATAACATTTACAGATTTTATTCATCATAGTTAAGGCCTTGCATGACCACACAGGTCTTTTCACTTATTCTGTCTAATAGGGATTCTGAATATAGAAAGTGATGCATTGACTTTCGCATAATGAACAAACTAATAAAAAAAAAAGGTTGGCTCTAAATAGTGCGCTAAAACTCATAGAAGAATAAGGGAGATGTGACCTGTCTGCTCACACACATACTGCCATGCACACATAGATATGAAATGAAGTCTAATAGGTTAAAATAAGTCAATGTGTCTGTTCTTTGACAGTGTAATCTCTTCCACTTCCTGCATAAGTTGCATTAAAGAACAGCTTTCCTCTCAATTGTCCTATTGAATTCTTCATCGGAGGGAAAGTCAGATTAAAGACAGGCACTCTTCTCATACTATAGCTTTTTTTTTTTTTTTTTACATTCCTTCACTTAAACACACACATATACATTTGTTGTAAATTTAAATTTCACTAATGTGCGTGCACAGACATGTGGTCCATGATTGTATAATGGAAACTGGAGAGGCTCTGTCACGCCCCACACATAAACAGCTATCAGATAAAGATCCTGACCCAGCCACAAAGTATGGGTGTATAGTGTAGTCTATGATGGGTAAGATGCTACTAGCAGAAAAAAAGATAATTTAGTCATGAAATCCATTTAAACTGCTTTCAGACCTTCTTTTTGTGAATTAGTTTTGCTTGGTCATCATGTAAATGAACCGATTCAACATAATTTAAATGTTTACTCAGCATTGTTTTTATGTGTTTATCGTACACTATCATTACTAATCTCTCACATTCGCTGTCTGATTTATATTGTTTACCATATGTTTTATTATTCAATTGCTTATTAAGACTTGTGGCTTCCAAAGCCATTTGTGAGACCAAATAACCACGAGCATGGTGTTCATAAAAACCAGATCATATTCCCATTTGGTGACACAATTAACATTGAGCTTTTTCCACAACTTAGCACAAAGCTAAAGAGCAAAATGCTGCAGGACACTCAGACCAGTTTCCACTTAAAACAGAAAAGATACATCCCCATTTCCTGGTATCACTAAGTATTTCCCCAGGAATATATTTATCTCATTTTGTCCAGAAATTGATCCATCAGCTGATCTAAGTTTTTAATGCTTTCCTTTAAACCTTTTTAACATCAGATATTTTGACTTGTCATCATGGATGAAATAGCTTAATAAATCACATCATGGGCAAACTCAATAAATGTGTTTGTGATACTGTCAGCAACAATTCTAATAAACTCAGGCTTTTATTATTGTTCTTAGACAATGTCTGATTATCTAAAAAATGTTTTTGATGCTATATGATTTAAAGCTGAGGTGAAAATATGCCTTTTTAACCCTTTTATAAACATATTAAATAAATAAATATTGTAACCCTGTTTAAAATTGTATCCCTCCAAAAATAGGCCAACAAATATTTATTTACTTGTATTTTCATATCAAAACCTGACCTTTTTTTTCAATGTTTTTCCATTTAAAAAAATTAAATAAAATTTTTTTTTATACTGTATTTGCTGTTGGTGAAACTAGATCATATTTCATGAAGAAAATATTTTCTGCTTTTCCATTTGATGTCCCCAGATGGCTCTGCCTCAGCCCTTGGTGATTTAAGAGTTTGCTGACAGATAGTTTTACTTGTCACTGAAGTAACCACTAACTGCTGCTAACTGTTTCGGGCTCAGGACCCAGTGAACATGGAGGAACAGAGACCGAGTTAAGCCTCAGAGATAAATTGAGGCCAATTTGAAGACAGGGAATCCAGAACCAAGGTGATATGGAGAGTTTCCTGGTTTCCTGATCAATAGACAGCCTTTCAGGTAACTTCAGTGGGCTTATTAACATTAGATACCTCAGTCCCGGAAAGCCAGAAGCCACACCTGGCAAGAATTACAGATGAAGGCAGGAGTTTGACCAGAGCTTTGAAAACAAGTTGTAAAATTCATGGGTAACCAGTAAAGGGCAGCAAGTATTGGTCTGGGATGGTCACTTCTCAAAGTGTGAGTTAATATCTGACAGAAGTACAGACGATTGCTGTATTTGGATGTTTTACCTGCATATATCTGAATAAAATGTGATGCAGTAAGTCTGAAGAGAGCATGGATGGCCTTTTTTTTTAAATCTGCAGAGGAAAGGAATGATTTGATCTCAAAGCAGGACTGCATCACGTCTGAGCATCAAAAGAGAGCTCCGAGTCAAAAAAAACACCTAGTTTGCACTCTCTCTCTCTCTCTCATTGTTAATGCTGCTATTGCTGGGATTGAAGGGGGTAATCATAATTATATCTTAATTGTAATAATTTATTATCAAGTGTCAATTGATAACATAAAGGCGTAGTGCCTTGAATAGTTGTTAAGTACATATACAGCCTTGTTATAAAGTTAGTTTGGAAGAATTTCGAAAGCGTAATATCGGTGTATGGCGGAGGTTTTCAGTGCTGATCCACAGGGTTTAAAGTACTGCTTGTTCTGTATAACAAAAGGTTGTTAATTGCAGTTTCTTGCATTCCCGTATCCCAGGCGTGGCTCAGTCCTTGATTAGAAGGAAAAACAACACGGATCTTGTTTCCCAGGACCTGAAGAATAATGAAACCACAGCCAAAGAATTGTGTCTAAGAAAAATTCAAGGAGTCATTGTGCAGTTTTATGTGAAAGTCTGACTGCAGAAGGTTGAATAGACTTTTTTTCAGGAGAAATATTTGAACTGCATTTAGTGTGTGCTGAATAAAAATAATGATGACAATGAGGGAAATGTAAGAGCTTCAGCTCAGGAAGGCACACTATTAAGTAACTCTGTAACTGTGCACCTTTGTGCTTACATACCCATTCAGTGTTGGTTATCTCACCACACTCTCCATTGAGCTCAGAGCAAGACAAACCTTTGGCAGCTAAGCACAGCCACATGTTCTCGATAAATCCTCAAAGCAGAGGAGAGTGTGTGAATTTGATATAAATATCAAGATCATCATAAATTATTGTTGCCCTTGCAACTTTATCGGTGGACCCAACCTTTTTCCACCAGCAAAGTATTATATTCAAATGAGAGAAAGTGTGCAGTGACTGATGAGGTTAAAGATGTCAGTCCACTGTACAGTACAAAACCTCAAGGCAGGCAGAGATGCTCATGTCTGGTGGGACCGTGCTGGAATCCCTCTGGCTCAAAGAAAACGAAAACATTGCTGTGTTTTGCAGTGCTCCACGCCATTAAAGCCAAGCAGAAACACATTTGAATTTAAAAGCCAAACCCCAAAAGGCAATGGGTTTAAGTGAAGATCCAGAAATCTGTTCATCAGTCTGTTAGTCGGGTTTAAATCCAAATTGCCTGGAATTCCCTTTCAGTTTTTAGTGTATGTTGATGTCAGACGGCTTATTAGTATCTAGGATTAGATATTTATTCATGTTATTAATCAGGTGATCAAGTGGAAAATGTTCATTGTGAAATAAAAAAAACTTTTTAAATAAGTTATAAAAGTCATCACTAAGCTGTTACTGAAATCCTAAGGGGCCATCATTGACAAATATATTCATTTGTCAACAACACAGGTTCATCCTTTATTTATCTTATGCAATACTGGCCCACTGATTATCACCTTGATTGATTTGCCAGATTGTGGAAAGTTTATATTCATCTGTGAGATAGAAGTCTGACGGAAACCAGACAAAGGTGAACATGACAAGGTTTTAATCATTTAACAATGGAGATTTGATTGTAGTGTGCTTGTCTACAACTGTAGTCTGAAAACTGAATGAAAGATGCAAATTATAGTCTGCAAGAAATCTAAATGGCTTGTTCTGTATTAGCAGCTTTTACCGTCTACCTGAGCCTAAGATGTTCTCATAGTTGGCACCCGTTTGTAGCCCACATGGCCAGCACTGTGGTGGGATTCCCATAGTCTTTTTAATTATTTAACCTGCTTGAAATATGTCTAAGATTTCAGCTGATAGTTCTTTTTTTTCTTTTTTTTGGTGTCAGGTCAGTACTACATAAAGTTTAATGCATAAGGAATCGGAACAGTGATTAGAAGTTTTTCCAAAGTAAAATGTGCGGTTTAATACAGTATATGATAGTTTAATAAGTGGAGAGATGAAAATGATTCATGCCTTCTTCTGGTTGTCTTACTTATGCCTGTCAGCACTTGTTTTCATAGTCACAGATTTATGTCCCTTAGATGGATAGAGGTGGAAGGTAGCGATGTATGTTAAAGCATGTGTTGAGTGCTGTGCTCCTCGGTTACAGCAGTTGGACTTAAATGTTTATTTATCAGACCAAATCTCTCCGGAAAGAATGTTTACATGCCACAAATGAGGCTTTATAATCTTTCTCCCTCATCAACTGTATGCTCCACATGATATGTAGGTTGGCTGATCATTAAATGGACAAATGTACTGTATACGATTTCAATAAACTGAATGTTTTTTCTCTGAAACTTCCTGTGGCTGTTCTTATAGCAGAGGTGTAATACCCAGCGTTTCTGCCCAGGATCGTATGATTCACTGTGAAGAAGAATGTGTTTACATTCAGTCATTCTAACTCTTGAGCCAGATCCCATGGAGATATTGAACTAAAGAAAATAATCCCAACTCTTACGAACAAGGTTAGATCAATATGGCAAATTCTAAAGCTTGGTTTATTTGGTGTGTTTTGTTTCAGCTTGGGCTCAGCCTGATAAGATGTAGCTCTTTTATTTTGCTTTCAGTTTTACCAGAATGTGAGCATTATGACCTTAGGCTGAGGTTTAGGTCTTGCCAACGAGAAACCTAATGTGTTTTTAATAAAGGTCAGATTATTGTCTTAGGGTATCCAACTCTTTCTCTCATCATAATCCAATTTCAACAGAGGGGAGTTCATCTATTAATCCTTCATCATCCTCAATTTTGATTTCTCCTCTTTGGGTTTGATTGATTTGATCCACTCAATTTCTTAAATTGAATTTTTTTGTTAAAAAAGCTCTCATCCACATATTGTTAAGGTTACTCTTTTTGTCATACAAGGTTGTGGAAATTTGAAGGAGGAGAAAAATACAGGAAAGCAATCAAGCACCTGTTGGTAAAGCTGAAGTTTAACCCAACGGCACTGCCAGAGAAAATGTCAGGAAGCCGAGTTTCTTCCTCCTCTTTGCAGAATAACCATGCGAATGCTGTGAATGTTTTGCGTTTAGGCGTTAAGGGTGAAGAGGTAGTCTTTTGAAAATTGAAGGTTTGTCCTGACAGTAGTGAGGAGTTGCAGGCCTAGCAGGGTCTCCAGAATCACTGAATGTTTTTCAAGTGAATGCATGCATCAGTAAAGAGAATTTTGCATTTGAGATTTTTCAAATGGGCAATAAGGAACCTAAGTTTGGATACTCTAAAAGGACACTTCACAATTATATATTTCACCATGTACTCTGCTGCTGCAGTGTCGTGAAATAGAGAGGCTAGAATTAGTTGAGGTTGATTTCCTAGTGGATTGGCAACAAGAAATTTCCCATCACAGAATCAGTGCTGGGAAACACTTCGTCATCAGTGCTGCAGCTCGCTGCTGTGAGTCATTATACACTACAACCACAAAGCTCTCCGTTTTCACTTGTGCCATAATGTGTTGGCCCATCAAATTGACAGAATGCAGCATCTCTTGCCCAAATTAGCATGATTACAACTGTTGTCATAATAATCCCAGATCTGTTGTCAGCATTATTAGCTCTACATAAAAGTCTTACATCATCATCGATTTTAACTTACCACAGTGTTTCTCAGGCAGTATTTCTCCCATGTCATTTTGCAGCCTAATTAGCATAAACAAATTTCCTCAATCAAAGAGGATAATATTGGCCAGCTGTAAAATGGCTCTAAACTTATATTAATTGTTTTACAGGGCATTGACCGTGCATGTTGTTGCTATAAGGTCATTGTTTATAGTCACAAAAGTTGCTCTCTGAAATTGTTTATAAATTTGAATGCTGACTCAAAATTCAGAGCTCTTACAACCTCTGTTGGCAATATATTGCTCTGCAACAATTTAAAAAAGTGAATAACATATTCACGTTTGTCAAAGAATAAACACTTCATGCATAATTTATTGAATTCTTATCTCATCATCTGTCTCCTCCACAAACCGCTCTACGCAGTAACTGCAACAAATTATCATGGCAGGATAGAATTAAGCCATGGCCTACACAGCGGTAAATGCCTCAGCAGCAGGCCTACCAAAGTATTGCCTGATGAAAATGAATTAACAGTGAAGCACAAACTTAAATGCTGTAATTTAATCGTGGCAACTTTAAGACAAAACTTAAAAAAGAGGTGAAACAAATCAAAACAAACCAAAGCCTGAAACACAAGCAGATGGCCTAGTAATGGGAACCAGGTTAGGCTTTTTGCTAAGTGACAAGGAATAAGATGAGGGTCCATAGTTTTGGCCGCGGTTTTGCAGGAAAAACACTTCTCCTCCCTAGTCTGAGCCACCCTCTTTCCCCATAGTGCTGTGGTTCTGACACTGGCGGGGCAGGACAGGAGGCAGGCCTGGCCAAATGAGAAACAGACCCCCTTCACCCTAGTATTGCCTATTTCTCCCTGTGGCTTTTGTGTTTTCAAAGAAAAAAGAGCGCTCTCCAAAAATAGATTTGGGGCTCGCGTGCCAATGGTTTTTGAAACCTTTTTTCCACTCACTCTAGTCACGCAAGTAGCCTGGCAAGACCTTGAAGAAGGAGCAGGGGAAAAAACAGAACTCGTGAGAGAAAAGATGATCAGAGGGGGGGGGGGGGGGGGGAGAAGTCTCTCCGGAGTGTTTGGAGAAAGGATTGCGGTAAGCAGAGGATGGAGCATCCCTGGAGCCTGGCCCTCTGTTGAGGGAACAAGGAGCAGAGACTTCCGTGCAAGCTGCAGGTATGAGGGGTTTATGGGTAATCCAAGCAAGAGCAGTGAAACTTCTCTCTGATCTGGCCTCATTTTAGCTGGACGGTAGCCTGGGTCTGCTCCAGAGAAGAGTCTGATCCTTACCAAAGGGCCAGCATAAAGCAGCTCACACCAGAATGCAAAGATTCCAATCCCTTATGTCCGTAAGCCTATATCCTTCACAATATATACTGGCTGCAGCTGGTATTCACATGTTTATCATATAATATGTCATCAAGATCACAATAAATAGGGACGTCAGCTAACTACCTCTGAAAGTCTGCCTATTTTGGTGGCTTCATTATAGAACTGCTTTTGAACATAAGACATTGAGAGGGACCCATGGCAAAGCTCTTCTGCGGAGACCATGTTAAAACCATTATATTCTCCAGTCGTTAGAGTCATTATGCCTTCAGCACTACATAAGCTCTCTAATGCTAAAGAGCATGAAAGGTCTCTGGAACAACTGAGTCAGGGTTAATTATTTGGCTACCTTTCATATCTGGTGGACATACAGCTTGAGTATCTTGTTCTGACAACATGTGACTTTCTGGTCTCTATTCTGTGGCCTAATTCCTTATTAAATGAGCAGCATTACAGAAAGATTTCTCAAATATTTGTCTCAACACTGCACATGTGTAGATTTGGGTGTAAATTCACCTTCACAATATCTGTACTTTTCTGTACTGTAAATGGTGTCACTTAAAGTTGTAATTGTGCAAATAGTTTGACTTTACGTATTACAAAATTACTTTTTCACCCTTAAAATTTGAAATGAAATATTTAAAATGTTTTCCAATCTTTACCCCATATTTCCATAATTTTTTCTCTACCTATATGTTTAACAATGTAAGAACAAAAAGACAATAAAGCAAGAGATCAAGACCAAAAAGGACAAAAAGCTTCATAAAAAAATCAAAGTAAAATCAAAGCAGCACATGAACAATTCCTCATCCATTACATTATCATGTTTTTTGATGAAAGGTTTGTATTAAAACCTTTTCATTATCTGGCAATTCCAATTCATCCATCCATCCATCTGTCCGTCCATCCATCCATCCATCGGTCCGTCCATCCATCCATCGGTCCGTCCATCCATCCATCTGTCCGTCCATCCATCCATCAATCTGTCCATCCATCCATCCATCCATCTGTAACCGCTTATTCTGTGCAGGAGCGCAGGGAGGCTGGAGCCTATCCCAGCTGACATTGGGCGGGAGGTGGGGTACATCCTGGGTAAGTTGCCAGTTCATCACAGGGCCACATGGAAAGACAAACAACCATTCACACTCACACTCTCACCTAGGTTCAGTTAAGAGTTTCCAATTCATCTCAACTGCAGGTTTCTGGACTGTGGGAGGAAGATGGAGAACCCGGAGAGAACCCTTGCAGACACGGGGAGAACATGAAAACTGTACTAAAAAAGTCCCAGGTCCTCAGGTGGATTTGAACCTTCCTGTGACTCAAGAGTGCTACCCGCTACACCTCCATGCCACCCACTAGCAAGGAACAAGGACACAAAAAGATAAATGAATTAAATAATGGTGAATGCAGCACATTATTTGCATCTCTCATATGTTTTTTGTTTGTTTGTCTGTTTATTCCCATATTTTGCATATACCCAAATCGAAAACATTGTAACTGAAAGGCCTAAATGCATATATCAGGTCTCATTTGAAAGGGCACATCTAATCCAATAACTCACTACTGTAACAGGGAAAGACCTAATGATGCATAATTCTATGAAACCTTATACCAACACTCAAAACTTATTGTTTATCACAGTTTCTCCATGTTGTGTTTAACTGTTTGAAAACAACACACCATAGCTAAATCTACTTGACCAATTTACATAAAACTTGGTAGAAGAATGGGACGGCAAGGAATGCAATTTAGCACGGATCCAGATAAATGGATATATCCAGGAACTATATCATTGCTAGATTACACAAATACTACTGAATGAATATCCACAAAACTTTGTGGAGGGGTGGGGCGTGGGTCAGGCAAGCAAAACACACCTGTAGTCGTTCTGCCTCTGCAGAGTTATGTGCTTCACAAAGCGCCAAGTTGATAATGACCACCGCAGCAAAGATCCATGTCATACAGTACCTGATTGGCTTTCCAAATGGTGAGTGCTTACTGTACTCCAGGAAGAAGAAAAAAAAGAAAAAAAAGAATGTAACAAACACAAGCTTACTCAACATGATTAGGCAGCAAGAACAAAAAATACATCCCCAAAATAATTTTTTTTTTTTTTTAACAAAGGAAGTTGACAGAAAGTAAGCAATGGACTTAATTCACAACTAAGTTTGATCGATGGATCCTGGACTAAAGCAATGTATGATGCTTCAAAGGTAGAGAGTCACAACTTCTCTTTTTTCATTTTTACCATACTGGTAAATCTGAAACAATTATACCTGCTGCTCATGTTTTCCATAAAATCACTTGATGAATACGTTGTGGAGAATCTAACTAATATAATGTAAAACATGTCCTTTTTGTGAAAAGCTTAAACATTGATATTGTTGTGAGCCTCTTTAAACTTGTTTGAAGGCAGTAATAATTCATAATCTTACTATGTTGCAATAAAAAGAGAATACTGAATGTGTTTAGAGGGTTAGTAACAGAGGGAACTCATTTAGCAATGCATGCGATTAGTATGGTTGATTTGTTCTTTGATCAAAGTGTGGAACTGATTAATATGAATAACAACAGTTTTGTTCTGTAAAAGGCTTGAGGATTTCAAAGGCTGGAGGGTTCTTTAAATCATGAACATGGGTAGCTTAGTACAAAAATGAAATAGAATACAAATGGCAATGCAGCCACAGTTTTAAAGGGAAGTTATGTTAGACTGGATTTTTGGGTCATGTTTATAGTCTCATATTCTTGTCCATCACGACCATTAGTCATACTAACATAGTATTTACAACTTCCAGTAGAAATTTGGGAAATGTGAGTGACAAGGGCAAAGGACCACTATCCTCTTACATCTTTCCAATAAACTTACTTTTAGAAGAAACATTTAAAACTCCCTGACTCTAACCACAGATAATAAACACAGAAAAACAGTCCTCTGGAAATCTGTGTATTGTAGCTTTTGGACAAAAGCATTGCTGATCAATTTCCTACAATGCTGGCGGACTTACATGACGTATTCATTCACATATAAAGATTTATTTACACCAATGCGAGGCTGTGGTTCACTTTTGAGAGGATGTGTTAGCATGTATGGATGCTACAAAAGAATTAGCATTAGAATTAGTTTGACAGTTTTCAATCTTAACACGACAATGTGCGATCCATTCCGTTATAACTGACTTTCAGTGCACAATAAAGGTAGGATGCAGTTGTAGGTAATTTCTCTATGAAATTTACGACAACTTGTGATCTGTGACCCAGTCCATGTTAAGCCTGTGGGGAGTCAATCTCTCCTAATTCTCGAAAATATGAGAATAACATCTAGGATCTAAAAAAAAAAAATACAGGAATTTAAGTTATCTAAAGTAATCTAATAAAGTGAGGAGGTCTGTAAAACTGCAGTATCTTGGATTGGAATACCATGTGCATGACAGTGACAGGTTTACAAGAGACACAGAGCTGCACTTCAGTGAAGGTAACAGGGGAGCCTGGCACTGAAGATTGCAGCCTCCTGTGAATCCACTTTGTGTTGACAAGAAAATTATATATTTCATTTGGTTTTCTCAGAGCCTTTAATTTAAGCTTTGAGTAATGATTTGGCTTATGCCCTCTTTCTCATATCGTCAGTTCTGTTGTGTATATGCAGGCCTCTGATCATAAGTGCGCCGTTTGGGTCACAGCATTCATCTCATAACTTGAGTCTGCTTTGACTCCAGAGTTGAGTGTATCGTCGGGCTGTCCCATTCAGCCAGCTCCACCCATATTTCCAGTCTGGGGACAAAAAAATACACACACAAATTCACTATTACGTGCGTGCGTGTGTGTGTGTATAAGTGCTCAGAATGCCACGGGGTTTAGGTTTCAGCTCCATGACCAGTCAAGAGGCAGGCCTTGGAGCTGACAAACAGTTCCGGTCCAGTTTCAGCTCTGTTTTATCAAGCAGCAGTACCGTCCAGCCTCGGGCATTATGAGTGCTGCAATGAGTTCCCATGACAGGTGGAGTTGGGTTCTAAAAAATAATACCATTTAGTAAAGTTATGTTGAAAAGTGAATAAGTTCAAAAGACCTCTAACTGATGCATTAAGTTTAGATTATTATGCTACTTGAACTTCATGTGGAAAAACAACTGATCATCCTAATGGAATCTTTTTTATGTTTTTATTTCTATTTTTTGTATATATATATTCCTTTGAATCATTTGAGTGCCTGTATTAAGTTTTAAACAGATGTAAAACATTCTACTAATACTAAACCCTGATTGTAGACATACAATCATTTTCTCATGCTGTTCTCGTTAGTTATATGATCTGGAAAATAGAAGGGCAATTAGTGAGAGGAGCAAAATAGATTGACTTTTTTTTTAAAGATAATTGGAGGGACAATAACAGAGGTCATGATAATTTAGGATTCTTTTGTGAGAATGTCATTTTGCATACACATAGAGATAAAAAACCAAACTGAGGTGGGGTCTGTGATACATGACGAGTTCCATCACGTTCCATAAATCTTTTACAGGCATGATGTTTAAGAGATCTTTGACAAAAACAAAAACAAAAGCACAGTGAAGACACATCTGTTTCCATGTTTATCGTTGTTGTGCATTGTTGTTGGTGATAATTTAAAAAAAAAACAAATACCTTATACAAATGGAATAAGGATGACATGAGACTTTCATGTGAAGCCGCTGAAGGTTTTTTTTTTAGTTTCCAGTACGTTCCATTTCAAACTCTTGTGTTTTGTCCTTATTTGTGCACAAAAAACTTTGGCAAGACAAAAAGAAACTTTTTTGTCTTTTCATTTGTTCATGGCTGCTTTAATAAAAATAAGGCCATGTGTAAATCCATTACTCTAAATGACCTGCTATGGTATTGTGATTAAGTTGCATCATATATAAGTTCTAAATAACACTTAATGGCTATCATTAAATGAAATATTGTTAATCTTAAATGTTTTCTTAAGATTGAGACAGTTCTGGGACTGGCTCTTATTTGTCCATTTATCAAACTGGGAGTTTTGAGTTGTATAGTTTATTTAAGGTTACAGGTTAGTGTTAGCGAGTTCCTCTGTATTTAGATTTTGGAGGTTTTGGATGCTGAAAATACTGTTGAAGCTTTTGAAGGTGTCTAAATCAACAAAACGTCAGCCATAGGAGTTATAATGCCACAGGGTATAGAGCACTGGTCATATTTTGGGCTTTGGCAAATGTCAAGCCACTGCATTTGAATTAATCTATGAATCAGTTGCACATAACAATTATTATGACTCATTTTCATACATCATCATTATTCTGAGCTGAGAAAGATGCGACAGAGGCAACAATTTGTTCACATAAGTATTTTAATCAGGCACTTTTTGCTCAAAACATTTCTACTGAGACCAGAATACGTGTCAACATTTGGAGCAATTTCTCTTCTATGGCACCATAATACATAAAATTAGGGCAAACGATAAGTTGAAGTGGCAGGTAACACTGTTCAAGACAAAACAATAAAAACAGCAAAGGCACCTTCATTCAAATAGGTAGTGTTTATTTGGCCATGGTCAAAATAGTCTCCTTGTAAATAATTTACCAATCCTCTCAGCTTCTGACGTCTACCAATATAATAAATAAAATATTGTAGAATGTTAGTGTTGCTTAAGATAATGCCACCAGGGGTCTAAAAGTGAGAGTTTAAGCAACAGCAAAAAATACACATAGACTAATCTGCATTTAAGCCACAAAAGGGCTCTAGGTAATTATTAATGCAAATTTAAATTAGGCATAGTTTATACAGGCTACTGAAAATAAGCACATTGATAATCATGAATGTATTCATGACGTAAGCATCTGTATAAAAATATGAAATGAATTATGGCTGTGTACATTGCATGAATTTCTTCTCATTGACAAGAAACATTCTCTGGTTGTGTTTGGACATTCATAAATATACACTTTTCATACTTCAATCACACCGTAGGCAACATTTGTTAGCTTTACTTTTAATCCATATTCTTTATAGCCCTATTGAAAATGAGGGACAAATGTTCATTACAGTTTGTCAGTAAATATATACAATAAGGACAGCACTGATTTAGCAACGTGTCTCAAATATTTAACTGAGGAACATTAGATGAGTAGACAAATGACCAAGACCTGCTTACATTCTCTGGAATCATTAGGCTGCTGATCGAACGAACAGTTTTACATTTACCTCAAAGCGGCTCAAAGTTCTCCCTCGCATGAATTATTTCCACATTGTCAAATGAAAGCGGTAAGGCTCACTGCGAGAAATTAAAGCCAGGGCACCTGAAGGACAAGATCATTAGATGTCAAGTTTCATTTTCGCTTGCAGAAAATGAAGAGACTTATGTTGAGGACAAGGGCAACTTCTCCTCGTTTCACATTCAAGATTACCTTTTGATACGAGATCAAACACTAGGTTTATAGAAAATCTGATGACACGATATTCTATTCTGACTGATGTTTCATTTGTTCAAGAATGTAAGTCTCTCCCTCGGTAAATATTTACAACAATCTGTTACAAAAATCCCATTTCATAAAGCATTAATGAAGAGCTCCATTTAAAACCAGAGACGTAAGAATATGGAGATAAAAAAACAACTTACAGTACAAACATTTATACAGTACAAGCAACAAATATACAAATATAGAAATATACTCTGAGGTTTTAGCAACCTTTTGACACATTTATGCCATTTCTTGTCAGAAACCACATGTAAGTATAAAAATATAAACAATGCTTTTGTACAAAATATTGACAACATATATGGATCTCCATTTGTATGTGCAAATTAACACTGATCAACAGAACACAAACACATAAAAAAAAAAGGCATGGTCCATTTAGCCTGTTTGTCACGTAGTTCGGTTTTACTTCAGTAAACACCACAACATCAGCTACTTCAGCTTTGTGTACTTGTTCTCTTGAGAATGAGAACAGAAAATAAACTAGCATTGACTCATTTCAGGTTGCAGTCCCTGTGGTCATACAGTAGAACAAGTCTGGGACAGCAATGACTCAGTTTTTAATCCACCATTAAGATTTAAATCCTCAGCTCTGCCTCCTCGCTGTGTTCCAAATTGTGTTCAGTTGTGCTGATCATTGACGCAGAAGGACCCTGTGAGACACTGAAGGGTGTGACTGCAGGAGAACGTGCTGCCAGTGGTGAGAGAGAAGGGGAGAAACTTGGAGACATAGCAACTGAAGAGATGGATCCCTCAGCGCTGAGAGGAGATCTTCGTAAGGAGGCCAAGTGGGGGAACGTCCTCCCTACTGCAGGCTTTGGAGGTACTGTTTTGGCCCCAGGGTGGGCCACAGAGGTTATGAGAGGTGGTGGGTCAATCCTTGACTCGGCCTTTGCTTTGTGATGAAATGATCTGCGAGGATGAGGAGGAGCCGTTTCATCTTTCAAACGTGCTATTTCTGTGAAAACGTTAGCTAAAGGTTGAAACTGGGGACACCAGTTTAGCAGGTAGTCCCAGTTATAGCTGCCCCTCAACTCCTCATCACTGGCCACAATGGCTGTCAAGGAGCCATCCACAGCAGGCTTTCCATCCTCTGGAAAAGTATAGTCTTTAGGGTGGGAGATGCTGAGTCCACGTCCCACACCCACATACACACCCCCTTCATCCCTGTAGACTGGCACCTGGCCAGCTAATAAAGTACTATTCAGACTGCCCACTTTCTTTCCTCTGAACCAATCGACAGAGGGCTCACAGGACACGTCTGATAGCTGATCTGCATCCTGCTGGATTCCAGAGTCCGGACCTCGGGCAGAGATGCGCTCCTGCATGGAGGAAGAGATACTTGACACTCGAGGGTGTTCATTAATCATTCTGATCTCATCATCCTCTGCTGCCTCTGCCGAGCCACGCCCACTTGAGTGGGAGGGATCCAGGGAACCACCACGAGTATATGGACCCCCATTGTTGCCACTCTGATCAGCCGTGTATGCAGGAAGGGCCTGATGGTAAATCATTTCATTTGATGCTATTTTTGTTTCCTCAAGCTTGTGCAGCATGGTCCCTGACGCTAGTTTCCGTCCACATGCTTTTTGCTCCTTCTTCTGACGTCTTAGTTTAACGACGAATAGTGCCACAGCAATTATTATTAGTATGACTATGATCCCGAGTGAAACTGCAATCACACTGATAAGCAGCATATTCATGTCTGTGCTGAGACCAAAAGATGTATGAGTCACATCGATGGTAACTTTGGCCACTGCTACGCGGGATGTTTCCAGAGGGCTGTGGGCAGTCACGTCAAGTGTCATCAGACGCAGATCTCTTTTAGAGCGACTCACATGTCTACTGTAGCTGTCCATTTTCAAGGAAATTGCTCCTGTTGATTTATTGACTTCAAAATAAGGTGAAATGTCTGCTAGAGAGTAGAGGACAACGCCATCCACACTGCCATCCTCATCTGTGGCTTGTACTTTACCAATGATCTGACCTTTCTTGGCTCCTTCGGGCACTTCGAATGAGAAATCCGAGGATGTGAAAACAGGATCATATTCATCCTCTCCTGTTACATAAACCTGCACTGAAACAGTAGCAGAATAGTTACCGGCATCCATGGTAACAGCCACAAAATGGAAGGAGTTCACCTTCTCAAAGTCAAAAGTAGAGCGAGTCCGCACTTCTCCTGAAGTCTGGTTGATGAGAAAGGCCTCTCTTCCCTCTTTAGAGTTGTCTGACATGTAGTACCTTAATTGTCCAAAAACACCTCTGTCATGGTCAATTGCATGCAGCATGGTGACTAAGGCATTCTGGGGTTGGTTTTCTCTGATGCTCGCAGTCAATAGTTTGAGGGGAAAGAAGGGCCGGTTATTGTTAACTTCCTTTACTTCAATACTGACTGGGGCCAAAGTGTAGTGCTCTTGACCATCAGAGGCCTGGACAACAATCATATAAGAAGACTGCCTCTTAATGTCCAGAGGTCTTGTCAGCTTCAAGGCTCCGGTCCACTGGTCTACATGGAAAAGGTCTGTTTCATCCCCTGAACTTATGGAGTACTGCACCTCTCCATTGGGAGCAGAGTCTTGATCTGTGGCAGACAGATGCAAAATCTCCGTCCCTGCAGCTGCTTTCTCACTCAGGACCACGCTGTACTCTGCTCGGCTGAAAGCTGGAGCATTGTCATTGGCATCTATAACATTAATGAGGATAGGCACGCAGGAGCTACGCTGAGGGATTCCACGGTCTGATACCACAACAGTCAGGTTATAACTTGGCACTGCCTCAAAGTCGAGCTCCTCCATCAGGATCAGGCTGCCGACTGTCTGGAAGCCCTGTCCTTCCAAGAAGCGCACGCTGCTCTCAATCTGGAAGGTATTACCCGAGTTGCCACTGGCAATGGCAAAATCAAAACCACAGTTGTCCCGGGACATGTCTCCATCCACAGCTTCTAAGGTCAAAACTGTTGATCCAGGAAGCCCATCTTCAGACAAAGAGGCTCTGTATTCTGATTGGTGGAAAATGGGTGCGTTGTCATTGATATCCGTCACTTGCACCTGAACAGTGGCAATGGATGAAAGGGATGGCACGCCACGGTCCCGGGCTTCAATTACCACAAGGATGGAGGGATTCTCAAAATCAAACTCCGTTTTTTGGTTGACAAACAGAGTACCTGTGAGGTTAACAAACAACATGGTTATAGAAAAAGTCATTTAATTTTGATCTTCTATTCAGAGGTTATCATACTGATCATCAGAATCATTCATTACACAGTGTGGCTTGCCAATAAAGAAACAACAATGGATGACTCGAATAAATACTTAAATTTTTGTAAACAAGTGTTGAAAAGGGCAACATTTGAAGCAAATTAATTGCATTTTAGGATAATAGAATAGCTTGAGGCCCCTTTTATAACAGAATGTGGTTTAGATGTTATTTCAAACAAAACATATGACGCAAATAACATTAAATCTGGCTTTTAATGACTTATAATTAATTAAGTGATTAAATATTTTGCAATGCCTGTTGCAAATATGTGCAAACCCAAAATGTGCTTCCAAGAAGAGCCATAGGGGATAATGTTTTTATGAATGTTTACAAAGGAGAACTCCAGTTAGATAAACGTTAAGGACAACTATAATGGGTATAAAGTAACCTCACCGTTACTTGGGTCAATGTAGAAGATGCCTTTAGATGACGACATCACTCTGTAGGTAATCTTCCCATTCTCCCCAAAGTCACAGTCAGTGGCTGTTACTGTGATGACTGCACTTCCTGCTGGGAGGTGCTCTGAGACAGTCACCTAATGAGATACCCACAATGCATATATAAGTACATCCATTACTGAAAGATTTAAAAGGCATTCTAATACTCTAAAATACATGTGAGGACAGGTATGAGAAGGCAGCTGTACCTGATACAAATCTTGAGTAAAGGTGGGGGCATTATCATTCACATCATCCACCAGCACAGTGAGGTTAGCCTCACTCTGATGTTTAGAGTCAGATGAGCGGACGGTCAGAGTGTACCACGTCCTTTCTTCATAGTCCAGAGGGGCAGTCAGAGACACTCCTCCTCCATAATGATGAATACCAAACATGCCTTGGCTGTTTGTGTCAAGGTGTAGTGTGTAGGAGAGGGCTGGTCCTGAGTCCACATCATTTCCTGTTACCTGGGTGATGACCGTTCCAATCAGAGTATCTGCATGTGTGTGAAAATAAGGTTTGGAAGGCAGGAGAATAAGAGAAGAGATTTAGGTTGCAGCTTTATTTTCTCTTTATTAAGAAATATCCTGTTCTGGAATGCCAGGGACATACAACTTTATGATAAGATCACTGGACTAACTTCCACTAGGAGGCTGACTTACCCTCAGGCACTCGGATTTCTCGAGGCAGAGGAATCATGGGACTGTTGTCATTGAGGTCGATGATGATCACAGTGAGCGTGGCGGAGCCCGCCAGCCGGGGGGTTCCACGGTCTGTTGCCGTAACAACAAGCCTAGTGCCGCAAGATGAATGTCAGTGTCTGAACTTTAACTTTTAAGTGTTTTCATAATGTTTCACCGACGAACAAGATCATGCTCTTTTTGTTTCAGAAAGAGCATGAGAAGATACTTGGTTTTGTTAACACTCATTTTTTTCCAATAAAACATTACAAATTTGGAATTTACCGATATGTATTTCCAATAGCAAAAAGTGATTGAAAATAATAAATGAAACTTAAGCTTATGAGACGTTTGCGGCTCCAACATTTTAGATTGTAGTATGAGGCTTAGCTGAGGTGGCTCAGACAAGAGACACATATTTCTTTTGTTATATGCAGAAGCCTTTGATCTGCATTTGAAGTGTTAATCCCAGCATTGTGTTGTTGTTTTTTACAAAGAAACAAATCAGCATATCACTACTTCACTACTGGGGAAAATAAAAATCTGGGAAATTTCAATATAATTATGGACAAAATGCTTTACTAAGAGCTTTACCATTCTAGCAAGGGGTATATATCAGAGGGAATGGACATTATTACACTAACTAACATTGAACATGGAGGTGTAAATAGCAGAGATGAACTAGGAAGAATCATATGACAAGATACGAATATGGTCTAAGAGAGTAAAGCAGCAAAACTCACTTTGTTTGCGTCCAGATCTCTCTGTCCATTATAGCTGCAGTGGAAATGCTGCCGGTCAATGGGTCTATCTTAAACAAGCCACTCATGGCTGATGATCTGATAGAGTAGGTCACCTGACCATTCTGACCGAGGTCCAGGTCGTCTGCAGCAACCTGAGGAAATGACCACCCCATTTTGGAAATAAAAATATAGACATATTTGCAACGGCTGTTTCAGTCAAGTCAAGAGTTCATAAAATGAGTTTCACGGCACAAATAATTCATTCTATGGTATATATAGTTGGGACATGGAGAACACATTCATTTCTGAGCCATTTCTCTATGAAAACTGAACTGCTGAAACTATCCAGATTTCTACAGCTTGAGTTGTTTTTCATTGTATAACTTCAAACTGAAACACAATCCAACCATAATAAATGTGTGAAGGACAAGCTAGCGCACCTGGATAATGGGAAAATCATAGCCCTGTGCCTCTCTGATGTAGGCTACATAGTTCTGGAGTTTGAAGCGTGGCAAATTGTCATTAACGTCCTGCAGGATTAAGTTGACAGCCATGTAGGAGCTGGAGGATGCCGTCTCAGCTTTCACCACAAGGCGGAGTTTCGGGGTCTCCTCAAAGTCTAGTCCTTCAGATTTCTGGACCCATATTTCACCTAATTCACAAAAATAACAATGAGTCATCACTGTAGACCTGGAAAACATCGTTTTGTGGTACATGAAGCCATTTCTGCACTTACCAGTAATGGAGTTTATTCCAAAAGATTGCATTCTGTTTCCACTGAAAATACTGTAACTGATACCAGTTTGAGAGCCATCAGGGTACTGGGCCCGAGTTTGTGTTACGATTGTGCCTATAATATGAAAAACACGCCGTGTTGAAACATTTTACTTCTACCATTTTACATTCATCAATTTTCAAGTAAAAAGATTCAAATTCAATATCATTCAAACCTATAGCAGCATTCTCCTGCAGACTGACGTCTCGTGTCGTGCGGGAGAAGTGGATCCCCCTGTAGCTCTGTTCCCTGATATAAATGATAACCACCCCCAGGGAAGATTGAGCCGGGCTGCCCTGGTCCATGGCCTGAACTATCAAAGTCCTCTGGCTTTGGGTCAAAGTCTGTAGCTTCTCTGTGGCTTGGATGTCTCCAGTCAGTGAGTTGATGGTGAAGCCCCTTACAGGGTTGGCAAAACGATAAAACACAGAGCCATTAGCCCCAAAGTCCTTGTCCTCCGCCCTCATGGTGGCCAGCACTCTGTGGCTGGACACAATACTGGCAGAGATATTCACAATAAGCGGGTCCTGAATGAAGAAGGGAGCATTGTCATTCACATCCTGAATGTAGATGGTCACCTGAGCTGTGGAGTTACGAGGGTTTACAGGGGAAGAGTCAGTGGCACACACCTCAAAGGTGTAAGAGGCAGTTCTCTCTCTGTCTAAGGGTGCTGCTGTTATAATGCGCCCTGTGTCCTGGTCTATGATGAACATGCTCTTGGAGCCACTACTAAGAAAGTACAGCACCTGGCTATTGGGGCCCTGGTCCAGATCAGTGGCTTTTACCTCCAGGACCAGTGAGCCGATTGGAACATCTTCAGAAATGTCAGCAGTGTAGCTGTTACTGTGAAACTGGGGGCTGTGATCATTGATGTCCATAATGGTCACAACCACTGTGGCAGTGCTGCTGAGGGGAGGTTGGCCCTGGTCCTGAGCTGTGACTGTTAGCGCGTACCGGGCCGTCTTCTCCCTATCCAGAGGCCTTGAAGTGGATAGCACACCTGACTGTCTGTCCAAACGGAAGTCTCCAGATGGATCTCCAGCTGAGCAATGGTAAATGGTTATAAAGGTTACAGAAGTAAGAAGAAGAAGAAGAAGAAGAAGAGGAGGAAGATGAAGAAGAAGACAAAGAGAAGAACAAACTTAATAAAGTACTTCACAAAACAAAGTATAAAATACTAAAAAATACCAAAGAGAGTTATAAAAGAAAAACACATGAAGATCAACAATTAAAAACAATTGAATTAAAAACAAGAATTTTGCCTTACAAAACAGGGAGCTCAGATAGGACTAGGACATGCTTTCTGAAAAACATATGTTTTAAGAAGAGACTTAAGAATATGTCAAGGTGGTTGCTGAATTGGTCCAAGTACTGACCCTTGGGGCACACCATAATTAATATAGGAAAAAGATTACATTAAATTGTTAATGGAAACACAACATTTCCTATTAGACAAATATGAAGAGCAGCATTTTAATACAATATCAGACATGCCCACCCAGTGCCTCAGTCTAATGTATCTAAAAAAAAGGGCACGATTAGGGGGTGCAGATAGCGCAGTGGTTTTCAATCAATTACCACTCATGGCCCTTTGCTGCATGTCTATCCCCTGACTCTCTGCCCATTCCCTGTCATACCTTCACCTGTCCTGTCTAAATAAAGGCAAAATGCCCAAAAAAATTTTTTTTAAAGGGCATGATCACTTGTGTCAAAAGCAGCACTTAAAAATAAATATAGAAAAGGCGAAAATAAGAAATTCTCACCTGTAATTCTGTACTTCATCTCCCCGCCATCTCCTGTATCGTGGTCAGTGGCTCTCAGGGTAAACAGAGGCAATGCCTCCAGGTTTTCAGGCACCTCTATGCTGTAGTAGTGACGTCCAAATATAGGGAAGTTGTCATTCACATCAAGCACTCTAATGCTCACTGTGGCTTTGGCATAATTAGGGGGGAGGCCTCCATCTCTTGTGTAAACTGTCCAAAGCATAAGAAAAAACCCCACAATAGCATTATTGGTTAAGAGATGGTTAATGATACAATTAAAATTCAGGACGTGAATCATAATATTATGTATTTCATAGCAGTCAGTCTTCTGGCATGTTGTTTCTGTGCTGAGGTAAGACAGTACCTGTCACAGTGTAGTACTCCTGGAGCTCTCTGTCCAGTGACTTAGTTGTCGTTATTACACCTGTAACTGGGTTGATGCTGAAACCCTCCTCCGAGATGCCACCATATGTGACCTGCCCATTTGCTCCTAAAGAGAAACACAGTGACTATACCTTTATGGATTGTTAGAAAAAAAAGGATAAGATCAGAAAAGCTGAGAAAAATGGACAAATAAACTTTAAAAAGGTATTTGGTTGTCTGTTGTAAATAGCTTGTATACTTTATTTGTTTGTTTATAATTAGTTGTGCTGTCTAAGCCTTTGGCGGTGATGGCCCTCTCTCAGGTGTCTGGAAGCCAGATTGTGTGCTAACAGAAAGGAATCTGGCAACCTCATCTGTGTTGTTCAGTGATTGCTTTTGTAGAGAAAGTTTATAATCCTTCAGTTTTATGTACTTCTGACTAAGTCCGGGAGAATGCACACTTTCTATTCAACCACCCCCAACCTACTGTGTAGTCCTCAATTAAAAGCAACTGCTAATGCCTGTACTCAGCACATGAAGGATGACAAACATTACATGTGTTTGTGTTTGTTTTAATTGCTGAATTGACACAATTTAATATCAATGGAAAAGAAATCAACACAAATACAGCGTATCTTGGTTTATTTAATTTGTATTCTATTCTATTATTATATCTTAACATGTAGTTCAGACTTCACATCAAAATATGGCTGTTTATATAATGTTAAAACTATGTTTATATGAAGCTTTCTAAAACATAAACTTTCTAATCAAATTTCATGCAGTTTTAATGTAGCCATATTATGACCTGCAAATGACCAAATCAGTGCTCACTAAGAACACACTGCTATTAGAAAATAGGATTACATTTACCAAAAGCTGCAGTACCCACGTTAGCACACAGTGGATTGCTCACCTTGGTCCAGATCAGAGGCGGAAACTGTCAACACACTAGTTCCTGGAGGCTGGTTCTCAGAAATCTGGGCTTCGTACTGGCTCTCCTCAAACCACGGCACTTCATCATTAACATCAATCACATGGACACACAGCAGCTGGCTGGACAAGTGCTGGGGTATCCCATGATCCTCAGCGATTATTGTGAGGTTAAAGACGTCCTGCTCCTCACGGTCCAGAGGTTTGAAAATAGACAGAGAGCCTGCAGAGAGATGAAACAGGGTTGAAATATGAGGACAGATTTCCTGACTGTGTATGGGTGTACTTTATTACAGCACATGTCACAGAGGCAGTTACACACTGCTGCAGTATGGAAGCATGCTATCAAAAGCAATAAAACATGCCACTTTCCAAGATTATGTGTAGTCAAGTGATTTAACAAACAAGTAAAGAGTTGTCGTGTGAGGGTCAAATCAAAGCTAATCTCTTCCACACACACACAGCTTTGCCCACCTGAGAGCTACCACCACCACTGCTGTTACAGCCCACAGTCTGGTCACAGTTTACGAGATTTTCCGATGGAGAATGCCGCAACCATTGAAAAAGAAGCAGTAAACACACACTCTAGACACGCAACAGCCAGGCCTGTCGTGCTCTATGGTAATTAGGGGCACCCTTGCATTTTCATTATCCTGCCCTAAAAGGGGAGAGCTTGCATTGATTCAATTTCAATTTCATGCTTTAAAATGAGCAGCAATTGTTAAAGAAAGAGAGCTGGGCTGTTTTGGTTTTAACTTTTTCATCACGTTTTTGCCTCGTATCTCGCAAGGACCGAGAAAACTCGCCCCTAAGCCTTTAATCTGGTAAGAATTACAAGTTGGAATATTTTCACCAAATTTGACTCGACTGTGATCCCGCTGTATCCCTGGTCACTGAGAACACACGAGTGGAAAGAAGACAGTGGGAAAAGGAAAAGAGTTATTTTGAATGTTTTCAATTCCAACATCTTAAGCCTATGTGATGTTTGTGGCGCCAAGACTTTAGATTGCAGCATGCGGGTTAGTTGAGGTTGCTCAGACAACAAACACATATTTCTTTTGATATATGCTGAAGCCATTTATCAACTTTTGATGTGCTAATCCTGGAATTGTGCTGTCCTTTACAAAAACGCAATTCACCTTATCACCAGTGGACTCCCCCTTCACTCTGAAAGGGAAATTAATGACCTCCTTTATGACAATGATTGATGAGAATATGTCTCACTCTGTGACTTTATATATTCATAATCATAGCGGGACAGTTCTCTCTATTGTGGTTAACTCTGATGCCAAAGTAATGAAAACAGAGTGTGCAGAGATGGTCATAGATCTATAGTCCCTCATCCAAAAACAGGAGCAAACCAGGTGCTCAAAGGATTAACTCTGTCATCATTCTAACAAATAACCAGAGTGCATAAAAACACGTCAAGGTGAGCACACATTCAATGCTCAAGCAGAAGTGGCATGCCTGACAGACCCTGAACGTTTCCATGCCCGAACTGCTCCAGGGGACATCCTGGTAGGCGTCTTGAAGGGGAAGGCAGGGCCTACCATGACACGTGTCTCCAACACCACAACAAAGCCCATAGGACCAAATAGCCCAAGGTCAGCACTGAGTAAGTGACAGAGTCTCATGCGAGCACAGAAAAACACATATGTGCATGCCTACACATACATACACACACACACACACACACACACACACACACAAACACGCGTAACTGATCCCCTCTCTAATGGTTCCCAGAAGCCCGAGCAGGAGGTTCTTTGGTCTTTCATGAGAATAGATCCACAATAACAGATGATGGGTTGTGTGTGTACTTGTGCATGCTTGTGTGACTGTGTGTCTTATATATCTGGCAAGCTGCTCTGTCTGTCTGATTTCCAACTAAGAGAAATAAGTCATGAAAAGTAGAGCAAGAGTTGCTCTGTACTTAGACGTAAGCAGAGTATTACAAGAGTTGTGTGTGTGTTAATGGTGGGGGAGGTTTGGTGATTGTGGTGGAGGGCTGTGTGTGGAAGCACATGGAATAGTGAGTACACGGGCAAAAGGGAAATTTAGATGTGCTTAAAAAGTCCACAAAAAGCCCCAAACAGAGGTGAGATTTGATTTGCTTGTCTCCTTAAATTGAAAATATTTTAACTTGAGCTTGGGATAAGTGCTGGAAATATTAAGATAGGGGACAAGCTGAAATCATTAGTATTTTATATACTATAAAGAAACAGGAGCAAAAAGGACTGGGCCCAGTGGAATATACATCAGCAACTGAAAGTGATGATTTCTGATGCTAACATGATATAATGTATATGTATGCCTCTCTCTTTCACTTATGCACGACAAGGAAAACATTCCAGTAGTCAAAATGAATACACACTAATGAAGGAAAACTGAATATCGTGATTTGTTTTCAAAGAGTTCTCTCAAACGTATCACTTACCCATTCCTAAAAAATTATCTTCAGCGATGACGTTTTTGAAATGATCCATTTCTACAATACCTGCGCATGGTAACTACAATATGGTAATGGTTAGTAAAATACTGTAATTATAGCTAAAAGACAACACTAATTATTAAACATTCATCATCAAATTAATGTCTGGCATGTAAGTCAGCAGTACAACTAACCTATCCAACACCCTAACCTCTTAACCCTTACTCTGCACTTTGCAAGGTAAAGCACACACTTCCTCCTGCATTAGGACTGGGCTGGACTTACCAGTGTTAGAGTTGAGGCGGAATGTTCCTCTACTGTTGCCTGACTGGATGCTGTAGGTCACTCTGCTATTCTCCCCTTGGTCTGCATCTCTGGCCATGACATACAGCACCACAAAGCCCACCGGCTGGTCCTCCATCACACTGACAGCTGTTGGCGAGCTGAACACTGGTGGATTGTCATTCTCATCGGTTATGTACACCCTCGCCGTGACAGAGCCCCAGCGCCTCTGGCTGGCATCGTGGGCAGAGTCTGTTGCCTTTACAACCAGTATTAGGTTGGGGGTGATCTCATGGTCCAGCTCCTGGCCCAAAGAGAGAACTCCAGTGGAGGGGTCGAGGGTAAGTAGGCCGGGGCTGTTTGGCCACTGATGGATGATGGAGTACCTCAGCTCACTGTTGGGCCCACTGCCATCCTTATCTATGGCCTGGAAAGTATAGATAGATGAGCCGTGCACCATGCTTTCAGATATGACAATAGTGATAGGATCCTCCGGAAACTGAGGGGCATGGTCATTGCTGTCTTCTACATCAATGTCCAGGTGGACCAGGGTGCTGCTAGGAGGGGCCTCAGAGAAGTCATCTACCTCAATCTGCAGGGTGTAGTGTGAGTCTTGTTCATAGTCAAGAGGACGAGCCAGGTACACATCTCCAGTGAGACGGTCCACGACAAAGGTCCCATCTCTGTCTGTGCCTCCCACCACCGTGTAAGTCACCTCCCCTTCCTCTGAGGTTTCTTTATCTCTGAGGCGGACTGAGCCAATTACAGAGCCAGGTTTGGTTTCCTCCACAAAATTGAAGGATAAGGAGAGGGAACTAGAAGTTGGTCTGTTTGTGCTGAGAACCTGCAATGAAGAAGTAATAGAGTATTTAAGGACAGAGTAACATGACAGTGGATCTAATACTTCATGTAAATGCCCGGTGGTAATCCGCAAAACTTCAAATACTTCATGGATTTCAGGTAAAGCAGAGGCAGCAATCCACTCACTTGTACTGTATGTGTTCACTGGGAATAAATGAAACCAGTTACAAGAGGTTTTTATAGACTTAAATAACATGCCTGCTAACCTTATTACCACAAAAAAGGTTCCACATTAGATGGAAAAGGAGTGCTCCAGAAATAAATTGGTGTAGGCCCATCCTATCATTGATGGATTTCAAAAATCAGTCTAAAAAAGATGATTAAAGGAAATTACAGAAATGCATCAGTGGGCAAGAACAACACTGTACTGTTTAATCCTAATAAGTAATAATTATGTCTTTAATTTAATTTTATTTGAAAGGAGGAAAAACTGAACTGGTACTTACTGGAGCTGCTTATAGGGTAAACCTATTTTCCTGGAACCTATAAATCTACATTCTTTCCAGGGTTCTTCCATTGTGTCCATTTTCTGTTATATATGAAATATTAACTGAATTATGTTCAATGCTGTGTTTTACGTGATTGTACAGCCCTGCACTTATTGCAACAAGGGCTACTGTATTAAAAAAGTGTTGAAGTCATTGCGCCCTTGATCAGGCCAGTCTACAGCTGGCCCTCATCACAAGCCAGCTGGGAGTATTTGATTTAGACCCACTTTTCCATTTCAGATAGAAATTTCCCTTTTGAAAAGTCACAGGGGAAGAAAAGGGAGGGGATGGGAGGGAAGCTTGTCAGAAGTGAGGCTGATATGTCTGCTAGTCTGAGGGGCCCAGAGACATGGATCCTCTCAGCGTCGAGTTTATTCTTTGATATTAAATAGGTGAGTAGTGAAGGTGTTTGTGCTGGCTGAGCTCCAGTGAAAGTCTGACCTGAATGGTGAGGGAGCAGGAGATGCTACGAGGAGGCAGTCCTCTGTCAGTGGCTGTCACCGTCAGCGCGTACTCAGACCGCTCTGAGTGGCTGAGAGGGGATGATGAACGCAGCTCCCCAGAGTTTGGGTTCAAAGAGAAACGCTCAGCCCTGGGACCTGAGAGAGATAGAGGGTGCAAACTTTAATGAAAGATGATGTAAGTAGGGGAGGAAAACAAACAAATCCAGCATTTTGACAGCATTAAAATGAAGGCATTTTCAGGCACAAGTGATATGTTTACAGTATTTGCAAACATGGATACCAAAAATGATCTATCTCATTTACACAGTACTTTCATATACACAGTTACAGAGTGTTTTATACAAAATAAAATTTAAAAAACTAAGTAAATCACACTAAATTAAATTTAAAAATTTTTAAACTACATAAAGACTCTAAAGAGAATTATATGCTTATTCCCCAAGCATCATACCCTCTGATTAGGTGGTATATTGCCTTTAAAGGTGACCTGACGAGCAATACAATGAGTACATGAGTACCACTTTGTTAAGCCACTACACCTACCACATTTACATATATAAAATAAATATTTTAACATTTATTTGACACATTTTACTTCCTGCAGTTAGTGTACCTGACAAAGAGTAGAAGACAGTGCCGTTCTCTCCTTCATCAGGGTCTTTAGCTTGCAGTGTGCCCAGTAAAACCCCAGAGGACTGACCCTCTGTCACCTATGAATTAAATAAAGAAATGGATGTCAACAAGGACATGAAAGATATTTAATTTTCTGCCTGTCTGTGTTACTGGTCTCGTGGCGTTACCTGGATGATGAGATTTTTGCCGGACTGGCTGTGAGTGAAAGCGGGGTCATTGTCATTGTCATCCAGGACAGTGATGAAGGCTGTGCCTGTGACACTACGAGGAGGCGAACCTCTATCTTGAACCACCACCACCAGCTGGTAGCTCGAGTGCTGCTCTCTGTCCAGAGTAGTCCTTGTACTAATTTCACCTGGGGAGAGAAGGGGGTGGATCAGAGGGATTTTCTGCCAAGGCACTACTCCAGAGCACTGAAATAATGATGAGAGATTTATGAAACAGCAGGCTTTGATCAATGACACACAAGCATGTGCACACACTGACTCACATATACAAATTGAGGAATTTTGGAAGGTTGGCAGATGCTGTAGGGACTGTAGAGAGCCAGAAAATGATCACAATTCAAAATCTGTGTCTCCACCCACAGACAAACCAGCTCAGGCGGCCAATTAGAGCCTGGTAAGATGCTTAGTTCTGCTGCCACCATAATCTGACTAATTTATGACAATGGGGAAGACGGAACTGTAGTCGCTCATCTTTTAGAGATGACTCAGTGAGTTGACTAAACACCAACTGAGAGAGATTTCTTTGAGCAGGTTTCTTTGATAGGTTATTTGAATTTTATCGAAATCTACAGAAAATAATTAAACAAATAACATAAGCAGTGCAACCTTTCTTTTCTTGTGGAAGCTCTATGTCACCAACAGTTGTATAAAAGCATGACATATGAGTCAACTAATAGCTTTTTAATTCTCTCTCTTCAACATCTCCAAAGACATATGCAGTTATTTTGCATAAACACACAGATTCCTTTTTGATTGCCTCATGAAGTGCTGTGATTAATCTGAGCACATTACATAATCAAATTAACCTGTGTTGGAGTTTATCTGGAAGTGACGATCAGGGTGCAGTAAGTGGTAACTGAGGCGTCCGTTGGATCCACTGTCTCGGTCTGTGGCTGACACATAACCAAAGCCTGTTCCTGCAGGCAGGTTTTCTCTCACTGCCATGAAGACCCTCTCCTGTGTGAGTCGAGGAGAGTTGTCATTCTCATCAGTCACCGATATCCGCACTGTGGCACTGCCTGTCTTTTTCAACTGTCCATGACCTTGGCTTGCCAGCACTGTCAGAAGATACATGTCCTTGACTTCTCTGTCCAGGGCACTCTTCACAAAAAGCCAGCCACTGTCTGCAGCAATGCCAAACCCAGCAGCATCACCATCAGGACGCAGGTGATATGACAGGGGACTGAAGTAACCTGAGCCAGGGGTTTCTCTGTTCAACGCCCTGACCTGCAAGAAGCGTTTGTTTATCGGAGTCCCTTCTTTTAGCTCTACACGGTATGTAAGGGTATCGAACACAGGTCCCTGGTCATTCTCTGCCTGGACATGAACCACAAGCACGAAGGTAGCACTAAGCTGTGGTACTCCACCATCCTTTGCAATCACTTGGAGGTCATAACGGGGAGAACTGTCATAGCTGAGACTCCCTATCAATCGGATTTCTCCACTGCTCCGCTCTATGCTGAAAGTCTTCTGGATTCCAGTTTGAGAAGAAAGATCGTAGGTGAGTTGTCCATTGACTCCAGAGTCCCTGTCCTCAGCTTGGACCCGATACACCACTGTACCTATTTCTGTGTACTCTGGCAGCAGCAAGGATTCCGAGGATGAAGGCAAAAATACAGGTGGGTTATCATTGACATCTGCGATAGTAATGTGGACACGAGTCTGGCCAAAGGCAGGGGGGTTACCACTGCGGGCCTGCACCTCCAAATCAAGAGCTGACTGGGCTTCATGATCTAGGGGCAGACTCGTCCTTATGGCCCCAGTCTCAGGATCCACTGTGAAGTATCCAGCAGGGTCCCCAGTGCTAATGGTGTAGGAGATATCTCTAGAGGTACCTGGATACAGAGAAAGATGACAAAAACCAGAGTCATGTCACCATGGCCCAGAAGGCTGCACTAAAAGCACTTAAATAACAGTTTAGTCCAAAGATGTCATTTTTCAATTTGACTGTAATAGAGCTCTAAAACTCAGAAAGTGAAAATAAAAGCAAAGTTGTGAAATGGAATTTTTGATTGATGTGATGTCAGTGTTAGGTGTGTATAGTGGCCTAACGCCTATTTGTACAAGTGGTGTATGGAGCTGAGAAGAAAGTCTTTTCAGCATGATCCATGTGATTTATATTCTTAATTATTCAGTGAGTGAATGAGTGAGTGAGTGAGAACTAAAGAAGAGAGAACATTGGTTTGTGGACCCCACCTGTCCTACTAGTGGCCTGGACAATGCCAACGACTGTTCCCCGCAAGACGGCCTCTGATACAGTAAAGTAGTACTGAGTCTGTTCAAACACAGGTGGCGCAACCAGCCCCGCCACCACACTAATGTTGACTCTGGCATTGATGAGTGCCACCAGACCACCACCATCCTGGGCAGAGATTACCATGGGAATGACAGAGTTGGCCTTCCCGTAGACAGACCGAGACAGGGAGATCACACCTACAAAAACAGAGCCGCAGACGAGGTTCAAGCAGGCTATATTTACATCATGCAGCATTATAAATCAAGTAGGTCAATAATGTGATGGAATTACAGGGTAAGATTGCAGGGTAAATTTAATCAAGTCCTGAAGTAATTGAAATCTTGAAAATACAGTACACTGTGCAGGAAGTGGAAAAGTGCTTGTGCTAACCTGTGTCTTTGTTGAGCGTAAAATAAGGGGAGGCCCCTCCAGGTACTGTTTTGTATACAAGTCTACCATTCTCGCCTAAATCTGGGTCATAGGCAGTCACTCTGACAACAGATGTCCCAGGGGCACTCTGTGTGCTCAGACTGACAGCATAACTGACTGGGTAGAAGGCAGGTCTGTTATCATTTATGTCGACCAGATCCACCTTCACATAGGCTACTGAGCTTAGTCCACCCTGCAGAGGAAACAAAAAGATCTTTTGTTATACTTTCACATACATTAGATGGTGCAACAGCAAAAACACCTGAAAGCAGGACTTAAGCCATGTTAATGGTGCAAGTAAAAAAAAAAACAGCAGTAAACCCTGTTAAAATTTCAATGTGTTGGGTAGACTCTAAAATATAGTCCCAGCGGGTTTGTGCAGGATGTAGATTGATAGTTTCCCTCGGACAAGAGGAATATTTCATGACCTGCTGAGGGTGAGAGAGCTCGCCACAACCAAACAATCTGTTTCATAGTCTTTTCATTTGCAGAAAATATAGTATAGACTTTTCATGTGGACCAGGTGGCAAAAGCGAAAGAGCCGGCAGTCCAACTTGTTAAAATATTACTGCCTGACAGTTGAGGCATTTCTGCATCTGATTGCTTTAACATGGCAGCAGTAATTTTCTTTCATTTTAAACCCTTTATTTTTCTAAGTATTATTTGGCATTAAGTGAACAGGATATACTAACTTTTGAGAAGACCTGCCATGGAGAGCCATTCAAGCTTTTATTTAAAACTTGGCTTCTCAATCAAAGTTTTACTGCACAGTTGGCCATGTCTTTGCTCTCCTGTCTGTATGAAATGCATGACTGCTGTGTTTATAGGATTACTCTGTGGCTCAATGGATTCATATTAAGCATGATTTCAAAATACGGAGGCTCACCCCATCCACAGCAGTAACAGTAAAGTCGAAGCTGGCCGGCCCTTGATCTCTGTCTAGTGCAGTACTGGTGCAGATCTGGCCAGTCTCCTTGCCAATGGTGAATTGAAAGGGAACCGCGCTGTTAATGCCAGAACCAAGAGTGTAGGTAATGGAGCCAAAGGAGCCACTGTCTGCATCTGTTGCAGTCACCTAAAGGACAGAAGACATTGGTTAAAATGCTATCGTCAAGCTTTCCAACATTGAGCATTAAAATGATAATTTATTAACATGGAAGGAAAATATCTTACTGAATGAACTCAGCAGTTCCCATACTCATTAATAATTACTCTAAAGACACAGTAGATCAAATCTAAATTGTATTAGAGGGATATAAGATTGAAGGCAACCCACAAATTAAAACAAGCGCACCATACCAGGTGGTTTTTAAGGCATCTTTGGAACTTATCTTTGTTGTTTATCTGAGCCAGAGCATGAGCCAAACGGGCCCTTTGGCAAAAAAAAGGGGCTCTGAGGGAATGAAGGAGGGTGGTGAGATGGTGGATGTCTTCTACAGGCTCTGGGACGGCTGCCAGCAGGGAAAACTGCCTGCTCCAGGAGTGGCGTCAGAATACAGAGGACAGTGACCGGGTCGGCTGGGATACCACACAGTATGCTTCAGTGTAGTGCATTGGACTCTAATGTAATGTCCCACTTGAGGTCTGGTTTTAATAATGCCGCACAACTACAGAGGACTGGAACCACTGGGGCTATAAAAGCAGCTCACAAGCCATCAGCCAGGGAGCCGACTCAGTTACTACAGGATCCCCCAAGACAAGGCAAATAGACCAATCAGATCAGGCCCCAGGGCACCAGAAGTATAATCGTTTACAAGTGTTGGCTCTGGATCACCATTTGTGAGAGATTACAGTAAGGTTCAATCTCACAAATTGATTAGAATTTTGCTTCCATCTTTTTTCAATGGATCAAAACACTAATTGGAAGAAAATAGAAGCTCAATACATGCACTGGTGCTTCAACACTCAGCAGCAGGGAGCCTCCTCTTTGTAAGACAGAGTAGTCATCAGGACCATAGCCAAGAAAAATAAGGCAAGCCATGCTTATCATCAAAAGTCAACTTTTTAAAAGGATGGTATTGGTATGAGTGTGAGTAGATGGAAATCATTCATTCGAGGTGAGGAAGGTTTGGCTGCAGTCATTTAGGCTCCAGCTCTTTCCTGAGCAGATGGCAGATGGGAGACTCAGCAGAGAGCATGCCCTACACTCTTGACTGCAACTCCTGACAGAGGGTGAGTGGTGTGTAGGAGTGAGGGAGTTGTAAAGCTGGCAGGAACACAAGCCAAAGAGAAGAATAATAAACCACATAAGGGAAGGGGAAACCAAGAGCAGCACAAGAAATCTAGTCCATCTTTTAATGCGTGGAGGCTGCAGCTTGTTGAAGTATTTTATCATTTTTGAAGGGGGACAAGGTGCTCATAACAACCTCACAGCCCTTTGTGCTTGTTTTCTTCTTTAAAAAAAAGTGGGATGAGTGTCAGCTGGAGGGAAAGCTGAGTCAGGATTTTAGCAAGACCTGAAAAAATTAAAAGACAGCGGATATGCTACACCCGTCTTTCTCAACCATGGTGACGTCTGGCTTTGTCGGGGATGGGGGGGCTAAAAAAATATTCTGAAATTGCTGACATCATAGAATTCAATAAAAATTCCAAAAAAATTAAACTTTTCATGAAATTATTAAATTATTACTCATCAAAACCCACATGCCCCCTTCCACATGTTACAACATCAGTGTATGACTCAGCGTATGACTAAGCAATACTATCTACTACAACTTTCATTTCTGCATTACGTTCCTTTGTGGAAAAGGGCAGGCTGACATGTTTCTCTTGTGCAGTGAACATTCAAGCTGCAGCGCACTGTCTGACCTTATCTCTCAGCAACAGAAGATTGTCTAAGAGCGATTTCATCAATATTTTTCATCTGAATCTTTTGCACAGTTTGACTGGGTCCATGACCGTTGGAGCTCAAGAGACTTACCACTGCTGGCACTGGAGCAACTGGCAGATACATTTTCATGACATGGCTTCCAGAATAGTGCGGTTGTGTGCATCCACCCAGGCTAAGGTTTCCTACTGATAGTAAGTCACTTTACCCCTCTCTCTCAATGACCACTTATTATGTCTGTGTGTTTGTGCGCATGGGTGTTTGTTTCTAAATACATTTTAGCCTGGGGTGACCCTCGAGATTTTGCATGTGGCACACTTCCAAACAGATCTCAGAAGATATTTCCCCTCTTTTGACTGACACACGCATTTCAGTTTATTTACGAATTATTTGTTACTTTCCATTTTAGCCACAGCCATCCATAAAAACTTATTTTCAAAATTACACCCACATACAGTTCATAAAAAGTCAGACGTGAAACACCTACATTTATATCTATATATGAAAACTTTTTTAAAAAATGACAGAAAAAGTATGACCAACAATGAGTTACTTTTGGTGGGGTTGGAGTTGGAGCTCTTTTCACTCTGAATCGATAATGACATGCAGTAAAACTTACTGGCATGTTCACACTGAACACACAACTCACACTGAATTCCTAGAGTTTGAAACATTAAAACTTTAGCAAACTACAGTGGTACAGTGTGTGCTATAAAGATACTGAGTTTTTAAGAAGAAATTCAGAAGAGACATGGAATAGAGCGATGTGTCCGTCATGAATTAAATTTAAATGAGGTGGATCCATTACGTGAATAATTACACGTCTCACAGAGCTTGAAGTCCTGCATAACTTGATGATGATATTTGGAGCCATATGTGGATTGAAAACCTGAGAACAATATGTTCCATGAGTTCAATGCATGACTTATTTGAAGAATGTATTGGAAGATAATAAACCACAAAAATCCATTTGCATGAATCTTAACCACTATAACTAGACTGCTTGAAGCAATCAATCTATTTTGGAATCTGCAGAAACTGCAATTTGAATTATGTTAATAGCAGCACATCAGTATCATCTTACTGGAAAGAAGAGACTTGTCTGTCCAGGAGTGTATGATTTGCCAGCCACCCAAACATATAGAGCCATATAGACATGAAAAATGAACAGGAGCATTAGCCTAACCCCAAACCATGAATGCTGAGAGACAAGGATAGCTGAATAAAATGTGGCCTCTAGCATCAAAAATTAGGATAAATCAACACACTACATTTAAATCTCAATGAATAGTTTAGTAAAGATGAAGCTTGCATTGGATGTTGTAATGTTGTTCACCAACAATGTCACAGCAAGAAGTCACACATGCACAAAAATACTTTGGCAACAGATTAGCTCACGTGTTTAAATTCCTATTTAAATGTGTTTTTTTGTTTATCTTTTGTTTATCTTAAAGCCTTCAATGAAGAATCCGAAGGGTGAATTGTTTAAATTTGAAATCTTTTGCTTTTGAATACAATAATTTGGAAAAATGTGGGAAAAGAAGCTGAAAGCTGGTTGGTTCATTGGCTGATACTCCCTCCCACAAAGGAAAAGAAAAACTGTTCAATTAGTAATTTGACCTTTAGTGAGTAGATTATAGATATTAGCTCAATTTTAAGTACATTTCTAGGAAAACAAAATACTCGTGATCAAGAAAGTCAGATCAAGATCAAGAAAGGTGTGCCAATTATGTATGAAGTCAAATAGGTTTTCTTCATTCTGCAGGAGGGGAGAAAAAAAAATTACTGTTGACATTGATACACAGGGGCTCGCTTTCGGTTCCCCACCCACTTTTCACTCTCACCACTGCAATGTATTTATTATGCAAACCATCTATTTCTATTGGACTTAAAGTTCAAAAGCAGGAGTAACCTTAGATCATATGTAGCAGCCAGCAGTATTCTCCTTACACTCTGTGTGTGTGAGTGAGGCATGATGGGAGCTGTCTTATCAGCAGGGGAAAGGCAACGTTTGGCCGACTCCTTACTAAAACAAGCTGGTGGAATCCAAAGATAACTGGGGGCACTGTGTGGTTCTCCCATCAGATTCCAAAAGCCTTCCAGAGGAAACTCTCTGACTGAGTGATGTCTAAACATGTTCATGTAAAATATGTTCAAATGAAATAATGATCCTAGGGTTATTGGTGCTCATCGCCCATCTAATATCTCCACTCTGTGATTAAAGAAAGAGCCAGGACTGAAGAAGTACCAGCACTTGATTTGAATGCTTTCTATTTTTCGGATAGAATTTTCCTTTTTCGGATAAGAATTCTCAGACAAGTATATGAGTGACCACTATGGTATCCTTGTTCCGACTTTTTTTGTGGACAACACTACACATCTATGTCAGTGTGACCTTAGCTGGCCAAGCTACTGCTTCTCTATCCATCTTCATCGTTCAACCATGCAAAAAGAAATCTGTAGGAAGAGTTACTGCTAAACCCTGTTAGTAAATGAACGGTGTAGAGGAAAACCATAGAGGACATCAAGGGGTGAAATGAAGGCAATGTCGTTTTTAATCAAGCTCTCCGCATTTTAAAGTGCAGAGTCTAACAAATCTGTGTCATGTTGTCCTCAGCAAAACCAGCCAATCAGGACCGCGTCTCTGCCAATCCACATAGGCCATGAATGAAGGAGTGCATGAGTAAATACTGCCAACTGGGAAATTATCACACACACATCAATCACATTCTGCAGACAAATGTCTTTTCAGTCTACCTAAGATGCTACAAGCAAAGACACAAATGTGCAAAAAGTGGGAATAAAGTCCTTGCTCATCACTGTCTTGTGATTCCTGTGGAGTTGAAGTGTGAGATCAAGTAAATTCTGCAGCGCCAATTACACCATAATCATATTGAAAATCTCCTCTATACTATATATAGTCTTTGCAAAGAAGACAAAGAAAATAAACACATATGAGATTCAGTGGTTCCTGTGACTCTGCTCCAAAATAAACTCTGAAACTTTGTGGCATAAAGACATTTCAGAAAATACTGAGTGACATTATGGCTTTCACACAGTTCCCATTAAATAATTGGGATAACCTTTCGTGCAGCGACATTCATGAACATTTATGTCTTGTGCATTTTCACACATGCCAGAGTAGATTGGGCAAGGAACATTGAATTAGATGGCGGTAATGCAACACAAAGATGGTAAACAACTATGGGACCAGATGTAAGTCCAGGAGGCAGAAGATGTCTCTCATTATTATTATTTATCATGAACATGCTAGGTACATTTTTGTCTGGTGCCAATGTTCTTGTAATGCCTTTAAAATTCAAGACATTTGTGAGAAAACTAATGTGTTTTGTGATATATTTGAACGCAATGAAACACATATTCAGTATAGATTAAAAAGGAACATAATGAACTGGACAGCAGCATCTAGTGACTGGTTCACTAGCTCAGTGTGAAAGGTTTATGTGCTTGTCCCTGCAATGTTACTGCTTTCATTTACAACACAGCCATACAGGCATCTGTGTCTGGTGCCCGTGTTCTGTAATGTATTTAATGATCAACAAGTTTGCGAGACCAATTCAATAAGAAGCACAAATTGGATACATTAAAAGGAACATTAAAAGAGCGCTGAATGCTGGACTGGGAATAAGAGAGTAGATTCAGATATGTCATCCACAGGGGCTGGTGACTGGTTCCCACGTGAAAGTGTCTTGATTTACTTGTCCCTGCAATGTAACTGCTTTCATTCACAGCACAGCTGTTCAACCATTCCTGAAATGTTATTACACCTTGAAGTGGGAAATTGGCAGTACAGATTTCCTTAAATATTGATCCCTGCTCCCATTCACACATGACCCCATGTAGTAAATGTTAGGAAGCAGACCAGGATAGACTGGATAGTTGAAGGGGGCTTTAATCTTTTACGCTCAAATTTATGACTGAGCCTGCATTTAGTTGAGTACTGTTACTCCAGGCACCATGTGTGACACACTGGCCAGTGGGCCATGCAACTGAGATGGTGTTGAACAAGTGTTTAATTTACAGAGATCAGTGTATGTGTAGAGCAGGAAGAAGTTTCTCTACATCTAGAAGAAATGTTTACTGAACTGTGGATCCTTATAAAAGGTGGAGGAAGCACCCCATCCCTGGGGTGAATTTTAGCCATCGTCTTTATGATGGTTAGCTTAAATAAATATTATAAATAATAACACATAAATAAATAAATATTATGTCCATGAGATCAAATATTTACAGCGATATGAAGCCATTCCAGACAGAAACTTTCCAGATAATAATGTATGTAATAAAATCAATGTCAAACATAATACCTGTTTAACAGACATGATCATTTAAGCCTGTATTAGCAGGACACCCCCCCGCAAGAGCAATCAGATGTAGCATATGACAGATTGATGGGAGCGAAATGGAGATCATTAAAAGACAGTAAAGGCAAAAAGGAAAGCGTAGGCTCAAAGAAATCAAACAAGTGGTTTAGTTGCACAAATCTGGTCTGAGAGTTGCTTTGAGCTTTCACAGCTGGTGTGGAGCCACGCACACTGCTCTCCCTCTATTGTCCTGGCATCACTTCTGAGGAAAGCAGGGATGAGGAGAGCAAAGCGGAGACCTCCTCAAGTTCTCTGTCCATGCTCACTAAACTAGCAGACAGGCAGGTGACATGTCCACCATCACACGGAAGACCCACACAGAGACCACACCATCCCACGGAGAAGTGAGGAAGAGGCCAACACACTGCTGACTGACTGAAGAAAACTCCAAACATTTGCCGCACCGGGAGTATTGTATGGATTCTGGCAAATCATGCCTGAAACCTTTTGGTGCTTAGACAAAAAGCTTCAATGTTAACTGGATAGTTTAAGAGGCGTGTTAGGAGGACGGAACTGTGACTTTAATGTCTGCCAACCTGTGAGCTGTGATGTCTAGCTGTTTTGTGTTAGTGTGATTAGAGTGCTGAAATCTCAGAAGACATAATGAAGGATGTTCACCACAGATGCCTCGTTGTATTCCTCAGCTTGTCTACATTTGTACATAGAGCAGGTCTACATAAGAAATCCAGAGCAGATACAGTGATCTCCCAAAGGCCCTTTTTCTTGGCTGATAGACGATGCTACGTTACGCTGGGCGTGAGATTAGCATGATGGACACAAATGGGGTTGAGTTTGAGTGTGTTATCTAAAAATGTCTCTGCAATTTTATGAAGTTAGTTTTGATACTTCTATTGTTAAAAATCTGCTATTTAAAAAAACGCATAATCTTGTCCATGTAAAAGGGTTTTACAAGTCTACCTTCTGCCAAGAGTTTGAGGCTCTACAAAAATAGAAATAGAAATTGGAGTTAAAATGAAAGGATTGTGACACTGGAGGGAGACCACAAGTTGATTAAGACTATTTCATGGAAATCTGTGCGATAGATTGTGATACTTGTCGATATAAGGAAATGTCTGGTTGGCAGTGATGCTGCAGGAAAGGTTAGGAGCTGCTGAAGAACATCAGGTTTCACCCTCTTAGGACCCTTATTCACAGTGAATTTAATGGAAAGGCTTCAAGGATCACCTTATAATGTACAAGTGTTGGAAAAATGTTGACCACAAAGCAGCACTAGACAAAATGTCACAAAGATCATATGAACACAGGGATAAATGAACACCAGGACCACACCTTTGCCAATTCAAATAGCGATCAACATAATACAAGGATTTGTCAGTGGGTTTGAAGCATGGAAACCTTTAACACCACCGCTATGGTAAAAAATCCTTTTGGTTTGGAGGAAATATTTGTGATAAATAAATTGGGAAACTCAAATAGAGCAATTCAAACTTGACTCTTTGAACATTTTGCATCGGCTTTAAATTTCCCTTTGCATAGATTCTGTTGTAAAAGCCTCAGGAACAGTACATTGGCATTGGCATATTTATAATTACAGAATAAAGAACTAGGTAGAGTTGTTTTCATACTGAGGAAATCAATGAAAACATATCAGACTTGTCAGGTCTTGTACTTTCTCTGTCCAGATGTCTATTAAAATACGTCAGCTGTATTGAGGTATCCCTGTGGAACACCATGTAAATCCATCTGACAAGCAATACACGGCTGAGTGCCAGTTGCCAAATCCTATCATTTTGAACTGTCCTTTCAGGTAATGGGCTCCAACTGGCCTTATAGGGCTAATGATTCGACCAGACTATATCTGTAGATGGATGCTATGACATCCATTTCACACACGCTGGAGGATAAACATGACAATAGATCATGTTTTACACTAAATTTTCCAACATTTTATGGTCTTGACTATAGTTGAAGTTGAAGTTGCCCAGTTTAAGTAACTTTTGGTAGCCTGAAGAAAAAGTGTTGCTTTTCAGTAAAGCAACACTTTTCCAATGTTATAGTCCCATCAGATTCTACTATTGTAGTTTCTTAGAGGGGGATGGTCTCAGCTCTTTCAGTCCATAAGAGAAACTACTTTCTAACACAAGCAGACAAAGAAGTTTTGATTTCTAAATCAACAAAGGTTCCATGAGCTGCAGCGTTCATTTCTCTCCATGTAGTGTAGTGCACTGACATAAATGTGGAGGACCTGGGTCACAGGCAGCAGGTTCGTATGGTGTAAGGTCTACTTATCTGGCACAGGAACAGAGAGGAGGTAAAATAGCAGACAGAGATAAAATGACACTTGGTGCTAGAGTACAGACACGGGACAGGATAAGGTTTCTGTCTCTTTCCTTTCCTTTAACACATCACTCAGCATAACCACTACACTGCTGGAAAAAAGTTAGTCAAAACATTGTGACAGAGTTTCTGCATGTGAAGCGGGGAGAAAGTCAACATGTTGATGAATTAAATGTGATTTAACATGCAATTTAAGAACATCATGCTAGAGTCCTAACATTTTTTTTTATTACCAAAGATTTAGTCCATTCCTAAAAAAATAAGACTTTTCAAATAAACTGGCTATTTTTACTTCTTGCCTACTGAATTCAATTAATTTGCTTAATGTGGGGAATTAGGAATATAGCTAACATTATAGCTGCTTTAAGAATTGGGCAAGATCTTTTCACAGTGTAGTGCTTTATTCTGTTGATAACAATAGGACACTGTCTTGGAGATCTGTGCTGTCTCTGCATGATTGCTGGTACATCCCTGCATTATTATAAGCATATGAAATCTCTTTCCTCAAACTGCTCTCAAACAACAACAAAAGCACTTCTGTTGGCTAAAAATGTCAAATATCCCATCCATTAAGTGGCATTAAGGTATAATTTTAATGACTTAGTGGTATTTCCAAACTCAATCCCTAACTGAGGTTCATCAGGGCATTTATTATCATTGATCTGCCCTAATCATCCCCCATAAAGCACCCTATCAGAGGGTCTGATAGAATCTTACAACATCAGGAAATGTAAAGTCTTAAAAGAAAAAAAAGAAACATGTCTTCATTTTAAAGTTCAGACTTGTCTCAAGGTACTGAGAGTTCCCAAACACCACATGTGTTTTAAGTCTCAGAATACTCACTCACTGTAGTTTCAAATTTTACATTTGTGACAAACTTCTGTTGTTGAATGTTAGGTGCCCTGCATTTAAAAAAACAAAACAACTTTCATTAGACTTTCTTCTAAAACTGAAGCATCTGTCTTTCATCTGGACCTTGCATCTGGAAGTGATTAAGTGTCAAACCATTTAAAGAGAAAGGGGTTCCAGAAAAGGCAAAATGAGCTGTGAGCAGAGATATTATGCAGCTAAGAAAATCAGGTAGAGGTAATAGAGCCGATTGGAGTGGAAGCTGAACTCAAGACCAGACATGAAATGCTATTTTTCAGCTTTCAAATTATCTGTGTATGTTAATCAAGTACAAATTATTGCAATTAAGATGATAAAAAGGCCTGCTAACAAGAGTACAGTAGATACATGTCTGCAGCTGCACTATAATAAGATTTTGTGTATAGTACTGCTGTGTGTCTACAAGCAGGCCCTGGGTCATCAAGAAGGAATGTGATTTCAACACTTTGAAAACAAATTTGAGGTGTTTTTAAAGCCCTCCAGTGTGCACTAAACTCAGTATATGAGCCTGTCACTAACATGTAATCTGGGAGGATTTGATTTGTGGCTCTTATTTACAAAATCCTGTAAAGAATAGAACAAAACAAAACGCAATGCAAATTCAGTTTTGTAGACCAGGCTGGAAAGACCTGCATTGCTGACCTTGATTTAGACTCGCAGCTGAGGTGGATTTTGCTACAATATGCAGCATTTACCACTGATGCACACACAATATCAATGGCAATTCTCAACGAGGGATTTACTGAAGCTCGAAAAATAAATATGCCAAAAACTTGTGTGTGGCATTAATCCTTGGCAACCTGGAATGACAGAGGCAGCTCAGTAACCCATATGAGAACCCTTATCCCTGCTTAAAACATCAGTTTGTTTATTTACCTGACACTATTTTGTGTGCCGACTACTAATTAGCCAATGGAAAGAAAACAAAGAGAGAATTGCTGCTTTGTGTTTTTTTGCATTTCATCATTTTGAATGATAATTTGATTTGTGGAGGTTAGATGACTTAATACAAATATGTCGGGAGGCTCTTTTTACTTAATATTTCTAATGAATATAAAATTATTTACAATTAGCTGCCTTGTAGATTTTGTACATTTTGATGAATCTAATGCAAACAATGCAAATAATAAAAGTCTAGATAAATATACATAAACACATTTGATTTTTTATTTCAAGGGCCACTAGTGTTAATAAACATGCTGAGTTATAGCACAATAAAGTATGCAAATGAACAAAGTTGCAGTATAAAATTTTCAGGATTTTCAAATCTGATGTAATCGATTCAGATGATTTTAGATCAGTGCACACTGCTGAGGGTCAAAGGGTCTCTTAAGTGACCTCCAATAAACCCAAATCACCACAAAAGCCACCAGTAAAACCAGCTGAGACTCTTTGAGCCCCATCCACGGTCCAGTGTGGTAGGTAAACTGATGCTAGAAGTCTGCTGAGTAAATCCACTCTCATAAGACATCGACCAGGGGAGGTAAACTTGCATCAGATACCCATGGAGCCAGGCCTGTCAGGCTCTAGCTTGGCACTGTTTCAGCTCGTCATCTCTTTCACAACCATCCAATGGCTGTGCTGAGTTCTGGTCTGCTGAGGCAGGCCAGACGATGAATCCCAGGGTCTGGGTAGGTGGGAGGGGAGCTAATATGAACCATGCACAGCATGTGGGGGTGCAGGAGTATTGATGTGGGCTTGGCTAGTCCAACAGCTGCCTGCAGTGGGTGGGAGAATGCCCACTGAGCATGGCATGCACATACACAGTGCAGATGTGGTTGCAGAGCCAGATTGGACCCTGGTTGCAAGAAATCCACAAACCTGTTTGATGAGGAGATTCAAAGCTGGAGTTTTGTCTGCTCCTCTCTATGTGGGCTAGATCTATGTCTTTCAGTAAATTTGTGATCACAACTGGTGACAAAGAACACTGCACCCATCAATACCCAGAACCAACGGAGTCAAATTTGCCTGAATCCTCTGGGAGACAGTAAACTCTTCATATGGATCCATATTCTAATGCAGAGACTTTCAAAGCAAATTCCATAAAACCACATGCTAATTTTAACACAAAGCAGCACATACTGTATAATCGCTAATGATGACTAACACAAAGGAGACATCAGATTAAATTGTCTCGTCAGCACTGACAGTTTGGCTGATCATGAAGCAGATCTCTCTTTTCTACTTCAATATTCTTTCAATTCTCTTTTAATATTCTTTCAATTTGCATGAAGAACTTCTTCCCCGAGACAGAGAATCACACACAGATGTTGACTCCGTGACAAATAGTAACATCGATACGGACATCGACACAAGCAGAATTCACTTTGTGTGCTTTCGAGTTTTGTTCTTGAGGCACAACTGAGGTCAGCAGTTGATGTAAATCTGGGATTAACTGGTAAAGTTTCCCAGTGCAGCAGGGGGAGCCAGATCTGTAGCGTGGTAGGGGTCCTCCAAAGCTCCGCAGCTCCAGTCGGTCCAGAATGAAATAACAGAACAACTCTTAACTGTCCACATCTTTCATAAAGGCATCGTATTTCTGGTGGCTGATATTATCATAGATAATTAAAAGCTACGTAGATTGAAGGACAGGTTTATTGACAGTCACACCGCCATAGTAATTTAATTTCAGCTTGCTGGATGACAGTAATGAAAACAGGAAGTTTGATCATGTTTTGTTGCTTACATTAAGTTTGTCCAGTCTTATTAGAGGATCACCTGATCAATAAACTAAGAATGAGTAGTTTTTAATACACACGTTTTTTTGTGTGCTTTTGCAGAAATTACATTTTAGATTCAACATACTATGTTTTATGTGGTTTCAGTGAAAGTATTACCCATAAGGGGCCATGTCTTTAAGGTTAGTACTTGGAATAGCTTGACTGAGCCACTTACCTCAGTGATGTGAGGCGTAAACAAATCAAAAGATCATCAGCAAAGCGCTTACATGTTCTCTAAGTGCATTATGTAGCGGTTTCACTAAGTGACGGCTCACGTGGTTATACTCAGTATTCTCACCCTAGCAGTGACTCCCCCCCCGTTATGATGAAGCTGACAGACCTTCCTGTCATGATGTGGCTTAGATGGAGTTTAACTTTGTCTTAATTCTGCTGCTATGTACCACCAGCATTTCATATAATATTCACTTGATGTAAGAGTCAGTCAACAGCTCGATCTTGCTTTTTCAGTGAAATAAAGGACATTTATTTATACAGATTAAGGCTGAACAGTATTTTGAAAGAGGTCAGTGTTCAGGGTTATTCAACATTTCATTTAACTGCCCAATAGTGTCAATAAATAAATACAAATAAATAATAAATAAATAACACAAATAATTTGACATCGTCCACATATCAGTCATCATTTTAAGCTGCTGCCATCCAGACACAGATTTATGGTTCCTAAGTGGAGGACAAGCAGGCTTAAAAACTCCTTTGTTCCAGCTCCCACTGGCCTTTTAAACAACTTCATGTAATTATTTTTTTTTATCATTTTAATGAAGCCCAGATATTATATATCATTTTTACTGCCCCTTTTCTTGTCAATTGTTTTTTTATTTATCTATTTGTAATTATTTTCACATTGTTTTATCTTACATCTGTTTTTTTTTACTGTTGTTTTATCTGCTGCATTGTTGATGTCTAATTGTTAAATTTATTATTGTTGTCTGTTTTATGTTGTTTTATGTTCTACAGACTGCACAACAATTTACCCCTCAGGGATGAATAAAGTTATCCTTGTTAAACAACAACAAAAAAAGTAGGGATGCACAGACACAAATGAGTACTTACATTTGAGTACTTGCTGATACCGAGTACCGATAATACTTAATAATAACATTACAGTTTACTTTCAAACCATGTTTTATTGTCATCAGTTGTTACTTACTTGCTTTACATGGAGGACGACTCTGTGCGGGGTAAAATCCTGATCGATCCACTGCGCAGTCAAACGGATATTTGCAGTAATAATGAGATGTTTATTAACTTCAGATCTTGGTTTATTAACCATAACACCGAGGATGCAATGTAAAAAATATAGCTTAGCACCATAGAGTAGCACGCATGTGCCGTAAGTCTACTCATGGTGTCTGCAATAGGTCGAAACAGACAAAGCTCAACATACACGGTGACTGATCTACACTATTGAGACATTGGACTACCACAGCTAGACCTAAAGTCAGTGGTGAAGCTGAAGGCCAAAATGGGTTATGCATTAATATAGTTTGCTACCGCAGTATAAAGAAGAAGAAGAAGTCCAAAATGTCTTGCACTTTTTCACGGAGCCATGCAGAAGGTAGAAGGTAGAAGTTTCTGTGATGTAGTGACGGCAGGAATCACAACTTTGGGCTCTAGTGCGATAAGAAGACATCAACATCTCATATTATGCACAACTGGTAAAGGCTGATCATCAAGAGCAAAGTACGGGATTAGCACTGGGTTATTTCTATAGATCATGGGTTGTTTCTGGACATTTTCTCCCACTCCCATTGCAAAGTTGGTTGTAGCTGTTATCATGCTGCTAGCAAACGCCATTTAATTATAATATTTCCACACTACTGACATACTGCTCCTCCTCTGCCAACCTGTTCAACTAGCAGAGGTTAATGTTACGCTGCCATAAAGTGGTATCAGAGTTATTTTATGAGTAAGAGTAAATGAGCACAGTATTGGATCCAATATGGTGTCGGTATTAGTGCATCCCTAAACGAGAGTTAACCAAAACAGTGTGTGTCATCAGCATATGGTTCTTACACAGTCTGCAGGACACATTTCAGCAGATTTATAGTCATCTGTCTCACATCTGTCAGATCAGAGATGACACAATTTTAATCAATGCAACTGTCTGCATCAATCAGTAGTGGCTTGTGCTTCTCTTACACTTACATGTGTAGCCAACAGCAAGCACTTTTTTTATTCCAATGTCTTTCTTTTCTGACATGGATGGACTTAATTATCAATGATATTACTGTAAATCTACCAATTAGAGCAAGGAGATTGCAACCTACCTCCAACAGCTACAGCTTAACTGTGCAAGTCTTGTGTATTGTAATCTGTCCGGAGGAAGAAGAACTGAATAATTCTCTAATATTTCTGTCTTGCAAGGCGAGGAAGAGGAGAGGGGCACGGTGGTAAGTCAGGACATCAGGGTCATGAAGGCCTTCTGGAGCCATTACACATAAACTCTGTCACTGACTGATAAACACTGCAAACAAATGACGACTGCTCAGGCAAGGGTTCTGGCACGCACACGGTTTCCCCAGTAAAGTGTGTTTAACTGTGAGCCCAGTCCTGAAGGAAGTCATCCCCGGTTCGGCTAGTGTTGGACATATAAAGACAAGACGCTCTGGCAATGAAAGCGGTCTGGAGAGCTGAGTGTCTGTTTGGATCCATTTCTTTTGTTTCACTAAGGCTCATAACTGCAAGCCAACAGAGATTCCTCCAGAGCAGACAGAGAATCACATACAGACAGATGAATGCACACGAACACTGATGGAATATGTATACGTATAAACAGTTCCCTACACCAACAGCAAACAACAGCTGTTGTCCACATAAATCCCTGGTGTTGTCACATGGAGATATGGAGCTGTGACATCGCTATTATCAGCGCTTTTATCTCCTTTTCAAACTTGCTGAAAAGGTGAAATAGAGATTTTCCATATTCCTTTTTCTTTTTTTTTTATTTAGGCCTATTTATTTTTCGGGCCCAGTTTTATGAGATTTTCCATATTTCTTTTTTCTTTATTTATTTCTTGGGCAGTTTTATGAGATTGTCCATATTTCCACACGTAAAACTACGTCACCTCTGCAACTGGAACGCATGCTGTTATGTTAAAGCCTCTTTCCTCCTTCACATGTTCATGTGATATTTGTATGTTTACCATCTGAGATGTTTACTCTGATTCGTGAGTTTTTGTTGTGTGTTTTTTTTTCCATGCAAAGTCTTTTGAGCCTCCACAGCAATAGGAGGGTTTCATTTCCTCACTAGGATATTTATTTAGTTCTCAGCAAAATATTTAGGTGATAGGGTAATTATATTTTATCTTGTATACATGTCCAGTCCCCTCCTTCATGTGATTCATTTCAAACAATCCCCTCTGAGTATACATAAGGTAGTCAGAGAGCACTTCGGTTGTTTCTCAGACCAAAAGGGACTTCCACAGTAAACATGTCCTCCGCAAGATTATACTCACGCAAGCTCCTAAAAGGAACACACACAAGTCTGAATTAAACATATTTAATCTATTTGAAAGTTAAAAACCTGTTTGGGTTAAACAAAAGCTGAGCTTTGGCCAAGACTTGATGATCCCCATGGTTCATACACACCTCAGATTCACCTCACACATTACCTGACAGCACTTCTCCGCAAGCCTCAATCTGCTCAGTGATTACATTTCTTGCTTTTTGCTTTCAAGACTTACATAGAAGGGCTTGTTATTATCAAGTGTCTGAATATATGCTTCAGTATTAATGACTTGGCCAGCCGTGCAAGAGAAGGCCTGCTGGGTGCATCTGGTATAGAAGAAGGCTCGGTGATGACATTCTAGTAACCTTTCCACTCTATTAGAATTAGCAAATCAGAGGTTGAAACAAATATTTGTATCTGTTAGTTCACGAAAACACAACGCTGAAGGGTAAGTTCACCCAAGTCACAGAATCACGTAGTGTTTCACCATTTAGAATAAGTGGAATCAGTTTTGTTGAAAACGTTTGTCTACCCAAATACTATTTGGAGTGGGAGAGGTCTTAATATCACAAAATTAAAATCAACATTTCCCCATGGCTTCTTACAAATAATGCTGTTTTTTGTTGGATTTCTGTGAACTGACTATTCACTAGGATATTAAGATATGAATATTTATATTTATTAATAAAACCCAAGAGTCGCCTCACCCAAAAACAGAAAGCTGGATGCATTCCTTCAGAAAAACTTAAAGTAATATCCTACTACTCAGGGGCCAGTAGCAATACGGCTGGCATAAAACAACAAAAATAACAAGCAGCAAAACTGGACCTGACTAATTTTCCAGTCTTTCGAGAGAGATCTCTAAAAGTCTCAAGTGTCAAACCAACCCACCTATACACACATAGTACTGGATCATGTTTGTGAGAGTTCATGCATCTGTTGGTGGGCGATTTGCAAACAAAGAGGTACGAAGCATGCCTAATCTAATCCCATCACGCAGAAAGTTCTGGCTAACATGAGGTCCTAAGTCACAGGTCAGTCAAACGTCCATCTGGCCTCTGTGACCTTCGGCCTAGCAACCATCTATTCCGTCTTTCATCTGGTCGCCAGCCACCCGCCACTTGTGTCACGGAGGAATACGAGGTTCTCCTTCCTTCATCAATAACTGAGGCAGACAAGTGAATTATGGCACATGAAAAAAGAAGGGGAATATAAATCACAGATAAATTGGCACCTAACGTCTCCCTGGAGTCTTTTGTGTTTTTTCCATTATCCGAGTAAATGTTGTTCAGACTGTGTAATTAAAGACTGCTCTGATGTTTTCGGGTATGATATTATAGGGCATCTCAGACCAGCAAATGATCTTCAAATAAGCCACAAGCAGCAACCCACTTATTAACAGGAAAGTGAAGCTAAAAGACAACATTTCATCTAATGCTTCAGTACGTTACATTACAATTCTGCAGCATTCACACTCTGTCATTTAAATGTTGGAATCAATGCCCCATTGGCTACGTGGAAATCCCATTTCCAGCCATCATCTGGGCTTCATTTTGTCTCAATTTGTGACTACTTGCTCTGTGAGTGATGAAAACGTTAGTCAGAAACTGCACTGAGCAAAACTGAACTCCGGAGCACAGCAGAGAAACATCATCATTAAAATTGAATGTACCCATCATGCACATAGAAGAGGTGAACGGGTCATCATCTGTCATCTCCTTATCTGCAGACCCATTTAAAGTGAACTTTTGCTGCTAGTTTGATTACGTTAGGACAGATTTCCAGCAAAACATATCTCATTGTGCTATGGTTAATCTCAAATCCCTGCTTGAGTGAGAACAGATAATTGGTTGCCAGCACAGCTTCATCATCATCAATTTCGTGTGAACACCATACTCTGGAGAATCACTCTTCATCAGACCAACTGTACCTTCAACTGGAAGCCAAATGATTTCTGTCTGCTGATGTCAGTTTCTCTCTTACTCCTTGATGCATGGAGGCATACCACATGCTTTTCAACTCCATGAAATGCTGATCCAGTCAAATTCCTGAGTCAGGGTTCTTTCTCTCCTGGGTAAGTAGCAATCGCTACCTTTGTGCAACTGAGTGAATTACATTTTACATGCAAATTAAATGACAAAACGGTGGTATGAAAATATCGATGCAAATGAAACTGACAGCTCAATTAAACCGTATACATGACAAACACTCAAATTTGGGGGTGGGCAACATAGATATTGTAAAAATGTGTGTCAAACACAATATATTTACAAGATTAACAATTAAGTTTATTCATCAAAAATAAGCTAGGAAGACGCACAATGCTGTACTCCAATTACAAACACCAACAATTAATTCACAAATACAGCATTTTACATCTGGTACTTCAACTATCTGCTATGGAGGTCATTAGCAATAGATAAAAAAAAATGTAAACTTACAAGATCCAAAGCCTGAAAGTGTCTTTTCGTTCAAAAAAGAACAAACACACAACATGGACATTGTGCACATCTTCCTTAATACTACCTATAAGCAGGAAAACATTCTATATACACATCTTCACTCAAAATAAATACATGTGCTTGTGAATGAATTGCCCATTTGCAGAATAATCCAATTACATAAGGTCCAGACTGCTGTAACCAACTGGCAGTTTTACTTTGTGGTTCACAAACTCATTACTCTACATTACGTTTACTACAGACACGTTTTTGTGTCTTGCAATGTTGCTATTGTTCAGTTGAACAAATTATTTATAGTCGTGCATATCAGTCTTTCAAACATGCCCATTGTACTTAAACAAATTAGCCCTTTAAAGCAGTGTTAGAGGACATTACACAGCACTGAATGGGTTAAAGCGTCTTATCTTGCTGGGAGACCCTGGGCACTAACCTCCGTGACTCTGTTGAGGGCTTTGACTCTAGACCCCTGCAACAATGGCAGAAATAAATCACAGTTTTGATTCCAGAGGAAAGATTTATTGGAAGGAGTGGAATGCGTCACCGTGTGTAAGGACTGCCTGACCTAACAGACAAAACAACGGTCAAAGGTCGTCGTTTCTCTTCCTCGTCTATTTGCCTGGGGGAAGAGAAATATGGCAGGGGTGTTACGGTGCAGCCAGAGTCCCTCAAATGATGCAGGGGAAAGAAAGACGGAAGACTAAACATCGCTAACTATATGAGGCCTTTCAACAGCAGCAAAAGCTAACTGTAAACTGCATGAGGTAAATGTTTACCTCATATCATATAATCATGAAAAATGAAATTATAAAAAAGGCCATCCTGTTTAATCCTGTTTACTAACCTAGCTGCACGGTGATTACAATGTGACCAGAGCGCAAGCAGCAAAACAGTCCAGCTTTCTTTGGATGGAGAATTAAGTTGCTGCTATTTAATGAGGAGGTACTCCTCATAGGTGGCAGACTTTCCACACACAAAGTGGACAATGACGACTTTTTTCTCTCTAGCGGCTTCTTTGATAAGCTGTCTTTGTACACCTTGAAATCATTTTCTGTGAATCATTGTTGCTCTTTTCATTCTTCGTGGGTCTTCTGCAGCGTGCATCTCCTCAGATGTATGTGGTTTTGTTTTGTTTTTTGCTTTATTCGTTAAACGACTACAGATTCATCTTCATATGGAATTTATATTAAAGGCAGAAATTTGAACTGAGTCTTTATGCACCTGTTACAGTGCATGAAAAACGGCCAAAGAATGCAAGAGACGACTTTGTACTGGTACTTTGAAGAGCTTATTCCTGATATAAAACTGTCAGTATGTTTGAAGCTTGATGTAAGCGTAGAAGCTGAGGCAAATTCTCATTTCGAGAAATCAACAATCGCAGTGATATTTCAGTGCAGGTCATGAAAGCAGCAGAGCAGATAAAGAGGAAGGGTCATAGACCATGACAAGATCAAAGAGAGGTGTAGGCTGTTTAATGACAGGGGCTTCCAGGCAATTCAAGTCCTGTGTAGCAGGGAGGATAAGCTGTCCATAAGACACATGCACCCATGTGTTTCGTTTTTGGTGCCTTTCTGAAATGGGACAAGAGCCAAGAAGAACACAGTGAGGCCGGACTTGGGGGGGGTCACCTGTTTTGTGTGTATAGTGGATAAGCTGGTGCAAGTGGTGGAGTGCCTCTAAGCCAGCCGAAGGAGAAAGTGCTGAAAGATGAACTAAATAAACAACTCAAATGAAAATAAACAGCGGACAGAGATTTGGTTTGAGATGAAAAAAAAAAAAGATCTGTTTGTGACACCAGAGAACACGGTTATTAAAACACTTTTGCCAGCTGAATTATTATCTATTTGTTATGTCTCTGTTTCCACTACTACTGGGGCGTCTTTAAAATTAAACTGAACATGGCCAACTTTTCTAGAAGTGCAGTATTGACTTTGAGGAGCACAACAGCAGGAGAGCAACTGTGAAGAAAAAGCATATGGCACCACTATGGTGCTGATTATCTCTGCCTTATGACACAACAGTCTTCATGAAAACATTACTGGCAGTATTATCCGAGATATCAAAAAGATTCAGTGTCCGTCCCGTCCATCGCTGCACTTCCTGGTTTTGATTTTCTGTGGGAAATCATCAAATTTGGGATGTGGCGTGGAAAACGTCTGTGATTCTTTCAAACTGTGGAACTTATATACGTATTTTGCTCACATAGCAGGGTAAGGAAATTATGGTTTGAACTCTATTATGGTTTAAAAACTGCTGATGTCTACTCTTTATTGGAAGCACTGGGATTGGAAAATAAGCCACATTAAAGCAAACCAAGAAAGCTCCAGATAATACATAACCATGAGATAATACATGACCATTATGTGACCACATGTTTATGCTTCAGTCCAAGGCTCTTTTCTGAAAACTGATGTGAATCTTGCTGATGTCCTGTGTTGTATTGATTTGGTTCGGAAAAGCAAACTGAAAATGTAAAGGATTTTCATGCGATGTTTGAAGAAATCTGCCAGTCATACTTGTCTCGGTGTAAAAGACTGCATTGTGTCAAGAGGCCAGAGGCAAACTTTTACAAAGAAAGGAAACGGGGGGGGAAGAAGTGTGAGGAAAAAGTGGGGAAAAGTAAAGCTAAAGTCTGAGAAAAAACTCTAATCCTCCAACTCCCTGTTGCCAGTTTCCTCCATGGCTGGGGCCTTCCAGGGCTCATTCAGCAACAGCTACACAATGTTTTCCTTCCCTTCAACACATTACATCAGCACACTAGAGCCTATTCCCTCCAACTACAAACAGTATCAGCATCTAACAAAAGTGTCTTTAACTGCCGCTGCTGTGAGGGGCCCTGGTTTTCACAGACACATGCGGGAGACCATAGAAAATAACCCCAGATAGCGCAGGTTATTGCAAAGAGCTGCTAAATGATGCATTATCTACATGCATGCATTACATATGCGTTGGAACTTCTGAAGTGTGAAACGCTGAATCCACTAATCCAGCAGGACCACATACAAGGCTTGCAAAACATTTCAATAAATGCCTGAATGTGGGGTAATGAGGGATTAGATGTGGCTTTCATAAAGGAACCCAAGGTTATGTGGTCTTTTTTTAGTGTCGATGCAGGAAAGAAAAGCGGAACAAAGAAAACATATTGTAGTCTAAAGAGCCAATGGGAAATTGGAACTGTGGATTATTTGCAAGTCATGGGATCTCTCAAACGTTGCTTGACCAGTCTAATTTAAGCTAATTTGATGGGTTAAAGATTCAGATGTCACATGATAGATTCTTTGGGGGCAGAAACAAGGTCTGTTTGGAACAAAACTATAAGCAGTTCAGCTACTCCTCAGAGGGATTATATTTAATTTCAGAGGACAAATTCTCAGAGAGGGGAACTAGTAAAACTGAGCATGCAGTACCAAATGTAAGTTTAATGGGATGATCTTATATTGTGCATTAGTATGAAAAGGATGAGTTGCTTCTCTCCTCTCCTACTTATTGGTGTCATAGTACAAAACAAAGTCTGACATGACATTCTGCCAACATGATAAAATAGAAGGATCTTCCTCAATTACTCTAAAAGTATTAAAAATAAAGGCACAGTAATGAAATATTGACAACAATTCTCATAAACCATGGATGGAAACCCTCATACAAGCACCTTTTCCTTTTTATAACACTGATTCTGTAGTAAAGTGCAAACGATGTCCTAAAAATATCACCTCTGAGCAAAAGCTTCAATCTGGAATCAATAATTAATGAGGAATGATATCGGCGTCTGTCTGCACCACGTGCACATAATAATTCTCCGCGCTACCAGCCTGTTTAAGTGCTTGTGGGTTGATGATTCCCACCTCTCCTTTAGCCTGATTGAGCAGGTTTGTTGTGAAACACTGAATTCTTTGCCAAACGATCACTTTGGAGATCAGAGTCTCAGAATTAGGGATATTTCACTTTTTGTTCTGCACACTGTGTGGCCTTTGGTGAGAGGTTTAAAGTCCAACTATGTTGAAAAAAAAACAACACACGACACGCATTTGAAGTCTTTGGTCTTATAATTATAAATTGACTTAAGACCTTTTGGCTGACCAGAGACTAAGTTTTCTGCAAGCTTTTCTTTGTTTCATATTTCGCTGCTATATGAAGGAGATTTCTCTTTTAAGAGACCAAGGCTAGGATTAATTTTAGACATTCCAGTTAATCTTTAATGGCAGAACGAATCTAAAATCTCCACTTAGTACAGCCTGGTACCCAGAGCATGCGGTAACCTGTGAGAAGACCTTGGACCTGATAAGTAATTAATGCTGAATTGAACAAAGAACAGATACTGCAGAGCTATTCTAAAAAAAAATACACCTACACTCCTCTACTTTATACCTTTCCTCGGCTGCGCACATCATTCATGGCCTCTTAGATCACTGTCACTCAGGAGACAATGACTATAGGTGGATGAAGGGGTGGCTATAAGCATTCCCAGACCCAACCTCAGCCAAGGAATACGTGTTTATGAGGTGTTTTGGAAATGTGATGATGTCACACACCGGCTGTGAAAACACGCTTGGTGGCTGTTCTATTGGCCCAAATGAGAATACTAGAAATGAACGAGGAACAGTGAGGAAATGTGCTGAAGGAACGGGGAGTGTGAGTGTGTGGCCTGTTATCACTCCCACAGATGTCGTAGCAGAGCCGGGTGGTACCAGACGCTTTACGAGCCACTTCAAGACCAACTGTCAAGACTCAACAATCTGCCGATAGATAAAACCAACCTGTAATCAAAATATCACCTTAAAGAAGATACGCCACTTTGTTTTTGTGCAAAGCTTATTTACGCTGATCATAACTCAGATATGGGCGGAAAGCACTATTTAATGTCGATTTGATGTCAGGTTTGTAAAAAAAAATAAAAAAATACAATACAATAAATTTTCTATCTTTATTATCGTTATTAGATATTTTAAAAAATTGATGTTTAAACAGCAACTGACCCTGAGTCAGCCTTGAAAGGTGGCTTCAGCGCGCAGCATAGAGAATAAGTAACATCTCATAAACAGTGCAGTATAATCTACGTTGGATACATCAGACACACATAGGTAGGTACATTCAACGGTCTTGTAAATCAGGCAGCCTCCGGAGGATTATATCAGTATTCACAGATGTTGTGGATACAGCAGGTCCTGTAGATGGAGTTTACATTTAACGGCAATATTTAGATTCACTCTATTTAGAATTCAGTGAGCAAAGCGCATTAGCTGTGGCAATTATTTATCTTCCTGTGACTTTGACATATCAGTGACAAGGAAACGTTTCATATCCCTTTTGATCTTTTGAAGTCTTAAGCCCTTTTCAGAGGTGCTTATTTTCACAAAGGAAAGCAGGAGGATAACATAATCATTACAGAATATGTCCACGTGACTCAATCCTGTCCAAATCTTGAAAAAAAAGTTACTTCTGTATGACTCCAGTAAAAAAAAAGATATTGTGTTGCCTTTGTTATTTTACCTACTTTACAACCCCAGATCTAAAAGCCACGCTCATTAATGTAGATGTAGGTGTATCTCTTCTGTTTATTATCTTTTTATGCCACATTCAAACAAATATTAAATAACTAATACTTTAAAGATGAGAAGACTTTAAATTGATCAAAAGAAAGCAGCAAAAGCTTTTCATCATTTTTTTTTTTTTTAATATGTAACTTCCTAGCTTTGCTGAGTCATCCTTAAGGAAGTGGAGTTGGCTCTGTACTGTATGTGTATGTTTATCACACTGGAGGGTGAAAAGCCTATCCCAGGTTTACATATGAAACATATGAGGGAGACCTAAAAACACAGCATCTGCAAACTATTGTTGTCTTCCAAATGTTTTCAGCTGATTAAAACCTTTTCACCGAGCCACAGAGTCACACCTGGGTCTGAGGCGTTTTCAAAGCAAACACCTCTGGATCAATGTGTCTCTGTGCTACATGCTAGGGAGCTAATGACAGCCATACAGGTTGGGACAGCAGCAGAACGTGTCAAGTAAATATAACTGTGAACTATGAAGCTGCAATCCCTAAAGATTCTGGACCCATTTGTTTCTAATCTGAAATGATGAATGATTTTTTTCTCTAGGTGACATTTTTATGATGTACATTTTAAACAGTACATCCCTGCTGGGCTGTACACGATCGTTCCACTCCAAGTGTGGGGAGAGGTAAAAAATGACCCCCAGGGGAATAAAAGCTTCTCATTACTCCCATCTTGATCGTGTTGGACACAGAATGTAGGGTTCCTGTTCTGAAAACTTGTTTTCCACCTTTGTGTGAGAACAACATCTACAGAGTATGGTTTGAGTCACTGTCTGGTCTCACAGAAACCAATGAGCTCCTCGTAGCCGTTTAGCTTATATCAAAAGAGCACCACCGCATATTTTACCCGTGAAATCATAAACCAAAATCTGTAACTAAAACATACCTCAGAAGTATCAGACACACACATAATTAGAGGATAGTTTGCCAATTAGTATTCCAACATTTTCACAACATATTAAGGTTTATGCAAATCATGAATAAAGACTGTTGTGCTCTTGTGAGTTTGTTATAAACCTACTCGGGGGGGGGGATTAGGACCTTTATCACACAAGTCTACTGGATGGAGACCAAAGGAGAAAGTTCCCCACCGACGTAATGACAGTGGAAATTAAAGACTATTCTTGATTTTATGCTGCCTTATTTTCAAGTCAAGATACAGAGGATGAAACAATGGAAACAAGATGTTGACTCTCCCTCATACCGTTAGAATTTTCACTCTCACTGTATGCATTTTTTTTTTTTTTTTAAGGAAAAAAAGTTACTCTTTGTTCGGCAGCACTGCATACATGCTCAGCTGAATGCCTCAAATTTCAGATCCTCCACATACAGTCCACACACAAACTCTTGCACTCAGAGAACTAGAAACTCACTCGTGTGGGCAAGCTGCCCAGGAACCTTGGTCTTAGCACTATGAGGCGAGTAGAGAATTTGTCTTTGAGCTGTTATTCTCCTCCCTAAAGAAAGATCCAACTAAGTAGCCTGGGCCTCAACACCACTCCAAAGTGAAGAATGTGAAAAGTGCACAAAATGAATGGAGATCTAATTCATTTATTACTTGTCCCCTTGGCATTGTTTATATTATATAGCTCAGCTCACTGACTGAGAAGCAGCAAAAGGCTGTTTTTTTTTCCCTCTATCCCTCGCTGTTCCTTTATTTCCTACTTAAAGAACAAATAATGAAATGAAACATTCAATTTTGTGATCATGAAAACGGAAATCAAGCTGTGACATCACGTCCACAGCACTGGCCGTGCTAAAATCTTTATCTTGGAGCATGTAAAGTTAGCGTTCCAGATGCAGTTAAAGCCTCAGATATTTCCAGGTCTTTGTGAGCCAAGGAGAAATTCGAAACCATGAATGCTTGTAGGGGGAAGAACAATAACAAAAGGCCATGGTGGAAACGCTTTGAGAAGAGAGGGGCAGTTTTCATGCTTTACCAAATTTCAGGAGAGATTAAAAACATCAAAGTGGAACATAAAACATCTGCATACATATTAAGAGGTCCATTTTCTTTAGTGTCACTTATTCCAAGCTTCACATTTATGGACTAAGAGTGTTTAGTTTCTGCTCTTTGCTCATTATTTTTGTAAGTTTTGTCTAAAAAAGTCAATCATGTGAGTATAGTACTGTATATAATGTGGTAATTTCAAACTTCATCAGTTTAGTTATCGCAAAAACCAACAGCACAGATCAAATTATTTTTATTTTTCATTTTTATTCAGTTTGCTGAAATTTCAGCTTCCTACCAGTGTTTATTTAATAAGCTGTATGGATCTGTGACAATAACTACTTTTGTAGGTTAGGACATTGTCCCAGAAATACTTCCAATGAACAACGTTATTGGAATTTTAACATTATTGTGTTGATGAAATTCTAATTTAATAGTATAATAATGCAAGTGCAACCTCTCAAAGAACAATAAAACTTTAATTGTTAAGAATATTTCAGCATATAATTGGAATATGAAAAAGACATTAACATATCCATTAAGGCTATGATTTTGATGAGCTTTTAGTTTAGTTGTTTTGTATTTTCATGCTATTATTTTTAAACAAAGTCAACATGATGAACGCTCCTCTCTCATTCAGCTTAAAGGTTTCGACACAGGAGTTGTGGAATGCGGCTCTGAAGTTCATCATTTCAAACAAACTTGATAAATTAAATAACAATTCATACATGTCGTTTAAAAGCATTCCTTCATATAAAGAACTTTGAAAATGTTTAATGCAAATAGTCACGTAGACATAAGTGAGTTGAATAAATCGCCCCCAAGATCAAGATATTTAAGCAAGTATCAGATCACAGACTGGAGTTCTCCTGATATTACTCTATACTCAGATTCCAAACCAGCAGAGCCCAAAGACTTGAGCGCTTCTCTATATAGTAGTTGTCCTGTTAGGCCATCTATATGTGGTGAACAAAAGTCACTCTGTCTTCTCCAGACTGCAGACACAAAACATACAACTGTGACACATCTTCATTGATGAGCTGGTGAACCTTTGGGAATATTTAGCCACTGTCAGGAGGTGTTAGCAGTGATTGAAACATGAGGCTGCAGAGGAAGACTGACAGCTGTGGCTCTTAGCAGTCTGCATGTGTGTGGTTTTGTTGAAAAAGCTATCTTGGTGAGAGCAGCCTATTTGAAAGACACGAGGAAGCTATGAAAGACTGTTTTAGAGGTTTCTTCAGCTTATAAAGGCACAGAGGCAAATACCACAAATACATAGCTTTGACCACATTAATCCATTCTAACTTGAATATTTTGTGTTTCCAAAAAATTCTCCATTTATTGCTGTAGTTGTTAAAGCTTTCACAATTGTGGCTGACTAATGCAACAAAAATACATTTGGTTGTCACGAGAACAGGTATGCAGTGTTGTTATTTTAACATCTTAGTTGTCCCAGAGTCTGCTTTCTCTGATCTGCAGAGATAATAATAAGTCTTTGATTTGTGGTAATTCCAGGTAATAGTTTCCAGAGAGCCATTCAACACTGAGGAATGCAAACTAATCTGGTCTCATTGGTTCTATACAGAACCTCTCAGAAGACCCTGCAGGGTTGTTACCCTCATAATACCAGGCCACATTTAGATCCCTCTTCAATAGAAGGTGAAGGAGGGGGAATTAAAGAAGGCGAGAAAGAGGGAGGGGCTCACACATCATCAAGTGAGCCATGGCTACTCTTCCTATGTGCAATAAATGCACTGAAGTGTGCCATAATCTACAGGTGTGAGCTGCTAACTAGAGTCAAAAGATGTGCAGAAGACAAGTGAAAAGGCTCTGCTGCCTCTTGGCTGAGTCAAAACTTGCTACTTTTACAAAAAAAATTTTTTTTTTAAAAAAGCCTTTTGAATGTTTTGTGAAATGCACCACCGCAAAGTGAAGGGTAAACAACACCTGAGCTGCAACTCTGTAGTGGTCTAAGCCAACAACTTAAGAACGCCTGGCCTACTTTGTGAAATCCTGTTAAGGATATTGTTGACAGGCAGCCACTTTGTCTCTATGCTGACAATGGCGTCACTCTGTGCTCGCGGGTCATTTTCCTTATTTAAGCAACGTGGCGCTCAAAGCTAATCCAATCACACAGCAGTCTTTTCTCACAATTCTAGGCCTGGCTTCTGGATGACATCCGTGGGCCTGCTGCTTGACACCGCAAGCGACACAACAATGTGCACTGCCAAACAAGAGCCAGGCTAGAGGATGGGGAACTGGAAAGTGAGGGAGGCAACGGAAATAACAAACCGCCCATACATAAACCAACAAAGCCAAGACTGGCACTGATTTTGTGTGAAGGATGAAAGAACAAATACCTCCTTTCATGTATTCCTGTTTTCTCTGATTCGTTGCATGCTGATAGCAGGTGTTAAGAGTCACTGGATTCACAGATACCCTGAAAAGTCTTTCAATCTTTCAAAGGTAAAAATCTGTTTTATTGTAGCATCTTGACCTCTCTCTGTCCCTCCGTTTCTGGTAGAGTCATTTGGAGGTCCAGGCATCCCTTTGGGTCAGCCAATTTGTTTGCCATCTTCTCTTTCAGCACAGTGACTTCCTGTGCACAGAACAAATGCTCTGTGTATGGCCTCCCTCAAAGCCACCGTGATCTATTAAAGGGTCCCAAAATGGACCCACAAATCACAACTCACTACTTATTTCAAGACATATTATTATAGTTTATCGTTTTTGTTTTTTTCTGTATTCAAGCACAAAGTTGTGTGGTCACTGGTTACTGAGATATAAGAAGAAAAGCTGGTCAGAGCTGATTTAAAGCCCTGGGAAATTCAGTTTGATCCTTGTTCTTTATTTTCTCTTCAGCTGTTCAGATCTAAATATAAATGCTTCAGTATCTCTCTCATTATTTTCTCTAAACACACATAAATAAAAAGAGTTTGGATCAGCATTGATCTGAAAATGACAAATTAATCTCTTTTGTCAGCATGTTTGAATGCCACAGCTGAGACAAATCGTCTCCATGGTTATTGGGTTATTGACTCCATTCTGTTTGTCTGCCAGCCTTTTCTCTTTTGATGCCCATGCTTCAATTCCCTGTTTGATGCAATGTGCCAATAGAGCATACACTGCTAACAGTTTGATATATCCCTTCAGACTGAGCCACAGACCTCCTCGAACTGATGGATATAACAGATCACACCAGAACCAGACAAAAAGACAAAGGTTGCATTGGAGAAAGCTGCAGAGTGGGGAGGTGTGGGGAGAAACCCTCTCAGTGTTGGATTTCTTCTTGTTCCCATTTTGAGAAAACTTGATTGAGAATCTTGGAGCGCAGCTTTGAGATGTGATTATGTCTTTTATTACTGTTTCAGTCCATGCAGAGTTGCTAAGCCTATACTGTTGACTCTCCTCAGACCAATGGACCTTGGCCTTACATACCCTGATGATCTGTTGTAAGAACAGAATGTATCAGATTTATATTAGAATTTCTTGATCTATTGCTATGACTCAAAAGACTATTTAATGCTTTAGATTTTTAACTTATGCCTAAATATGCATTTTACCTATGCCTGTAGTATTTTTTCCTATTATAGTGGGGGTTTTTTTTTTATTAATATCATTGAAATCGTTGGCAGCAGGTGTTTTAAAAGATAAATTAGAAACAGTTGTCAGTAACATGTTGTATGACTTTAATTCATACCAGAGTGTTATCTTTACATCACCAAGAGACAAAGAGACAATGTTCAATAGTCGCCAATCAGTTTTAGATTTGTTAAACTGGTGTCTTGGCTATCATCAGTAATAAGGAATTTAGGCTTCAATGACAGCAGTAATGAAGGATGCATTTGTCCTCAATCAGGGGAACAACTGCAGGATTAAGCCAGGGGACTCCCATAGACTGACTCATTGAAGGGAGATCTACCATCTATGGACCATATTTTTACAACTGTCGGCTTAATGCAGCTGACAGACGACATGTGTGTGATGGAATTAGTGCTATGGTTGTAAACCCAAGTGTGCCGTTCTCGCCTTGTCCTGATACTCCGACCTGGCCATTGTGCAATCACGGCCTGAGACAGCTGCCCAGAGAAAGCGCAAGTCAAACCAAATCATTCACCCTTTGGAGGTGTGCACGACTGTCCGTAAGTTTATGCTTAAAGCTTAAAATAAGAGAGAAAGATCAACCATGGATTGGATTGGTTAGCATAGCATTGACAGTGTAGGATTGGGCGGGCCTTCTCCTCAGAACCAAACAAGCCATCTTTCAGGCCAGCGACTTAAATCATATTCTTTAGAGTTGCATGCTTTAGATTGAATGGCTTGGCAAGGAATATGGAACATCCCTAATCTTATGTTGAGAACAAATTGGGCAGTCTAAATTTCCTCTCATGAAGCACTAAATCAAGTCTTGTCCAAGAAAATGTTTATTTTATTGTTATAAATGGATTCTTGATTTTTTCCAGAAATGAAAATCTGGTTCTATATCTGATGAGCTCTAACAAGCCTGAAAGGTAATTGAGCTTCTGGACAGGGAGGGAAAATTCAGTGGGGTGTAACATTAGAAACTGTCCAAAGCACAACTGATGTCAATTACAAATGATACCATAGACATTACGTGCTGGACATATGTAATGCGGTGCCCACAGTAAATTCACCACCCGTAAAGTCAGACTGTATTCCTGCAGTCTGCCTGGTGCAACCTGCAGATTAGGATAAAAGTATGCAAACCTCACTGCAGCTCACTGTGTTGAAGGGGTAAAGTGATGCTGACACAAACAATGTGTAATTATTTAGCAGAAAAAAAGCGTAATTTAACCTGTTGGAAGACTGCAGAATAAAGATGGAGGATGGCTAATGCAGACCCTGAGTTGTGATTTTTTATGTGCTGTTCTCCCTCCTTACCTGGTGGAGATGCCGCCACCCTGTTCTGTGTTCTTGTCTGAGTTACAGGTGGAGGTTGTTGATTGGATGGGAGACTGATGGTGCCGCCTTTATAATGACTCTGCCTTCATGTGCTTCGCATCTTTGTGCCTATTACTGATTAGATTAGTTGATTGTCGTAGCAAAGTTTGTCTACATCTGTATATATTGTAAAAAAGTTCATGAGAAGTGACCATCATAGTAACTTCTGATTACTTTAGCATGTATTGTAAATAGTTTTCGAAACCAGTAGTTTAGATAACTGTAGGGATGAGAAGCCCTTTTTTTTTGTTTGCTGCTCTTTTTTCTCCTGTTTTTGTCTGAGGGAGTTGTGTAAGTTTCATGTACTTCCTCTTCTTTTTTGGGGGGTAAACTACGTAAATTAGTTTGTGATTTTGAGGCTTGTTTTGTTTGTTGTTTTGGGCTGTATCCATCCCAACATAAATTATCTCTGTTTGGACTGACAATTACTGTGTCACTGTTCATCTTTGGGAGTTGGGAAAGAGGGGAGTCACACTCTTTATGCAATGCTCAGGTTTCCTCTGGACCGGGCATAAAACAGAGCAACAAGAAGAACCTGCAGAAGTTTAGACAGCAGCATCCCTTCGTTTTGGTCGCTGGCACCCCAGGGCAATCTTGTAAAAATATTGTTCTCCGGTCTAGCCAGGATTCAGCAGACTGCTGGACTAACTCAATGTGACATTGATTTCTAATGCAAAAAAACAAAAATGCCCACCCTCCACACACAAACGTAAAGACCTCTCTCTTTCTCTGACGAACATACACACAAAAAGTCTTATGACCAGGAGCGCAAGCCCAGTGTTAGGTGAGCCACTGGGGACTCCGCAGGAACACAGAGGTGAGGGCGTGCAGACCTTCCCTTCTCTGTTACATCCCAGAGGAGTCAGGCGCTACTTCCATTTCACAAACAACCTAAGGACTGTCGTGCCTGATGCGGGAAGTAGAGGAGCCGTGGAGAGGGCTAGTTTCCAAAACAGAGCACAGATATAATCCTGAGTCTGGCAGGAGATCAGGTTTATATCTAAGCAAGTGACCCCTGACAAGAGGAAAAGGGAAGAAAAGATCTCAAGATGGGTTCACTGAAAACGGAGATGTGATGGTGAATGGTGGCTGTCCAATAATGGTGAACTTACACACAAATGTCTGCTTCCTTTGGGCTTTGATAGAACTTGTGAATTAAAAATCTAATTTTATGAAACAGCGTTTCTGATGAGCAATATTGGGAAAACGTACTTGTCCAGTACAATTTTATGGCATTATTATTATTCCAAAACACAACAGTCAAATTGAACAAATACAGTAGTTATGGCCACTTGTAGATGGAAAACACACACATTTTTCTCTATTCTTTGCAGTCATGCAGTGTTTAGTCTAAAAAACAGAATAATAAATGACACAAACAGATATGAATTTAAAATGTGTTCTGCCATGAGCAATTCTTTTAACTGCGGGGACCTCTGTGGCGCAATAATAAAAGAACTAGTGCCTACAGACCAGTCTCAAAGGGTTAGGGAGATACAAGGGGGTTACGTGATACCCAATCAGAATGGAGCCATAACATACATGCTTGTAGAGAAAGATGAGAAGCAGCTGCTTACTGCTGGCTACTTACTGGGCCTCAATCCACCCTGGTACAACCACTCACAGTTATGTAAATGAGAAAACAAAGATGAAAAAGTCAATTTCATCAAAAAAAAAAGTGCGAACATAGCCATTTTTGGTAAAACATTTGCAGGAAACAAAAACAATTCCCTAAAAGCCAAAATGATACATACCTCCTTTAGGACCTATAAGTTAAGTGTTCACCTTCAACCCCCAGAGACATAGCTGTGTGACTGTAAAACACCATAAAGCAGTTCATTTACTGTCAGTGAATTCATCTGTAAAAGCCTGGGTGAAAATAATAAATCAGCATACAGTAACTCTAGAGTTAGTCTATTTTGTTTCGGCGTGATCCAACATGACGATCATGTCTCTAACATACAGGGACACTTTAAGCCTGCAGGCCTCATTCCTCTGCAGAGGAGATTCGTTGTTTAAAAAATTGTGAGTTGGCTTGTGTTTCTAACAGAGATCATTTGAAGATTATCCCGTTCTCTTGCTTTTGCCTTTCGCGTTTGTTGTCTTTCCCTCCCCCCCTCTCTCTGTACACAGCCCTTTTCAGTTTATAACTTCATCTCATGTCAAGCCACATGTGAATGAAGCAAGAGACTTGTTCATTTTGCTTCTGACTCATTTTAAATGGCTTTATTGAGACACCTCTCATTTCCTTTTCTTGGTTTAGTTGGGGCAGACATTCTGCATCCCATAATCCCATGATGCAGGCCTCCATTGACCTTTGTGAGGAGACTCTGCAGCATTAACTGAGCTCCCGATGCTCAGTGCAGGAGTGAGGAGGCTGCATGCCCTTAGAATGCCTTTCATCTGTTTAGACAGACAGTTAATATTACCTTTTATCCCAGGTCTTACTCCTTAAAGTTGAGCGGATATGATTTGTTTTATGTGGGAGATAGTTGAAGGCTGTCCTGTCCTTCTTTGACCTGCTCTGCTGCTATAATCTGTCAACAAGCTCAAGGCAATTTGCACTGAAAGGAATGGAACCAGTTATCTGGTGCAGGTAAATATGGTCACATTAAGTGATAACTCGGGAGGAATTCATAAAAAGGAAATACGGTCTACTTTCTTGAAGGAACTCATATGGTGCATATAATCTGGCAACAATCACTTACAATGCATGCGCCCAGTACTCATTTTTCCTGTTTGCACAGGAATTTACGCAATCTGTCGCTCATTTTCTGCATCGAACCAAAACGTGACAGTCTCGTAAAACTTGAAAGAGGAACCAATTAAAACCGGTCTGTTGTGTATGAATGAAATCAACACATTTAACTATAATCCGCACTGTTATTTTACAAGTTACGAGCAAGCAAGAGGCTCAAAGTTAGAAAACATGGTTCTTTCAATGTTCCGTGTTCATCTTGAACTAAAGAAGTGGAATTTGGAATTAATTTCCTCATCCTGCTCTTCCAAAAAGCTATGACACACAGGTTTAAACTGGTATTTTCCATTTTAACAGCACATTATGCCTCTCTGCATTTACGCTCCCTTTCACATTTCAGTGGCAGCACATGACAGTGGCTGATGGATTGGGCTTTTGGTGGCTGAAACTGCTCATGTGGAGATTGCTACCAGATGAAAAGGTCTTAGAGTGCAAACTTGGTGGTTTTGAATGAAGTTAGGACTCTCTGAGTGTTATCTTGGACCACAATAAATAAAGAATACCACTCTGACATGGACAGAAATGAAATTCCTCTAAATGGGCCAATGATGACAATTTTGAATTTAAAAAAAAATGCTGAATATTGGAAAAAAAAGTCTACTCCCTGTTTGCCAAAAGCAATATATTTTGAGGTATTAAAGGTTTTCTGAGGTTAACCGTTTTCAAATACAATTGAAAAATGAACTCTTTCTGCTTTACAAAAATGGTTTTCGGCACTGTCTTGTGGCTTTCATTTGGTCTTGCTTGTTGGGTGACTGTGTCTGAGAGGAAATGAAAAATACACAAGTTTGTAACTGGCCGACAAAGCGTTTCAATTAGAGAAATTCTCTTTGTGGTTTTTTTACTCCCACTATGATCACCTGTGGTATAAACCTATTCACGTAAGGTATATCGGATTTTTAAAAAAAACATTCACCACATTGCAAAGATCTTTTGTCTTGGCAAAAAGACAGATATAGTGTTGGAGGAGTGAGAGTGATACAAGAATCTTTGCAATCCCTTAGATGCAGCCTGCTGGTCGAAAAAATGTGGTTATATATCATTTTCATGGTTTGCTGAACGTTTTCACTTATATAACCCCTCAGCAAACAAATAGGCATATTTATTTATTCCTGTACAACAGCAGTGCTTCTGTATAAACTATGGTCATTTTGCAGCAGTTGGACATCTGATGCTCCATTGCAGACATTATAATGTATGACTGTGAAGAGTTACAGGAGGCCATCTGTAGGAACTTTAAACACAGCACCTCCAAAAACAGAATAATATGCATTCGACTTCAACAATTAATCTAAAGGTAAATGATTCATATAGATCCATTTTCAGTGAATTCAGTATGCAGTTCTTTGGTAACAAAAGGAAGACTCAACTTAGAGGATTCCTGATTTAGAATAACTGAGTAATGTAGCCATTCAGCAAATTTAAAACCTCTGTGGCTTTGAAAAATATAGGCTTCAAATGTTGACCACCTAATTATACTGTATCTACTTGCAAAATGAAGGCAAGATGCCAAAAAGAAAAGAAAAAAAAAACAATAAAATGCCCTGTCTATTCCATTTGTTCATGTTTTATGGACAGTTCTTTTGTGAAAAGACAAATCGAACGTAGCACAATATCTTTATAAGGCACAACTAATGCAAGCCAGATGTTCTTTTTTTTTCAATAGAGGAAAAATGTGTGAGTGTAGTCCTCTTAATCCACTTAATATGTACAATTTCAAACAGTTATGAAAATATTTTTTCTCGGAATATCCTCCAGATGAGCAAGCATATTGACCTGTCTAGTTCTCTTCCCTCTTTTGTCTGTCAATATTTCCTAGGCGACAGTGTAGACTTAAATAGATCAGTCTCAGAACTAAGGCGATTGTAGTTACAATGACTCTCTGGACCATAAACATGGTTTAAAAATGGGTCATCCCTTGCCTCCTCAGACATCTAGTAACCTGTACAAAGATGGCGTTGACAGCAGATCAGAAGTCTGGATGATGATTTGATGATCTGATCTTTTTAATTGCTGAGTTGCATAACCTATATTTTTTATTTGATTTGAACCGGATGACAGGAAGTGATGGCAAACCTGTGAAATTTCCCTCCCAGGTTGTTGACCTCCTGCTAGGTTCATGTCTGCTCCATCCGTCCCCAACTTGCTGTGATTGATGTGACCTACACAACAGCATGCAGGCATACTGTCTGGGCAGTTCAAATGTCAGGCTTCTGACTCAGTAGCAACCAGCTCCCACACTGAGTGAGTAACTTTACTAAACCAACAGAATCATCTCAGCAGTCACACACATATAAAAAAAACTGCAGATCTGATGAGACACTTAGCTGCACCGCAAATTGTTCTGTACTTGGCAAGATTTAAAATCTTAGCTCTGGAAACTTATTTTAAGAATTCTTAAGAAATAAAATTATCTTGCTGCATGGACAGATATTTTCACTAGTATTAAGCCATTTCATCCAAATTCAGTGTTTATGTCTTGTATTTTAGCTACTCTTTTTGCAGTGCAGGAGCTTGTCGCTGCTCCTTCTGCCCTGTCATTCAGAGAAGGGAGCTGTGCTTTACTGCCTTGGTATTAATTCCTTTTTAGATAGAGATTGTGTAATAGCACCCCAATGAAGATTGTTCTCAAAGCTGCCTTTGTTAATTCACATTGAACAAACCAACAGCAACGAAACGTCACTCCAAGTGTGGGAAATTTAGATAGCATGCCGGCGCTCTGCAAGCAAAAGACGTGTGACGTATGACGGAGCAGCGTTGGCGTTTAGTGCGAGGGTTTACATATGCATCGAGCAGCGCTTTGTAAACAACAACATAACATTAAGAAAACAATCATTTACCTCCTTGTTTCATGGCGCTGATCTCGTCCTACGAGCGTGAGAAGATCCGGGACCTTGCACTGTCTCAATTTTAAGACATTTTCATCTTCTTTGAGTTACATTGTAGTTGCTAACTGCTATAAGCTGCTTTTTATATGTCCTGGTTGTGGGTCACACACATAACACGTCATCAAAACATCCTGGATATGATTCAATGCTGTTATGACCTCTGCCACTGGCTGAGAGATGGAACAACAACGACTCCCTATTATACCTTTGTAACATTTATATAATACAGTGATGCACAATAAAGACGCAACAGGGCCGCCTTGAACAGGCTGTGTAAAAGGGCTTTAGATGCCTGACCTCTAAAGTTTGTAAGTCTGTACTACAGAGTACCAATTCATGTTGAATCAATTTATGCCAAATTTCAATATTTGATAGCACATCTGGGTGGGAGAATAACTTATAGGGAGAAGGTGAGAGCTAAAGAGAGCGACATTACTCCTACAAGAGCAAATCTTCATACAGACATCACTATCTGCAAAGTCTAATGTGAAATGCAAAGCTGGTCAGGCCAACACTAGTCCGGAAACCAGGTTGAGTACAGTGTGCAGAGTAAAAAGAGCTTCTCCAGCTGCAGGTCTTTGAACAACTTTCTCCTTTGAATCAATGCTGTTATACCATATTTGGTGTCTTATTTTTTACAACTGAAATGACACATTTATCATTTTAGAGAGAGTAAAGTTCTGGACAAAGGTACAGTCGGGTCCTGGTATAAAATTCCAGGTACCGGTACCAGCATTGGTTCAAATGTGAATGGTACCCAACCCTACTGGCCCCTGCACAACCAGACAGATAGAGAGGGAGAGAGAGAGACGGCCTGGCGCTAGAACCTTGGCAGTCAGAAAGATCTGTGGTGCGGCCCCTCCTTTTCACTGGGCTGGGATAAGCTAGGGAGTGTGGCGCCTCTGAGGTTAGTGGGCTGCCTCATCGAGACACCAGCTCCATCATGAGCCTATTTTTATTCCATTTTCTCGCTTTCTTTTTTTCTTCTCCTCTACTCGGAGCTCTTTCTTTTTTTCAAACCTCCAATTTTGCCTTCTCTGTCTTTCTCCTCACTGCTGTCCTCTTTGTCTACGTTGTGAGATGTGTTCCAGTCCGTACGCATGACATTAAAAAAAAAAAGGGAGAAGAAAAAAAACCTGCATGGTTTGATTTCTGATCTGGATCCAAATATTACCTTGTTTTTTTTTCCACTTTCTGTCTTGCTGTATTTATTTTGTGCAGACCCTTGCCAAGATGACAAGAGCTCCTTGTCACTGGTTTGGCAGTATCCATGCAGGGAATACATTTGAAGTGCTTTAAACTGCATTTATCTGTATCAACAACAGAGGCATTATACAACAACAAAAAAGTCTGGTTCCTCGCCATCAAACTTTGATTTGACCTCGACATGTAACCTCTCCCATGGCGCTGCACCGAGAAGCATAATTAACATGCAGGTTGCTATCTTCCTTTCACTGGGCCAAGATTAAAAATGAAAAGAAAGCCCTGAGAAAGATTGAAGAGTCTTTGTTGGTATTCTAATGCCCTAAATGTCAGGTTTGTAGTTTTGAGGGAAAGGATCACTGTATTTAACCAGCTAATCCAACATGTTGAGTCCATTCACGTACAATGTGGTTATGCTGGCGAGGTAGCAGGGGGTCCTCAGCTTTCAGGAAGGGAGTTTACCATCATAAAGCAGCTGCCCCACATCAATAGTCCCTACAGACACAGACAGTGCCCTGTTTGTGCCATAAGCCATTCTATACAAGAACATTGTGGCAACTCCTTCGACATTTTAAACAGCCTGGCAACAGTGAGCTCGCAGAGTGAAAAGGGTCTAGACTGGTCCTTTAGAGAGCTTCACATCGGCACTCTGGGTTCAAAGAATCATTACAACAAGGATGATGTACTTGTAAATAAAACCTTAATTAGGACAGGTTACTAGAACTCTAGACTGGAACAAACAGAACACTCTGGTTTTCTTAAGGTGAAAATTGGAGTCATGATCAAACACTTCTAAATGTGTAGAAGTAGTTTTATTCATGCAGCACTTGAGGCAAAGTTGTTTTTTTTTAAATAAAACATTAACTCGGAGTCTTGGCAATAGGAAAAGGAATTATTAGACTTATCTAGAGCCAATCTGCTCTCCTTTTAGCATCACCCATCACTCTGCTAACAACCATAGCTAAATGAGCTCAGTGTCTCCAAAAAGGAACGTCACACAAAGTGTTCTATAAGCTGTTCTGGCTGCTTTGAATTCATTTGAATAATTTACTTTGTAGAATAGCATGAATATGGAGAAATGGTTGATCCATCAATCTACTCTGACACTCTGCCTTAGAAAAACAGTTTTCCCTCTGTTCTTTGTTTTTGTATACATAATGAGCTAAGAAATAGAAAACAAAAGTAGTGAGTTATATAATACAGTCTCCTTTGGTGAGCCTGGAAAAGATTTGAAAACCTTGAAAGACTTTGCTTCTCTATGAGCAAGCAATTTCCTCTGGCTCATCCACAGAGCACACCACTGCCACGGTGTTCATTTCCACTGGCTTCCTTCACGGTGCCCACATCTGAAGATTTCCAAGCTTAAGCAGGGATTGGAAACTAACCTACTGTCCAGCGTGAACACAGCCATGTGAGCATATCATGCCACACTCCAGTCAGAGAAATCTGACATCACATCGTGAGTCCTTACCACCCAAGCCTCGGGGGAGACCGTGCCAAATCCAGAACTCACCTCTTGGAGCAGGAGAGCGAGAACCACTGGGATTAAAATAATTAGGCTTATTATGTTCAGCAAACCTGTAAAGAACTTTACAGATGGCACTAAGAGATGCACCAGTGAGGGAGAGGCTGTATCAAAACTCTCCTTCTACAAAATCACTTAAGGTTGTGAGTCATAACCATCGAATCTCCAGGAGACAAAAGACAAGTGGACTTGAAAAAAAATGAAGCCTTAATCTGGTGATCCCTTTGGAAATTGAGAGGATTTATATGTTTCATCCCGTTTACTGAGTCGCAGGTACTTCACGCCACAGCCCACGCTTCTGTAAACTTTAAGTTTTAATGTATTTTCCTTTTTCTCATGTTACTGGCCTCCATTGTTTTCTATTCATTTCTGTATAGAACCAAAATAAATTGGCAGACTCTAGAGGCTTGCTTGAACAGTGTAATCCATTAAGACATGCATTCTTGGTCATAATTCTGTAATACAGTGCTTTGTAGGTTTCAAATCCATCTGCATTACTACGGATTGCTGGTGTGACATTATGGAAGAATTATGCAGACTTGATTCAAATATAATGAATTGCATTACTTAAAAGTTTTGAGAGTCTGCCGATTTATTTTCATACTGAAATGAATGGAAACTGGCTGCCTGTAATGATTGGAAAAATACATCCAAGAATGTGAAACAGTGTGCATTAGAAAATGGCCTGTAGTTAAGAATCTAAAACCTGAAAAAATATTGGTAAGGTCATTTAAATAACCCATTTAACATTGCGATAATAACTCACTCGCTTTAAGGAAAAGACTGAACCACTTCATTATGGTTTATAATAAATCAGCTGGGTATTTATAAAATGCCGTCATTTCAACAAGTCCAAGACTAGTGCCTCTATAGATGACAAGAGGCTCTCTTGAAAATAACAGATGACCTAAGTGGTTAAAAACGGTTTACAAAGGCCTGGAAGCTGCATCGCCAACTCTTACCACAGCTACACAAAATATCCATGGGGACAGATTTTCTAACATACATTTTCCCTCATATACTTATTCCCATAATCATGGCCTGTGACCTAAAGGGCATCGTTCCTCTCTTCCCTTCAGACGGAGCCCAAAGCAAGTCAGGATGCGAACAAAATCCTTCATGTGTCCTCTCATTGGCCCAAGTCTCCCAGAATTTGAACAACAGCTGCTAGAAGAAACTGAGTTCACTCGCACTAGAGTTAGACTATCTGCCCCTACTGGCCACTAGCAGACACAAAAACATCTACAGACATCACACTGAATTTGGACTGATTCTATCTACAATATTGTTAAGGGTGCCTTTACCCAATTCCCATCAGTTAGTTCCCATCTTTAAGTACTTTATCTGTCATATATGTCCATTAGCAGGGCAATTTTATGAGTTAAGCCTAATCATGAACACACACACAGAAGAATTAGGTCATTTCTAACATGGATTGCTTTCAGATCTCACTGTTCACCGAGTAGGAATCATCTGAAGCATTGTCTCTTGAATGGCCAGGCCAAAAACCTTTTCAGTTTGTGTGCTTTGGCCTCATCTTGCTGTGCTCCTCTCCTGCTGCACAAACACTGGCCAAATCCTGCAGCTCTGTCCCACCTTCCCTGACTGGGAAAAGATCAGTTGCACGCAAACTGTTGCACAACACATATCACTCATCCCCTCAGTAAACTTCTTCTTCATAAATATTTATAACTTTATTTATATCATTTATTCATATCTTCATTTTTGAATACATCTCACAGATATTTACAGTCATTGCTTTTATAAACTTAATACCCAGACGTGATAAATTATTACTTTTTTACTCTGCAACCTAAATTCATGAGTGTGGCATCAATAAATGATGTAGTCAAGTCCTTAGACCCAAACTACATCATGGAGATTGCTAACAAATTGCAGCAACACTGAAGATTGTGGTGTTGAGCTTGAATTTTGAAATAATTTGCATTTTATGAACAACAATTCTTCCTCCCAACAGTCCCATAACATGTAATACAGATGAACTGGTGAATCTAAAGTGCCCATAGGTGTGAATGTGGGTGTGAATAGTTCTTTGTCTCTATATATTGGCCCTGTGATGAACCAGCGACCCTGCGCAGGATAAGCAGTTATAGAAAATGTATTGAGGGACATCTGGTTCCTCAGACTGGCTCTGTCAGGCACATAAAAGCTTAAAGCTTTTCAAGTGTTTACACTGTTGTCCAAAGTGCCCACATAGGCATTGTCCACTCCGAGATAACAGATGTGTGTTTGTTTCTTCACATGGCTCATTTGAGTGAGATAAAGACCAAACATTAGCAACAGTCTGGGAGCTCCAGTGGGATAAGTCTGTTTCTGAAGGGAAGTGTTTTCCAGACTGATAGCTTTCCCCTTCCCAGTGGAAAAAGAAGTGCAAACTCAACCCAATCAGGCTGGGACTTTATTAGGATGCCCCTTGATCTGATATCAGAACCCAGGAGGCCTGGGAGAGACAGGGTGAAGGGAGGTCCGTGCAGCGAGATGAGAAGCATGGACAAAGACGTCTAAGCAGAGCTGCAGAGAGAGAAGGCCTCACGAATTCTCCCCCATGACTGTCGGGCATGACAGATGCAGAGGCCCAGCCACTGACAACATGCAAGGATGGGGGGGCTTGAGGAGGGCAAGCATGTTGAATAAACATATTCAGCCCTCTGCTACCCCCCCAATTCCCCCTCCAAATGAAAACCTCACTTGATATACAATATATATTAACCGGATAGCTGAGTTTATACTCTGTGTTTATACACCGGGACAAATGTACCTTCTCCAGCCAAAAGATCCTGATGTTTCTATCTCCAAACAAACATCCTCAGACTCTGCTGCATGTTACCCAGACCTCTAGGATGTGTTGATAATGTTGTGTGATAGCCGAGACTGCGAGGCAGACCAAAAGAGAAACGGTGATGAATTCTGGAAAAAGGACGACGTAACAGTCCAGTGCCTTAAAAAAGCAGAAAGTCTGAATTGTGTTTGTATGAGTACTGGAGTAGCAGAGCTAACAGGGTTTCATATCTACAGGTCTGCACGACTCTTTTAAGGACTGTCCTAGCGTGTAACTACTCCACCGCAACAGAAAAACGGGCATTTTGGATGCCGATTTGCCTTTGAAATCAATGGGGTTACTTGTTTACCTCACCCTTGTTTCCAGTATTGTCATGGTAACAAACCACCACTTGAGCTTCATCTACACGCCACTTTTGCACGCACACTGCATGAGGTAAATCACCTCCTTTTTCCTCTCAGCATCTGCTTTCTTTCTCACTCCTCCTCCCTCCACAGTCGCCATTTGTTTCAATGATTTTCCACTTTCTTCACTTAGTCTCTTCAAAAGAGTGCAGGTCAGAGTGCTGTCCTTTTCTCTGCCGGTTTTTCGTTCAGCATCTTCACAGGTTACGTTTTTTTCTTCGCTCTTTTATCCAACTTTAAGAATCTCAAACTTCATGCATAATGAACAGCTGCAGACCATCAGGGACATTTCCTGAGAGATAGAAGAGGCCAAGGCACATTTTAAACATTATTATGAAATTACCGTGTTATTTTAAATTTTGTAAATCACTTTAAATTACGGACGATTAAAGGGTGGATCCATTACTTTATGTGTGTTTGAGGTTTTATATCAATCTGTAGCTGTGCATTCAAAAATTGCTCCAAGTACACAGGCTTAAGGATCAAAATGATTTTTTCCCCCCAATACTTCTAACAACTTTTTCTCATGTGAGCTGACATAGTTTTCAGATGAGGACGTTGCAACACCTGCTGTTAAACAATGAGAAAATAATGTTTTATTTCTCTGATTCACTGCTTGGTTCACACTAACGGGACTCCCTCTCTCCAATTACTGCATTATAGCTCACTTCATCATCGGTGCTCTCTTTCTGTCTCACTTGTTGACTTCAAACAGCATTTTTACAAACAACTGACAAATCCTCAAATGAAAGTTTGATCATAATAAAATCATCTTCCGCCTCCAAGCTCAAATTTAATAAGCTAACACTTTAGTCAGTCTCCATGTTTACACTGTCAGAGGATTTCAGTGTGCCTGGGTTGACGGAGGGGATCATCATCACTGTATCCTGCATCACTGTGTTTGGCTTTTTTGCTAATGGGTGAGTGGGAGATTACATTTTAAAAATCAGTAAAACGATGTGAACGGAGTCGCCCTTCATTCAAAATCCAAACTTGTATGACTAAATAAGTGGGTTTTTTTCTAAATATTTTTCCTACTGTATCTCTCCTGCAGAAATTACTTTCTACAGAGCAGACAGAATTTGCCGAGTCCCACAATAGCAGTGGTGCCCTTCCCCCAACTCTTTAGCAAAAACACCATACTTCTATGTGAATGTGAGTTAGTGCGATGAATAAAGAGTGGAAGCAACAGGGCATAGGGGGACTTCACACTTTAACAGCCTGTTTACAAGTCATTTACAGAACTGCAGGAGGGAAAGAGGCTCGAATTAGTCTCCCCAAGAAAGCCTTCCTTTCAGAAATTCACAAGCGCAGGCTTCAGAAAACTTTCCTCGCCCTCTGAAATATGCTTTCTTAAAGACATAACATTGCATCTATGTTAAGACAGGTTACATGAGCAGAAGATGTCTGTGCAGCTCACTCCATACTGAGAGAGGGGATGTTTCAAAGATGACGTTATGGTAATAAGAGACCAAAAAAAATTGCATGAATACCAATAAGCCTATAAGAGTGCAACATTAGTGTGAGTGTGATTTTTTTTTTTTTTAAACATGCATGGAGAGGCCCATAAATAAAGAATGGTGGAGTAGCACTGATGACAGGACTGGTGACAGCGGAGAAGAGCTGACTGAGGCTGGCGGAGATTTAAAGCCAGAAAAGGAGTCTAATTATTTTCTCATCTTACTCCTCCATAGCATGATCTACTCCATACATTGTCGTCCACTCAAAAGCTGACTGCCAAAGCATGCTTTTCACTTCCTGAACTGAAGCTTAAACACTCAAATCACATATGTTGGTATAAATGAAATGCTCCACCATCTATTTGCTTCATCACTATAATATAATAATTGCTGCCCCCTTCACCTCAGTCAGATCAATCACACTGGGTTTTTGCAGAATGCATCACTACCGGCCCACGTTGAAAAGGCCAGTGCAGAACCCATATTTAAAACTCTAAAATATACAGAGGCATTTATTTGACAGTGATAGGATCATTCTTGTTTGGCCAAGTTTGGATGTAATGGAAGGACTGTCGTGATAATTCCATTAGCTGTCATCTTATCGACACATGACCCCGATCACTTTTGTTGACCTCCTCATTGTGTAAACATGCAATTTTTGTCAACGGAGCCCACACCATTTTATCTATTGTTCTGGTTGTGTAGCTTTATTTTTTTTAAATTTTTCTATTAAGTATATATTATTTTTTTCCAGATTCCAATTAGAATGTCTGAATATTCTTAAGTATGAAAATGTCATTGCTCTTTGAAAGAGTGTTATTATTATATACATTATTGTACTATGATCATTGTATCAATGGCGTAAACAGATCTTAAAATGACAATAATAAATGTACTACAGGTTTTACCTGAAATCAAGACCATGAAATGAACATTTCTGCATGAGGGTATTATCTATAGTGCTCTACTCTACATCTCAACTGTCTTATCAAACATTCTGTTTGATTTGGAGACCACACATTGATTGAATAGAACCCGAGAGAACGCTGTCAAAATCAACTTTAGACATCATTCAATATCTTCCTCTGGGCTGAAAACTGTATTTATTTTTAATCAAAGCGTTTGTTATACTTGTGTTGATGAAAGTAACTGTGTCCAATATTCACAGTGTTGGCTGATCTGTCAAGAAACCATTTGCTTCATAGCAAGTTTTGCTCAAGGGAAGCAGCAGTAGTGGTCTGTGGTTGTACTCAAAAGCTGTGAATGGGTCAGAAGAAGGATCAAGTAGCCATTCACTGACTTTTCTAGAGTTACTAAAGGGTCAAAAGAGCCAAATCAAAGGCAGATCTTTCAATAAGTTAGTGTTGATTCCAGGATAATATGACTCCGCAGGGCATATTGCTATATCAATCATCATATCCACTGTCGGGGCAAATCAGGTTCAAGCAATAAATTGCTGACCATAAACGTTGGCAGCAGGTGAATCTGTCGTTCCCTCCAGGTATCAAAACAAAGACCTGCACAAACCAAGATCATTCACATCTGCCGCCCATCACACCACAAAAATAAACCTCTGCAAGCCTTCTGTTTCCAGAGCAGAAGTGAGAGAGCAGGTGATGGAAAAGTTTACTTCGCTGTAATGAAGAGCTGATGGCTCTAGAGAAGATGATACAGTGTTCGGAAATTCACCTGGGATTCTTATGCTTTTGTAGCTGCATCGTAGATCTGATGAAATATATTATGCATCATTTCCAAGTATCCTCAATAAAGACACCGCCAGGTTTGGCTGGAGGCGGCTTCTGAAACCAGATGTCTGGATGCCTTTAGCTCTGGTGATGATGAATAGGCTTGTAGAAAGCATCAACAACTTGTTTCTCCATTATCCTGGCTACTGCACTCACCGGCTCCTTGTCTGCATCGATTTGAGTGGCGAGTTGACTTTGCCGAGGCTGCTGCAGACAATACACACTTTTTCTGGGAATCTAACCAGAATCTTTTTTTTTTTTTTCATACATCCACCGAGGGTGATCAGCCTCTACTGAAAGCCTGAAATAGAGCCTCTGTACAGTGTGCACAGTAAAAACACAAAAATGTTTGGTCAGTCACATTCCAAGGTGCTCCAGCTCAGTATGGTTCTGGCCCGTTTGGATCATATTGGCTGCGTGTTCAGCCTTAAGCCTACACTAGAATGGAAAGGTGGCGCAGAGCACTCATGTGCATCATTTTAGTTTGACCATGGAAAGCCAAAATAATATCTGCTCAATAAATCTCCCTGCTCTTGATTCTCCTGTGTTGATGTTTTCGATGTCATTCGATACACTTATAAAAAAAAAGAAAGAAAGATCTGTGAGGAATCCAGGACGAAGATTTTTTTTTAAATCTTCTACCCTAAGACCTTGTCTACGTCAAGACATGCACACACACACACTACAGGTCCTGGCTTTTTTCTGATACCACATCACACATCTTGAGTTCTGCATACAATCTCTGCCTAATTACAGCAGAGAGTCCCACTGCTCCCTACTCTGCCTCTGGGCTCCTCACAGCACCAGGCTGTGCAGAATAATCTAAACAAAGATTTGGCCTTTCAACACGCTGGTTATAAGAAGCAGCACACCACCCTCAACATAAACTCCCCAGCACCAGACCAAATTAAACTTATTGATGAGGTACACAAGCCTGTGATAATTAATTCTCCTACTACATCTTTAAATCACCTCAAGTCAGCGTTAAGTAGTTGCCTCCTTAGTATGAATAATCTGCAGGGTGAATGCATTACCTAAAAAAAGATAAGGCATAACAGATGTCTTCTCTTATAACGCATTGGGAATTTCTTGTAGATGTGGTGAGGTCTTCAAGATATGCAAGCAACAGTGTGAGGGAGGACCACCGTGGAGCACCAGTACACACAGACTGGGAGTCTGGTTGGAGCAAGCCTGGGTGCCTCTCTGTCTGAAGCCATGACAGACAATGTTGGGTGACCACAATGTAAAAGTAGAGCGTCTCACCACAAAAAAAACTTTTTTTTTCCATTCTCTCTCTCTAGCTATCTTTTTCTGTGTCTTAAAAAGCTTTAAAAATCGACTTATTCACTAGAATTGAGCCAGGTAGGAGTACCAGACAATATTTGGGCAATATTGCTTGATAAATGAGGACCATTTCTGAATGATTAAGATTCCAAAATAAAAAAAAAACAATGAGTACTACAGTATATCTAAATATCAATCATGACGACAAATGAACACTTTTTTTTTTGCATCCGTGGTTCCAAAAAGGTTGTAATGCTGTGAACAACATAAAACAGAATGCATTGATTTGTAAATCCTTCTCTACCTATATTTCATTTCATACAGTGCAATACCATGGTCACATTTCAGTCAGTACCAAAAGGCATGCATGTTCATTATCAGCCCTAAGCAGTAATTTAGTCCCACAGACTGGGTAAAACATGGATGTAGTAACTATGACATCACCCACAGGTCTCTGAAGAGCCACAGAAAAGCTAGGTGTGGATTTCTCAGACAGTCACCATTTTGGCAGTGACTGACTTAGCCTAACCACGAGCTAGTTAAGCTGGCTAAGGCTCAAGCTAGACTAATGCTGTATTCACCAGGATGTAAATCATTTTTTTTGCCTTGTGTTATCTATTCACACTCCTTCAACAAGTTTGATTGCAGCTTTATTCTCGCAAAACAGCCAGAATACCTTACTTACCATAAGCCCTAAGCTATAGGGAGCAATGGCTTCATAGGAGTTGTCTCCAAAAAAACATCAAACAACGCCACAAACACAGCTGAGAGGTTCAGTAACTCGACTCAGGTGAGGTGAGGCCTTGCAGACAGCTTGTGGCTAGCTGTCACTCAAAGCAGCCATGCCCTTAATTATTCAACTTTAAGCTTTAATAGCTTATTTAATATTCTAAACAAGTGAGTTCTACAAAAGCCCACCAACCTGTCTTCAGAGACTAAACCATTTCTCGCACCAAGGTATAGTATAAAAATGTTTATTTCCGCTGTAAAGTTGGGCTTTGTAACATGGGGGCCTGAGGGGACTGACTCACTTTTGGAGCCAGCCTCAAGTAGCCGTTCTTTTTTTTTGTTTTTTTTACTTAATTCTTCACCTCCAGAGGTTCCTGCATATTTGGTCCACACAGAAGCTAAGAGCTCTCACAGCATCATTATGTTAACAAGCATCTGCAAAGCATCCTGCTCTCACTGTGTAGGTGTAGTTACCACATTTTCTGACCACACGGAGAGATAGCCTTGGCTTTGGAATAACGGTTTTGCATTTTGTATGCTTTCCTCTGTTTTACCAATTCTTTCCTGAAACGCGAACCCTCCCTTCAAACCTATTCCTCATATGGGGAGCTGAGGCATTGAGAAATCCCAACACTCTGCCTTCACAGCCTTAATCAGACGTCGTCATAATCAAACTTGATCTAATTTAGCTCGGAAATAGGGTAATCTGTCCGCACATCATATAAGTGGATGCTCTGCTGTTTCGATGAGCTTGCTGAGCTCAGTAACATTCGTCTCAATCATAATTTCAACTGGTCCTCCTTGCAGTAGTGAGCATGGAGCAAAAGGGGGTTTGAGGTTGCTGGCAGACAGAGGCGATGCATTCTTTCTAAAAGTCAAGTTCTATATGGAGACATTTTGCTCGGCGGTTAAGACATTTGAGGACTGTGCATGTATTGCATGTTTGTTTGTTTTTTAAAAAGGCAGCGTTGTCGTGCATGTAAAGTACACTTCATTATCGGACAAAAAAGTGATTTGTTGTTGTGCATTTGTGATCTAGTTTCCTGGTGAGTGGTTTTTGATACCTGGCTAGCTGTCACTCTGCATCTGCTGCACAGTCTGGTGGCTTCTTATAGACAGCAGAGGACTGGATGGATGATTTAGCACACATTTGCCTTGGAACAGAATGAATATCATGCGCAGATGATGCTTCCTAATGCCCAGTCAGCACTGCCAACTGCCTTGCACATGTGCAGGGGACCACGGACAGTGAGAACAGAAGGCTTGGCAGGCCTCACCACAGCAAGACCTCAGTCTACCCCCCCCCCCGCAAACACACATTCAGTCGTCTCAAAGGGGGACAGCGGTAAAGTGAATAACTGTCTCTATTGACAAAAGTCACGAAGAAGTACTCCAGTTGAATCTGAACTCAACAACATGACATATTGACAGCACAGGCATGCAGCACACACACCTGCAGTCTGACTTCACTCTGTTTGTAATTTACACCCATTTATTTCTTACATCATCAAATTGGATAAGCCTGGGCCTGATCTGACTGGGACCCACAAGGCACCCACCCACAAGGTGTTTGCATCACTCCAGGAAGGCCTCAGCGTCCCCAGGCAGAGAGATGTGTTGCTTTCACCTGCTCTAAGCCGCATGTCACCACTCTGGAGGGAAACAGCGGAAAGAGAGGTGAAATTGGATCACAGAGGGGACACTGCAGTGTGGGAAAGGGAGGTGGGGAGAGATAAGAAGTCTGGACAGACAAGGAAAAAGAGAGGAGAGAGAAAAACAGACACAAAAGACAGGAAGAGTGAAGGAGATCCTACCCTTCGGAGTCAGAGGATAGATGTTAGAGGAGGGATCAACAGCTGGATCCAGCTGCTGAGTCAGAGCTTTGACACAGCTGCAAGAGGCCGACTGTCCCTCTGGAGACTCTGAACTGTTGTCTTTTCTCTGTCTGTCTCCTTTCACAACACTCAGACCCTTTCATAGAAACTTGGAAGCATTGCTGAGAGGTCTGCCTCACCTGCAGCAGACAGACTATATTAATGAAATGTCTTGTCCCACAAGAGAGCCATATAAGCCCATCGTCCTTCCTTGCCAGATGTAGGCAGGAAACCCCTCCGACAGACTTTCATTTCTCACAACTTTTACTTCAGTGCTGACACTCTGCATGGCTGCATTGCAGCATTGACTCTGCACAGTCCCCCCTGAGGTCTTACTTCACCACTTGGCACTCTTACAAAGGACAGCTACCAACAAAGAATTCTGGTTGTATGTTTTTAAAATTTCCCCCGGCTGATCAACTGTTTAAAAATATTTAGATGGTAATTAAAAGAAACCTGTTACTATTTGAAGCACTTCGTAACTTGTTTTTGAAAAGTGCTGTATAAATAAAGTTATTATTATTCCAAAGCAATCGGCTATCTGACGCGGACAAACAGCGGTTGATACAATTTGATTAGCTCATCAACAATAAATTGTGATTGGCCCTTCAAGTCATTTATGAAAATGCTAAACATTTCCTTGTTTTCCTTGTCTCAGCTTCAAATGTGAGAAGTTGTTCAGATTGAATACCTCGAGGTTTCGGGCCTCTTGTTGGAAAACAAAAGTAATTGACATTACCTTGGGCTCTGGGAATTTGTGCTGGACATACAGAAACCATGCTACGTTCTCAAATTTGATATAATTGATGATTAAGTGATACATTTTAAGGAACAATTAAGAATGAAAGCTCTAATATAAACAGAACATTTGCATTTATAGTCCACAAAAGCTGTGCTTATTTCTGTTCTGTTTTGGACAGCTTTGGTTTTCTACTAATGAACAGGACGTCCTCCCAGCTTCTGTATTCAACCATATTACACTGAAGGTTTTACCAAAACTTCTTCCTCTTCCTGTGCTGTTGGGAAGACAGGAGCAGTGGCTGATGGATGTATGAGCACAATAAAATGCGCTCAGCTGTCTATAAGCACGGCAACTTTGACCTGAACACCCACACTCTATCCAGATGTACATCAGTGTTTATGTTCGCTTCAGTGCCCCTGCTAGGGCCCAGGAGTAAGTGTTCAAGGAAGTATTACATTTGAAAACACATTAAGTAGCACATCCAGTTTCCTGCAATTTCACCATTCCCTGAAAATACTGTTGTACCGCAGAGCCACAGCGAAGCACGGTAGTTAGCAGGAGGAAAAAGAAAGAGGAGACCAAAAAGAGAGTCAGCTTGCCTCAAGCTAAATCAATCTCATGGGGAGAGAGGCCAGCCTCTTATTAAAACAGACAAGTGAGCATTTTTCAAAAGCATTTTCAGAAAAAAAAATGTCTGCTAAGAGTTGGTTGCAGTTTGTGTACCAGAATGCTCGTCTAAAACAGCCAATTTAACTAATCCCCTTGATTCGTCTCATTTGAATACCCTGGAAAAGCTCTAGCCTACATGAGATGTTAGCAAAGCTTTTAACAGAGAGAGAAAGTTGACATTTAGAGTGACTGGAGAAGTTGGGTGCCCCCTTTCAGTCACCAAATGACTGTATTTTGCATGACTGTTTTGCAGAGCTTTAGTCAAAATAATAATTTTCATGCACTGCAGGGGGAACCTTTGGCTGTTCAGGTTGACATTTGTGGTTGACATTCAAGACTTGCTGCTAAGCTAACTAGCTAATTTTTGTGGAGGAGGAGAAGAGAGTTGTAAAACATAAATTAATTTTTTTTAAATTTAGCTTATTTTCTATACAAACCAGATGACAGCAACCTAATTTCTTAAAAAATCCCATATGCCACTCGCACTTGTCAACTTTATTGATTTAATGTCATACAGTGACTTCTAAAATTAGGGCTGAAAATCCTCTGAATGAAATGTATTTATTGAAGTTTTTTAAAAAAAATGGTTCAATACATAGTTCTGCTATGTACTGTTATGATCAAAGACATTGATCTGAAGCTCAATTCTCAGGCTGTTCTGTAAATAGTTTTCTAATAAGTAATATCTAGCAAGCTGTGATCAATCAATTTCAGGCTTCCAATTGTCCACGCCACTTCTGGTTTAAACCCTGCTAATTCTTAATACAGATGCAGATAATTTAGTCGGTTAAACAGATACAGATAAGGGTGTACTCACTCCCTGTTTTCAATTTTCTCAATCAGTCTGTTCTATATGGAATGTAAGTATTCTTTCACACACAAAAGAATAAAGGCAGAGATTGTGAAAAAAAAAGACATACATCAGCAACTTTCCAAAGTCTCCTGAGCAAGCTCTTTCAATCAACAGTGAACATCTTTATCCTGATTGTACTGCACAGAACAGGATTAAGAAATGTATATCCTCACCCCGCTACAGTTGCTACATTTTTACACCAGGTTAAACAGCTCAAGGACACCATGGTTCAAGGAATAGGAATGTGCATTATTAGCACCTGCCTGGTGGTCGCCAGTCGGTGGTTACTATGGTATAACAAGACTGTTGAAAGTGTGAGGAACTTGTGCGAAAGAAACACATTCTTTCAATCATTTATACTTTCTTCCCACTGGAATGAGTATTGCTCTACCCTCATGGACCGCTTGCTTTTATGCTGCCAGGAATGGAGGATACACTTCACTGAGGTACCTCTTTCAACTAGGCAGCCTTTATTTTCAGTGAAATAATGTGTTTGAGTGGTACTGTATCTTATATGTGGGTGTGTAGTTACATAACCCTAAAAAACCAACAGGCTCATGGTATTGTTACACACAAGCTATCCAAGCCAAAGCATAAAAAAAAAATCATACACACGATCACTGATGTTTTTTTCAAGTGAGGTGATATGTTTAGTCCAAAAGTTGCCAAGGTATCACTGAGACAGGAAGCACTTTGGGTGGCAAAGGAACTGATAAATGCATGTTTGTGTTGCAACTTCAAGAAAGAAAATGGGCAATTTTTTGCTCCTTCTCCTGCAGAAGTCAGTGCTCGTCTCATGTTGCTGAAGGACAAGAGGTCCATTCTATCGTGAACGTGGGGGAGGTGGGTTTAAAAATGAGGTCTGGCTTATCCTCACGCCGAGCTAATGAGATATGAAGTGAGATCAGATAAGAACTTGGAGAGGGACAGGCCAACAGACAGACGAGGAAGCCCCCCTACTAATGTCACCTCCGCCACTCATGCCAGCGCTTGTCAGGGCTTATTTCCCCCTCAGCTGCCTGGAGAACCCCTCGCGCTTCTCTACTGGAGCCAGATGGACCCCCCAGAACAGACAGGGGGACATAGACTCACTTAAATATAAATTAAGACTTAACCAACTGGAAAGTTTCATTACTTTATAAGTGAAGTAACACATAGGATGATTAATGGCAAATAACAATCCCTAGTTATGAGATCTTGTATTACTCTTCTTCATTCAAGTCAAGTATCACAAGCTGTGATACTTAATGACCCAATTGAATAAATAATCTTGAACTAATTGTTGTTCCATCTTGTTACCATTCCTATTATTCTAAGATTTCACACGTTTGACATAAAATGCACACTGACAGAGTACCGTGTAACAGTACCTCTTCTGTGAATGCTTCCTTGCAATCCACCGTATAAAACAGAGATTATAGTGCAAGAGAACATATTTTGGCATATAAATCAATCAAATAAACATATGTATTAGATTAGCAAGCTAATTTGCTATTGTGGTTTCTTCCTTGCATCAGATCTGTGGTGCAGCAGCTCTTTTCATTTATATTTCAATCCAGAAAACTTTTAAAATGGAACCCAGTTTAAAAACTAATAATGGAGAATAATGGCTCATGAAACATATTCCACAATGCAGATGTGGTTTTTAAAATGTTGTTTCTCATGTCATACTTGATTTCCACTCGCAAGGATGACCCATTTTCTTCGTGTATATTGAATTACAAGACTGATTGGTCTTAATAGGCTTAAGTTCTTATTTTTGGTTTGCTTTTTTCCACACAGCTAATTCTTAAGTCATCCATAACTGATTCATGTATAACAAAAAGTGACAAAATATCATAGGAGCAGTACTGTGGAGCCAGACTATATTAATATAATCATGAACTGCTGTGCTGGTGACCCATCAGAGGGACAAAAAAATCAAGCTGCTTGAAACATTTGAGTGAATGATCACAATATCGTTATTGGAATGGTTGCTTGGACAGTATTGCATATGGAAAAAGGGAATTGGTAATATCATCTAAAGAGAGAAAAGGCAGTGATCAGATGTCTTGCTGAGATGTTTGGATGTAGAGCTGGCACCCTGAGTAAGAACAGTCTGTTCTCAGACAGACATGGCAAACACATGTCTACAGCATCCAGGCTGGCTCGAGGAAGCCAGAGAGCAGTGGTTTGAAAGAAAAGCTTCATACTTGGACAATGTCAGGACACTGATCAAAAATGTCACACTCTGAGCTTGTGAACGAAGACCAAGAGTCTGACCAGCTCTAGTTTGAAAGAAAACTAAACATGGGATTTCAGATATTTTCACAGACCATGAACTTCAGCCCACATTGGAAAGAGTGATCATAGAGCTTTTCAGTTCTCCAAAACATACATGTTTTAATTATTCCTTGGTTCTACTTCAAAAATTCTATGATCAATTTCAGTACATTCTCTTTTTCTCCTCATCCTTGTGGTCCCTGTGATTTATAATTATGGGACCTCCCACAAAAAAAAACCCTTGTAGCTTCTATTTCTGCAGTCAAGCCAGAAGTCGTGGTAAGGCCTGCGTCTCCTTTTACCCCTCCCTCTCCCAAGGCCAAACCCTGGGCCAAGATCCCGTCTGTCTGGACTGCACTCTATATCCAACTCCTTGATCCCTACATTATTACAGCAGATTCTTGTGAAATAGAATTTGTATGAATGTCCATACTTGAGAAATTACTTGCATGATTTAAAAAGCTGAGAAGTTCTGCCTTTTAAAGAGGGTCAAAAACTATTTAAACAATATGTTTCAATGAAACAGGACTGCGGTCATTAGATTGCTGTAATTTGTCTACAATTTAATTTATCTTGTCATCTGTGCTTAAACTAGCCTAATTAAGGTGCCTTTTTAGAGTGAAGTGACATTTATTTCTTGGGATAAAGACCTGAATTTGTCTCTGTCTGTGAATGAGTGGAAAAACCCTTTGTGTCTGAACTGACAGAAGAGCACTGCCTCTGTTTCCCTGGAAACAGTTTTGAGAGGTGAAAGGGAGGACAGCCAAAGACGAGATCGTCTTGGCTTAAACATGCAGGTAAATCTTCACTAACACTCCAATTTAAACAGCTTTAGCATAAATTTAAAAAAACAACTGACCCTTCATAGAGTCAGCAAAGTCACCTTTTTTTTCCTATTTATCTAATACATTTATATTTGTTATGCTCTTCACAACTGTCCTAAAGTTGACTCTTTAGCAGACTCTTGAATGGACTCCACAAAATCAATAAAGTCACATTTTTTAAAAGACATGAAAATGTCCTACCTCAAGAATACAGGTCCCTGGAGCTGAGTTCTCCTTGACTGACACATTGTAGAAGTTCTTCTCAAAAGCAGGCTCATTGTCATTTATATCCTGAAGCACAATGTTTACCACAGCAGTGGAGGACAGGGGTGGTTTCCCTCCATCTGTGGCCACCACAGTTATACTGGGATTGGGTTTTTTTTCATAATCCATCTGAGAAAGAGTGGTGATAATCCCTGTAACTGAGTCTATACTGAACCAGTTGGAGTAAGCACCTTGGTCTTGCAGGATGCTGTAGTTAATGTCACCATTGGGCCCCTGGTCTTTGTCTCTAGCCGTCACCTGTAACACAAAGCTCCCTGGAAACATCACTTCAGGAATGACCTGCCTGTACACTGGCTTGTCAAAAAGAGGAGGGTTGTCATTGACATCAGTCACCTGGATGATGAAGGACGATTCTGCTCTGAGAGGAGGTGTGCCTGAGTCTGTTGCCATCACCCTCAGTTCGTAGGCATCTCTCTCCTCCCGGTCAAGAATCTTGTCCACACAGATCAGGTAGACTATGCTATCCTTAGTAGTCAGGGCAAATTTTCCATCTCCTCCCTCTAGCGAAACATTGACATTAGCATACTCTCCATAGTCTGGGTCAGTCACTGAGATCCTGGCAACATACTGGCCTGGCTGTGCACCTTCAGAGATTCTGGGAGATCCATCCTCACTGAGAAAGATGATGGTCATGGTGGGCTGGTTGTCGTTGTAATCTCTGACATGAATGGTGACAAAGGCATTGGTCACTTCTGGCTGGGTTGCGTTGTCTTGTGCCTGAACCACCAGCTCATGGACTCTCCTCATCTCAAAGTCCAGGGGCTTGTTGAGCGTGATGATGCCGCTGCGAGAGTTAATGACAAAGTAGCGGTCTGGGTCACTTTGTCTCCTGTTGATTTCATACAGAACCATCCCATTGTCTCCTTCATCAGCATCCGTGGCAAACACCTGCAGGATGTTGTTCCCTGACTGGAGGTTCTCAGATATTATGGCATGGTAGCGGCTCTGGTTGAAAACAGGAGCGTTGTCATTAATATCTTGTACAGTAATATCTAATGTCATCTGATCGGTCCTTTTGGGGGAACCGCCATCAAAGGCATCCAAAGATAAAGTATAGGTGGATCTTTTCTCTCTGTCTAGAATGGCGTTGACCACCAAGTCCAAATAGAGAACCTCATTACTCCCCCTCCTGGTCTCCAAGGTGAATGCCTGGCCAACATTTCCATCCTTGATAAGGTAACCCTGTGTAGTAAGCTGGCCTTTATCAGCATCCACAGCTGGCTCAAGAGGAAACCTGGTGCCGATGGCTGTCTGCTCTGGGATTTTAAATGTGGCTCGCTGTCTTGGGAACATCGGGGCGTGGTCATTTATGTCATTTACCTTAATGGTCACCTCCACGGTGACACCTGTCATGGTGACTGCAATGAAGTTGTATCGATCCCTAATTTCCCTGTCCAGAACTTTGGCTGTTTTAATAATACCTGTGCTCTCATCTATGTCCAAATCACTACCAACGCCTGTGCCCTCATGGTCTGAGATGAAATACATGGATGCTGTGATGCCAGGAGGAAGTCCGGCACTGATGTCTCCTACAATTGTACCAGCTGGCTGTTCTTCGTCTAGCTGTAGCTCAAGGGTCCCCAGGACGAGGGGTGAATGGACCGTTAGAAGCTCCAAGGCCACATATACCATTAGCAATATCCTTCTGCTCCACCACCTCTCACTGTGCAAAGGGCCCATTATAGACAACCCAAAACCATTGGCAGCTTTCTTCATTCTGGCTCCTTCTTTTTAAACCTGGAAACACAGAAAGAAGAAAAGCTAAGCAATAGAACAACCTGAGAAAGAGCAGAAGCTATGAAAAGGTGTATTATTTCTGTGTCAAAACACAGAGAAAGTTTAAGAAAAATAAGTATATGCATTAAACACTTTCCCATATGTTTTAAGAGCTCTGTTCCCAACCACAGCACATACAATAGCACCTGACCATAACATTTTCATACAAGTCAACACCTTGTTCCTCCTACATACCAGAAAGCTCTCCTTTGCTAAAGAAACATCAAAACCACAGGCTGTACCTCAGACAGGGAGTCTTTGGCTGTGGCTATTAAACTTTTAATTAAAAAGTTTCAGGAATCCCTAACCAGTGTGTTTACTAAAGCAGTACTCTCTCATATAAGTCTGAGAGGCGAGGTCCTGGATTTTTCTAAAAAAAATATTTAACTCACATATCTATCTTTCAATACTTGTGAGTATTAAGAGTTTAAATGTTAAAGTAAGGGGAACTATCTAACACTGATTTTTTTTTAAAAAAGAACAAGGGTGTTAGAATTTCTTCCATAAACAACTGGGATGACCACAGGAGAGGATCTGTAGTTGAGACTGACAAGCATTGTGGAAATTGTGCAACAAGACTGTCATCACTGTCTGCAGAATTATGCGAAACCGCCAACCATGCCACACAGAATATACACTTTCTCATGAAATAAAGAGAGCAGCTTTCAATTGTCTGTGGCTCTGTCTAACTTCAAGTAATTCATAACTGCTTTGACTGGTCTGCAAAGTAAATTTAATGTTGACCTGGAGGAAACATAGGCAAAATATCATTAAAGTGTATTACATTTTGTGTAAGTGAGTTTCTACTGAAAACATTTCAATACTCCCCCCAGTGGTTTAACTGAAACCTGCAAGAAACATCTGTGAATGCGTGTGCATGCGTGTGTGCGTGTGCGTGTGTGTGTGTGAGTGTGCCCTTGAATGAAGTGTGGCCCCATCTGTGTTAGCCACAGTAGTGACGGTGGGTTTGAGTGACAGAGCAGTACAGCGGAGTTGAGGGGCTCCATGTAGTCTACCTCTCTGCTTTCTCTGGTTTTGCAGAATTGTAATTGAGGGCTGCTGAAAGTTGGCCATAAGCACACAAGATTCCAGGCCTAATTTCAGTCTGCTGTGATCCGGAGCCTGCATCACTGACAATGCTAACTTTAATGTCATAAACTGGAGGGTGAATATAGTTAATGAGAAAGCTAAAATGAAAATCAGTTCTATTTACTAATTACTAGTTCTTGCTGCAATCAGTCCAAATTCATATCAATCTCACAGAGGTAATCATGATCGCCAAAGATAGGACCACAAAGCCGAGCACTACAAAATACGATACTGTGGGCTGCATTGTCAGAGTTGCTTTGGCCAAAACATATACACATCCAGCATATACAGCATGAAAAGCATGGCAGCACTTGAACTTTTAAGTGTCAGTATTGATATACTTCACTGAAAACTGAGGATATATTTGATGCTTTATTCAAAGCACAAAGGATACCTTTTTCTAGGGCAGAATCTTTTGTCCAAATGCCACAACTGAAATAATGCATTCTCTGGTTGAGCTGCAGTGGAGGACCTCTGCACAGTGAGTAGCCTAATGGATATAGCAGACACAGTTGGGTAGGCTAATTGCACAATACCAGGTTGAGAAGGACATATGGTTTTAAGAGACTCTGTGTAAAGTTAAAGAAAAAAAATCTGAACTTTAAAGCCCCAACATTCTCCATATATATATATATATATATATATATAACAAATACTGTCACACACCCAGGCCTCCATCACTGAGAGTTAGTGGCCATTAGCAAATTGGATCGCGGGTAAGACTTAAGTTTGGGGGGAAAAAAACTGTTCATAATGGCTACTGATGGTTGAAAGCTGTTGCATTTTGTAAGTCAATCTCATTGTGGCTTGGATTCAGATGTTTTCCTAGCATCATTGTCCTTGATCATGGTAAGTCTCTTACTGGTGGTTAAGCCTTGATGAGGAGTTTTGTAAAGCTGACGCAACCGTTAAGAGAATTAACCCCATGTACCTGCAGCAGACACTAAATGTATTAAATGTATTTGCAAAAAGCTTAATTGAGGTGTAACTCGTGTTGTACTGTTCCTCTCATTGTAAGCGGTAACTATAGAACTGACCCACTTTCTTTTGAATCCTCAAACGACCAAATCCAAGGTTTATAGGATTTACATGCAGAATGAAACCTCTGTTTGAATACAGTGGATGGCATTCTGGGAAGTTTGCTAGCATGACTGGAATCAGCATCAAACCCCCTGGCAGCAGAGAATGCTGGGAACATCTACCTCTGGTCTATATCATGTTGGGCAAAATGTATTATATATACATTTTTTCGTGATAGCTGAAAATAAATTTGGTTATTTTTCACTCTTCAATTGTCTGCAAAGTATCATTTGTCTTCAAGGCATCCAGGTCTTTGGTTTGGCACAACTTGAAACAGACAATATGTCTGAACAATCACTGTTGCCTCCTTCCATGAGCCAATACCTATGTTACAAAGAAGAATGCCAAACCTTTCATGAAATAATATTATTTTTAACCATTTAAACATCATAATTAATGCTGTGGATTTGCCAAAGATCAATCATCTTAATCCAATGTCTTAAAATAAAATCATGCATTCTACTCAAGATGTCTTATAAATTTAATTTAGCACTTTCTTGATCCAACCACAGCATTTGATCTACAAAGCTACAACTAAAATACTGTTTTTTTCCCAATTGATCAAAAACATTATCCCGAAGACAGTATTTCAACTGAAGAATTTTAATTAACACAACCAACCTATTTAATCACTAACAGGCCAAGGGGGTCAACTATTGTGACAGACTTGTCAAATGAACTTCTAATTTCATGCCATAACTCCAGTTAACTCAAAGAAAACATGTGGTTTTGAGAACATGCCAGGCTGCATGAGGCTCATTTGAAGCCATAATGGAACCCACAGACAGAACTGCGGATTGACTGGACATGAGGATGACAGGCTCAGCATTAAAAAAAAAAACTAAAATGCTTGAATGTTTGCCAGACCATTGCCTCTCAAAAGTGCCTCGTTTCTGTGCCGTACATTAGTCTCTGTATCGTCGGTCCCTCGGCATGGAAAAAGGCCAGGAAAAGTCATCACAGGCCTCGCACACACATGCACTCCTGGCTATGACAATCAAGGTATTGGGGAAAACACACAGCTCCTTCTTCAAAATGACCTGAAGGTTTCTGAGATTCCGTGACAAAGAGAATCGTCTCTTTCCCACAGCAAGAGCAGCATGGGTTGGTTCGGCTGTTTGCATAAGATGTTATGGATTTTTTTTTTAAAACACACACACACACACACACTTCATGTCTTTGAAGATGCCATCGTCTGATATTGCCTTGGCGGTAGGAGTGGTTGCGTCATTAAAAACACATGTGCATCGAATTACAGTAGCGGGGGTGCAAGAAGTGTTTGGACAACTTTACTACAGGTAAGGTCAGAGTTCATCTAATATGTGAACCGTCACATGCATGTTTACCAAGGAGGACAAGATTGGTTAACATTTTTTACAATTGATGATGTTCACAACAATGATGTCAATTGTTTTTGTTTTTTTCGGTGATGAGTCACCAAACAAATAAGAAAACGGCCTCAAGACTTCTGACACTACATCCCCAGAGACCATGATTGGTGTACAGTTCTTTTACTGATGAGGAAGGACACTGCTAGGAGAAAGGTAAAACCATAGAGACTACAGCCAGGCAGCAACATAGTCCCTGGGTTGTGCTGCATGGTGCAGCCATTCTGGGAGAAACATTTCTAGTGTTTTTCATTCCTTTTTCAGAGTCTGGATCAGCAGCTTCAACAGGCAAGCATGCATACTCCAAAGACTCACGAAATGTTTACTTCATGCACCGTGTGGGTTCATGACATAATCCTTGGATTGCTATAAAAGCTACGGAGGGGCCACATTTTTGGTTTTATCCATCTGTAACCATCTCCTGTGTTTTTGTTTCTTCTCATTCATTTATGCATAACATACCTCAAACCCAAAACTGACACATTAGAATGATGACACCTCGACAAAGAATCTGAAAGCAATTATCTTTTTTAAAATAGATGATTAGATAGATGGCTGGATGGGTGTTAGGGTTTAGTCAATTAGTCTCATATAACTTTAATAAACATTAAGTATTCGGTCATACACTGGCAGCCATAATGTATCCGCACATATACATCATTGCTTAACAACTGCAGAGGTGGTACACAAATTTAAAAAAATAAAATAAAAAAGGACTCTCTTCTCCTCAGACTGATGGCTGGTGGTGGTGGGGGAGAATAAAGAGTATGCACTCCTTGTTGTGTCTCAAGTAAAAAAGAAAAAAAAAATTTAAAAGCTGCTTAATTACTCAGCTGCACCATGGCAACCATCGCTCTCACCACTCTAGCGCGCGGTGATGGAGCCCAGTGGAGTCTTAATTCATTTATTAATTGAGAGAAAGGGACACCTATTCACGGTCAGTGAACACAAGTCTGCCAACACAATAACTGTGGCGGCATGTGGATAATCATTAGGTATGTGCTCAAGTGCAGTAAGAGGGAGGCACAAAGGCGAAGCGGCGGCAGCTCTCAGTGGACAATAACATAACTCCATAGGCTGACCAGTGTGAAAGGAATGTCTCAGAGAGGGTTAAAACAAGTGTGACATGACATGCTGCTTATGTACAGTATCTGACTCTCTTCAAAGTGTGAGCATGCTCTGTGCATTTCTATTCACAAAGGCACTGCAGTCACATTTAAAATAACATTAGACAATAATAGATAATTATCATCATGCCTCATCTTTTACGCATATGTTTGCATGTAAACGATATAGGATGAGCAGCAACAAAGAAACCACGCACTCTTGAATTATGGCAGAAATAGCCTGCTGTTTATTAAGGCTCTTTCTTTAAATCAACTTTGTTACTATTTTTTTTTTCAAAGGAACATATTGAATAGCCGAAAAGGCGAAGCTGCATGTCTGAAAGCAACTGTACGTCTATTACCACTGGAAGAAAAAAAAATGTAGTCTTGACTTTCCCCAGTTTTATAACCTTAAATTAGAAAGTATTAACGCAACTGCAGGTCGGAGTTAAACATCAAACTAAGTGAAAGAAAAACTGCGGCTATGGATAAATTCCACTGATGGACAACTTCAGCGCATCAGGTTACTTGTGGAGCGAGGAGATTTGTGGCACTGATGGATGGGTTACTCACATTCATCTGTTTGTACTGGTGTGATTAGAAGTCAAGCCGAGTTCCAAACTATCCCCAAATTGGTCTCAGTATTCCCTTATGAAGTCCCAAGTGGAAGTTACATCCATTTCAGGACTTTAAAAAAAAAAACACTCTGGCCGGTGAGAGAGTCCACCCGATGAGCGCTGTTTGCTTTTTCGCCGAAGTCCCGCTTAGTTCTCTCAGACAGAAATGATTTTTTTTTTTAAATAAAAAAAAAGGCAACTTGTGCCAAAAACTTTCTTTGCGTCCTCTTCAAGGAGACGTTATCGCAACTATGGGCATCCGCCGTCCGTCTGTCCGGTCAAAGACACACTACTGCCGCACGCTGACTGAAACCGATGCGGGGCCGCGAGCTCGACGTCTCTCTCCAAATGTAATTTATTCAACACGTGACGGAGCGCAGCCTCCTGCTCCTCTTACGTCCAGCGCTGCTGCTGCTGCTCCTGCTGCTGCTGCGGCTGCTGCTGCTGTGGCTGCTACAATAAGGAGCCACGCCGACTGCAGACTCAGAGAGGCAAAGCCAGGTTGTTGCTGAACTTTGGTGCCACCATGCTATGCTAAAGGGAAGTGTAATATAATTTGCAGTGCTCCACATGGCTTAGCACGGAGCTGCAACACTGGTTCCAACTAGGAAGCATGCAGGGGCTGTATTCACACTGCAGGCAAAAGTAGAAAAATCTGGGTTTTTTTTTACTCATATGTGACTCAGGCGTGTTTTTTTGTTTGTTTTTACCAAACAGTTTGAACAGCACAAATCAAATGCAATCTGATCTTTTCTATTCTGATTTGCGCCACTTTTCATATGTGGTCCTAAATCAGATACTTCCTGCTGATGTGGCAGCAGTGTGAACAGTCAGATCAGATTTCAAGTGGCTTTCCTCTCACAGAGCACGCTCACATCAATGCTGTGTCAGAAATGATGACAAAGTGAAAAATTTGCAGCGAAGACAACTGAGACATCCATACATCCATTTTTCTACAGGTAGGCCCACAGGTTGCGGTGGCAGCTGGCTAAGCAGGGTATTCCAGACATCCAGACATCACCTCTCAACCAACATCACGAGGTGTCTGCAGCCAAAGAGCCAGAGAGTGCCACCACCAATGCCACTGGAACAAATGGAAAATAGTTTCCAGGTTATGTCAAAACAAAATCCTGTAACAATTGTTTATCAGAGTTGTAATTCCATGACCCTAGAAACCTCATCCGAGCATCTGGAATCACATGTTTATCATCAACAGTTTATGTGTTGTCAACAAAAACTTTTTTCTTTTTTTTTTTTTTTGTAATGGTGGATCTGGATCTCTTTCGAAAACCTCTTAACTCTGCCTTGGCCCAAGATCCACCCCATACAAAATTTCATCAGAACCTGCTGACAATTTTTATAGATCTCTTGGATAAACATGGGTGACCACATAACCTCCTCCAACTCTCATTGGCAGGGTTAATAATTATCTAGATTAATGTCTGGATATTGTCCAAAAGTTTGGATTACTTTGCTGTAATATGCTGTAATATGGCAAAACATTTAAACTCAGTCAAGTAGAGATCTGAAATGTTAATCAACGCAGTTTTAACTGGCTAAACAGTCACAGTACCACCTAAGGTTCCTTTGGAAGAACACAACCAGCTATACAGAGATTCATTTTGGTATAAGATTGAAGGTGAACTTCAATATCACAATGTTAAGGGTAACTTTCCCTGGATGTTACGGACAAATCAGTATAAATCTTCAAGAAAACCTTTTAAAAAATGTACATTTATCATATTCAGTTACTTATGGATACGTTCAGGTGCTCCGGTACCATAATGGGGATCCACCTACATGCAATACCTTGAGAAAACAACCTCAACAAACCACAGCCCCATAGGGCGACCTACATACCTGCAGACAGAGTTTCCTTCAGATGTTGGAAGTCAAGTAACATCCTGGGGATATGTTGGCCAATGCCCACTAACTTTTGCTCACATCTCTGTAAACGAGCACAACCCACATCACCAGCCAAGCCCCAAGAGCAGCTCCGCTTTAATCTTTAATAGCGCTGGAGCCAAAACCATGCTTCACTTTCTTGTCACTCACTGAACACTCTGAAAGTTATGTAGCATTATTCAATTTGTATTTAGAGCTTATAAACAACAGAGGAGCCCTGCTGGGTCAACAATCATATTTGTTATTGAGAAACAGTTGGAATACTGTCAGTGGAGTGAATGCATGCAACTGATCATCTTACTTTTATTCTCGTTTTTTGCGGGTATATTAATTTTTGTTGTGACGGAGCAGAACTGACATAGCTGTAACAATAAAATGAGTCATCCCTACCACAGTTCAACATGTGTGCTGGCTGAGCCACTCTCCCTCCTGGAGAGCTGGTTATGTCTCCCCATGCTCATTATGTGAACTGCTCCGGTGTATCACCAAGTGGAATGGGTTCCAGTGCTGGCAGACACTCATTATTATTACAGCAGGTGACAAGATGTAAATGTACACAGACGAACACGACAATTCACACGTATATTCACATGAGAATGCACAAACACACACACAATTTTTGATGAAGTTAGAATAGCCGATACAGCTTTACGTCTAAATGGACAACCATCCAACTGCACAATCTTCCCTTTTTGGTTTGATGGTTCGTATTCTGGCGAAGCAAGGAGAAAGAACAAAAATTCAAATGACATTGTTCTTGGTTATGTTCTTCATGCATAATGATTTAGAGTGCACACAAAAAAACAAAGAACAACAGAACTAGAAGTCAAATAGTGCACAAAATAATTTTGACCTTTGATAAGAGGTAATGTGTTTGCAGGCATCTGATTATTTTGTTTGTTTGTTTGTCTGTTCGCAGGATTACTCAATATGTTGAACGATAAATGGATTTTGATTACATTTTTTTTTTTTTTGGAGACGTATAGAGTAGGGCCCAAGGGACAAACCTTTAGATTTTGGTCATGATCCAGATCATCATCTGTATCCACAATTTTTAAAACGATTCTTTACCATTGGTGGAGAGGAAGTTACAAAGTTTTTGCTTCTAACTAACAAACTTCTAATCCCTACAATGCTTGGAGAAAAATTACACGATGGCATCCACAAAAGATCCACCACATATCAACGTATGATCTATAGATCCAAGTAATATTCCAGATCTGGTGATCCAGAATGTGTAAATTAAGATCAAACTGCAACTGAAACTGTGCTGATTCAGTTATGTGTCAAATTTGACATATCCTTAAAAGTTACTGTGCTACATTCAGAAGAAAACCATCATTAGTGAAATATAATAATAACCAAACTAATAATGATACCAACATGAATTCAGATTCTGGGGTGGGTTTGTACAGTCACAGGGAATCATATTATGAGGCTCAAAATATCATGGGTATGTTGCTTTTAAGTGCAATGACATAAAAGGAAAGTGAGCTGCCTAGGTGGAGGTTTTTGCTCTCTGAGTGCTGTCTCTTCTCAGGTTGAATGACATGAGGTTATAAGACCGATATGAGGAACCATAAATGCATGCGATACACGCCAGTGCTCTACGATCTATAGCAGACTTGTGAAGACATTTTCTTTATTTGTGTTTTTATTTGTTTTCTTATATAACATGTTGGATTATTTCATATTATCAAGATATGATTCAGAGACTTAACTAAAATTGTAAATTAATTGTCTTATCACAATGCTTCTTGAATGTAAATATTGATTTTATTCAGTGTGTAAAATATATGTTGACAAGTTTCTAATATTTTGTGGGCAGCATACTAAACAGATGATATATGGACTGAATTGTGTATTATGACTCTGATAAATGATTAAATATGAAAAGATATGAAAGGTAAAGGCAAAAATGTCAACTTGATGCATTTATGTATGTTTATAAAAATAAGCAGATTAGGGATTACATTGTTGATAAATTGCATCAGAACATCAGAGGAGCTTCTTTTTCAATTGGAACAAGCACTGTAGTTTAATAAAACATTTGAATTCAAAATCAGATTTTGCATCACGTCCCATCACGTCTTTTTTCAATGTATAAGTCTGTCCAGTGAATAGAATCCTTTGAGTCCTGTACCTCTTCCTCACTGCGTGAAGAGCATCTTGCCTGTTCCTATGAGTCACAGGACACCCTGAAATAAATGAGGTCTGTGTATAAATCTGCAATTCTACTTTGAGGTTGGATGCTGTCCACATCACAAGGTTGTGGTCTCAGTCATTTTTCTGTAATGCTATTTCAGTGACATTTGACCGTGGATTAGAGGGCAAGCCACTGAGTTTGGCTCCTTTAGCCGTGGTGAACGTCCATGAGAGAAATAATAAACAGATCAGGTTTAATCAAGTTTAAAGTTCAGCGTGTGACAGGTTGTTTTTCTGCTGAAATTCAGTTCACCATAACATTAGTGCATCAAATGTAATAAATGGGATTTATCAAGTTATTTCTGAGCTGTCCCACTCAATATTAATATCAATAGTCATTCTTACTTTAGTGTAATAATGTAGTAAATACCACCTACCATTTACTTGAGCTTTTTCCCATCATTAAATTTGTATTTTGCCTTAGTGCTGACACACAGATTGCTGAGGTCTGTGCTGCGAGGTTTTTATTGTTTGCATTTGCACATGTGCCTTTGGTAACAAAATGGAGCTATTTATAAGATGTATACATAACAGTCTGAAGTGTATCATGTATTGTATTGTAGAAACATGGCCTGATCTCACCCTACTATTCATACAGTTAAAAAAATCTGATAAACAGCTTTAATGTTATTTATCAAGAGAATAAAAAGAATAATAAGGATGTTTTAACTTGAGTACAGGTTGAAAAAAATGTGCTTCTTCAGCAACTTTTACTTTTACTACTTTTTTATGGTATTAAACTGTTTGAAATACTGTCGTTGTTTTTTAAAATCCACTGTATAATTTCTAAATGACAAAAAAAAACAGCTACACACTGTTACCTAAACCAAAAACATATAATTTCTCAACATACTCAAAGTTGTTCGTTGTGTTAAAGTTCTGGATCAATTACAACATTACTAGAGCTTATGTGGATCAAAATACAATGGACAGCACAGGCTTTAATTTGCTATGTTTTTAAGGTGAACTGTGAAAACTTGATGGAGAAACCACAGTGGTGCTTTTGTGCATTGGGCATGTGCTTCAGCAGAGGTCTAGTGTAGATTTTTATTGAGGTATAACATTATCCAGAAGAACCAGTGAACTTTTTTTCTCCAGATTGCCGTGTATTTGGGGAAATATGAGCTTTGTTTTGTTTTTTTACTTCGAAAAGAATGTGCTTCACTCACTTGATGGATGAGAAGACCTGAGATCAGTTATTGATCAAGTTAAAGAGTATTGTCAGATAAAGTACACTGTGTCCTGTACTGCACTGTGCTCTATGTGTGCTGTCTGTGTGTCCACAGACTTTATATAAACTTATACTAAGCTTTCCTTTCCAAAGATATTACATATTGAGTGCACAGGTGGTTTTCATTTGGTTAAGATAAATGATGGGGCTAATTCACTCCCTGTCATCTTCTGTTTAATCATGATGTAAAAGATCTTTGATTTCTGTTTAGTGTTACCACTGCTTCCTGACTCCAGCAAATGCAACAATACATGTTAAATGTAAAAAAAGAAATCTTTTTTTTTTTTTAAAACTCTGACATCAAGGCTCACAGTCTCATTATATTTGACACACTCACAGTCTAAATTTACTGTAGGTATATAGAAACTAAGTCTTCAGTCGACCCTGGTGCTACAGTGAGAGTTAATAATAGTTGATAATGACAACTATAAATTCTCTATTTGTGTCACTGTGGTACATATAACAGTCCCGACCAAGTATGTTAACAGTTTAGAAAATTTAATTGGTTTGTTTTATTCTATGTCTCATATCTCTTTAACCCCATATGCGTTTAGAATAGAATAGAATATAGAATAGAATAGAATATAGAATAGAATAGAATGCCTTTATTGTCATTGCACAGCTGTACAACAAAACTTCAGAGTAACTCCTCTCAGTAGTACAAAAAGGATAAAAAAAAAAGTGCAAGATAAAAACATTAAATAGACCCAAATAACTCAAGGTCCAACCTTCCTAAGACACCAGCCTGAAAACGTAACTATTTCCTGCCTGAACCTCCAGGAAGGACATAATGTGTTTCGTTGCTCTCGTGTTTGTTCACTCAACAACTAACCGTAATACATTCATTCATGCATATTTCTTAGTGCTTTAATTTGTTAACCTAGTATATTTATTTTGAAAAAAAAAACAACAACTTAATGTTCGTTTGCACAATCTCACTGGAGGCAGAGCATAATGGACGCGTTGCACAGAAGGAAAATCACAGGTGGACTCAATAACAGCTAGAGACTAGAAGTAGAAAGTCTCAGAGAGCTCATACCTCCACCAACACCTTTGTCACAAGAGCCTGAACAATCTGAAAACAGTTTCCAGTCTACGTCAATACAAAATCCTCTAACACTTGTTTATCAGAGGTGTATCACCGATATGATGATGTCACTTTACTCAGATCTGCCTCATGCCAAATTAATATCACCCAATTCCTTGACCCCGAAAACCTATTCCTAGCATTTGGAATAATGTGATTTCGTTTGAAATCCATTTGAAGGAATCTGAATCTGCGGTATCTCAGCTACATATTGGTGGTGTCTCATACATATTGGTGGTGTGACCGTGCCATGTCTCTACCCCTCTCTGTTACCATACTGTGACCCAATACATACTGTATTGCCCTCAAAATATATATTCTAATCTCCTAGATCTGGGTTGTGATCCAGATAATCCAACTATTTTCCCTCATTATATTGGCAAAATGTTTTTTTTTTAAAAGGCCTTATCTCACGAAGTTGAAGAAAGTGAAAAAGTGATCCAGAAACAGTATCTGTATCCAGATCTGCCTCAAAATTTAATCAACTCCTCTTTTGCCCAAGATCCCTCCCTACACAAAATGTCATCAAAATCCATGGACAAACAAACATATAAACAAAACGGTGATCACGTAATGAGGATTCGGTTCCAGTAAGTGTCCCAGTGACATTGATGGCGAACCACCATGCACAATGGAAATCTATGTCTCATTAGGATGCAGCAATCATTACAGCACCTGTGAGTTTCCTGTTACGACATGTCAAAATGTCTTCTGTGATACCCGTCCATTCTAGGAGGATTGTGCTCCTTCCTCAAGAGTTAGTGTTGAGGAGCCCTTGAGAAAAAGCTGTGTTGTGTGCTCAGTCAGTCCCAGGTGTAATCGCTGTGATATAAAAACAAATTAAGGACTCTCCTGAAAAGACCCCATCTGCTCTGCAAATGATTGCGTGGATTAAGAAGGCAAAAAAAAAATGTTAAAAACAGTCTGTCAAACCACAACAGTTTTGTTTTTGTCATGCCTTCTCTGGTGACTTGTCTGAGACTCCTTTATTTTTCTCATACTGTATTGTATGTGGACAGCAGATATACACTTGTAAACAGTTTAATGCTGTTGCAAAATAGCCATGGGATATGCACCCTGTATCTCTGTCCCCATTTTGTGGTTTGCTGGAGTATCTTCTAAAATGTCTGCATTTCAGTGGTCAAACCTGGACATTTCACAACCTTCTGAGACGCAGGTTGTCCAAGGACATTTTGAACATCACACATTTTAGTACACGTGAAGAGGGCTTTTGAGTTCAGTTGGGTGCACTTGAAACAACATGAAATAGAATATAAGAAATAAGAAAGTCGAGTGGTGAATTTTGTGTTTCTTTAACCTCTCCTTGGGTTGTGTTAACACATCACAGCAGGATTTAAGATGACTTTTGTAGAGACTGAGAAATAACTGGAACACTAGATGTTTAATAAGCAACCTGAAGCAACAGCAAAAGTGGTACTTATTCATCATAGTCAGAACTGAAGTGTCTCTTTTGTCCTGAGTCATTACTAAATTACGCTATTTGGATGGCTGAATAGGACTTGACAAACAGCTACAGTTAATATGAAATCATCTACATATAAACGTCTTGATTTCAGTCTCAAGAGAAGTAAAAGAAATACAGAAAAGTTATCAAAATCAACAAAACGGACATTTTCTCCAAAGCTTTTCCACCAAGGAAACTAGAGGAGTCTAAATGAACTGTGAAGGACTTCTCTTGCTGGAAGATGCAGCTCTACTGTGATTGTGATGGAAATTAAAATCTTGGGTGCTTCAGTGTATTTACAGTAAATACCCAGACATATCACATGTTTAATAAATTTTCTCTGTCTTTCCCATTGTATTTCTTCTCAACACCACAAAGATCTGATCGTCCTGTGGCTCCTGCCTTGCAGTCTGACTTTTAACAATGACACCCACTTGAGAAAAACCAAATCTTTTGGGCTGTCCACAGTGAATGCTCTCTAATTAATACTCTATCAATCACACAGTGCGGCGTGTCGTTCTCCTGAAGGATGGAATTCCTCAGACATTGTAGGGAGCCTAACTGATTCTGATGGAGATCACTTTTAGTCTCCAGGAATGCATTCTGCTGCGCAAGAAAGGAATGCACAGCATTGAGAGGGATGCTCTGGAATTCCCGAAACAATTAAATTGCTCAAGCAAACATTTCTTTGAGGACTGGGAAAAAAGCCTCTAATCCCATTACTTCATAGAGGAGTAATGCGATTCTTAGTGCTGTGAATGCATTACGTTTAAAAAGTGTGGAGTCTGCTTGGTCTGTCATTTTGAAACACACCATATAGCAAAAAGCCTTGGCAGTGAAATGAGCAATCACCATCAGGGTCAGCATAGAGCAAACTGGGTAAATTCCTGCATCTCTTCACCGAGACCGCCTTCACTGAACACTATTACGACTCTCTGTCCCGACCACACTAGAGGATCGCAGCTGACATGGCTGAAAAAAAAGAGCTCTTTCAATGTGACAGAATAATCTGTGATAAAATATTACCACCGAAAGTATTTTTCCTGTGCCACGAGTCAGTTACTGTCATCATTTTCTTTGGCAGATGTGAAGCTTTCTGTTGGTTTCACAGGAAACATAAATGATCCACACCCTGCTATCACCAGTAAATTATATATCCTTGTATGGGGAGCAAAAGTCGTCCTGTTTCCTCTGAACCTGTCAATCAAAATCAACACATAAGATTATTGACACTGAAAGTAAATAAAGATGTGTAACAAGCAGTCATCGACCATGCTTGAGTTAACAGGAAAAAACAAAAATATGACTTGCCAAGCATGGTTAGCGTCTTTAAATCAGCTCCATATGGAGCACCAGATCTAATACATACGGTGGCCAGAAGAAGTGTCAGTCTCATTATGCTCCACATGAACCAGAGGTTGCCAGGGTTCCTATGAGCAATGCTATTCCACTGACGCTGCAAGCACATATTTTCTTGTTTAAGATGTCAATAGAATGTTTTATGTTAGACTGTAGTAATGCTTCTCAGAAAGAGATACAGTATGTTCAAAGATTGTTGCTTAACCACTTATGTATTTGGGGTTGAGACATGAGGCCTCATGGCTGCCAACTTCACCAACAATTCATCCAAGGGTCACATGACCCATATGGTCATGCTCATGAGAACACATTTACATACTGTAACAAGAAACAGGGCTGAATAGCTGCAAATGGTAAACAGTTCCTCACAGACATGCAGTGTATGAGACATTTCAAGACATAAAACTGAGGATTTACTCTTTTTCTGATATCTTTTTTATGTTACTTAAACTTTAAAAACATACTTATGTTTGAAACAGTAGATAGTCGTGCCATTTTATGAGGTTCCAACTCAGAAAGCAGGGTCGGCTCATTGAAGAGTTTTTGAGAATTTGTGGTGGTTGCTTTCAGCATCCATTTAAATGCATAATAGCTAATTTAGCCAAATACCTTTCAGATTTTTTTCACTTGTTCCCACAGTTTTATTATTACGTTTAATAGTCACAATCAATTTATGTACTCATTTTTGTAATGACTGTACAATTAAATAAACCTAATATTGAGCACAAATTGGATTGTTTTCCAAAAAATAAAATCACATGACCCCTGGCATCGCTACCACTTTTACAGTTACAGAGGAAAGCTTTGTCTCATAATCACTCCGTTATGAAGAGAATCTCCTACAGGAATATGGAATAAGATGTTAAGTGTATCTGGCCATTTGTCTGAGGACGTGTGCATTAAAACAGGTACGTTTTTGGACAATTAAGTAAAAGTTATACCTCACCAACTCCCAGTAGCGATGATGGAAAGAAACGGAAGACGCTAAGCCTGGAGAAGTATATTCATCCTCAGGGTTTTCTAAACTCTCGCCAGCCTTGTACGGTCAACATCCTCCTCTATGGTCCAGTACACTTACTGCATGTCTCCTCAACCTTTGGCTGTAAATTTTCAGTAATTCATATTCCACAAGTGTCAAATGTGCACGTGCACAGGTTTTCATTTGTATTACACTCAAAAGTCATGACGACAAATCATGAGTTAAATAGTAAGACTACAGTAAAAGACTGTACAGTATATAAGTGATAATTGGATTATAATATTTGATCTTGGCGAGGTAGTTATGATTTTTTTTTTAATTGTGGCCTCTCTAAAAGCCTAAAACACATAATGAAAATGTTACTTAAATAGACTTCATCACAGCCTATTTTGCAACATCACATTATAATTCTGATTATTCCCAAAGGAGCTTCATGAAAAGGAAAGAATAATCTTATTTTTGCATTACAAAAGCTAACATCGAGCAAATATAAATATTTACTGAGCAATAATATGTAACTTTTTGAAAAGAAATGAGGCGGCCACCATATCTGGCTCCTCTATGGTCATTATTAAGCAATATATAACTAAATATATTAATTGGTTAATATAAAACAACTCTCTTTAAGGCCTTCAGTGTCTCTGCCGTATTTGTCCTTGAGGTAGAGCCTTCAAATTATGAAGACATATATTTTGCTCTGGCCAAGGCTCATCTGCTGAGTCTATGAAGGTCACCTCATATTCTTACAGGGAGAATCTCGGTAATTCTGTGACATCAAAGAGCATCAACACACAGTAACACACAACTGTGACCATGTACATCCATTCTCTGAGATCTAGACAACTGGTCAGCTATTATCCATGCCAAGTGAAATATATACATACATACACACACACACAAACATCACTGGAAGATCCTACGTCAGAATGTCATTTTCAATGTCAGATGTTCATGAAGAGAACTGCTACGATACTGTCAAAGCCATATGTGCTTTGGTTTGCACAAACATATAATCAGTAGCTCTCGATAAACCAGCTACTGAGGCCACAAGTAAAAATATACAGGCAAGGTTTCACATATAAAATTAGCGATAAATATACTGGTATAATCATTTTAATGTGAAGGAAATCATTTTATACCCACAGATACAGCAAATAACCACATACCGTTTGAACCCTTGGCTGATTTACTGAGGTTTTAAACCCAAATCCTGTGCCTGAGACCCAGAGAGTCACTTTATTCTCTGACTCATCAGTGCAGGATATAGAGCCAAGGCCTGTAGCAGGCAATTAAAACATAGTAAGACGGGTGTAAGACTGAATGGCTGAATGGTGCATGAGAGAGGCTCAGGATGCAAGATGGGAGGCAACCCAGTAAAGTCAGCTCAATAAAGTTCTCGACCAGTTAGTGCACAATCACTGTTTCAAAGGCTGAAACCCTTTAACAGATTTTTTTTATTCATTTGAAGGCATTATATGCAAAAATAGTCACTTAACACAAATTTGAATGTTTAAGTTTGATTCATTCACATGTATGCACCCTCCTACACACCATCTCTCCCACATTCAGACAAAATGCACGTTTAAGATTGGTAAGAATGTGAATGATTGAAAAAGAAAACAAAACTAAATGATTAGGTCAGATTAGAATTGACTGTTATCATTCTTTCTCGTATGGATCCCAAAATCCCAGAACCCCAGACCTGTTATAGTTCCCAGCTTTTGTGGAAACTGGAAGTCAAATTATTCCAAGAAGAAAACTTCAGAAAAAACAAGACCTGCTAAACTTACCTGACATTTCATCATGCCTTGCCTCCTTATCCATTCAGCCACTCTGGAGCATTCTTATATCCTGGACGGGGTTAGTGAACACACCTTCGCTACCAACTCACTTCATCATATGTGGGATCCCCACATTGCCTTGGGGCTATAGCTCAATTGTGTTATCCACCTGTGTTATCCTCTGTGGTCTCTTCTTGTTCACCGATGCGTTTGACAGAAAGTTTGAAAGCTGAAAATTGGGATTATGTTATACATTAAAACATTTTTAGAATTATTTATCATTGTGACACTTCACCTCATACTCCACATGAAATGTAATTACCATTAAATGTGTCAAAAGTAATTTTGAAAAACATTGTCCACATTCAATGATATCATTCCCATTCTACTGTCTTACATCTGGAATATGGACAAGAGGGAGGATTCAACCAACACTGCACGGTGATGTCTTCTGACAGGTAACAAAGCCTTGAAACTTTAAGGTCTTTGGAGTGGGCATGGTTCCACTTTAAGGACCACCAGGCAGCTGGACGACAGACTGGGAGACAGAGAGACAAAGCAGTGCAGACATCAGACTTCAACAATGGGGCATCACTTTAGTCTAGTGGGAAAACAATGCATATCAAGGGCACTGATGTTATCACTGTCTTATATGAAGGGTCTTACTCATAATGCTAACACAGCGGGGGAGAAATTGAGGGAGAGAGGAGGTAAAAGCCAGTATAAACAGCAGAACGTTCTTTGATGTACAGCACAAAACCATTTCATTCATGGGAATTGGGGGAAGGGTTCACGTCAAGGGTTTACTTCCGATGTCATGCTCGGTGAGCCTGGGCCAAAGATGTTGTTTTAATGGTGTGCAGAGAGAGGGAACAGACTGAGACAGCAGAGGGATAGAATAACAGGGTGTAACATCCATCAAAGTGTTTTTCTAATCACCGCAGGGGGTCTGCGGTAGCGGAAGAGTCTCTCCAGACCATCTCAGGTCTGGTAATAACATCATATGCAGTGAATTAATATGTCAGCCCTGCGATCATTAATAGACGTCTTCATGACTCTGTATCATTAACTTTACATGTCCACAGTGGATTCTAATGCATCGTGCACAGGATTGGACACCGAGACAAAGCCACTGGCAGTTTCATGTTCTATGTTCATCTCTCATTGGATATTGAACAGTGTGTGAAAAGTTTCTTTGGACGACTTTCTTCAAACAACACATTTTATTAAGTGTGGCGGCAGAATCATTTTTATTTTGACAGTGAAATGATAAATGAAGCAGTGGTGATCAGATTAGCTCTGACCAAACACTGTATGTGAGGAAATATAGGAAATCAAAATGTAATAAAAGCTCAAGTGTATTCGTAGGTATGAACTTTTTTTTTTTTTACTGCACTGCATTCGAAGGCTGCACAGTCAGATAAAGATTCAACATAAGAAATGAAATATGATGTATTGCCTCAAACTGACCAGCTGACACATCAGTGCATCACAATGTAACATACAGACAAGAAAGGGACCATTCTTCATAATGAGTCTATAATTATTCATATTCAACATTTGCTTTTACCTTCTCACGATTTTCAACATTCTCCTGCAATTGATTGATTTTTTTAAGTTGTGGTTTCTACTTACCCACATGATGTGAGTATCTCTTCTACAGAGTATGGTCACAGGAAAGCTCTAGCAGCTGCTGGGATTTGAAATTGAAAGGTTACAGAACGTTATGAACTTCCCCAAGCACCAAACTTTGGCAGCATATTTCGAGAACTGCAGTATAACTACTTATTATGTAAAATGGAAGAAAAAGTTCTGCAGCTTTCTCACCTCCGTATCATCGCCGGGGTCAGACTAGGTGATATTTGGTCGTTTGTACTCACAGATTTGGATAAAACAACATTTTTGCACTGTTTTTCGAAAGGATTTCGCAAACACCACTGTTTTCAATCAGCTTGAGAACCCACAAGCTGGTGGCGTGTCCCAAGGCACTGAACCCAATCTGGGAGCAGTACAAACAGTCTAAATTTAATAGAACCTCTTGTGGTGAGTGATTCTGAAGAGCAGAAACATCTGTACCTTACGTGACATGATCTCCACATCTGACCTGAGTCCTGATTGTTTCTGGGGTGTGGGCATCCACCAACAGCTGCAACCCACCACTCCCAGATGTTTCTGATAGGCCAAGTGTCTCGCTGTTTGTTAGGCGTGGGGTGATCTTTGATCCTCTGACAGCGTCAGCTGTGGTGCCATCGTGAGGAGTGCCTGAGAGGCACTGGGAGCCTCACAACGGAAGCACAGCAACCTCATAGACGGGCCTGTGGTGTAATGTGGTGAAAACTGCCATGGTGAAGTGGCTTCAGCGGTGGAAAACGAACTCTTTGGAAACCCCCTGTGTCTCTGTCCAGACCCAGTCATTCTACTGGCATTGTAATTGAGGAAGTAAACACATAAGTATAGTATTTAATATGTTGAGATTTACAGTATAGCACTTAAAGGAAAGACAAAATGTCATCTTTAAGTGTGTTTTATGAAAGAAGTAGAAATCTCTGAAACTTTGTAATAAGGACTTAAAAATAGAAACCAATAAAGATATGCATTCAAATGATGCTTTCCTCAATTTCTACGCTGAAATTCTTTTTCCATTATATATTATTGCTAAGTGTAGCACATTGTGGCATGGAGGAAACCAATGTCTGTAAATAACTCATATTTTCTTTTCCACTGCAAAAAAAGGGAAGCATTTTGCCCCTCTGTTGACACGATCGCTCTGCCTGAGCTACACGTGGCTACAGACTCTTTGAACTGATGAGCATCCTGCTCCTACATCCCTGAGCTATAAAGGCCTTACCATCCCTGTCATCGTTATGACAGCCTTTATACACCCACCATTTTCTTTCAAAGAGAAGCGGTGCACACCAGGCCAGAGCTTCAAAAATAAACAGGGCATTTATGGACCGGAAAAGGTTTCGCATAGCTGTACCACTCCTGCTTCCTCTCTCATCCAGCATAGCTTTGTCCAACTGCAAAAGCACTTCAGCAACAGGTCATAAAGAGGCAGCACAGCAGATTTTTTTTCCCATGATTTTAATACCCATGCCTGAAAGCAGTGTCTGAGGACCCATAGGGTCCCTGAGGGGTTTCTAGGGGATCACCAGGAAGAAAAGAGAATTATTTATTTCCACTATAATTCCACCCATAAATAATACAATGACAGAATGCATGTATTTCTATTACGGGCTTCATAAACTTTCTGTAATAAAACATCTAAAGGCAGGGTGTCCCTGCACGACCTTCATCTAATTTGTCAGGTTAGGAGTCCTTTGCATGAAAATATTTGAGAAGCACTTTTTAGAGCATGTATCCTCGAGCATTGACCCACTGGAGAGAACCCGATCCTTTCAGGGTGGACAAGCCACTTGGAACTATGGCCCATAAGAAAGGCCCATATTGTCAGTAAATAGCTTCTATGATCTCCATCAGGTTGTTGTAGATGTTTTCCTTTCACAGACAAAGGGAACAGGCAGTGGCCCGGCCCAATCTCTGAAATAACAAGGACAGATTTGTAAAGTAAAAAAAAAAACATGATAACCTGTCTAGCCTGTGTCAACAAAAATCCTGCTTGTTTCAACAAAACCTAATAAAATATACAATCTCAACTTCCCTGAAATCCCTGAAATCTGATCAAAAAGTCCGCTACCTATTGTTACTATGCTGTATTTGCCATAATGTTTAAAATGCAGAAAAATATATCAAATTACTGTCATGTCAGGCTTGTTTTGAAACCCAAATCTTTCTCAGCCAGATCACAGATAAAGGCAATTGGTGACGAATGGCTCCTCATTTCCATGCTAAGGATTGGACTACAGCTCCCTGTACACCTGCAGAAATTAGAGGATTTGCTAAAATTGGAAAACAAATAATTCGTACAACCTACAAAACAGGTTTGACTGCCATCTCAAATTATTTACCAGTAATCATTTAGTTTTAGCTCTGCATGAACGATTTCAGATTTTTCAGGGATATTTTGCTAATTTAAAAAAACCCATTCTATAATAATTTTTTTTTACATCTGTGATGAAAGGCATTCATTCAGTAAATATTCAGTTCGTGTTTGGCTAAGTTGCATCACAACTCTTTGGCTATAAAGTTCAAGCATTCAATCAAACAGGAAATCTGTCACAATTTAATTTTTTCAACCTTCAGGGTTATCACGAAACTTGGGTCAAGGCTGGAGTGGCTTTCAGTCTGCCATATATTAGCAAAAATGAAACATTAAAGGCCTCACAAAACTAGCACATTTGGGATTCAATACATGGGTTTCAATTTTCTGTATTATATGTCCCTGCAAACAGTTTTTAACCATGCATTTGTTGGAGCTGTGTAATTGTGAAAACTGTCGGATGAACTCAAAGTTATCACAGCAGTTTATCACAGATGGATCCATATTTGCCCAGTTTGGTGCCTTCATCTAAAAATGTCATTACAGTAATTTTTGGTGGTGTCCGCACCACAGGCAGATATGCTTTAAAGCAAGCCCAGCAGTGAGCTGCAATTAAATCACCAGAATAGCCTACCAAGTAACATCTTCGACAATAGCAGACTGCCTCTAGACCTCTTCTCACAGTGAATGTCAATTAAATATGTTTTGATACAGTGAATCTGGAGGCACCTCACAATAACTCGGAACATATATGTTGCTTCTTTAAGCTTTTTGAATACTCTGGACAGCTGCTCAATGCCAACCTACCTGACCTCTGATGGCCATGAAACTGACGGACAACTAAGAAGATTTAAGTACATAATCGGTATAGATTTTATGCCATTGTTTTTTAACTGAAAAGCTTTTCATTATATCACTGTTGCCATTCTCAGCAATCACCAATATATACTGACAGATATTAGTTATTTTAAAAAAGAAGTCCTTTTTCATTGTGTAAGACTAATTAGACACGATGCAACTCACTTTATGAAAATGTCAGACAATCTGATTTGGCAATGAGAGCATTTGCCAGATGAGCTGTATGACTTTCCTATTTCATGACCATCTAATAAATGTACTCAAATACACTGCAATACTACAATGTAAAGATGACCCCAACCTGACATTCAGAAAACATATTCTTATCAAATGCTTTACTCATCAGAACTGAGCTCTTGTATGTTTGAAACCAACTTAGAGAGTTGGCAGTGCCTCACACGGTTTGCTAAAGGAATAAATAAGAGGAGGTTTCACTTTGGTTGTAAACCACATATTCTTCAAATAGGCTACAACTAACCACAACTACGTGTACACGCCACAGTCGGAGCAGAATTTGTGTTTTCCTAAAATTATGGTGCATAATGAAATATGTCAAAAACAGAATAATAGATCAAAACTGCCATGCGATTTTTTTTTATTTCAACATCAATTTTAATTTTGAATGTCTTTGTGATGCCTGACTATGTTGTTTGATTGTTGTGCACCTTTGTTTGTCTGCTAACATATTTGTATTTTTTCTTCTGTCTGTCTTTGCTTTCTTTTTCCTTTACTCTTCTCTCTTGCAAAACGGCCCTTGATCTTAGTGAGACCACAAAACGTTATTTATAATTGGGGATGCACACGCAGTTTACTGACTTAATTTTGAATTTACTTCTTAATAAATTGTATTAAATAATGCAACCACCGGGCGGCACGATGGCACCTCCACGTGAGGACTTGAGACTTATGAGAGTAGAGTTTGCATGTTCTCCACGTGTCTGCGTGGGTTCCCTACGGGTTCTCCGGCTTCCTCCCACCACCAAAAACATACAATATAGGTGAATTTGTGGCTCTAAATTGACCGTAGGCGCGAATGTGAGTGTGTTTGGCTCTGCGATGAACTGGCGACTTGCCCAGGGTGTAGCCCGCCTGCTGCCTGAGGTCAGATGGGATTGGCTCAAGGACAGCAGACGGTAAAAAAAAAAAATGCGGAACTGAGGTCCAGCAGGAAATGTTTCCGACCGGATGATATTTTCCTCGGACAGATTTCTGTTTACACCACAACGTGGGACATTAGCAAGACATTAATGGCATGGGGAAGTAATCAAATCTAAAAGTCATTAATATTTGTTTGTTGCGCATATTGAAATGGGTAGAAAGCGCCACAGCGAAGACTCGGCAGAGTCGAACACCCCTGTGAAAAAAGAGAAAGTCCCGGAGTTCAATGGGGCTGCTTTTAAAGCCATGTTGAAGGAATCCAGCTCAGCCATGAAGGGTGAGTATATGTGCAACACACTGAAGAAATACAAAATCATACTGGTCATTATTCTTTTGTGATTTCAGTATTGGATCGCCATCCTCTTGACCCAGCGGTGTCTGCATATTACAGTGCTCTCCTCTTTTGCTGTGCTTGATGTAATTCTTCCCTGTTATCCCCTGCAGGACTAGAGACATTCATATCAACTGCTAAGAAGCTGCCATGCTCTGAGCTGTATGATGTGGTTGAAGGTTACATTAAAGTATCTTTGGAGTGTGCAGAAATATTCAAATTGCTTGAGAGAGAGAAGCATACAGAGAGTGAGGTAAGATGAAGCACTTTTCTTGGGATGGGAGTGACCTGTCCTTTTACTGAACAAGTTCTCATCAAGTCTTTCTTCCGACCAGATGATGCTCATTTTTGAGAGCCTGGAGATGATCCTGGTCAGGACAGCCAGTGACCTGTCCCACTTCAACATGGTCGGCAATGCTATTGTGAAAAAGACCGTGTCTAGCCACATGAAACTCCTGCAGGGATCTTTCCATTCAGAAAACCACAGGTGGGTTTAAAGACATCACAAAATGACAGTCCTCAGCACAGTTTTAAAATCTGCCCTAATGTTGTGTTTTTTTTGTCGTGCACAGGCTTGTCCGTCAGTGCCTTAGTTTTCTGTCGGCCTTGGTGTCCCAGGGTCCAGAAGCTGCCAGAGAGGTCCTAAGTCATCTTCACATCAATAAAACTCTGTCAGGATTGGCGAAAAGAAAAGATAAGAAGGTGTGCTGTAGCATGTGTGCCGTTATCGGTTTTCTGCATGTGCTGGAGTTTTTTGGGTTCTGTGGATATGTGTGCTTAAATTCCTCTCTGTAAATTCTCCAGGGAAGACCCGACGTCCGCATGGCTTTTATCCAGTTTGTGCTGTCTTTTTTGGTGTCTGGAGATAATACTGTCATTGGACAAATATTAGAAATCAAAGGTAAAATTACATACGAATTAGAACGTATACAATGTATTTGTCTCTGGTGTGTTGGTGACATCATCATTTGGTGTGGTTGTGCCAGAACTCCTGCCAGAGATCCTAAGTACAGGTCTGAAGGAGGACAGGATGTCTATAGTCAATCTGATTCTGTCCACACTGAAGACAAGAGTAAGTGCTCAGCAGCTCACACTTTCCTCTTAGAATCAATGTATGTATTTCATAATTATATTTGTTGTTTGTCTTGTTGTAGGTCGTGCTAAACAAGCTCATAAGTAAAACACAGAAAGTGCGTTTTTTCACACCTGCTGTATTGGCCAACATAGCATCTCTGTACAAATGGAATGGGATTGTGGATGCAAGCACTGGAGATAACGGAGTGAGTTATGAGCTTTTTTTTTTTAATCTTGTCTTCATTGAAACAAAGGCTCTGTTATCCAAATTTGCCTCTCAACATGTGGGTCTAAAATTTTTATTTCTTTTCTTTAAGATATCAGAGGACTCGGAGCATGCTGGGACATCTGTCGTCCGAGAGCTTGTTCACAGTTTCCTTCTTGATCTGTGTAGCTCCCGTAAGCATGGTATCAGCTTTCACGATGCCAGCTTTGGCACAGCTGGGAGGTGAGGAATCAATGTGTCAAGTTTACGTTGTACTCTTATGGAAAATCCTCCTTGCTGATCATAGGATTGAACTTTCTTTTTTTTTCTTTTTTTTTTTTTACAGAGCTGGCAACATTGTCTTGCTTCAGTTCTTGGTGGGGCTGAAGCAGGCCACAGAGGATGAATTGGTAGCAGAGTTAGTGGTGAATGTGCTGAAAATGAGCCCTGACGTATTGGCCAGATACTTTCAGGAGACTCAGTATTCCTACACCCCCCGTCCGAAAAGTGCATGGCAGGACAATGTGAAGTTGCTTAAAAAGGTAATGTTAGCAAGTATATTGGATTTTTTATTATGAGACCTCTTACATGTCCACATTTAGCTTCTGCTTTTAAAAAAATAATGATTTCATATGGATTCATATGCCAGATCTACGAGGCCCAGCCAGAAGTGTCCACAGTCTTCCAATCTCGTGAGGTCATCCCTCTTCCTCGCCTGCTCTCCATGATTATGGTGATATCTCTTCCTCCCGTCTGTAACAAGGCCTTCTTCACACAGGGCCTCAGTGTAAGTGACTGAGTCTCATTTAAAAAAAAAAAAAAAAGAAGAAGTCATCAGTGCTGTAGCTGCTGCACCACAAAAGACTGAAAATGTTTCAAATATCTTGTACCCAACAGCTTTCCAACACAGCGGTGCAGCTCACAACTCTGTCCATGATGAATTTCATCTTGAAACAAGCCAATAAGAACATGGAGTACCTTTTGGATAAGTCTGAGTGGCACAGCTCAGATCTATACACTCTTGACATGATGGGGGAATTGGTGCAGCAGTACAGGGAGACACTCAGCAAGGTAAGCTCAGGAAAGTGCTGCATCAACACACACAAGCAATAATGATGCACCGCTAAACAATTCACATCTCCTCTTTTCATACTCTGTTCCAGATTTTGCCGGATATAACGAGCATAGTTGCAAAGTGGCAGGCCCTCAGCAAGAAGGACAAGACGAATCGAGGGGAAACAACGACCACAAATCAAGAGGTTGCTGCACAGACGGACGATAAAAATGAAATGCCTGGTAAGAACATTTTACAGAACATTTATATTATTCATTCTAATCAGTCCTGTAAAACAACAGGGGCGACCAGCAAACTCATTTAATTTTGTCTTCTTTTTTTTTTTAATGCTCAACAGTCCCTGACACAGCTGAGGTAATCCTGCTGAAGGCGCTCATTCTTCAGGTCATATGTCTTTACCAGAAAGTAGTGCCACATCTGGTGAGCCAGTGCAAATTTGACTTCAGCAAGCTCCTAAAGGGTGATGTATTTTTTTTAAACCATAGAGTTCACATAGTTATTTGTTTAAAGTATGATTGATTGAAGTATTGATTTTTTTTCACCTCTGCAGGGATTGTGTCAGAGAAAGGAATGAGGGAAGAAGTTCCCCCAGTTTTGCAGTATCAGATACTGCAGTTGGCTTTAGATCTCCCTGCAAGCAAGTTCTCCTGGTTCCGCATACAGGTGAAAAGTTACACCGTTGTTTTTTTTTGTTTTTGTTTTACTGTTTAGATCTGCATTTTCAATGATTTTTGTCTGGAAGGTGTTGCTTCGTAATCAGCGTTGTTTCCAAATGAGTGTTGTTTTTCTTCCCAGGATGTTTCAGAAACGGAATCATCATCTGGAGAGAAGTCAGTACTTTACCTGCTTCTGAAGATGTTTGTCAGCAGCAGCAGCAGAACCCATTTGAAAACCTCCACACGGATGCTGGTTCTTAAAGTAAAGAGCATCTATTTTCTTCCTTTGCACTTTTTGTTTTCATCTTGCACCACATGTGAGACATACATATATAAATATTTAGAGTCATTTCAGCTCATCCGACCAGGCCTGAATGAGACTTGATAATTGTTCAACCCTAGTTTACACCATTTTAGTTCACTGGGGCAAACAGACATTGAAAGGGATGTTTCCTCTATATTAGGAAAGTTAGATGGAAGAGAAAAAAATATCAATTTCTTAAAATTTTGTTTACATTACCACACCTAACAGTAGTTGCCAAGAGTAAAAGTACAGCTTGGAGAGTGTAATATTTCATCTGATGGCACAGGACAGTTACATTTTTAAAGGTAAGAGAAGTACTTACAGAGAGGTACAATATTGCTAAAACTCAGTTGCTGTGTCTTCAGGTGCTAAAGGACAGTGGGGTGTTCGAGTACACCAGGACTGAGCTTGAGCTCTGGCTTGACCAGCTGGCCAGAGTACAGCCAAGCCAACAAGAGCCTGTCATCCAGTTCTTGGAAAGGGTGAGCTCATCTGCATAACATTTTTATTTAAATCTTAACATCTCTGTCTACTGCAGTTATACTAATGTTTACACAAGAGAGGATATTGAAGTAGCAGTTATAATTGATCATAAACTCTTGATCTGTTATTCTAGGTGTTGGTGAAACTGGTGTGCAATTCTTACACATACACAGACAAGGTTGCCAGCCTGGTGCAGGAGGCAGCTTATCTGCAAGCCAACCCGAGTAGCCAGGAGGGCGACGCTGCCAGTATCCCGGTCTCACACATAGACGGTGAGTATTCAGAGATTGAGGAGTCTAATCTAATTTCCTCCCACCATAATCATGTGAAACCTATTTTTCCCCAACCTGACATATCTGCCTCTGTCTTCTAGATGTCATAGACATGCTGGATGTCATCATGGATGGTAATGAAGGGGAGATGGAGGAGTTGGGGCCATCTCTGAGTGAAGACCTCATTATCCAGACCTTCCCCTTCAGTGTGTTGGTACCTGCTGCTCTGGAGGCCCGGAACAAATTGTCAACAGACAAGGGTGAAGCTCTTCTGACCCAAATGGGACAAATAGTAAAATGTTGGGATTGAAAAACATTTTTTTTTAGTTGAAAATGTATACATAGACTGCAAAATGACTGAACATCTTAAGACATTTCTGTTGCAGCGTAACAATTTATTATTCGTTAAAACAAAAGATCAGCTTCACATTGGAATTGAGCCTGTTCTTTATACCTAGATAGTGGCTTCTCCATACCGATGAGCCAAAGCTCATTTTATGGTATTTTTTATTTTATGTTAACCATTCGCCTTTTCTTTTCTCAGGGGTGATATATGAGTACTTGTCTGCAGTGCTCTCAGATGTGCTGCACTGTCAGAGCGAGCCGCTGCCCCTCTGTCTGGCTCTGCTGCAGTACGATAAAGAGCTCGTGTCCTCAGAACCCTCTGCTTCCCCTCATCCCTCCGTCATACACCTTCACTGGTATTACTCCAAATGGCTACCACAGCAGTGCCAGGAGGAACTGGTCAGTCTTTGATAGAACCAAGTGATTGTTTAACTGAAAGAAAGACATTCTTTTATTTTTTTTTTATTTAGAAAGTAACGGCTCTCGCTTTTCGCAGTTCAAGTCCTCTGAATGTCATTCGACGGAGTTGTCGACGCCCACTTCATTCACTGAGCTGATGAAGGCTGCATATAGCAAAGGACCGAGCGCTTTGATAGGTGACGCCTTCAGGAAGGAAGTGGAAGGGACTGTAGCTTCCATGTCGATGGCTGAGTATCCAGTAGCAGTCAAGCAGATCTTACTCTACATAAAATCAACAGTGGAAAATTGTGGCACGGTAAGAGCATAAAACAAACTTTTACTAATCAGTACATCAATAGAATATCCTCAGCAATCATATCCCTCTGCACAGTTCTCCAAGGATGTTGGAATTACTCCTCTTAAGACCTTAATGGGAATGCTCCGGGATTTGGTGACCAAGCTACAAGCCTTTCAGGAGACCGCAAGCTCTGAGCCAGCAGCAGAGAACTCCCAAGAAGGATCAGACTTCTTCCTGGAAATCAACCAGTCATCCACAGGAGAAACCAATAAAGAGCAGGTTTGGGGGGAAAAAGTCAGCTTTTATTGTGATTTGTATTTGATGGATTTCTTTTTCTTCCCTTTAAACCATGACCATGTTACCAATGTTAATGCATTTCTGATTCTAATATTGCTCCCTCCCTGTTTAGATCCTTCTTTCTGCTCTGGGCTCCATCTTCAAGAATCCTTGTTTGCAGCAGTGGTTTTTGGCTCTGGAGCTGGCTGCTTTACCTCCTCACACTCTCAACCCCATCAGACTAAAGCACCTGTGTGCTCAGCTCAGTGATGACGTTCTGGTCTTGCTGAAGACCAGCACCCCAACTCTGCGAGATCTGGGTCAGCTGGAGCTTATTTGTGGCTACATGGGGGCTATAGAAAAAGCTGTCCTCAAGGAACTGATTGAAAAGGGGTCCCAGGCTGCAAAGAAACAGTCCAGACCTTTCCAGGCCCTCTTGGCTCTGCACAGCTACATGGACTCTGGTAATCTGATGGAGGTGCTCTCCAAGTTGCTACTTCTACCCCAGGAGAGCCTGATCTCCCCCAGCAGTAAGGGCACACAGGCTGAGCTTAGTGTCTATGGTCATGCAACAGTGCAGATCCTCACGGAGGCTAAAGCTAGCTATTCCCAGGACCACAGCATTTTTCTGTCTCCGGCTCATCTCCATGGCCTGGGGACCCTGCTGCTGTCCTGCTCCAGCCTTGCGTTGGAGGCCTTCCTCCTGCAGACTCTGTCTAATGAGCCTAGCAGTGCCAAGCTCATCCACACAGATGTGCTGCTGCACTGTCTCCAGTGGCCTGTCGCAAACACTCAGGCCATCGGCTCCCTTTTGCTGCAGAATTGCTCCACACACCGCCTCTGCTTTGAGGTGTGGTGCCTAGAGACAGCTAACATGGAGAAGCTCTCAGATGAGACTGAAACATTCCTTCCATTAATCAACACCTACCTTCAGGTGGCAAGTAGAGAGGATCCAGCCAGGCCCAAAGATGGTTTGTAATAAAACACATTCTCTATTGTTGTAAAGCCTCTATTTTCTTTGTTATCTCTTTTTTTCGGTCATGCACGCACATTATATTTATTATGCTCATTTACTGTGTTTTTATAGTGCAAAAAGAAGTTTTACAAGCCTTGAAGCAAGCTCTGCTCACCAGATTGTCCCAGTGTGTTCTGGGAAACCTGACAGAAGACCCCGAAGCCCAGCTTGTTGAAACACTAACCAGTCTGATCAAGCTCTCCGCAAACATCAAGGACACCAGGGACTTCATTAACAATCTGCCCAATGCTCTTCAACAAGTGAGCAGTTTTAAAAGGTATTACTGAACCCTTAAAACTGTAAGTAAATTATTAGTTTCACATGTCGTTAGCTAAATGTTGTTTTCTCTTCCAGATGGCAATTAGTAGACGTTATAACAGAGAAATTGGATGATTGCCCACAAGAACAAGAAACGTGGAGGAAGTCTGTCGCCACAGCTGCCCTCAAGTGTCTCACTGCTGTTTACAGTCACTTCAAAGATCAGGCTACTGCCTCATTGGAGCAGGAGAAGAGCATCTTGGAACGGCTGCAACAACTCCTGGTGAGTTCGTGTTTCTCCCTAATAATGTACGTTTGCTTTTACCCGAGGCATTTCATAAATCATCTTCTTTACTCAGACATCGGCTGAAGACATCACTGCATCCGATTGGAACGGTTTTGTCAAGAATGGACTGAAGTAAGATACTTGTCTGAATTCGTTCTGCTCTGTTTCGGAGCATGGGTCAGATTGTTGTTTTTAAATCAGTGACCTAATACGTGTTTGTCATTGTAGATATCGCTACAGAGATCCGCACTTTCTGAACACACTGGCCAACCTGCTGGGACTTATGTACAGCAGCAGTGAAGTCCAGAAGGATCTGATACCTTTATCCACCCTTCACATGATGACCAGCAGCCATTCTCTCTTCCTGCCCACCATGTTGGACTCTAATGAAGAGCCTAGTAGGTGTCAGGCTAAAGGTATGGAGAATGGAGAAAAACATTCAATTACAAACTTGAAACCTTGCATCTCCCTGATAATATAGTTACTGAACATAGACACATTTATTTTGTCATCATTTCAGAGGCGTTAGTGTCCCTACTTCTCTGTTTGGTGAAGAAATGCCCAACAGTCTGTAACACCAACCACTTTGTTGTGCTTTTGGGAGCATATGGAGTAACACTGAGTACTTCAGGTAAAAAAAGGAAATCTTAGTATTTTTGTTTGTTTGTGTTTTTTCTTTCTTTCCCCTCACATCTTGTTTTTGGTTCATAGATCAGAAACTGTTACTGCTTCTTCAAGAATATGAAAGACACAATGTCAGTCTGCTGAAATTTCAGTAAGTTACATTCATATTTGGAAATGTACATGCAACAAATGCACTGTTGTCTAATTAACATCATATATTAACATTGAATATATGTTTCAACAGATCCTTCTTGTGGGGCCCAGCAGCTGTGGAGCACCACAAGACCAGGAAAAGCCTGGGGGCTTCCCTGTGGAAGCAGGCGAGCTCAGATGACCTGCTAGCTCTGCTTAGAGCTGACAAGATGCTCCAAACTATCGCACACTTTCCCCAACAACGCAGAATCATCCTGCAGGTCCACATTTTATTTCAGATTTTCAATAAGTCACTGTATTTTATCGAATGCCTCTGGTGTCGAGCCATGCAGATAGATCCTCCACAGATAGTTTCATGTTTTTATTTGTCTTTGAGCTTCACAACTGTAACTTCATCCACCTTCGTTTTGGCTGCAGAAAGAGATGGAAGTGAAAAAAAATATGTTTTTTTGCTATTTGGATAAACCTTTAATGTCTATTATTTCTCTCTCGTAGGATGCTGAAGAGCGTCTGTACGCTAACAATGCAGTAAAGGATCTTGGGAATTTGTATGATCCTTGTTTTCTTTTGCCTCTATTCAGCGCCATACTGCAGCCAGGTGTGTATATTTTCATGCTGCCGTCGTGGCTCTGAATCATTTCAGTTTATCGCTGCTTTATTGCTGTTGCGTTTGTCCCTTGTCCCTGTGTGACAGAGTGTGTGATTGACTGCCTCAAGTTTGTATCCAGCCACGCCCTGGGAGTAACGGTAATGGCTCTAAGTAGCTACGACTCAAAAGTGAGAGCGGCAGCGTATCATGTGCTGAGCTGCTTCTACCAACACCTGGAGGGTGCTCGGATCAGGGAGAAGAGACAGGTAACCTGTTAGGGAGGCGGTGTGTGGGTATTCATGTATTACATGTGTGGGAGTCACCTCCAGAAACGCTGATGGCCTTGTTTTCATTTAACAGCTGCTGTACTTGATGGATACAGTGAAGAATGGAATCCGACAGCCGAACCAAAGACTTCCATTTGTCCTGACGACTTACATCACCAAAGTGGCTCAGCAGATGCTCAAACCTGGTGTGTAACCTTGAAAGCTTGTCAAGTCTCTGAGCAGAGCGATGCGATTCATATTGTTTGCATGGGGATATTTGTTTAGAACGTATTTTTTTCAAAAGATAAGGAACTCTACAGATTAGCATTTAAATTTCAGTGTTTTGGAATTCTCTATTTGTTGCCATTCTGTACACAGAATATATTTTACCGTTGCCTGCCGCGCAGCCGACTTTGCCCTCATGATCATTGACCTTTTTCCTCGTTTCTCTGGTATTCCAGAGGACCACATGTACGTGGTGTTAAACAGATTCCTGCTGTGCCATCAGAGTTTGGACTTCAGAAGAGTCCCTGAGTTCTTTAAGCTTTTCTATGGCTTTGATTTGGAGGTAAAGTCCGATATAACACAATGTTTTTGTTTTCTTGTACTGCAAGTGATTCGTCAAGATGGGGAGTTCTACCTTGCAAAAAAAATAAATGACTGTCTAAATAAACACCGCTTGTGTCAACAACATTTAACCTTCCTCTGTTTGCTCAGCCCAGCTTGGGTCTTTTTTTTTCTCTTTTTTTAGACTGATGTTATCTTTTAATTGTGGGAGTGTGACTGCATTGCTTATTTTCTCTGCAGCATAAAATGGAACGTGAGTGGATCTTGAGTGTGCTGGAGGAAGGGATAAGCGATGGACACTGCTATGAACTGTGCGATCAACAAGGCATATTTCAGACGCTTCTAGCCTTCAGCAGCAGCCCCGTTTGTGATGAACACTCCCAGGTATACGCTGTGGGAATCACAGTGATGCAACACATTAGCGGTGAAGTCGTGACAGATGAATCTTGAACCTTGTGATAAAAGAGATGAATTGAGAAAAACTGTCTGAAATTAACAGATCAAGAGAAGAGAAGATTGATATTTTGAAATTTAAAAAAAAAACAAATAAATACAGTTGCTGCCTAATAATAATGCATAAAATGAATTTATTTCACATGCATCTCTAGGCTCACATTATCAGGGTGTTGCACCAGGCCGCTCGTGTGACCAAAGCAGCTTATAACCTCATTAAGAGCTGTGGGCTCCTCACCTGGATGATACAGGTGGTTGATAAAAGGTAAGCTTGTGAGTGAGGTCCACCATTAATTTTTCCTCTTTATTTTTACATTCATAATCAAACAAATATCTCTTCAGTCAGTTTTTTTTTCTTCTACTGAAGTCTGTACCTTTCCTCCTCAGGAATGTAGACCAGCAGCTGCTCAGTAACATCATAGATCTGCTCCATATGCTGTGGTTTACCAACCTTGGGCAGAAGGAGAAGCAGGTGGACGAAACCAAGACCACCTCCTCCACAGAGGAGAAATCACAAAGCTCTGTGAAGTGTCTCCCTCTTCCACTCATCAGTGAATTCCTGTGTGTGGCATTAACTATCAGCAGACACCTCAGGTAAAAGTTGCATTTCAGGTCACTCTTGAGGCAAAACTTTCAAATCACAAGGTCGACTGCCTACAGAAATTGAGGTGTCACTCAAAAAATACGCCAACACATAATGAATGTTTCGGTCAAGGTTGTCAGTATTTCTTTCATCTTTTCTCGTCAGGCTGGGTGTGAAGGCCACTCAGCTAAGCCTGTTTCTGCAGACGCTCTGCTCCATACTGAAGCATCGTGGGACGGCTATCAATGTAAACAAACAGGCTGACCGGCTAACACTCCGCCCACAGCCTCTCTCTTGTATCGAAGCCCTCAGTCTGCTCCTCTGCTGGGCCTCCCTGTCCCGCAACACAGCACTCCTTACCCAAATACAAGCTTTGTCTGAAAAGCATAACGTGAAGCAATTGCTAGGTGAGTGACATTAAGTGTCTCGGGTCAATTTATGATATAATACTGAGCAACTCTTACAGATGTTGTCATGGCTGTCTATCTGCCAAAGGGATGGATCACTAATGCCGTAGTGGAAGGTCATAATGTACTGAATGTGCTAATTTTCAGAAGAAGCCGTGTTGTGATCCCTTTGATATGTTTTCAAAGCAGCAGGACTCAAAAAAAGACAAAAGCCATATTCACATAGACACTTCCTCCCAGAATGCTTTTGGACATCACCTGGATAAGCTGTTTGTGTGTACGCAAATGTCTGAATTATGTGTACAGGACATTAGTTTAACTTTACCCTGCCAGCTCCCTGCTACCTGACCCGGACCTGATTCTCTGGATGATGTCCAGAGTTTATACGAGAAAATCTGTATCTACTGAGAATCAGTTGCAAAAAACTCCAAAATGGTACCATCTGTTAAACTTAACTCAACAGCATGAAAATACGACATAGACAGTGTGTAGGCGTCGCTACATACTGTCCTACTATTTGGATCTAAAACGTAGTTCCATTATATTTGAGATAATGAGGTAATAGATGTATTAGATGCAACTCTATTACACATGTAGTCAGATGTATTTAGAAATGAATTATGATGATTAGCCAGTCTGCACCCTGACAAACTGGAACATGGTAACAGCACCAGCTCTGATCAATAACAGCTCCAGGGAGGCTGCTCTCTTGCTGACCTCATGTTCTTCTCTCCAGGGAATTAAAAAAAAAAGAAGAGAGGGATAAAAAGAATCATGTTACATTTGATGACATTAATACATGCTCTACGCTTTCATAGTCTAGCTATTAAAAACTGGAGAATTTATACATCTGGTGTGTTTTAACAGTATCTAAGTTATCCATTGTGTCTTTAATGGCATAAACACAGTTTTGTTCATCTTCTTCTCAGGGATGAGGAAGGATAAGACCCGAGCTAAAGTCTCCTTTTCCAAGGCCCACAAACGGAAAGAGAACCCGGCAGAGGATGCTGAGACTGAGGAACAAGATGAAAGTCTCCTGACGGGGTGTAAATCTTACCTCAGCAGTATCTTTGTCCACTGGGAGCCTTGTTTTCCGATTTCTGAACCCCAGCTAACGGACAAACTGGATCCCAGTCACTTGGCCGCAGATACCGCGCACCTGCTCACCAGGTGGTCCCTGAGGTGTTTGGTGGAGGACTTGCATGATGAAAACAGAACCAAAGAGTTCATACACTGGCTTGAAAAAGCTGTGATTAAACACAGGGACATTGTGGATGTGGTTTTAACCGATCCTGTCTTGAAAGCCGACCTCCTCCGACTCCACCATCAGGCCTTTGAAGCTCGGTCTAACTCCAGCATTTCATCAAGAGTTGAAACCTTCCAGCTCTTTACCAACATTATGATACACTTACTAGAGACCCAAGGCCACCTTCCAGAGCTGCATCAGGCAGTTGTCTCTGCCTGCCTGCCAGAAGCCAACCATGATGAGTCCAGACATGGTAAGAGCCTGCCACCTTATTCACAGACAGTTTTATGTCTACATTCTAACTATTCAGAAACAAGACTGTGCCCACTTATTGTACTCAAACACTGGAGTCAGAGATATTTTGAGCTGGGGTGTCAAGTGGGATGCCATCAAGCGGTGTGTGATATTAAAAGACGTGAAATGAGTCAAGGGTCCAACGTCCTCGAAACCTTGGAGTGAAGTGTGGTGAAAAAATGAGCTAAGCTCCAGTGAATACGGATTTATTTTTACCTCCACCAAAGAGGCTATTGTCTGTTTGTTAGCAGATTATCTCTTAAATCCTTTACAGATTTAAATGACATTTTGTGAAGAGGTGACCCTTGTAATGACAAAAGAAGGCGATTAGATTTTCAGGCAGATCCAGATCAAGGTGCAAATCCAGTTGTTGTTTTTTCATCTTATTATTATAGATTGAGATTATGTAGATATGTTTTTACTTGGCTGAAGAGGTACACTGAAATAGGACGATTATGCATATGATATACATACATATGATAAAGCCTCTAAGCGGTTTAGGCCCTTCTGTGTTTGTTTAGCTTAAAGCTGCCTTGGCGGAGGTACGTGCTCTCTGAGTGTTCTAGTTTTATGTAGAACTAGATCTTTTTTTCTTTCTTTTTTCTACATTCCAAACTTTTTAAAAAAAAGTTTTGTTGTAATTACTAATGACAATTCTGACATGTATTCCTTGAATGTGTATTTTAATACAGATCCACATGCAGGTTTTTACTTTGTCCAATTCAGCAGTGGACAATGAAATTGGATGAAGACATATTTTGCCACAGTTTTTTGTTGATCCTCTCAGATACTAAATGTTAGTGAGGAGGTGCCATCAGTTGATTTGTTCAGTCATTATTAGACATTTGAAATGCACACTCTCAGGTATTTGAAGGTATGCCTAGCAAAAACCGATAATGTAGATATTTTAAATGATCTGAAAGTTATTTGACTCATGTAGTGCAAACAACACAAATAAAAAAAAAAAAGTAATAATACAGAAAAACAGGAAAAGATATGTGTTTATTTTTCTCTATCGTGAAATCCTTATAATAACTTTTTGGGAGTGTCCGTCAGGAAGATGACTCAGTCGTAGCATAGATTAATGAAGCTTCTTGATCTCTCCTCTCCAGAAGCAGGGCTGTTCCTGTTGACGTTGTACATCAGTGACTTGTGGAGTGGAGCCACATCACCGGAGCTGTTCCTGTCTCATGTCAGTTTGGTGACCACAGCCAAATGTAAGAGACAGAGAGCACCCAAATCATCGCTGACGCAAACGGCCATCAGAGCCATCTGTAATGACATCATCGGCAGGAGAGTGAAGAGTTAGATATGACATCTGAACATGACCGTGTTCTGGTCTTCATTTACAAGAGAGCCTGGAATCTTACATTTTGCTGAATTGTTTGGTTGTTGTAAAAACAGTGAAGATATTTTGTAACGTCCTTTGTTGTTAATTTACAAATCTGTTACAAATTTATGAAACTTTTAAACACATGGTTTCTGCCTTACCTAGTCTTGAAACTATGTGTGATTTTGTTTTAACACAAGGTTTGGAAGACTAAATTAAAGCATTGAAGCTGCCTTCTTTTTTTCCCCCGGGCTTTTTTATTCATTTTAAAAAAATAATATTAAAGACTTAAATGGGATATAGAACATCATAAATAACACTTTAAAACATAAAATAACATCATAAATGCAGTGTAATGCAATGTGCTGGCAGTAACAAAAGCACCATTTTTCTCTCGTACAAAGATCCCATCGTTCAAATCCATCCACCATTGGCTGTGTCACCTTTGACCAAGCTTTAGTCCAAGTGAGTGTGACAAGTGAAAGAATTGAATTCTCAGGGTTTCCAGGTGCCCGAGATGGAAAATAAATTATAGAAAATAAAAACGCTGCAGGGAGATAATCCATGAGTGGCTTCGGAATGATGAGAAAGGACTGATCATGACCATAAAGCATAGATCTGATCCTCTCATGTGGTGATATATTAAACATCAGTCTGTAATACAAAGTATGAAGTGGTTTCCTGGATCCACTTCAACTTAATATTTTCTTGGCAAAAGCAACAGTTCAGAGGCTAAACCAACCGCTTCTTGCCAGCTGTCCTCTCTGGATTCATTGTCAAATTCCCTCTTTCATTTACCTTGGATGTTTTACAAGCTGGTTGAATGAAAGGAAATATATAGAAGGTATTATAGAGAAGAAATGGAAATATTCGAGGGCATTTTGGAGTATGCTCAGGGAGAGAAACTAAAGCTGAAGTTGCAGAAAAGACAAGAGAATACCTTCCTGAAATAGATCTGCCATAAATAACCCTAATGCCCCTGGAAAAAGCTGTCTCCTTGTACCTTTAGCATCCAGGCCAGGGTTCACATTGTTCACACTGAAAGGTAAACAGGATCATACTTGCATAACATGTTTTTAATGGTAATGGTGGCCTTGCACTTAGCAGGGAATCAGTTAAATGGAAAGAAAGCAGAATCTTTAGCTACTCTTGCAAACGGTCTCAAAACCTCTAATAAACAAACTTCTCTGTTTCACTGACATTTTCCACAGCAGACATTTCAGCATTCAGATTTTAAATTTGTGTCAATCATCTCATTTGTTCAACTTTCTTGTTCACTTACATGTAAAGTGCTCTCATTCAGATTCCTAATCAGATCAGAAGTTCAGTCTCTTTGACTTCCTTCAACTTTGGATCTGTGACTCCTGCGATAATGAGAAGAAACTTTAAAAAAAGTTAATGTTAAAATGTTAGTGCTAAATAAGGCTAAAGCTACAGTTGTATAAGAGTTTCATTTAGTAAACCCACTTAAAGAGACTGAAAACACGAATCACACTTACCTTGGCAAGTTTCCATTGCGAGACATTAGATTCAAACCGAGAAAGAGGAATCCCACAAAAGCAGCCAGAATGATCCAAAATATTATAACAATTGCGTCTGAAAGGGAAGAGTATGACTGCGTCATCACAAAAAGACATCCAAAAATTAAGCCTAAATGAATGAAGCACAAGAACTCACATTTATTGTATTTCAGCTTCCTCTCATCCACAATCACAGGATCAAGATAGTCATAATAGTATTCCCATTCATAGTGAACAGCACTGGTTGAGTTCTCCTGTACAGCCATCATCTGGTTGTGGTAGAGACGTTAAGTTGTGTCATCTCAGAACGTTGGTGTAGGAAAATTATGACGAAAGCTAAATTATTATTGTTTTTATCAGATCTAGAGAGTTGGTCCCGTTCAGTGAGCGAGAATTCTCGACTAACCTCAGCCACATGCATGTCTGTCTGCTTGGCTCCAGTTGTTTTCCCTCATGTCTCCTGTGTATTTCCGGAGATGCAATGTGCAGGTCTGGCCACAGGAGTGCATGATAGATACTGTATATTCAGAAGGGTGCAAAGGAAGAAAGCTTCAGTAAAACTGCCATAAAATGCTTCGGAGCTACTTTGAGGTGACAATACAAAATGTTTGCCATTTTCAGCTTCATAAATGAATTGATTGATTATTATTGGTTGACTTCTGTTAATACCTCTGCCAAGGAGATAAAGCGATTGGTTCTTTTTGTTAGCAGGGTTACACAAAAACAACTGGATGGATTTTAACGAACTGAAATGATAATAGGGTCGGGCTTGTGGCAGGGAAGAACCAATTATATTTGGGAGTGGATCCGAAGAAAGGGGTAGATCATGGAATTGTTTTAAAACTTTCTTTAACATTGTGAGAAAGGGCTCTTTTAGCCATGTCTGTCCATTATGTATAACAGTGTAAGATTTTTTCTTTTTTATCATTGTTACAATTACACATAAAATATCTGATGGATCACCATGAAACTGGGTGGAAGAGTAGGCATTGTCCCAAGGAAGGAAGGAATAACTAAATTTTGAATTAGATCTAGACAAAGGGGTGGATCCTTTATTTCTATTTTATATTTCATTTTCTTTTACTTTGCAAGAACCCTGAAGGCAGCCATTTAACTCAAAAAGTTATAGGCAGATTTGCAAGAATCTATTATCAGAGATAGGCATCAGGAATGGGGACAGGTGATTACACTTTGGGAAGAATCAGTCCAGGGGAAAAGGAAATGCTGACTTCTCTGGAACAGCTGTTTTTCCTACACCAAAAATTATAGTTGGATCCAAGTTTTATGTGTATGTTTTCATGTGAAAGAATCTAAATACTGGTGTTGCATATAAATAGGGATGTAACTTGAACTTGGGAGAAAGGACCATTTGGAGGGAATGCTGAGCCTTGCTGTAGGTTTGCAGTCTCCAAATAAGAGATAGTACTTTGATTATAACACATCTTGATTAATATATTTTTAATTATTGCCTATATGTATAATTATAAGGAGAGCATGTTTTCAATGTGTTCATGGCCACAGTTCGTGTGTTTCCATGTAATTAACTGTGCATGTGCTAATCAGTTTTGGTTTGCAACAAACTCTCAAAGTGTTGCTCTTGCCTCAGAACACAGTTATCGTAGATGCTATTTTCACAGTGGCTGCAGCGTTTCCACAGTATCAAGAGAGACTTTCTCCCATCTCGGCATGATGTTGAAGCCACAGTTGAAGAGGCAGGGCACCACTTGTCTTTGCATCCTCCTGCAGAGCAGAGTGGTTTTTACTCTATAATTTGACAAATTAACAACTGCAACTACAAGATTGTGTCGGATCTCTTTGCTGTGAGGGTAAGTGTCTGTTTGCTGCTGTGTGCATGAATTTTGCACAGCAAATTGAAGAACTTACGCTGCAACTTGTTGTGACACCAAATGACCCTGGGCTTGAGAAATGGCAGACTTTTCACAAACATGGGATCCATCAGTGTATTGGTGTACTAGACGGTGTGCACATTACAATCATCAAATCACCACACTACCAGTCTGAGCATCTATAGAGAAAGTTTTCTTGCTATCTTGAGGCATGTTCAGGGATCTGAGCATAAGCTTCCCAAGTGTGAATGATTGATTCCAGTGGACAAGAGTGAAGAGCAAGTGAGGATTTCCACATTAGGATGCTCAAGGTCTGACATTGGCAACTTTATTCAAACCGTACATCAACACATGCTGAAAGACCACTGAACAAGATGCAGTTTATTACTCAGACCAGTCAAGTGCACCATCTAGCCAAGTATGTGTTTGAGAGGTTGAAGGGTAGGTGGAGATGTCTGAACAAACTAAATGATTGCAGTGAGGAATTTGTTAATGTAAAGATGCTGTGTGCTTCATAATCTCTGCAGGAAAAACAAAGATAAGTTCCTTCCAGAGTGGATCAGTCATGAGCCATTTCAGAGGGTCAATGGAATGTCCCACAATAATAATGAGACAGACTTATTGCTTGCTTTTCAGTTCATTAACCATAATTTTTACTTGTGGACTACATATTTTATTCAATAAATTACTTGCAATGATATTTCTGCATTGTATTTATGAGGATGTAATTCATTTACAGTCACAGACCACACATTTTATCAAAATGTTTAGGTAGGCTACCACCTGCTGGGCCAAAGGTGCATTAATGCCTTTGGGAGTATTATTGGTCCCCAGCTGACCTTCTGCCCCAATTCTCGGTCTGCGCGATTCTGAGTTTAAAAAAAGAAGGGCATCAGCATTAAAGGGGAATCCAAATAATTTTTTATTCTACTAAAAGTAATTACTATTCTGACAATCATGAACTGAAAGTAGCATACTGAATTAGTGGTTAAGAGATTAAGACAACAAAGAATAAAAAAAAAAGTTAAGGCAAAAGGAATGGGGAAATAGAAGACGGTTTCTATCTTTCAGTTCAACCAACACTCAAACACGTCAAACAGGCGTACAAGAATGGGCAGGAGGGGTAATATGGTAATTACCATGCTTAGACCAGGTGACTGTGCACTGAAACATGGACTGGCACTGGTTGAATAGATGGAAAATGTATTTGTATAGAGGCTGAAACTGTGAATTATATTTTGATGCAATAGCTATTACAGAGAAATTGAGTCATATCCGACAGATCATTCACTGAAGTGAATAGATTACAGAACATTGCAAACAGCAATGGATTCTTCAACCGAGTTCTACAAATGTGACCTGTAGAGGGAAGCAATATAAGTTTGCTGCATTCAGTCTACCGCAAATTTCATTAGAAGAAGAACATCGTATCCATTTCTCTTTCTAGGATGGCGACGTCATAACCCGCCCTTCTCTGCCAGTGATTGGCTAGTACTTTTTGTCTTCTTTGTTTGGGTTGGATAGATCAGAGCACTTGGGTTACATATGATGAGCGGGATTGGTTAGAGCTAGACTAAGAGGGTTATGAAATTACGTCACTATCCTAGGAAAAATAACATGAAACCGAGAAGCTAGTAGCATCTGCTAGCGCACCAGAGCTTTGGCTAGCAATGTGACCGCAGTAGAATTGCTGTAGTCTTTCGACGTCGCTGTTTATGTTGTTAGCCATTAATGGTTATATGTTGTTTATAGTTAAAGTAGACTAGAAACATTCGTCAATCGGTTTTCAATATAGCAAATCATCATGGATGCAGTCAACGCGTTCAACATTGAGGTAATGTTAAAGTTTTGTGTGTTACTCAAGTCCAGAAAGCAAAACCCGTAGGCTAACGCTAACTAACCTCAGTTGGTTTATGAGCTACTGCTCGCTAATTCGTTTGATATCCTAGCTAATTCTAATTCTAATCCTCGCCGAATTTGTTAATTTTTGGTTGTTATCGTTTTTTTTTCAATTGAACGTGGTCGGTTGAAATATAAACATGATTTCAACTCTTGCATTGTCACGTTAATCTTCGCACGGCCTGTGATTTCAGTGTATGTTCGGTTAGCATAACAGCGCTACACCCCTCGTATGGCAAGCCGTTTTAACATTTAATCAGTGGGGCTGACTAGTAGCGATTTAGTTTTTCACTAGTGGAAATGTTTATTCAAAATATCTGTATAACAATTGTGACATGTTACAATTTATGTTTTCACATGTACGAATTACGTTTCAACTAGTTAAAATTTGAGTTACAGATATCTTTAATTTAATTATTGATATCAGTAATTCCTTTTTCACTAGTAAGAATAACAATTTCAGATATCTGCAGTTGAATTTCCAGATGTTGAAAAAGGCTAGTGGAAATGTAGGTTGCCATTTCAGATATCAACATTTGCAATTTCTGATATGTCCAACATATCAACAAATAATTTTGGATATGTTTCCTTAATCTGCATATTATTGTCACTCTGGTTTGCATATTATTTCCTATATGTCAAAATGTCATTTGTGATATGTGGGCGTGTCGCCCTGATTTGCATATTATTTCCTACATTTTGACATGTCAAGCCATTTCGGATATGTGGGCATACCTATCATTAAAATGCCAGGAATAGAGGTGCAACAAAAGACAACCAGAAGTTTGACCAGGATTAGCAAAGACGGCTATGGCTTTTCCGTGGATGAATAATAATACTATGGCGTGTAGTTCCCTCTGACCACATTCACCTTGTTTATATGCCCATTCAATGGCAAAACATTAACAATGGATCTTAACGGTCACTTGTTCTGCCATGTTCCATGTCTTTGTGGCAGCGTGATTATGTTTGGTGGAGGGAGAGAGAGCTAATTATTCCAAGTGTTATGTGTTAAGAACTGATTGCTCTCTCTCCCTCATATGTGGGAGCGTGATGGACCTGGAGGAACGCGACTTGAGTCTGCCTGAGAGGGCAGGCTGTATGCCGAGTTGGCCTGAAAAGGCCCTCTGGAAGAGTCTCAGCCTGGAGACTTGAGACACGAGGGACGTGTCTGGACACGCTGGAAAGCGTTAATGTTTATTTGTTAGTAAAGCTGAAAAGCTGTTTATTTATAAGTTTATTTTGTGTTTGATCTTCCGTTTAAGTTTATGTTAAAATAAAAACCCTGTTCAAAACATCGTCATCATCGCTGCTGTCATTACTGAGGAACCCACACTGTGGTAGCAGCAGTGAGATGGGGATGACGGAGCAACGCCGGAGCAGTTGGCAGCAATGCACGGAGAGCAGGCTGGGTGCGACCACCAAGACATGAGCCTCATGAGGTTTGTCGATGGAGGTTCCGTGGAGCCAGGTTGGGAACCGTTGACCGTCCCTTCGCCTTCGTGCGGCGACTGAGGGGTGTAACGGAGAGGTGGCTGCAGCCAAGGGACGCTGCGGAGGAGAGTCGGCTATTGGAGCAGTTTCTGGAGGGACTCGCAGCTGAGACCTCGGTGTGGGTCTGGTGTCGCCGCCCGGGTGACGCTGGAAGCAGCCAACATCCTGGCGGAGGACAACCGCGCCGCTCACTCGGGGCCGGGGGCATGGGTTTTGACATGTAGAAAAGAATATGCAAATAATGGCTGACACGCCCACATATCCGAAATGAGTTTAAAAAAAAAATTTTACTTACTTACATACTTAATTCATTAAGCACAGCATATAGAAGAGACAGCTAACGCAAATTGCAGCATAGGCACCTAATGTTGGTATTTCCGGTGGAAGCCCCTAGATGCCGAGAATATGCTGCGGCACTTGCTTGCACATGTCTCTGTTTGGGCCACCTGACAGTGACATTTGAAATGATATGCCATGGCTTCTCTGTATTTGGGGCGTGCCACTAAGCCATGCCTTCTGCTCCACAAGGTTCGACAGAGAAATGCCACTTACTGTTACATCTTGCAACACTGAATCACTTGACACAGACCAAATGTGGTACTTTACATATATCGCCCAGGTACAAGGCCTGTTTTACCACAACAGGAACTTAACAGCAAACAACATAGTTTTTGCTCTTTGTTATCATGATTTTCTAACAAAGACTCCTCTAACTATGTGCAGCAGATTTGTACAGATCACTTCTCAGAGAAATGTCACTTACATATTACCACATTTAAATAAATTATATCACCCATGTGCTAGACTTGTGATCCAAGTCCAAATCTTAGTTTTCTTGCACATTCTCATGCCTACCTTCACCACTTAATACTGCTTAAACTGAATCATGAGAGAACATGAGAATCTCGTTCCAAGTCAGTGGATCCTGAATATAAGCTTCATGAAATCTTGTGAGAACATGTGGCATGCAAACATGATGGCATGGACCGATGAACAACAGGATGTTGGAACCGCGTGAAATCAAAGCTGTTAAGTCCATTAGACTTAGATATACTTTATTGATCCCAAATTGGGAAATTCTTTTGTTACAGCAGCAGGTTGAAATACATATACACACGCACAAAACACTAGAATATAATAAATATAAACAGAGTAAAAGTAAAAGTGAGCTATATACAGAGACAGTGTGCAAGTTGCATGTAGTTGAAGTTACCAAGTAGCAATGAGGTAGATGGATATATATAGTGCAAAAACATGTGCATAGTTATTATTGTGCCAGTGGATCATCTGTTAGAGAGGAGTGAGTTATTGTACATGGTTACTGCCTTTGGCAGGAGAGATTTCCTGAATCGGTCCTTGTGACAGCGGAGGTGGATGAGTTTGTTAGAGAAGGAAGAAGGTGCTTTGTTAGCTTGATTTAGCTATTTTTGGAGTAATTATACAATTTTTAATGAAAAGCCATATAGTTTACTGATAATACGTTTTGACATTACAGTTTTGAAGAAAATTTGTTTTAGGGAAGAATACATGTTAGGTGATAGGCTTAAATGCCATGTATTATGCTAATTGGCATTTTGATAAGCGGGCGCAGGATCCCTGTTACCCTGTTTAGGGTAATCATTATCGTGTGAAGTAGTCTACATTTACGGCTGCTGTTAATTGATTTGTTTTGTAATAATTTGATACAGGGCTGCAATGTGAATATAGAGAAGTCGGGTGACTTGACTGACTTTGAATACTGGTGTAACTGGGCTTGCCTGTAGAACATGTGATTTTGATGTTTATTACAACTTGGGGAATGTCTGCCGCCTTCCCTTTGGCAAACAGCTCTGATCTCTTCAGAGCAGGTCCGGTCTCTCTTTGCCTGTAAAGCACAGCCGCTTACTGTCATCTCACTGTCGAGTGTTGGATAGGCCATCACTTGTGATGTGTAACTGGTTAAATAGTGCAATGGGTGGGACATTGATTGAAACTACAGAGTGATGACCATGACCTTTTTATAAATAAAAATGAATGCATTAAACGGTAAGACATTTATAGTGATGACTACAGACGGAGCACATTTGAAAATTCATTTAACCCCATCTATTTTTTCCTGTTCGCTGATCTAAAAAATTATCTGATGCGTTACTCAAAACTGTGATACCATCAGAACCATGAGTTTACACCTTTTGACACCAGAAACGTGTCATCAGCAAAATCATTGTTTCCCTGTGGTACAGCGCGCCTGGCATTCACTCCTTTCTTACATTATTTTTCTGGGGGGATTTTTTGTTTTGTTTTTTAAAGTGGATAAGAGTTTAAATTGTTTCAACTTTTCAGCATAAGTTGTGGAAGTCGCATGGCTTTTTCCTTTAATTACATTTGATTGCCTGGCTGCATGCACAACCCCACTTCACAGGCGCACCACACTGTTTTACGGCTGTCATGCATTTCCTCGTTTTTGAAGTGGCAGCACCTGTAGAGATGAGTCTCTGTGATCTGTGTCTATTGCTTATTATTTTAATACGAAACAGTACATGTTTTCCAATGTTATTGTATGATGGTGTTTTTCTTTTATGTCACTGATGTCATTTTTTGTTGTTCTTTCAGTTGTTCTCCATGATTGACCTGAGGCCTCCAATATCCCGTGCTAAGATGATGTCTGTAACAAAATCAGCCATCAAAGCAATCAAGGTAAAATAAACGCATTATCAATTTTATTTTAATAGGGCTATAGTAAGGAATGTGTAGTCCAGTTGAGGATCTCTCAGACTTTTCATTTTAACTCATTTAGCACGTTTTAGACCAAACACTATCTTTATAGCCAAAGCATTGTGACTAATAGTTTGACCCACACTGGGTCAAACTATTAGTCACAATAGTTTGACCCACACTGGGTTTGACACAAGCTGTAAATGATGATAATATTTCTCCTCATTTGTTTTAGATATTGGAATCTGTAGGTTGATAACCATTTCCTTAAGGATTACTGTCACCATAACTTTATAATTGTCACCTCAATTATTCACCTCTGGTATTGTGGATTGCTTGATGATAATATTTGTTCTTTGGACTAAGAGGTACCCATATTTCTTTGGCTGTACACGACTGAGATCTGGCTACCAAAGCATTTCTCTCATTGGCTACATACTAGGTAGTCAGTTGGTAGGCAATGACTAAGCAGTTCTGCTGCACCAGTTCTGCTGACAAATGATAAGTTGTGGACATATGTGCTACTAATTTTCACAGACATTTGCTTGTGTCTTTCTATATTTAAAGTCTTTTCTTTCCATTTACCTGAAATGTGTCGGCTAGTTGCTGAAAGCTTTGTTTTCAATGTCTTACTTTTAGAGTGCAGATTTTTCATTATTCAAGGCTATAAGGTGTATGACTTTGAATAAGCCTTGTACCATCTTGCAGTGCAATCCACATTTTTAATGTGATCTTTCCAAAGGCATCATTACTCTGAAAATGACTGGTTAAATGCAACGTTTATGCAGTCTTGATGGATGCTTAGTAGGGTTGGAGACTGTACTTGGTACTTTCAAGGGTACGACCAAATTACATTGGTACTACTTAGTTCCGATTCACTTTATAGCAATTGGTGAATCATTTTGGCACCTTAGAGTGCATCTTGGTGAGAGGGTAACTAAAGAGCGAAGAGAGAAAACAAGGTTCTGTCACCCCTGTTAATGTAGCTACATTTTTCGTGACACAGACAACACTCGATGTAATATCTGTAAAAATGTAACCCGACGAAAAAAACCTGGCCAAACACAAAGTCTCTTTGAATGCTGAAGAGTGAACTTTGTTTGGTAACCTGGAAGCCGAGTCCCCTTAATAAATTAAGGACGTTAATAAATCGTCCTTAACCGTTAATAAATCTGCAGCCAGTGCGGCTTTCATTCATGGATATTTGCAGCCTCCATGAACAATGAAACTTTCAGTGAGAAGTTGACAACACATAGACATATTCATGTAAATAATTTTCTTGCTGGATAAGTTCTTGTAGGAGATTTTTTTGTTGTTGATTTAATCAAATACAGTTTCTGCATTTTTGTCCAGTTATCCCGATTTAGTAAAATGGTCAGAGTAAAGACATTTTCTCCGGTTTCTCACAAGTCTTAATGTTAATTTGAATTATCTTCCTCCTTTGAAGTAATACCAGCATTACAGCATATTTGGTGACTTATTTTTTACAACTGTCTTTATGTTTTTGTTACTACATTTTTGTTACTATTACTACTTCCAAATGCTGGGACACTCGGTGGAACGTATTTAAATTTAATGTCTTATAAAAACCTACCATCTAATGTAAAAATTGCAGGATAATCTTGCCTTTGATGTCAGGCAGTTTTAGACTGATTATACAAGTTATGCAGAAAATTAGAATTTCATTATCACATTATTTCATTACAGTTCCCCGACTTCCATAGTTATATCTTACACAATTCAAGTTTCACCTCATATGCTGTGTCATTCATTTAATATTTCTTTCTTTCATTAGTTTTACAAACATGTTGTCCAGATCGTTGAAAAGTTCATCAAGAAGGTATGTATGGTAAAGCCTATTAGTGTACATTACATTAAACATTTGATTTCAAAGTGCTCTGTACAATATTATTTGTCATTACACAGTGGTTAGTAATTTTTTATTTTTTTTATTTTTGCAGTGCAAACCAGAATTAAAAGTCCCTGGTTTGTATGTGGTTGATTCCATTGTCCGTCAGTCACGGCATCAGTTTGGTGTTGAGAAGGACGTATTTGGACCCAGATTCTTGAAGAACTTTACCGACACCTTTCAAAATCTTTACCACTGCCCAGAGGATGATAAGGTGCTCTACATATGCGCTTTAAGCTTTGTAGTATAATTCTAATCAATGATAATTAGAAAAATCTCAAAGGTTTGATTGCTTTTTTCATTTATCAGAGCAAAATTGTCCGTGTGCTGAACCTGTGGCAGAAGAATGGTGTATTTGACATGGACATCATTCAGCCTCTGATGGATATGGCAAATGGAGCACTTGTATCTGCGTCTGCACTGAAAGGTAGAAAAATCAATTGTCTTTGTTTGTCTAATGTTTGGAACAATGCACTTGAGTGTCACCTGAGAGTAAAGTCTGAATGCAATTTATCCATTGTTTTTATTAACTGCATTAACACGTTAATGTTTGTCTTGTGTCTGAACAGCTCCCTCTGACTCCATGCCAGAGACACAGGCTCCTGTCTCTAGTGCTTCAGTTGTGCCCACTGTGCCCCATTTACCCACTCCTGATGCCTTAGCTGCTGTGGCACAGCTGTTTCAGTCCCCCCATGGTCAGGAGGTAAGCAGTGAATTGGTACTCTAGCAGTTCCGGACCATGGCATGTGAAATTCTGAACACGTCCTCCCTCTCCCCCTCTAGCTGCAGAGGATGCTCCAAAACTTCCAGCAGGCAGAAAACACTCTGGCAGCCAGCATCACAAACAACATCCCAAACCCACCTCAAATGCCTATGACCCAGCTCAACTCGTACAGTGCACACGTAGAAAGGAAAAGCTCTTTAGCTGAGGTAATAGCATAGTGCAGTGGCATGACTCACATTACCTGCTTTGATCACATTTATATTTTCTCATTTACTTAATAGCGTAATATATATTTATTTCCTCAGAAACTCCTTGACCGATTTGACTATGATGATGAACCAGAGGATATGACAGCTAAAGAAGGAATTGCCCAGTCACAGTGAGTTATGAAATTTATTTGATGATACATTTGTGTGTGTGTGTGTTTTATGAAAGTGCACAGACAACAGCACAACATAATTGCTTATGTTGATATTTAAAAGGATGTTGCATATATCACAGCATTGCAAGTATTTCAACTTTGACATCTGAAAGAAAACAAATCTTATTTGCAATCAGTGTTGCTACCATGTAGCAATACATTCACTGGTGTCTTCAATCAGTTGTTATAAGGCTAAATGCAGTGTTTCCTACAGAATTAGTTTATATTTGTGGAGACGGTGATAGTGGATGTGGTGGTAGCTAATTGAAAAAGCAAATAACTGAACCATTTATGCAGCTCTATTGCATCACATTGTTTGAAATAAGTAACACAATAAACATGGTGCTCCATTGCTTCACTTTTTGTTAACGCAATATGTTTAATGCCAAACTTCATCAGATTCCTGGCTGTTTGTAAACTGTATTCAAACCTTTGACTGGTATTGTCGGTATTCTGAGTTTACCAGCAACACAATTCAAACAAGTTCAGACAAGACACAACAGAAGACTGAGAAATTTGTGGAATACTCAAAAAAATACGTGTTCTGAACATCCACTAATGGCTACAACAGCTAGTGAGTTGCATGTCAGGAGGCTTGTTGTTGATGACAGTGCATTGGCAGGAGGAAGGTAGTCTCAGAGACATACGGCGGTTATGTGAAGTTTAGAAGTAAGAGGAAATTAAATACAGGGATCTCTACATTTTGCCTGAAAGGTACATTTTGAATGCTTTCATAATCATCATCAGATTCCTTTCTCACATACCCCGCCAAAGCAGCCATATAGGAATACCCTTGTCTGCCTGTATGTCATTAAATAATGGGGTATGGTCTATCCATATTTTTAACATGTCGTAGTTGGTATTACCACCACCACTGAGCCAGCTTGCACAATCATCTTGGTTGTGGAGTTAGAATCCCAAAATGATTTAAGATCTTGTTAATGTTCTTAACCACATCTTCAATTTTTTTCTTATGACATGTTAGAATGTATGCTTTGAAAAGGCCTAAATTTATAATGGTTCTGATACCATTTGTATTTAATCTGTTGTGTTTAACAACATCAGACTCACTATTTGTGTATTTTGTCATGACAGAGGCATTCCTGAGAATGTGTTTAACCAGTTTCCTGGTCAGATGCCCAACACAGAAAATGTTCATCCACAAATGATGGGACATCCTGGTGGCACAGAGGTATCCAATTATAACTGAATTATATAATAACTCTACAGAATCTCAAATATATCGGCTCTCTTGTGTAATACTTGCATAATGTTCACAAATTGCAAATTAAGTGCCTGTTTTCACACTTTGCCCTAACAGATGTCAAGCTAAAATTCTAATTAAAATGGTGAATGGTTCAAATTTTCATTTATGTTTGTATCTAAAGGATAAACTAGTTGTAAATTCTGGTTAAAATGTTCTTTGGTGTCTGTTTGTTTTGGGGTTTTTTGTTACCTATCTCTGGATATTTCAGCACGGTGGAGGAATGAGTCATGAACCTCATATGATGCCAGATGGACACGGCTCCATAAATGAAGCTTATTCGCACTCTCGGGTAAATCTTCAAACCCATCTTAGCTTAACCTGATTAAGTGTCTCTCCTGTGAGAGGGCAAACACTTACAGCTTTACTTTCACTGCTTTTGCATTTGAATGTCAACCCTTTCCCGTAAATTCGTTTTTCCTCATTAGTACAGCTGAAGCAAGGCAATACCTTGGTCACCTCATTTGGCAGGGAAGTTTCTGCGTTCGGTCTCCTTTGAATTTGAGACCCTGAGTGTGAACTTTTTAAATAAAAACTAAACAAAATGAAATTGTCTTGTCATTATTTTCTGATAGGGAAATTCAAGAGAAGACTCAACTATGAGGCGGGAGGGTAGACACAGAGGCTATAGCAGGAGATCAAGATCCAGATCTGGTTCCAGGTAAGGGACTGTGCTCATCACAGACAAGTTATTGATTATCTACTGTGCTAATGGTGAAAAGGATAACTTTCCTCTTATGCGTTGCTTAATTTGGTGACACCATGATCATCTTGATCAATCTTCTGTGTTTCAGGTCTCCAAGGAGAAGAAAATCAAGATCTTCATCTCGCTCCAGAAGGTCTAGACATCAACACTCTCGTTCTCGATCCAGGGAATGGGGCCTGAGATCTCGCTCTCGTTCGCGGGATATGAGTGAAAAAGAGAAGGACAGAGAGCGCAGACAGAAAGGTCTTCCCTCTATAAAGAGCCAGACTCTCAGCGGTATGTTGTTGTCATTTATGATATTTAACACAGAACTACTTGAATCACCGAAAATCATTAGTATTAGTTTATGGTGCGATAATCTGGCTGTCATATTGTAGCAGCTAGATCATCCCTGAAAATGTCGTGGAAAAGTCCTGGAAAATGATTTCAAGAAAAGAGTGGGAACCCTGACAATGCATTTCTACATATGTAGAAATATATTGAACTCTCACTTGCCCCGGTAGAGTTACAGAACTCTAACTCTTTGAATATGAACAATGTTTTGACTCACTCAGAATATAGTATGCTTTTGAAGAGCTTTATGGACAACTGACATGGTATCTTTTTCAAGCAAGACACAGACAGACTGAAAGCCCAAGAAAACTGCCAGATCATTCATAAAACAAATTAGTGTATGTTTTTAAAAGGTGATATTGACTGAATGCATACGTCATGCTTCTGTGGTGCATACTTAAGTGCCAGATTGAACCCTTTTGTGCTCCCACCAAAAGAGACATATAGGGTTACACTTGTCTGTACGTCCATACTTAACCAGGTATGTTCTGTCCACATCTCCTCACACACTGATGGACAGAATTCAATGAAAATTCACACATACTTTGTAGGTAACATAAAGGTGTGTATCTCATAATTGATTTCTTCAGTTGGCTTATCTTTATTTTAGTTTTAGGCACATCTAAACTTAAATTATTTTCATGTAATTTTGCTCACCTGTGATAGAAGTTATGGTCTGTCAACATCAGCACAGATTTCCTGGGCAACCAGTTTTGTCAACCATGTCATGCTTTCTGGTGACCCAGGCAATCAAGTAACCATGACAGTTAAGCCGTAAATTCCAAGGCAGCACTATGTAACAACATATACCAGTAAAAGAAGAAGAAGAAGAAGAAAAATATGAAGTGTTCACTTATAAACAGATGGTAACGTTAAACCTGAACCAAATCTCTTTAATTGTCCAAGCAGCTGCTAATTTCCTTTTGCTTTTAGTTTGCAGCACTACGCTTTGGGTCGGACAACTAGACAAGAAAACGCAGCAGTCTGACGTGATGTCCTTTCTGGAAGAGTTTGGCCAGATTGAATCCATCAATGTAAGTTCTGACAATTCACATCAATGTTACTTGTAATCCTCGATGAACTTATGATGATGATATGAAGTACTTCACTGTTACCTCTTGCTTTCTTCATGTCCAGATGATTCCTCCAAGAGGCTGTGCATACATTGTCATGGTTCACAGACAAGATGCCTATACAGCCTTGAACAAACTCAGTAGGGGGTCATACAAAGTCAATCAAAAACCTGTTAAGGTATATAAACTCACACAGGGGCTGCCTTTCATTTCCAGCTTTGTAGTGGTTCTTTGTAAATTGTTTTAGATGTTACTGTTAACGTGATGACTATAGTTAATGTCATTCTTGCCTAGATTGCTTGGGCTTTGAACAAAGGTATAAAATCAGCACACAAAAAGTTCTGGGATGTGGAGCGGGGAGTTACCTACATCCCCTGGAGCAAAGTCAAAGTTGAAGAATTGGAGAGCTATCGGGAAGGGGGTATACTGGACACAGAGACCCTAAATCCAGGTGAACACTTGCCTATTACTTTAGCTTGTTTGACGTTTCATTCCCTAGAGGTGATTTGAATCCATTTCCCTTATGTGTCATTTTATTTTCCATCGTGTACAGAGTGGAATAATGCCAAGGACCTCATTAAGCTGGTAGCTGTAAATGGAGCACCGGGAAGAGTACCAGCAGATGGAACAATCACTGCTCACATTCAGGTAATGATAATACAGTCCTTAAACACCTTTTTATTATGAACAGTTCTGTTATTGTATTGATTTCATGTCCTTGGTGTTGGAGGCTTACTTCATAATCTTTTCTTGTGAAGGATGCAAGGATGATGAATTATTTTTGCACATGAGTAGTGGAGCTTATCTGAACCATCTTCTTATTTTCTCTTCAAAAATCAAGTGTTGAAAGTTAAACAGTGCGCGCAGGTGAATGACCAATTTCCTAATTGGTCATTTCATTTTCTTAATCAAATCAGAAATACTGCATATAAAGACTAGCCCATTAATTCATTTCAAACAAAGATAATCACCATGTCATCCAAAATGGAGGCATCAACATTGTCCCTTTGAGTGATTTAGGCCATCTCATTACTAGGCTAACATGAAATAGGCTGCTGATCTCAGCAAGGTCAGTAGCGACAGCTGACTTAATGTCATAGAAGAATGCTAATTTACCTGCTGGCCAGTATTTGGGTTTAAATGTAAATGTTTGTGACCTTATGAGCTCCAGGTGTCACCTTTACATAGGTGAAGTATAACTGTATGACGAGTTCTATAAAGGGAACATTTAGTATGGATCATCATGATTTGTGTTGTAGTAACTTGAGTGTTGATGAGGCTGAAATATCGAAGTATTTTGGTTATGCTATTTTATAAATTGGATGTATTCAACCAGTAGCAAACATAATAATTCATATACACAACCCTACAGAGAAATCATGATAAACTCTTAAAATTACCCGTCTTCGATGCTCAGACTAAGAAATGTTGGAGCCTTGAACAACTCGACGTTCTACTCAAGTATGGGGGCGCTCAGTTGTTCTCATTGTGTTCTCTTGCCTTGTCGTGGAATACTGCGCCTTACTTATTTTGAGAGCTTCACAAAGGTCAGACAGCCAGCAATGGTTAGATTCCACAACTTGATGCCCAAGACTTGTGCTTTTAGAAAACCTTCTCAATTAAGGTTAATGCAATAGATGTGGGATATGATAGGATTTGATTTGTGCTGAATTAAATCTGTAATTAAATAATAGATCTTCATGTATGTGTTGTAAATTAATATCAGGTTATTCTCTGAGAGGGTTGTCAGCATGTCAGTTTCTTGACATCAAAGATTGCTTTAGAATTTACAGTACCGCAGTTCAGATATGCTCCTCTGCTGATAGGCATTATCTTCATCATTGATTATTAATCATTTTTTTCCTTTTCCTGCAAAGTATTTCCATCATCACTCAGTAACCTTGTACTTTGCCATATAAATTATCCAAATAAAGTGTGGGAATTACAAAAAAAAACTACTGTTGTATGTGTAGAGAGAAGAATTTCTGTTACCCTCTCTGTGTTTGGTAACAAAGCTCTATTGTCCAGAGTGTTTAGGTTTGACAAAGTTGTCAGTTATTGCTTACAGAAAGTTTAATTTTCACATCTAATTACAAAAGCGACTTCCTAACCATCCACAAGTTTTTTATTGACAACAAAGAAATTAACATTGGTGAGTACATGGATCAGCTTCTTGGTGAACATTGTATGTTCTCTTGCAATTGGTGTTGTCACTGAAATCATGAACATGCTAACTGACGGACAGCTAGTAATATCTAAAGTCAGCAAATAAATGTGAATATAGTATTTTGACATATACCTGAAGTCAAAATTTTAGTTTGAAATAGCAGATTTGTTAGAATTTTAAAACAAATTCTTTAAAAAAAACCTCCCATAACCACATGCTAAATCCAAGGTAAATAAACTAGCTTCAATAAAACATGATCCGGCTGGACTGTCTGCAAACTAGCATATTTAGCAGGCCTGCTAAACTGCACAACTCTCTGTGAAGAACGATTGCTCACAAGTTTTGAGGTCAAGAGTATGTGACTGTTGCTGCTGGTAGGACTTAAAGGTCCAATTTGGAGGAAGTCCAAGTCCAAGTGGGATAAGGTAAGCCGATAACACCATTAGCAGCTTATGTAAAGTGTGGAATGGAACTTGCCAGTTGTTATTGGAAACTGGCCAGTAGATATTTTTAATTCATTTTTTTGGACATGTTTTTAGCAAGGACAATATTGCCCATCAAACAAGACTGGAGTCATTGTTCATGAAGGATTGAATGGCCACTTAAAATCAAGTCACATCGGTCGAGCTTAAGAATGTTTCTCTAAGAGCTGCATCAGGCTATTTTATATTCACTGTCTGTGTACTGCAGTACATACAGCATGTTTCAATTTCACTCGCCTATGCTTCTCTGTATACTGGACATGGAGCTTGAGAGCATGATATTGATGGAATTATAATCTTGTTACAAAACTACTCAAACCACACATGCAACATAGTCTAGATATCTCTGTGTGCTCACCTAATTCCTGCTGACCTACAGTTTGTTTTACAATTTATTTCTGAGCTAGCCATTTTCCATGCTTTGTTCTAATTCACATGCTAGGCTATGACTGTGTCATATCGTGAAATATATTGCCTTAAATATAATGGCTTTTAGTAAGCAATTTAGAATATGAATAAGTAAAAAATTAGAATAACAAACTTATTTTTGACTTTAAATTTCCAGGTTTAAACTAGTTTTATAAAGTACATACAGTGTAATCTTTTATAATTATACCTCCCAGGCCTGATGTTATGTTCGAAGAACATTTTCTTATAATGTATTGCACTTGGAACCCAAGACAACAAAACACAAACAAATTAGTCAGTTTTATAATCATTTTTGGCATTTCATGGAAAGGAACTTCCATCTTGAAACTAGATTTCAAGTTGTCCCTTGAAATTACTTAAGATTTGTGTAAAACTCATATGACACAAAACGAGAGACCATCTTGAGATGGGGTCACACTAGAGGCAGTATTCGGCAGCATTCGGTAGTCATGAGTATACTATTCCTCAGTTCTACTTGTCTGTGAGCTTGACTACACACCTGTTAATTTGTACCATTTTGACCCTATTGCATTTTCAAAGATCTTCCAAAGAACTGAAAAGCTCTTCTTCTGTGGTAGTTCTGCTACTGGTCTAAACGAGGACCACATTTTGCCATGGTGGCACTCAGACACACACACAAACAAACTATTTAAGTAGGCTAAACAAAGCTAAGTGTGTAAGCTTTTCCTCCACAAAAGCAGCAAAGTCAAAGATTAATTGTGTGACACCTTTGCCCCCCACACACACACGCAAGGTGAAGACAATAGCAGCTACGCTTGAGTGGATGGGAATGATTTAAACTGGGAGTGTGTGATTCCTACACACTTGGACCACATCCATCTTCGAACTCGGCCTTCATTTTGTTCTCAACTACACACCTTGTAAGTTTCATGACTGCATATTGGACAGTTTGGACACAATTACATTGACAAAATCTTTCCTTACACACACATCTTGAAAAGTACTCAAGATGTACTCAAAAAACAATACCAGTCAAGCTGTTAGGGCTGGTAATGAAGTAAGATGCATCACATTTAGTGGTAAACTTGTTCTACAAGCTGTGAAAGATGCATGAGTTGATGCAGTGCCAGTATTGGCAAGATTAAAATTAGGTGGCAGTTAATAAGAACATTTGAAGATTAAGATCCAGAGGACTTCGTTTACTTATGCTGTGTCCTGTATCTGAATATGTGGAGTTCCAGACCTGGAACAAAAGTGAAAGTTGAGAATTGTCGGTCATTAGTAGACTGCACATTGTGCTTTCACATTTAACCACCTTTCGTGGTCACTTTATACTGAACAATATGAAATGGTCATGGAAACAATACATTAAAGACTCATCGTGGCAAAGCACTTGTTTACTGCTTCTTGGTTGAAGACAATTTGAAAAACCTTGAATTGTCTACCGGAGCAATCAGTTCAAGGAGTGTCATTTCAGGTGCATGACATCTTTATACTCTTCTTAATGTTTGTGTGTAGCTATTTCTATTTGGGTGTGATGGCATCGAGAGGCCATGTTTTCTGTTCGGGGAAATCAGGAAATGTGAGTTTGTAAGTTGGTAGTTAAGGCCCTGTTTACATGCCAATGTTTGTGCTTACAATGAAGTTTCTCTTTTGCGTTTTGAAAAAGGTCTGCGTTCACACTGCAACGTTTTCGAAATAATCCCTGTACACACAGATCCACAAAAATGGCTGAAAACGCCGTAGTATCCATGCCAGAGCAGTGATTGGCAGTGTGCCCTTTAAAAATCAGCACCAAAGAATAAGATCACAGTGGTTGTGCAACAAGTCTACATTGGTAGTGCGTTAATAAACTTAAGAGTCTTCAGCACAAACAAAATCTGACAATCCGACATTGTGTTTTCGTTGTTCTGTCCATAGTGTTGTGTCCGCTTACGTGAATAAGGCTGTAACTGCATTAGGCATGCGCTAAGCGGTGCTGTGTTGTCATTGTTTTCAGAGGAATCGTGTTTTCACCGTATACACAGCGAAGATGCGGTGGTGTTTTCTAAAGATTACACTCGTGAGCCCGTTTCCAAAGTTTGCATTTTCAGGCCCCCAAAACAGCGTTCTAGAGTAAATGCACGGCTAAAACAGAAAAAAAGTTAACCGTCCCGTCTAATTTGTATTTAGGATTACTTGACCTCACACTGTATGTGGAAACTCTGCTAGTAATGCAGACGAAGGTGCGTCGTTTTACAAACAAAAGCTACATCACATACCTGTCACTTCTGCAGTGCTGACTGAGAGACATGGTGTAGTGTGCTCCTTTCTCCAGCTCTGGCACAGGGTTTAAATATACTTTGGAAATTGTGCTGTATGCAAAAGTAGTGTGCATCTCAATCTGGTACATGTCAGACAACCTTGCTGAGAAGCTGACTAACGTCGAATCTCATTTAATCAATGCGGCACCAGACTAAAAGTAAAGAAACTGATGTATTTCACATCATTTAATGTTTTTTTCTTCAAAATTGACTCGTTAGTTACTGGTTAATGGGTGTCGGCTATCAAAAGAACAACTGAAACTGACATTCCTAATTGCTACCAATGGTATCATGTCCAAATTAATCATTGAATGAAGTAAACTAGTTTGGCCCCCTGATACTGTTCAGTCTGTATGTTATGCTGTGCATCATAAAACCCATTCTATTGTTTTGTTTCTAAGTATCTTTCTTTGCACACGTACATGTGAGGACACATCACTGTCCTTATTACCATCTTCAATGCAAGTTAACTCTCCAGAGTTGTGTATTATTCCTTCATTGGCACATCCCAGCTACTGTACCATGACTGGCTCTTTATGATGCATATGGTTTTTGGTAGGGACATCAAATAATGTTTGTCGATCCACACGACGTGGCCAGTGTGTGTTGCACTAAAAGGATGGAGCTTCACAGTCAGCCATCTGCTAGTACAGCAGACAAAGAGAGGAGTGGTCAAGGAACAAAGAGTGCCAAGAAAGAGGCACATGGATGACATGGAAGCAAAGGTGCTCAACGCAGTGGGATCGACATATCATTTCTATTTTAAAACTCCTGCAATGTACCCACATAGCTTAAAAAAATTAACTAATTAAACAGGATGTCTCTTCCCATGTTACATATTTTCATTACAGAATTAATCGGTATGCTTTGTTTCCTCTCTACAAGTCTTTTAAGATTCTGGGCCCCTTACAGCAGTTCAGTTTCAGAATTGTCACCGATGTTATCCCACCTGAAATTGTAGGACTGACCTGTGAAAAATATCTCTAAATAGGTTTGCTGCCTCAAATCATTTTTCACTGCGAGGCCAACTGAATTATCGATCGTCTGGCGTTCAGGGTCTAACTTTTTATTTGACCTAGTCTCATGAAAGATGCCAAATATCACATGGCATCCAATTCTGATTATCTTCTATATTAGACTGTTTTAAAGATCCTGACCCAGGGAATCCAATGAGATTTCCTGTGCAATTGTGAACTATTGGTTCTACAGCTAACCAGGCATGTGGTAATGGAGCAGGTACAACAACAAAATGAAACTATAACCTTTGGAATGCAGTGGACAGGTTACCTCATAATAGATGCTTTAACTACAGAGTGCAAAGATGATGTGTGCAGTTTACAGGGGAACACATTTTAAAACATCTCAACCTCTGTGTATAAACGGCTTCTAACCTTTGCCTTTCAAAACAACTTGGGAGTTTGAAAGCTTCTTTTGTGCATTATTAAAAGTAAAAGAAATCATGAAATTATAAAAATTACTATACATGAATCAGGGGCGACCAGCAAACAACACAAGCAATAGTCGGCAAATAACTATCAATAAAAGCCTTGTATTTTCAAAACAAGAATATGTTTTTCATAATCCTGTTGTCACCTTCTTAGTTTCAAATATAAACATCTTTTTTAAGTAAATTATTAAAAAATAGTTTATGAAAAACTTAAAAAAATACATTTACAGTGGCTCTACCAAATGGCTGCAGAATTTTGAAGAGAAATTGCAGTGTCATGCTTAACACATTTATAGGTATATGCAAGATTAAAGGCCTTTTTTATTGTGATAATTTCAAATGGCTCAGTGCAAGGAAACAAGCTAAATTTATTCACTGTATGTAGCACCTTACGCGCACACCAGTCACAAATGGGTTCACTGTCAAATGAACAAAAGCATAATCAAAGAAATTAGAACGCCTGATGAAATATAAAAGCGAAACAGAAGATACAAGTTCAAACATGAAATGCCACATGAAAACTAAATTGCCTGTATGGACAGACAGTATTTTAAGTATCCCCTCCAACATAAAAATGACGGTGTTCTGGTTGTCGGTATGTCTGTCAGTCCGTAATCTTAGTCTTCTCCAGAGCATATCTCAGAAATTATACATACTAGCTTCACCAAACTTAACACATATTTATCATGATAATTAGTTGTGCCTTTTGAAAACTTCTACAAAATTTATTTTTTGTGGATTTGATGGAAACGTCATTTTTAAGGTGAGTCTGAAGGGTGGCTTTTTTTTCTGTAGAATGTCTTGCAAATTATATATTCTAGCCAACCAGACTTTAAACACACATCAACCATGTTCTTAATTTTATACTAATTTTATTTTGCATACTTTTCCATGGAATAAATGTTTTAGGTGACTGTATATACTATACATGCTTTACCATACCTTTTATTATTTAGATTTTTCCTATAATCTTATGTTTTGAGTTTTTCATGGAAAGATGATTTTAAGGTGACTGAAGGATTGTTCATCTTCAGCATAGCATATATCCAAAACAATATACACTACTCTAGGCTCACTAAAGGAATGAAGCATATGTCATATACTGATGCATTTATTGTCCAGTTTATTTGCGGGAGTTGAGGGAAGATGTCATCTATGATGGATGTGTGTCCTTAAATAGAGTCCAAAGACCTCAAGCTTATGGGAAATAGTCCAACCTTAGCCACTGCTGACTGAAAGCATGATCTCCCTAAAATGTGGCATACTTTAAAAGCACCAAACTTTAAAATTAAAAAATTACAACTAATGCAAATAGGTTTAAAAAGGCATATGTGTGCATCTGTTATGAGTCTAATGGTTTGTAAACAGGAGGACAGGTAAGAATATTACACTTGTTAAAAAGTGACTATAAATGCAAGTTTTAATAACTTACGTTTATTTCTTGATACAGTAGACCCAAGTTTGGCTGTTTTTCTGCAGTACATAAGGTCAAGTAAACGTACTGATTTGAGCATCAACACTCGGATTATCACAAACAGTCATGTCTTCAGTTTTATATGCAGAAGATTATTTGCCATTGAGTTCCTAATTGGTTTGTACAGTTCATGGGTGCAGAAATTTTATGAGGTTCATCAGGTTTAAATGAAAATTACAACAGCATTAGTTCCTTTTGGATGCGGGTATTCACAAAGGTTTTACATGTTTAACATCCTTGAGCTTGTGCTTAGGATGCAAATAAAGCACCGTGAGACAAGTACGGGGAGAGAGGTTGGTTCAGCTCACCTATTTTTACAAGGAAAATCCATATTCTCTGCATTGCAGACATCACAGGTCTGACTTAGGTAGCTTGGTCATTAACATGGATTAATTATAATGTAAGATCTGAGAAGTCTTCTCCTTTCAGTCGTTTTCAAGTGAAGTGACATTTCATGGAAAGAGGAGATTTCTTCAATTACCTCAAGTAGTGCGACAGTGATCTAGATCCGTGTGGAGAACCGCGGACTCGCATGAGGCCTCACCAAGGTGAGTGTTAAAGAAATGATCTTTGGATATTTGGATTCGAACTCATGGATGATACTGTGGACTAGTTGGAAGGTAAAGACAAGATAATTCATAAAAAATGGGCTTTTTTTTAAACTCGAGAACAATTACTATATAAAGGCCAGATCATAGTAGAGCTGCATCATTACCATCTTTTAAGATGTCCAATAAGTAGTAGGTATAAACAAAGAACAAAGCCTTTGTATTGACCAATGTGAGGGTACTGGGATGATACCTGTCAGGGATATGAGTCTTGATAAAACATCCAGTACAAACCTGCCGGGCTTGTGGGGTTTCCCTGAGTGAAGCTGGCAAGAAAAAAGGATATTCTGCATTTTCTGCTGAAGGAGTGAAACACCAGGGTAAGAGTAGAGCCCCCCCAACCTACCCCCCTGTTGCCAAACCAGATCGCTGACTACATCATGGATGTTTTACTTAGGACTTGCCTTTCCTTCAACAGCATCTCAGTAATTGTGAAACATAATGAAAGATAGTTCCCTTTAAAAAAAATAAATGACAGATTCTTTTATGATTTGTCATGTTCCTGCTATGTTTGACCTATATCACATTGAAGGAAAGGATTTGTGAATAATTTTGTGCAGGGACTTTTTTTTACCATTAGATAAATGTGTTCTGGCTCTATTGGGTCTGTTTCCTCTTCTTTCAAAGTAAAGTTATCTGTTGCAAAAAATTTAAGGTTTAGTTTTAAGGCTGCCAAAGGTAACTTGAGATAAATTGTAAGTTAAAAAAAAGAAGAAAAGAAAAGCACTCTTTCCTTCTGCTCCCTTCAAGTGAGGTTCAGGCATGTAAAGGTGGTGGACTTGGCCACAATGTGGAAGCTTTTGAAGGTGTCCAACTTGGTGCCCCCTAATGGAAGTATCCAAATTGACACTGGAGACATACATATGCACCATTACCAATTAGGCATTTTATTACATTTTTGGTGACCCATTCACATGGCGACACTTTAACTATCAGAACTAGTTGAATTGCTGACCTGAATTTTGAGCGATCCTCTCCTGCCAAATTCTGTATCCAGTGCTCACCTGCAATTATTCTGATGGCCGCTAGAGGGTGTTTCCGGAAAACGTATTATTAAAATAAAGGAAGTCCAAAAATCCTCACTTAAAATAAAAGTGTTACTGTATTATGTGTCTGTCCCTATTGTTTTGTTTATATTGGGTGGTTGTGGCTCAGGAGGTAAAGCGGTCGTTCACAGAACGAAAGGTCGGTGGTTCCCCAGCCCCTGCAAGTCTACAAGTCGAAGTATCCTTGAGCAAAGATACTGAACCCCAATTTGCTCCCTGGGCACCGTAAAGGCAGCCCACTGCTCCTCAGGGATGGGTCAAATGCAGAGAAAGAATTTCCCCACGGGGACAATAAATAGCTTATCTTTTCATGCAATCTGTAATGTGGGACAAATACCTAGATGACCACTTTGTGTTGAATGTTTTGATTTACTTATCGATCTTATGATCGCTATTTCAGCATATCGAGTCCAGGCCACAGTGGAAACAACTTGGTGTTAAAATATGTCATGCATTCTACCAGTAAGCAAACAGGACACCCCATGTTTTATAGCAGAGATATTTCAATAGTATAGAGATATGCCACGCTCAGAATTTCAGGGTTGTGAAGGTTATGCTCACAAGGTTATGCTCATGAGTTTGTCCAAAATAATGGGGGTCTATGAAGCTGAAGCCCCAAAATATAACGTTTATGGGGAAACTTCCATTATGTTTTTGAAATAATAGGTAGAGATAATATAAGTGCATTAGATATTTTTTTGTGGCTTCAGTTGTTGTGAAATACCTTTTAGTAGGTGTGAGGTCACGCACCACAAGACACTTTACGGCACTTTTTAATAGTCGGTGGAATATCTCTATCGTGTTAGCCAGATCTACATTTGGCTGTCAAAAACGAAGGTCCTCCTGGTCCTCCTTCACATATTCATTTGATTTCATTTCAAAAACTTCTGTAGACTCCAGACAACTTCGAGGAAGGCCATTCTGTCGTAGATGCCTAACTGTCCAATCAGCATTCATTAGAATGCTAGCTGTTTGTGGGCAAAATCGCCGCCTTGTAAGGAAAACGAAAGAACATTAGTATGTTTTCATTTCACTTCTGATATACAATGTAATTGACATCGCACAAACAATTAAAATTGGGGCTTTTTAAAAAAAATCTAGAAGTAGGTGAGACAAATTATTTTAACCGTTAAGCCCCATTCACTCCCATTCATTTAGGACTCCTTCGCGAGCGCCCTCTAGGTGAATTGCAGCTGATTTCGGTACAATGGAATTGATAGTGAGTGAATAGGCTGTGTGTAAAAGGGCTGTGATTATAGCATCCTTATTAAAATTAGTATGATGGCATGGATTTGTGTTTGTTGAAAAATTCAGCAGCCCTAGGGTGTTTATTTATTAGTTTGTTTATTGTTTTATTTGTTATACCAGTATACAATGCTAAACTGAGCTTGCTTTAAATTCTGTCCTTGTCCTAGTTGTGTGAATCACTTGAAATGTTTTAATTTATACTATACTATATTGGATTACAAACAATAATGAATATTAGTGCATATGTGTACATGAACGTATGACAGGCAGTAGACATGCCTCCTTGCAGAAAAACATCCCCAGTTGGGTGTCACATTTCATGTGCAATGATATTTCAGAATGGCTTATTATAGATTCTTGGGACGTTTCAGTCATCAGATCGTTTCGTTTGTTTTTGTTAGTATTTGATTTACTAAAATAGTCCAAATGAAAATTGATTTCTACTTCATATTACAAAAATACTAAATAATAACCACAGTATATATGCTTAGTAATTTCCGAATGATCTGTAATTTGTGACTCGTCCGGAGAAATAGCATTTATCATCTCATCATACTACATGTGATTAAGAGTAGTTGGAGAAGAAATAGGTGCTTTCAATTCCTTTCCAAGGACAGATTTCTTTGACTGGCAGACATGACACAAATCTGCTGTTATTGCTTATTTTTCAACTTGTGAATCGAAGGTGTCTTTGTGCATTTGTTGGCCCAGTGGTTTGTACTGCCAGTCACATTTTGAAGGTTAACAGTTTATTGTATAAGAAGATATACAGTATACTGTATGCTCTGTAATGTGTTCCTACATCCAGCTTTGGCAACAAGGAGATAATGTCAAGGCTTTCCATAGGTTATCACATTGCAGCATCAGTAATGCTGTGAGTTTGATGTACTATGGGAATGACCAACAGTTATGCATTAATGGTCAAATGAAATTAATTTGAATAATAAACAAGTTAAATTGTTTTTTTTTAAATGGTTTTTTTAGGAATTATGTGTCTCTCTAATCATAGCTCTTTTCAAATTGAATTACCCAAGAGTGCCATCATGCAGTAATGGGAGCATTACATATATCATGATGAATATACAGTACTACTTATTTTTATTGTTTTAAATATGACTATTATGGTATGGTATAATACTTTTACAGTAGAACTTCATCTGGTAAATGTTTTACAGAATGTAACTTAAGTCACGCCGACTAAGTTTGACATCAGAACCATGGTATGACCTTTATCTGACAAACACAGATTATTATATGTATTTATTATACAATATATTTGTCTGATGGGCTTTTGTGTACCCATAAACTTTATTATAAATATTCTACATGAAGTAACTGCATATAGGTCTATACTATAGAGTTAGGACCACGACTTATATTATATAGATTAATGGATACATACATATATAGATGCATACGTACAAACACAAGTATTATGTCATCAGATAAAGGAAGCCGTTGGTATGACTGTATAATGTAGCTTGTTATGTGTGTATGGCAGATCATCGATAGCATATGTGAACATTGTACCGTCGCAAACACTTCCCTGCTAGGGACTCCACCTTCACTTTGACATTTGTGTTCGCTGTAACTCAGAAATTAATGCAGAACTCTGTCACATCCAAGAGCAGGGGTCTTCAATTAATATTGGAAGAGGTCAAGTAAGTCACCTTTCCTCCCTGCTGGGGTCCAAACATTTAATTACCTACAAATATGGGCTGTTGCTTTTTGCCAGACTGAAGAAAGTTTAGTTTAGTTTACATTTTCATTCAACCAAATTTTAAATGTTCTCAAGTTTTGAAGTAACATGTTTTTGGCGTAACTAACAACATTTATCTATTCTTCTGTATTCAGACCGCTTTGGTAAAGACATAAAATTATCAGTAAACCGAACCAGGCAAAAAATAGAGCCCATATAAGACAAATATAGAAAACAAAGCGTAATAAACTCTTTATCTCAAAATCTGCATTGTGAATTAAAAAATTCCTTTCAGTCAAGAATAAAATATGACACCTTCAAAGGAGAACTTATAACTCTTTTAGGCTGAATTGTGCTCGAGCATACTGTACTGTCTGGGCCTTATGATTCTTCTTTAGTGCCAAGAACATTTTTGTTTCATTTCTAATTGCCCGAAAGCGAGCCAGCACCCTGCCTTCGCTCAGCCATCTCATGTTGCAGTAGTTAGTCATTTGAATTTGCATCAACTTCTGTTAGTAATTATCAAAGGAAGTGATGCTGATGAGATGGGGATGTCCTGAGAGAGTTTATCACTGTAAACTGAAAGATCTGTATTGAGACCGTCATGCTCTTTTGCAAGAGTGGAGTCTGATGGATATCTCAGTGAAAGCTGACGATAGACAGCGAAACTTTCTTTAATGTTGACGTTTCCTTTAATTTCTCAGGCAATAATGCATGGATATTGATTTTAAAGCACATTTATGGGGTTGATTTCTATGCATGTGCAATTTGGTACACATCCAAAATAAAAATCCAGATTACTGGACAAAATATATTTTCATAGTAGGAAGTATTTTCCCAGCTGCTGTACGGTAACAAATAGGGCTAGAAACCTGCAACCACCACCTATGGTTACAGTTTGAATTTACAGTAGATGAGGCATGATTGAATTAAAGGGTACTGTTGTGCCTTGTGGAGACATGCGCTCTACTGAGTGCCATTCTACTTTTTAATGCTATAAGTATCTATCAGAAGTAATTGTTATGTTTTTACTACAAGTTGATTATATCAAATGAGCAGATGCAGTTTTACCAGACAAAATGCACTTGATCTTGTGTTTACTTCTTTTGATCTGTGGACTTGATTTGTTCCTTTTAACAATACTTGATGCTTGCTATGATGTATTCTAGCTGTGTTTGGGTTTTTTTTACTTTAATTTGACAGTTTGGTTAGCTTTGGAATGTGATTATGTATAATTATGTGTTCTGAGGACTGAGAATTCTTGGGGAGAAGAATACTGTACAAACATTCAGATCGAGAGATTACCTAATCAAAGATAAATACGATCAGGAACGTGCTTCATGTTGTGGAATCAGAAGCTGTTAATGCTGTTTCTTCTGACAGTTCACTCCTTCGAGAGGGCTTTCTTGTATGTTAATTATGTCATTGTGTTTGTCTTCCAGGTGCCCCCAGTTGAACAAGCAGCACCCATCAGAAGTCCACTTGCTTTTCCTGGCCCCATCATGCTGTCCCCTACATCCATACCTCCAGGAGGTGCGCCTTTCATCCACACAGAGTTTGACCATACAAACATGGCCCCAGGTAAGACATTAAACAGAGGCAAATATTTGGAGGGAGATGTGAGTGTTCTATGTTCATTAAAAGTAACTTTGGATTTAATACGAACAGAGCTCTGTCTGCTGCAGTGTTGTCACTGTTCTAGGCCTTGTTATCTTTTTAGACTTTTGCTCTCTGGTCTGTTAAATTCACATTGAGAATAAACAAGCCTTATCTTGTGCTCTTTTGTTGCAGGATGTGTGAAACCTCAAGAGGAGTCCACCAAGGATGCTACAGCAGACAACAGCACACTCTCAGATGCATGTACCGACAACCAGTTAGGGTCTCCTGCACCGCCAGTGATGACCCTGCCAGGCCCAGGAGTCATGCACGGCCCTAGACTGGGTATGCCACCTCTACAGCCTCGTCCTGGCATGCCCAATCCTCATCTACCTCCATTCATCCCACCTCCAAACATGCCACGCATGCCTACGCAGATGATGCCCGGAGGACCCATGTTTCCTCCAGATAGGTTCAGAATGCATATGCCCTTTCCTCCTCGTGGCCCCGCTTTCCATCGGCATCCATCGATGGGACCAGAGGGCATGGATGACAGAGAAGGGATGCATTTCCGAAATGGGAGGCCAGGGTTTGGGCGCCCACCCTTCCACAGAGGGAGGTGGTAGATGTTGACAGAATGATGGACCTGAAGGCATGCTGAACCACTGTGAGAGAAAATGTTGGGACAGCTGGTTCAACAAGGACTATTTATAATTATTGGAGGTGCAGAAAGTTATGAGAAGACTTTTATACCCTTTTCCTAGTGTCAAATAAACCATGAAAAACACAGACTCAGTGTTCTGAATGTGATCTCTGCTCCTCAAAGTGCACCAGAGAGGACAGTAAATGGTGTAAATACTGTTTGTGTTCGTAGCTATCTTTTTTGTATATTTGAATTTGTGTAGTTTATGCTCATGTCTGTAATCCTGGTAGTTGAAGGTAAAAACAAAGGCAAAGTCTGTATTTTTGAGCTCAGTTTTTGTGTATTAAAACTAAAGATCTATCATTCTTATCTTTTTGGTATTTTGTTTTTAGTAAACTTCCTTTGTACCACACAGATGTTTAATTCCTCACCAGAGATGTTGGATTTCATTTGACGCAGGAGAAGATTTCATGTATTGCCAGTAGAGGGTAGAATAAACTCTGTTACCAACCTCTCTTGTGCAAACCTTCCAGAATCAACATTAAAAAGAGTTACTACCATTTGATCAGGTGGCTTTATTTGTGTTAATCAAACTGACATAACCTCTGTCTTAGAAAATGTAGCTTGCTTGATAAATTGTTCTGCATGTGAGGTTAGTTTTAAACATTTCTTAGCATAAAGTCACCAGGCACTTTCTATGGAACATACAGCTATACAGACGTAGTAGTTGCAGTTCATTTATGGAAGCACAATTATTCATCCCCATTGTTTACTAGGTTTATTGGAAAAATAACTATTTAAACACATGACAATAGTGTAAATATGTCTATACTATTATAAATGCTTTCCCCCCTGAATAAAGCTCAAAATGCTACTTTTACTGACAACTGCTGTGTCAAATTTATTGCACCTCGATGACAAGCTTTGCTGCTGCAAATGTGATGCATTGCCAGACACCAGAGGCAGCATTCCTGAGGAATCTTAGCCCATTCCTCTTGGGCGAAGGCATCCAGTTCTCTAACATTCCTGTGTTTACATGCTGCAACACCTTCAAATCCCACCAGAGATTTCCATTGGAATTAGAGTCAGACGGCTGTGAAGGTCACTCTAGGATGTTCCAGGACTTCTGAAACCAAGCCTTGATAGACTTTGAGGTGTGCTTGGGATCATTTCTAGTGCCAGAGGAAAGCAGCCCCACCAAGCTACTGCCATGTGTTACTGGTAGAAAGGGTGTTCTTTCCAGCACATGCTTCACTCTTCCTCCTCCAGACATACCGCTGTTTCATCGCTCCACAGAACAGCATCCCAAAACTTCTGTTTCTTTTTTTGTGCTTTTTGGATCAAAGGGCTGTGTGCGTCTTGGAGTTCCAGTCCTGATATGCAAACATGTGCTCTTATGAGGCATGCCATTCAGGAGGTTGAATGATTTTGAGACCGCAATAGTCATTAAAAAGTGGTGTGTTGTGTTTCGAATGTGGAAAATAAACTTAAAGTATGTCGTGATGAGCTATTTAAACTGTTCATAGTTGATTTGGTTTCTGCAACCAGCTGATAAACAGTACATTTTGCCAGTAAATCCAATATACAATTGAGTTGAATAATTTTGCTTCCAACTCCATATGTCCCATATTAAATATATGCCTCATTCCATGGGTGTTTAGATAATAATGTGGGCTATTAAAGAAGCCATTACATTTTTGTTTTAAATTCTTAAAATTCTGCAGACACACGTTTATCACATTTTTGACGCATTTATTTGCAATTAATGAACCTGACGACAAAGCATCTATATGTGTATGAGACTGGATGCATACTGTACCAGTGACCTTTGAACTGGCGTGTTTCTATAACCATAGAGTTTATTACACTGTGTTCGCTCAGATTAACACTTCAGCTTTCCCTCACACGAGTCACTGAATGACGATTCGAGGTGAACGGCAGCTGATTGGCTGCGGAAATAAATAATTGGCATTCTGACGATCCACTTGCACGCCGTCTCCAAGGGAGGCGGGCCCCGCCCCTTCTCAGCGGTGTGGAAACAACATGCATGGTCCGTTTAAGAGGCATGCTGTGGAGAGGCTGCAGGACGTTACCGGTGTGTCAAACATGAGCATTTCAATGACAGAACGGACGCAGTCGGATGTCGACGGTGGCGGTGACAGGTATGTACGGAGACCGGAGAGCATGTGGTCCCTCACCGTGATGAGGAGGTCTCATTTTGCCTCCGCGCGGTGTTCGACTCCTCTCGTGCGTGACCGCGTCTCATTAATAGAAGTTTATCAGAGGTGACGGACATTGACGCCGCAGGCGGACGAGGCCGACAGATTGTGTTGATGCACAGGCAGTGTCCTGCACCTCCGCGTCAATTCATTCAGTCACACATCAGTGATTTGAGGGTAAAAACAGCCGCGCAGTCCGAATGATGGTGGACATTACAGCGGGGTTAATGTGCATGGGTACATATACTGCACAGTAGCTCTACTGACGAACGTCGCTTTGCTTCTGTCGGATGGTGGTTTAACAAGGTACACAGAAAGAAAAAAAATAATTAAAACAGGTACGGTGACCTGTCCGCTGTAACACCCTGGAGGTGTTTGAACGCCTCTGTTTGGGAAAGGAGAAGTCACGCATGGCCTCGGTGCGGTAAAGTGTTGCACGAGGCTGTCATTGAATCCTCTCTTCGCGGTAGTGCAGATGCTGCGGCGCTGCTGCCTCTGTATTTACACATTGCTTTAGGAAACGGATCATGTGCAGGTGACGCAACTGAGAGGTGCTAGCTCATCTGTGCAGCTGTTTTAGTCCAGTGACCTGATGAGTGTCTAGTTTGTTGCAGCGTCACTGTCATAGTCTTCTGCAGAAAGTAATGTCCTCATGCCCTGCGTGGCTGTGATTGGTTTTACCATCCTCCTTGCTGGCGAACAGGTGAGTATCATCAGATGCGAAGGTTTGTTGTTGGAACCCTTAATGCTGCATCAGATTTTATTCAGTCATTGTTTTCCATTCATACACTAATGTGTAAAGCAGACTATAGGCCTAAATAAGATTTTTTCGGACTGGACATTTATTAAATGTCTCTGAGGTTGTTCTCGGTTACCAGCTCGTGTTGAGTTCATATCTGACTACACCCACTCACAAATATGTTAAACCATTCCAGTGGTATCTGAGAAGTCATCTTCCTCTAGATTTATTACCCGAATTTAACTTCACTATGTTCTCATCCCAGTCTTTTTGAATGTTTAACGCACTTTCTTTGGTACTAATAAAATTCTGTGGATTGATTGACTTTGGATTGATTTGAATTTCTTTTGTTGCATTAGACTCCACTTGTTTCAGTAGATGGGTTAACCTAGCACAGCCATAATCAACCTGTGGAAGGTGTTCTCTGCTGTGGTCACAGAACCTATCGTCCAATGCATGTCTGCTAAGGAAGGAATCACCCATTGAGGTGGCTGGTGCAGCAAAATGGCTTCAGTGTATGTGATGCGTCCTCAGGGCAGTAACCTGAGCCCACCTGTGTGTCATGCCTGCACAAAGACCTCACCCTCTGCTCGAGTTGTAACTAGTTTTGTCCGTACTCTTTAACACTCCATCTCAGAGATCTCAAATGTTAGGCCAACTCGAGGCGGTGTGGCGACTGGCGTTGTCCACACATGGAAGAATGCCTGGACATTCATATGGTGATTCGTTGGCGTATTGCACAATCCATGACATTGTTCTTCATGTACAGCAATGCACTATCAAACACAGCTGATTTCTTGAAATGCGCATAACTCAACCCGCAAAAGTGTGTTTGTGAATTATTCATTTCTGTCCCACTTGCTCATAACTTTTCATTCCTTTGCAAAGTGGTGCAAAGAAAACACTGAAGACAGTCTAGTTTTTTTTTTGTCCCAAGTGAATAACATTCTGCACCTAGTGTGTTAAGACTAATACGGAGCATTCAGTCTAATGCACGCTCACTGTAAATCCTGTATTGCAGCAGTTTGTAGTTTTGTCAAAATGAAGGTTATCATTCCTGATCCCATAACAATAATGTGTTGTTTTGGTTTTTTTTACACCATGTCTGGCTTCTGTAACAGATGGCTTTAAATCACTTCCATCCCAGTGTTGGTTTACTTAGACAAGCCATCATGAAATAAAAAGAGGAGGTGTGTTGTGGAAATATTAAGTCGACATGTTAGACCGCAATCACAAAGCGGAAAACCTTTCCCATCAGGAAGCTGCACGTCTCCTCGTGTGGTGAGAAAGTACCAACTTAATGGCCCTAATGCTGTCAGCTTTTCAAAATAAAGCGACCACATCTACACTTGCTACAGTTTACTTAAATGATGCTTTTTAAAGCATTTCAATAAATTCTGGCCTCCATTGTGTTTGAGTGTCTCTGGATATTTTGAATACCAGCCCTGTTTAGTAAAATGAGGTTCTCTGCTTCAGTCATTTTGAATTAAAGGATAGACATATTTACCTTTTTGGTTGAATAATAGATTAGTCGTCAGAAACATTTTATCAACAACAATTATATGACAGATACTCATTCAGGTTATTGATTGAAATCAATAATGTGCTGCTTGAGCTTCCCAAGTGTGATCTTCTGTTTTTTTATGTAATCGAACATTTAGTGCTTTTGTGTTTTTAACTATAGCTCAAAGCAAGCAATTTAAAGACGTTATTTAGGCTTTAGGAAATTATGATGTGCATTTTTACTTTTTTTGTTTGTAATTTTATACTTGACAAAAAACAATAAGGCCAAATCATTAAAATATAAAAATGTGGAACTAACTCAAAATTGGAAAGTTAATTTTTAACACTGAAATATTCATAGGTTCTATTTTCTAAGACGGATATTTATTTCCCCCCTATTATTACAGCTGTAAAAAGCATAACTTTAATCACATTCAAACACTTGAACATTTTTAATGCAGAAGAGGGCTTCTCCCACACAAGTCATGTAATGGAGCAGCCACATTGTGCAACAGTGTTGATGTTGCAGCTGTGAGAGGTCTCCTCTGTACTGACTCCTGTGTTCAATGCAGTCTGCACAGGCTGATTGCCAAATTTGTCTTGTGAGAGTTATCTGCTCTTGTTCAGCACAGAACAACAGATTCCTTATGTTAGAGCCAGATAGAGTTCACGTTGAAGGCATACAGTTCGTCGTTTTGTCCAATCATTTTGTTCTCAAAATGAATATCAGATAATCAATCACATTAGGGGTTTGCTGGATTGGTTTTCTCTCTAAATCAAGCAGCTTTGATCCCTTTCCCGCCCAAGTTGATGAATGAAAAACTGTCACCTCTGTTTACATTCATGTTGTATTCCGTTTCAGATAAGAGCTCAGCCTTCCCGTTTTCCTCCTGACTAGACATCTGTCTTCTTTTAGAGTATTGATGTGCTCCTGTCTCAGTCTGTCTACCACCATCTTTGGACATTTGAAAAGGGGAATCCCATAGTTCTCCACACTCAGCCACACTGTGCATATCTTTTGAGTGTACTGATGTTATGTTAAGGAGCATCTGCTGCTAAGCAGGTGATGCCCTGAATGTTTGATCTCTACATCAGTATTTCTCGTGTGTCTAAAAAAAACTTTGCCTATTGTTTTTTATTATCATTTGCAGACGTTGCAACATTTTCCTTGGATTTGACTAAGAGTTGATATAAAACGAATGTGCTGACGGACAGCATAATCTGGAAAAGCACCTAGATGGCTTTCCAAGATTTGATCCCAGTGGCTTTCCAGAGGACAGCCCTTCTTACAGTGTTAAACTTCGGAGCGATGATGATGCACTCTAAATAATGTGAGTAAGGTTTGGGTTGTGTTCACTCACTTAAAAAAAAAAAAAAAAAAAAGCAAGACCCAGTGTTCTTTCATGATCTGAATCAAAGCTTTTAGTAGATAACCATGACAGAAGCATTTTGTATGATGGCTTGGTTTGTATGATCGACTTGCACCTTAGAAACAATCAAACAAGAGCTCCCCACAAATGAAGTTGACTTGCCCGCGCTGTGGGACTTTGGGTCGAGCTTCAAAGCCTCCTTTGAGACTTGTGGTAGCCTCGAACAAGTGAAGAGAGTCTTTTCCAGTTACAGTGGGCTACTAAAGTGTGAGAGGCTAGTGTGTGTGTATATGGATGCTAATGAATAGCACTATGGTGCTCGCCCTTCACAGTGGTCACGGGGCTTGGAAATACATGAGCATTAAAAGGCCTCATCAAAGCTCTGTTCCTCCTTCGGTTTCTGAGCTGTGAGCAGGAATGTATGACTGGCTGTCAGAAATGCACATGGTGATGATCATCAGCCTCACGTGGCTGATTGAGCCTTGTGGTTTTTGGATGAATAATAGATACTAAGTGCACTAAACTGCTGAGGCTGAGTCACTTTGGGAAGGTTGGAGTTGTGCTAACTTTACCACCCCATCAATCATAGACCAGATCATCTCGTGGCCCTTTTTTGTTTGAGGTTGACTCTGGTGTGGGGTGTGTTTTGAAGGGCTATAGGATGATAATTCATTATCTTGGTTGTGCATTCAATCTCTCTCAGTAAGCTTTTATTTCTCATCCTGTAGGTTAGGTCAAAATCTGTCTTAAAACTGGAATACATTTTGCTAAAATGATAACACAAAAAGATTTATGCAGGAAAAATGCGAAACATTCTCAGGTTTTGACCTTAAATGTGAAGATTTCCTGTTTTTTTTCCTGCGATGTTGGTCTGATAAAACCTGCATGTTAAATATTGTGATGGACGTTTTGCACTATTTTCTCAAGACTGAACTGTTAATACAAATAAGAAACAACTGATTAATTAACAAGAAAGTAACTATAGTTGCTGCCCTAATTGAAATGGTGTTGAAGCAAATATCATCTTATCCTTTCAGCCAAATTGAATCCTATTTTATTCTTAGACGACTTTTGGCCAGAAAATCGGTGCTTACTGAGCCATAGACATTTTCATGCAGTAAACAAATTCTTGTAATGAAAATAATGGTGAATGTTCTTTGTCTAAGTAGAACAGTATGTAACCAACTGTACCTAGCACCTTAAATGCAGACTACTACACTTCATTTTGCTCTAAGCATCTTGCAATAAGATTGAATGAATAAAAAGAGAGCTACCTATGCTGTATAGGTCCAGTCTTGACCAGTTAACTCCATCTTTTTCTCCTCATTCCAAATGATTTCCCTCACTATACTGATGTGTTTGATGTGGACTCTTGAGAGGCAGCTCCCTGCTGGAGACCACTGGATCCTCTGCTAATGATCTCTACCCAGGCGAGGGTTGATGCTTTGATGTCTTGCATAACTGTTGCAGTTTTCTCTTTAGATATCAGTTTTACATGGAGCTCTTTCTCATTACAATGGATCATCTGTCTGGGGGGGGGGGGACGACACATGTTGTTGTGATCGAGGAGGCCTTAAAAAGTAAACACTAGAACCTTTGTGTACATGGATGTTTTTTCAAGTGTTGTGCATTTGCAAAACAGCCTTAATCTTTACTAAATATTCCATACAGCCAGACATTTGTTAAATAGTAAATTCAGCTTCAGCATGATGCACCATGTGTATCTATAGACCAGATTTGTGTGCAGTTCTGAGAATGTTAGACTCAAGAGACAAATGTTGATAGACACCAATGGTGTCATACACGACTTATTTCGTTGCATTTTCATATTGTGGTACAGTTTGTTGAATGCCAGGCATAACATTTATATACTCATCAAAGTCATTCTATATAGTATAGTCACTAATCTTTAACTTTACTGTATTCTGCAGAGCTCCTACATTTCCGCTGCATGTCCCAGCTCTACTCGACTGGACTCACCTTGGTATCGGGTACTTTTCTGTAGCTCGTTTTGCATTACGGGATTGTTCCTCCTCAGGGATCGATGGACGCCGCGCATCACTGCTGTTGCGTAGTCTCCAACGCGACACACACCCCTCGTGATCCTCTCATCAGCTGTTTCAGACGGGAACATCTGCACCTCCTTAATATAGGAGCCGCTAAAGTAGCTTGGCTGTTTGAGTGTGGCGGCCATTGATTTGTGCTGTGAAGGATAGTCCTTGCGTGTCGGGCATTGACCGATCAGTGTTCTGCCTTTTAGTACCTGCATGGCTCGCTTGGAACCGCAATGGAGGTGGTACTAAAAAAAGTAGTACCAGGTACTTTTTACCTAATGGAAACACAAAAAAGTAGAGTAGAGTCGAGTCGAGCTGGTACTATGCAGTGGAAATAGGGCATTTGTTTGAGCCCTAGTGTTGCTGACTGTGTACATAGTGTATAGATATATAAATTAGTATTTATGATTTAATTAAATTCTAATTTATAATGCAACTGACAATTCAACATCCAACTTCCATCATGTGTTGTCCTGTGGGCCTTTCAGAATAGGTATATCAAGTGCATGGTCAATCATTAACTGAGGTTTTATTTAAAGCTATTCTTGGGAGCTGTGCTGTGATTTTGCATGTTAAGGTGTAACATTAGCCTCCAGTACCATGAGAAAATGGTAAACCCCGTCACGTTTCCCAGATGTTTGATGCCAACAGCCTCACCCTTCAGAACAAAGAAGTAAGAATTTATGACAGATAGATGCATGGTACTGTGCAGTAACCCGTGGCAAAAATTAGAAATGAATAAAACGGAAAACAGAAATGGTTGTCATCGAATATTCAGCCTGTTTCCAGTGTCCCCCTGTCTAAATGAAGCCGTTTGTGTTAAAGCGCAGCTCATCACAAGTCTAACACAATCCCTGTTGTGAAGCATCAGCTGATTTACTGGACACAGGGAAATAAGTGAGCCTTAACTTGAATCCTAAATCCTATTGGAAACACATTGTTTTAATATTCTGCAAAAGAACCAATCCAGTGCAAACTACTGGTCCAGCAAATATAAAACAGTTGATCAGATTTAGCTTCTGTGATGGGGCCACTATTAATCCGAGTAAAATGCATTACTTTTAATAAAAATATTTGTGTTAAATCAGATTGCTGTCTTTGTGAAAAGTCACATTTAGTGAACTAACTGCATATTCTGTTAAATGAAACTCATTCTCCTGCCTTCAGCTGTTTTTTTTACATTTATTTTTTATCCACTACAGCTGAAGGTGATTGACGGTGATTGCAGTTGGTTGTGACACCTGGACAACATCTGCAGTCTGAGGTATTACTGTGGATCTGGAACTGTATGTCTCACCTGCCAAAGTGCTCCAACGGTATTGAATGGCCTGTCAGTGTATTGGATGTCCGACTCAATCAGCTACTAAATTGAGTGTGGATAGCACTGGGTTTAATAGCCTTGTCCCAGTTATGTTAAGCTGAGCTCCATGCAAGTCATCTACATTTCAGAATGCCTGGTCAGAGTAGATGTTGACTCAGCATTAGCCCCCAGATAACATCTGATCTCATGCAACATAAACTCACAATAAAAACTTATCAAACTCCCATGTGAATGCAACACAAGTCGCTTTGATAATATCTGAAATAATATGAAGTTATTTATTACTATCAAACACCATCCAGGAAGTCTATCAATGTTTTTTTTCCTACACTTTTAATGAAACTGTCATGTAAATAATAATCTTTTGACGCATCATATTTCCAGACATCGTGCGCTTCCAAGTCTTTTGTTTTCATTGGATCACAATCAACAAATTGTTTCGCTAATTGAGAAGAAGAAATTGGCGTTGTGTGCGGACTTTGAAGCAATTTTGGCTCCGTCCTCAAAGGGGAAAAAAAAAAATCTGCTGTTCTGACGAATATCAAGTGAAGTCCAACTCCAGAGAGTCGATGATAACACATGGGTTATTTCCTCTGGTTGTCTCTGTGGACATTCTTGTCTGTGAAACCCCAGTGGTTCACTTTAATATCAGGGTCACGACCTTGGCAGGACACGAATATACATCGAGAGGAAGCCTGTCTGACCAGAGTGCTGAGGGATTTTTATTTTGGTCACAGTCATCACAAAGTCTAGACATGGCAATTCCCTCCTCCAATCTGTGGACTCCATTCATTCAGATTGAACTCTCCCTTTTCTCTCCTCTGCGTTGTCAGGGTGTCTTTATCCTCGACCAGCTTGGGGCTCGTCTGCAGTGCTGCTTCTACATGATGCACGCTGCAGCTGAACATCCAGAGCTGCGCCCTCCACTCCTCCATCTTCCCCTCTTCCTCTCTCCCCTGCTGCCTCTGCCGCCTCCATCACCTCAAAACGAATTGGGCACCGCTGCCACTGCTGACGTGGTAGCCAAACGACATCACTGGTGCTATGACAACAGCAAGTCCAGCCTCTCTATGTTCACGGGTCCATTTTGGCCAGTCATTCAATGTTCCAAATTATGCACCACAGCCAATTAACACTGCTACCTCTCAGTCATTTTGTCCAAGGGGCAATGAGAATGTATTTTAATTTTCCAGAATGCTTTTATTACAAATCCTGGTTTCTAACCTGAAAGACGAGCATTCTTTTTCTGCTGCTGGTGATCCAGACTGAGAATAGCAGGTCATAATCTGACAGTTGTTGATTTTATGAGTTGTTGTTTGTTTTTTTACAATGAAAAGGCTGCAACATTTTGTGTAAACATAATGCTCCTAATAAGGGAGTGGAGGGGCAATTACAGAGGAGATGAGGCAGGGAACACATTCCTGCTGGCAGTAGGTTTGTAGTTTAGGGGGATGGAAGAAGGAGGGAGGGAGGGAGGGAGTCAAGAGAGTGAAAGAGTTAGCTGGAGTGGGTGGGGTGAGGAAGGGGGGTGTGGGGGTTGCAAACAGTCACTCCCCCTCCCTCACTCAGTTCTTCAACTCATCCTTGCGTGTAGGAGCCAGTCTGCTGTGGACTTGCATGAGGAGTATCAATAATCCCCCTCATGTAGACGTTTCCCTGTTAGTGATCTGTGGGATATCTCTTGGCTACTGTGGAGGGGGGGGGGGGGAAGCAGAAGTGACACGTCCTGGTTGTAAACGGCAACAAGGTAAGTCGTTTTATTTGCTGCAGTGTATCTTTGCCTTTTTGCAACACTGTGTGTTCGGCTATGTTAGGAGATAGAGGAGGCAAATGGCTGTCCAGGCTCAAACCTCCCACTTTCCAGAAGAGGTGCTAAATAACACCACCAGTAATCACACAATGAGTCCATGTGTGGCCTGCAAGCATAAGTTTCGGTGTAATTCAGAGTTTATTTGAATTTGTCAGATGCCGCTGAAGTTCTTGTGAATTGTGTTGCGCCCTGAGGGTTTGTATTTTCAGGATTTATTTTCTCTAGATGCAGTATTCTCATTAGTTTCCAGCAGTGTTTGCATTTAAATACTCTCATTCTGTAATTTCATTTGTGTGTGTGTGTGTGTGTTGTAACCATGTTGTGGGGTCTTCAGTCTGTGTTTTGGGTGGGGTTTCCACCTCATGTTTGTACCTGTGGCACTCCTGTGTAGGCACAACTTCACCTACAACCACCGCAGGCAGCAAGTCATTGTGTTGCCCTCCATTCACCGCCAGACGCAAACAATGCACCTTGTGTCTGTGTCGTTGTAATGACAAAGCAGCGGTGATGCTCGGGGTTCTGGGATGCTGAGAGAGAGAGAGAGATGATGATGAATTGCAAATGTGCGAGGTGGCCAAAGTCGAGGAGAATTCCCAGAGCGCATCATGAAGGAGTGGGGGGGGGACTTTATGATGTGTGAGTTCATTTAAAATCTGGGCTTTGTGTTTGAAAGGCTGCTGTGACTCCTGTGGTGGGGAGAGGGGCGAGAAATGGTCATCTGGTGTCATAGTTATGGAAATGCATTGACCGTTCAAGGCTTAGCAGGACGGGAGGCCGTGCTCCTGTTCTGACCTGAGGGAAGCAAGCTTTTAAAAACACAATCCACACTGAGTTATTTTTAAAATCTGTTCATGACAATCACATGCAATGGTAGATGTTTCCTCTCTCTATCTAACTAACAAAATTACCCACTGGAACAAAGGTCGTATTGTAGCTTTACAAGCTGGTAGAGTGTCAGGCAGTTTCAATATGACTTTTTCCAGTAAAACCGCTACACTTTGTTGTATTTTGTCGTGGCTTATACTTGTACAAATTTTCATATGTTGCGTAGCCTACTGCTGTAGTTATTCTAACATGGCGAATGGCTGAAGAAGCACTTTGAACAAGACTGTGATGAATGAGAGGAAAGGATCGTCTCTACCTCCCAGAATATTGTAGCTTTAAAACCGGTTCCTGTGTTTGCTGGGTAAGAAAAAGCCAGTTGTACTCGACACGTGAGATATTCTTTATTTGGTTTATAAACTGCATGCATACCCATGTTTTAGGTTGGTCAACAATGTTAAAGGTTTGCTTAAGGCTCATGCAAGTTTGCTTCCTCTCAAATACACATCCCCCCCCCCAGTCCAAACATATGGAGCTGCATGAGCTTCAGTCTTTGCCGTCAGTCAAACTATGACTCTTAACTCCAGTCACTGAATGGGTTCGATCTGTCGTTCAATTTGCTGCCATAATCCGTGTTCAATGGAAGAAAAAGTTGTGTATTTGTAGAAGTATAGATATCCAATTTGGCCGGAAATGGTTCGAAACATTTCCACGCAAGAGGAACAGTTGTTTCCACCTAATCACTGAATCTGAGCTTTAGTTTGTATTTTGGAGGTATTGTCTTTTTACTTTTAAAAGTAGAAAGTACCAGGAAATCTGGAGGAAAAATGGGGCTGGAACCAAAAAACCAAAAAAAGATCTACCATCTGATCTGATGGCTTGTGGTATGTGTAACAGACAGCTGGACTACCAGGCTGCCCCTTTTAACTTGCAAGTTCGACTTAACCTCTTCTTCCCACTGAGCTTTGTGGGAGTACAGGGTATCCGCTTTTAGTTAATGTAATTAATGCAGTAAAACAGTGCAGCATGAGTCTATGACAGCAAGCTGTAGATGGGTCATTTTGACACGAACCATACAGTAAATGTAAAGTTTTCTTGTTGAAGTTAAATTAACAGTGTTTGTTACAATTTAGATAAATATTTTTTTTCGTTGTATACAAATAAAGATGTTTGGACAAAATATTGTGATAAAGGGCTATGTCAGTGTGACCCATACTTCAGTGATATTTCCAAAGGTTTTTCTAACTATGATTCTTATTATAACCACGCTTTGACATAATTGTAATATTTTGGGGAATATATTCACACACATAGTGGTTGAAGAAGAGTCGACTGTTGGCCTTGGCGAAGGTATGCATGCTCCGAATGCCCTTGTCGTTATGTTTTGGGCTGAAATTAACATGCCTATACCTAAATGGTCCTGCACCAACATTATTTAGAAGTGCCTCTTCTACATCCTTGCGCTTGTGATGCTGCACAAAAGGAACACGCTCCACCTGAAGCCATGCTTGATATTCACACTCACTGACCTGAAAGCAAATGATTACCTCCGTGGATAAAGATCTTGAGTGACCCAGATTTAGAAAACACATTTCCAATGCAGAATTGCTGTTCCCCTATATCCTTGGCATTGCCAGCTTGATGGCATTCGGGCAAAGAAAAAAAAAAAACCTCTAGTCTTTGCCTGAATCCTGTCATACTGTGATTGGTAGGTGAATGGCTCTCCCAGCAGTGGACTGGCTTTGGGTCGGAAGACAGGAGCTCGCTGAATATTAGCAGGACAAGAATCACACGGTCAGCTGGGCTTCATGGTTGCCGACCAAAGCTGATTGGTTCACTCTCCAAGATTTAGAAATCATACTTGAATACACAACTTTTCTTCCATGTCCTACTGGCATGACGTTTATCTATTGCAAAATGTCCCTAAGTTTCGATAGCTCCTATTTTTAAATGCTCACCAGTCCCAATTTATCTGTGATATAGCCTTATGGTACAAGAGTTTAGCTTTTTACATACCTTTTTCTATTCATCTACTCACACAACCTGAATATTGACCCATACCTATAGCTATCCAACAGAAGACAGAATGAGAAGGCCAGTAAGAAGTAGCTGTAGGAGAAGATGTATCACACAGATTATATTCTAGATCTCTTTTGTTTTCACCAATATCTCATTCCGCTTACAGCTGTTTCTCATCTAGACGATCCTGCACCAGTCCTCACTAGATAATATCCCATGGTGCCATTACAGCTAAACTGTTTTGATAAGCGTGCCTCAGCATCGGTATCATTGATCACAATCTATAATCATAAAACTGTCAAGCACATTTGGTCCATGTCCGAGGGGGAAAATTGGGTGTGTTTAGAGTCAAAACTGTGGAGGTAGAATTGCAAACGTCTGGAATGTTGAGCATGTAAAGGCAGAATATAGTGTCGATGCTCTGTGTAGCCAGGGGAGACCTTTTCACTGACAATGACGGTAACGAGCTATGAGAAGGTCAACTCACGAAAGTCTCCAGTGATTGTGGTTGTGATATTTTGTCCTAGCGAATGAATCTCTTTTCATCACATGAAACATTTTCTAAGTGCGTCCCAGGTGAATGGTCTCATCACAAACTGTAGTGCATTGATCGTGAATCCTTGCGTAATCTTCTCCATCTCACAGTGAGCATTTCCTCGGCGTATGATTGAGTAATCACATTATTAGTAGTAAAGTGTGAACCACTTCCAAAGAATTTACTTGTGCACTTGCAAAAGTAAACCTTGCTTGCGTCCAAATTAGTTTGAATTAGTGCATTTTAGATTACCTGATATCTAACAGTATATTTGGAGATCTGAAACCAACCGCTGCTAGAGGAATGGTAAAAATTACTAATTTATGTTGCATTGTTTTCTGTAATGAACACTTGGGTTATGATTTGGAGAAGAACGGTGCAAACGATGCATAATCAGTGCTCAAGATGTGTGCTATATTCTTAAAAAAATAAATCTGCAGGCACTGATTTTAGAGCAGGTTTCTGAGTAGCAGCTGGTGTTATTTAGCCTGGTGGCACCTTTGTCCCTGCCAGTGTTTTCTCTAGGGCACCACTGTGTGCAGAGGTCACTGCTTCTGCTGCTGTTTAAGCTGTATGGCGTTCCTATATAGCAGATGCTGCAGGTTTCACCGAGTCGACAAACCTTTTGTCCACTCTACACGCTTAAGAATATGTTACAGCTTATAGGGTTACCGTTAAAGAACTTAACTAAGGATTATTTTTTATAACTAGAGATACCAGGAGTATTTTTATCCTTATCAATGCCAGCAATTTGCTTATCCAGAGGATCACAACTTAAGGTGCTAACAGACCCCATCCTGTTTATGGCACTTGTTCCCCATTGGCAACCTTTGAAGTCCTTAAGCAGCTGTTAATTGGAGGTGTTTGTGAGCCACAGACCGCTGTTAAGAGGAAGGGGGTAGAAACAGGTTGTAGTTGTAGTGATTCCTCTAAACCTATATGGGGGAAGGGATTTGTGGTTTGGAAGTGAGGGGATTTTCTTTCTAAACTAATACCCCGTTCAGATCTGGTATTATCATGCATCCTGAGTGACCTAATCAGTAGTGGACGGCTCAATGTACAGGTCACAATGGTAGATGCATTAAGGATTCGTTAAGGCGACGCATTCTTTCAGCAGTGTGAACGCTTTCCATCAGGTTTACTGTAATGTAAATGATGTGTTTGGGCTCTTTTACCTGCCAAGGAAAGCATCTGTTTTGTTTAGAGAAAATGCTGTTTTTAACTGCACCATTGCAGCTTTTTTTTTGGTCCTTAAGATGGACAAACCACTGCAGCACCATTTCACATTGACCTATGTTTAGTCACCTGGAATGAAGATGCAAAAAATGCATTTTTAGTAATGGAACAGTACAGAAACAGCACGTGTCAGTATATAAAAATGAACAATATATTAACTCCCAATGCCTAATATTGCACATTGTGGTACTTAAAACATTTTTTTTAATTAAATTGTTTGATGAAAGCTAAAGATCAAATGTCTCTTTACATTAAACCCCTGACTTGGTATCCCCGCCATCGCAAAGAAGCACAAATAAATGGCTATGCCAGTTTTGAATGATGCAAACGAGGGGTATTACTTTTCTAAACTGTTCCAAGACATTAGCCGGCACAAAAATAGATATCATGTTTAACCTAGTGTGCAACAGACAAAGGGGTTGTAAATGGCTATTCTACCTACTGCATCTACCTTTATCAGTGGTTTCGGTTGTCTTGCCAGGTCTCACACCAGCTATACTGTCAGCCATTATTCTGCTTGATATGTGCTGTCTTCCCTCTAAAGGCTGCTCTCCTACATTAACAAAGTCCCTTAACACCTGAGCCTCTCATGACAGGGTCAGACGGGTTACATATAGTAGCTGCCATCCTCTGAAACATGAAATCTATTCTGCAACAAAAGAAAATAGCTGGATGGCTCAACTTACTGTTGTCTGTTGTTCACCTGCTGTTGTGTCAATGCAATTGTTATAGCAAGAGTTGCTGCTGACAAGCGAGAAGGTTAGCAATGGCAGTGAATAATTCAAATCAATATTACTTTACCTTTTTAGTTTTTCCAGGTGTTGTATTTTCTCCGCCGGCACTCAGAGAAACCTAATTGATTGTTCCATAGGTCATACCCTGTATCTCCAAAAATATCTAAAAAAAAAAAATACAAAAAGGGCACTTTGAGTAATCCTGCTAACAGACGGAAACAAACGCATGCTGGCAAATGCGGAACATCTTTGGTGGAGGTAATGAGGATGTGTCAGTCTTGGCTGGGTGAGTTCAATGCTGGCCAGCCCATGGATTCATGGTACATTATTGGCTCCAAGCTCGTCCAAGACAGGTTTGCAGCTTTCCTTTCCAAGTAAAAAAAAAAAAACAGAACAGCACTTTTTGGCGACATGATAGTGGTTTATTGTTTCCTGTTGCAGGATCAAATGAAAGACTGGAGGAAGTACGTCCCAAATAAACGGCATTTTGTTGTAGATGTTTTTCACACATTTTAAACTTTTGGAAGAGATTGCAAGCTTTTGTTGACACTTCATTTCCCTCTGGTCTAATGGAATCTTAAATACAGTTGCACACACTTGGGAGCAGATAATGAGTCCTGAGAATAGGAGAATGCTCTTTAGTTTGCACAGAAGCACATGACTATATCGGTGAGGATGTGTGAGCTCTTGAGTGCAGTCTTTCAGTAGTAAACCCCCGCCATACAACTATCTGTGTTATTATCTCTACAGAATTGAGTGTTCAGATTACAGGCTTTTGTGTTGGAGCTTGTAACTAGTCCGCTCACTGCATTCTTGCCTTTCGCCAGTGTAGTTGAGTTAAAGGACAGGAATGTGTTTTGTCTGAATAACATATAGAGCCAAAGTTCGATTGTGTTCGAATTTGTCTGTTCTATGTGTCTGATTTCAGTGGATTTTGCAGCCGAGTCATTTGCTATCTTCAGATTGTCTTGGTGTGTCATGGTGTCGTGGTTTTACAATCATTTTTCATGGAGCTCATGAGTGTAGGGAGTTGCGAGTGTGTTTCAAGTGTTTCAACCTGTCAGTAGGTTTTACCTTCCTTTGAAAGTCCATAAGTCATATTTTTGCCGTGGGGCAAGAATTTTCACCGTTTCCTCAAATGATGTAAGCAACTTGACATTTTGTCCTGTGGAAAAGGAGAAGAGCAGGTAGGGGTGAGAGCAGTCTTCCCTTCTTCCTGTTCAAACAAGCCCAAGTATTTGTCAAACATAAGCTGGGCTTTTAAGTGGTATTTAGTGACAAAAGGACCTTAAATCGAACTGTCACATATTTCAAGGATGACAAAATCCCACAGCGCATGTGGAAATATGATCATGGCACTCCCGTGTTGTTGTTGTGAAATAATAAAGTGGTTCTGGCTTACTCATAATGTGGGACATTTATGTTCTAATGCTGTTGTTCAGAAATGTTCTAAATAGTATTTTGTGAAGTCTTTCTTACTATAAATCCAAATTTTGCCTACTGGGGCAAGACAAAGACCAAACCTAAAAACCTCTATGTGTAAGTAACGTCTTCCCGCTCCAATTTGTAAGATTGTGAAAATAGATTAAATATTATAATACATAATTTTTTAGGCTTACATCTGACAGCTGATGGGTTGGGTAAATATCTAGGAAATGATATGTTTAAGACATTTAGTATTTTCTTTGACATTGTTTTCGGCAATTGAGTGTCAAAATGAAACTTGCTATATCATTGCCTTCACTTGTGGACTGGATTTTATGAATTGAAAGCAGACCAGCTGTTCCTTTAGCGGCAGCTTGATGTTTTTTGTGTCCTGACTGCGTAAAACTGGTGTTGGCTTTGGTGAATTTCTCTGCTCTTCCTTGTAGCTGTTGTGTTGCTGATCTCTAGTGACAATAAAACTATTCTTCTTCGTGATCTGTGGGTGGCTGGAATCTCCCGTGGTTACGTATTTCACTGCTTGTAAATGAATGAATCCTCCAAGGCTGCGGCTGTCTTGTCGTCTTACACAGCCCGCTGAATATGACCCATTTACTTGGGTCCTTACCCTGTCAGGCTGCCAAATTACTTACAACATCTTCCAATCTAATTGTTGACCAGGTGGACCAGATCAGGCAAGACATTAGGTATTTCTAGAAGAACCTACTGGCTGCTCTTGGGGTTTTAGTGCTTCTGATCATCTTTTTCCAATCCTGGCATTTCTTCCACGTATTAATGAAGAGCTGGTGATGGCTTTTATGCACTAGCACCATTACAGCTTTAAAGGATGTAGTGTTGGGGGAATTGAGGCCATTTTAACATTGCATTCAGATATTATGGTGACTGAAATGCAGTAAATCATTATATCTGGGCGGCAGGGACAGCCTGAAAACCCAGATAAGAGGGGCAGTGACCTGGCCACTGCTGCCGGCCTGCCAACCCGAGAGCGTTGAGGATAAAGGCCGAAACACTCAGTGAAGGTTGGGCACCTCCTGATGGTGCACATTTTTATTATTTAAAGCATCTCAAGGTTAGCCTCTGTCTGTGATCTTAAATTTTTCTAACTTTGGTTGAAAATCCTATGTTCAGATGGACTCGTTGTACTGTTATCTCCTTGAAAGGCTTCAGAGTAGCAGGCTGATCATTATGGATCATACTGCAAGATTGGCAAACAATTTGACTTGATTCTCTCATGACTAAGAGTGAAATTACATTTTCCAGTTTTCCTTTTTAGACTTTGCCTTTCAGCCTTTTTTTCAATCTAAATGGGACTCCTTGTGAGAGAGACAACAGACAATGTATTGCTATATTGGGGCGGCTGTGGCTCAGGAGGTAAAGCGGTCGTTCTCGAACGAAAGGTTTGTGGTTCAATCCCCAGCCCGAGCAAGTCTACAAGTCAAGTAAGTCGAAGTATCCTTGAGCAAAGATACTGAACCCCAATTTGCTCCCCGGGCACCACAATGTAGTGGCAGCCCACTGCTCCTCAGGGATGGGTCACATGCAGAGAAAAAATTTCCCCCTGTGGGATTAATGCAGTATCCAAAAAAAAAAACAAAAAAAAAATTTAAAAATTGAGGAAACTTCATTGACCCTTCATCTCAGCCTGAAACAGCATTTCTGACAATTTCACATTTGTTGTTCATTTCATGTTAACATTGAGACCATTGAGAACATTAACAAAATATTAAAGGTCTCCTGTAAATATCAGAAACTTCAGTTATAATACTTACTCTTAGACCTGTCAAGACGATTTTGTAGATCTTTATTTTATTGTGTTTACGTTTCTATGAAGCCCTTGCAGGCCTCAGAGTGGCAATCAGTTCTAAAAGGCGCTGAAAATTAGTTTCTCTCCAGGGATGACATCTGCGGAGCCATTAAACTTTGACCTCACAAAAAACTCAGGGTTACTGTATTGTAAAGGGTACAAACAAGCCTAGAAAGTAGCCCTTGGTGTGATCTCTGCTATAGTGCTTTGTAAACATGCTTGTGTCCCTCAGTGAATCTTGTTTCCCGTACAGGGTGCAGTGGTATTTCATGGTTCTGTCCCTCTTCCTTTTCTTTTCCTCAAAAAAAGACTGAAAGGGGCAGCAAACTGCAGGGTTAGAGGGACAATTTATTCCATCCACATCAAACATTGTGCATTGCAGTGCCAGTGAGGAGTGATGAGTGAGCAGAACGAAGAGGGGAAAGAAAGAAACATATGCTAGAATAAATGGGGTCAGCTCCAGGTTGCGTAATGCCCCCCCCCCCCCCCCCCCCCCTTCACAACAAGCCTGACTACATGCAGCAGCAGAGGGTTGGGATCCCACTCATCTGCATCAACTATACAGGAAAAAAATGCTGCACCCCCCCAAAGGGTCTGTCCTAAAAGGAGGCGAGCACACACCAGGAGGAACAGCAGCCTCGGCATGGTTTGTTAATCTTCCGTCCCATCTGTTAATAGTCCCATGGAGGAGGACCTTTTTGGAGCAGGCTGTCCAGCCTTAAGTCTTGCTCCCAACCCTCTCTAATGCAGGATGAAGTGCTTGAGAACAGACAACAGTACATTGGGAGGGTTACTTCAGCTCTGAATAACTCATGTTCACTCAGGCTGTCACAATGCTCATATTGTCTCCACTTCACACAAACCCAGTGCATTTTGAAAGGGGCTGAGTTGATTAAGTTGATCATATCGTCTGTCAGAACGAGGGCGATGTTTATGTGGCTGACTTGACCAAAACTGGCTTTATTTAAACTGTGACTTATTTTTCTGACCAACAGTATTATTTTCAGGGCTCACATCCTTGTTACCTTCCAAAAAAAAACAAAACGGTGAATTGCTTAAGGATTTGATATACAAGGTTTAATGGGGTGCAACATTTCAAAAAGGGTAAAACCAACTTGGTACAATTGCAAGTGTTTTTGAATAGTGAAACAAGGTAATTAAAAACAACACATGATGTGTTTGATCATACTTGCCTGGGCCAATTATAATGCAGTGATTCTTTTTCCTCAGTATTAGGCCAGTAGTTTCTCAGCCACTCAAACTTGCTTTGATTTAAGTGAGCATGTCTGCATCTTGCTTATATTTTGAATTAAAGCCATCTGGATAAAGTTTGCACACCGTCGGTGTATGCACGGCTCTTGGGTGAAAAAAATTGGACACAAAAATGCTTTAAGTTACATTTCCATTCCAAGCCATAGATTCCTTTGGGCATCTCAGCATACGTAATTAGAAACGCATATTGACACACATTTGATATATATTTTTTTTGTCTGGATGTCTGTTTGCAGAGCTTTATGGATCGTACCTGAAGGACCAAACTGTCTGAAGTTCCAGTGACAAAATGCCAGGAAAATAATTCGATTTGTCAGGTAAGCTAACATTCAAATGCAATTCTATCAGAAACATAATGTCTGTTACTGCATTCTGTTTCATATTCCTTTTGAGTTTATTTAAGCTTTATGACCTCTTCTTTTAGCATCTGAGTCATGGGAAATGCTGAGAGCCTGAATGGGGACCATGCTCACTACGGTGCCAGACATGGCTATTTGTCACGTAAGCACATGTCTCGGTCTCTTCGCATCTCCAACAAGCAGGCCAGACGCTCTCGACATGCTTCATCTGGGAAGATAGAGCACAGGAACTCTGAGACAAGCACACGCTCAAGTAGCACTCCCAGTATCCCGCAATCCCTGGCAGACAATGGCATGGAGCCCTTCAATGAGGCAAATATTCTTCCAGACTTTGGCAGCCCCATTTGGGTGGACCGTGTGGCCATGAACCTGCGGCCTATGTCCTTTCACATTGACCTGGCCAATCCTGCTGTGCATATGAATACGATGCACATAACCCTACCTGGCCCCACTGCAGAGGAGGCGCAGGATGAAGATGTGTACGCAGGTGAGGTGACGTACCTCCAGAAAACTCAGGATGGCTCCAAGGAGACCGTCGTCTTTAAAAAGAAGAGGTCCAAGTCTGCAGACATGTGGCGAGATGACAGCCTGGAGTTCTCCCTGTCTGACCTCAGCCAAGAGCACCTGACAAGCACAGAGGAGATCATAGACACAGCGGAGAGGGACTTAATTGATTGCGAAGGCCACCTGCAGCCCAGCCCCACAACCTCAGCTGACAGGGCAAACTCCCTTGATGAGCTGTATAGCCAGAATAAACCTGCACGCCAGCAACCCCAACGCCGCTATGCCAAGTGGCATGATGGAAACAGGGCGATCAGGCAGGGAGAGGACAAGAAGATGCTCTCCCCATCAGAGGAGGACGGGAACGTGTATAGTGCATACACCCTCCCCTGTCGGCGTTCTCACTGCCTGTCTGAAGGCCTGAGCGGCCATGAAGCTACCGTATGTGCCAGTATGCAGGGCAGGAGGGCGCAGACTATACAGGTAAGATGTAATTTTGCACTGTGCTGACTATTAATTTGAAACTTGTCAAATAATGTCATCTAACCTATGCCACATTACATAGAAAGCTGAGCTTGAAAATGTGAAGCGGCGTTTTAATATCTTCTGTCAGGGGCCTGAACTGTTTGGAGCTGTGTCATGGCTCCTCTATGCTCCTTGGACAGAGCATGAAAAGCTGTGCAGAATTTTAATGTAGTCTGGTGGCATCACCAATAAGACAGTTCCCCTCATCCATTTTCATGCTATTGTGTCTGAGCGTTTCCTCCGCTGCATTCACTTCACAGATAATACACTGCTGACAGAGATTTAAGTGTAAAAAGAATGCTAATGTTACTCTCCCTGATGAAGCTGTTTTTCTCGGCAGAAGAGGCTGTGATGACAGAAGGGGAGGGGGCAGAGCTCTAAGTCACCCCCCGTTTGAAATACCCCATTCTTTTGTTATGATAATGAGGGAGGCCTGTTGAAGAGTGTAACAGTAAAAACGTGTTTGGTGGCCCTTTCACTGCGGGGCACCATCAGCCTGAGTGATTGAAGATCTGGAGCACATGATTGGGTCATGTGACCAGATGGGGATACCGAGCTTGGTGTAACCTCCTTCATCTCCCAGGAGCATTTAACCATGTGGTTAGGAGAGGGCAGACCCTGTGGTGCCACAGGGAGGGCAGGCAGGCTTTACTCACACAACGGCTTTGCTCTGAGCAATTATAAGCACAACTTTGGGATTAAGCAACCCATAGTCTGTTGTTGGGTATCTTTACACGTTAACTTCAGAAGAACGGCTGTATCCTGTATATACAGAGACAGCGTAGACATCAGTCAGGGCAGGAGTCGTTGACTGACTTTCTTTATAGTAATGAAAAAAAGGTCGCCATGCCATCTCACCTGTCTTGTGCTTCTGCCACGATGCAGGATGTCACAGCCGGCGACGGCAGCGAGTATGACGACAGTGGCATCGACGGGGTGACGGCGGAGACGGAGCAGCAGTCGAGACGCTACAAGACCATGTCGGCCTCCTTCTCCGTGTCCTCGGCGGCTGGCAGGAGCATGTTCACAGGTAGCGACAGTGGCAGCAGCAGTGGCGGTGGGCCCAGTGATTGTGTACAGGGCGTGTATGAGAACTTTCGCCAGGAACTAGAGATGAGCTCCTGCCAGACGGAGAGCTTGGAGGAGGCAGGGTCCGCCCTGAGTGACGAGCAGAGCACTATGAGCTCCGCCTACCAGTCTTACCCTTTGCTCAGCGTTGCCCAGGGGATGGTACGCAAAGCTGGCAGGCTTGCCGTCAAGAATTTCCTTGTACATAAGAAGAACAAGAAAGTGGAGTCAGCCACGAGGCGCAAGTGGAAGAGTTACTGGGTTTCCCTAAAAGGTTCGTTATGCCCTCAATCCATCCATAACATTCACACATTATGTTTGTATTTTTGTTGACAGTTTAGTTTTGTTTCAGTTGCACATGTAGAAATTCTCAATCGAATCTAACTTCAGATAAGCTCAGTAAACCAAGCTTTAAGTCTATTGTGATATAAGCTTATCATCAAATTTCATGCCAATTGACTGTGCTTGAAATCAAAACAGTACATCATGATCATGCTGCCTCCTCCTCTGATGAGTCAGCCATGCTGCACTTCATAATGTTGGCCACTGGAGAGCAGGATTAAATTGCTTGAGCAAAACTGGCTTTAAAAAAAAATCTTCTGAGTGTCATTGTTATTCTTTCCAAGAGACTAGCATCAGTAATCTGTGCTGTTAAGTAATGAGTGGGTTATTTTTGTTTTCCAGGTTGCACTTTGTTCTTCTATGAGACTGATGGCCGTTCAGGGATTGACAACAACAGTATTCCCAAGCATGCCATCTGGGTAGAGAACAGCATTGTCCAGGCTGTACCAGAGCATCCCAAGAAGGACTTTGTGTTTTGTCTCAGCAACTCCATGGGAGATGCTTTTCTGTTTCAGGTAAGACAGTTCACTTAATCACAGACCAGATATTCACATTGACCTATGTGTACTTGGTTTTTCTTTCCTTCTATGCTCTTTGAATGTGTGATTTACGATATAATTACCATCGAATCAACACAAGAAAAGGAAGTAAAGGGCTTTTAACTGTGAATATCAAGAGGCTAGATTATTGTTTAACACCTCTGACACTTTTGCTGTCCGTCCCCATGCAGACATGCAGCCAGACAGAGCTGGAGAACTGGATCACAGCCATCCACTCGACATGTGCCACTGCCGTCGCCCGCCAGCACCACAGAGAGGACACGGTGCGCCTGCTTCGTGCTGAAATCAAGAAGCTTGAGCAGAAGATAGACATGGATGAGAAGATGAAGAAAATGGGAGACATGCAGCTGTCCGCTGTTACAGAAACCAAGAAGAGGAAGACGATCCTGGACCAAGTGGGTCTCATTCTCCTTTCTTACTTCAGTCTCAGAGTTCCCACATGGTAGGCAGTTTTGTGGGATTTTGCTGACTTGAAGAACCTGGAGATTTGACACATTAATTGTAGACCATATTAATTGCATTTTTAATATGCTACACGGAGTAGAAGAGCTCAGAAATGGCATGATCCATTATCATGCAGTTGGCCGCACCATTTGTTTGCCTTGTCAGACAGGGCCATGAGACATTGCAGTAGCTTTATTGACAAACGGGCTCAACCTGAGATACATTTCCAGCACCTTAAACAAAGTGCATCATGTGTTAATCCCAGGCCGGTTAAATTCGGATAAACTCAGGGATTGAGAAATGCCTCACTAATGTGAAACTCGAAGCCTAAACGTGTGCAGAGCTAGACTAAAGGTTCACAACAAAGAGTGAAATGGCAGTGCAAACAATAAAACATTCTCTCCCTGTGGGAGAGAAAGAAAGAGATGGGTGAAAGATGAGAGATTGTGATCCAGGCAGGGAGTCCAGGTAGACATGAAACTGCTGCAGGGTGACGATCCTCCTCGGCACACCTGTAGAGTAGCCTGTAGCTGCTGTTTGACCACTTTCTTCTTCACCTGTTGTACATTAAAGCACCGTGTACAGTATAGCTCACAGTGCTAGTGAGCAATATGCTCTTTCCAGTTTTTTTTTTTCTCCACAGCTGCAGCAGTCATATTGAGGAAGCAGGGCAGCCACAATTCAAAGAAATCCACCGGCTGCCCATCTGTGTGCCTTCAAGCCAAAAAGTCTTAATATTCAGTTGCCTGCTATAGACCTCTGACCTGCTTTTCCTGTTCAATAATCCTTGGTTCTTGTGTTCTGGCAGAGTTTTCAGTCTCTAGTATCCTAGCCTCTGCTTCGTCCAGCTGCTTGCTAGCAGTCTGGAGTTTTTCATCAACTACTTTTAAGATATTAGCAGTCAAATGAATGGCTTTGGCAAGAGCTGAGTGGAGTTCTAGGTGTTTGTCACTGATAATAATCCACAGCTATAGTGATAATAACAATTTTTATTTTCAGGTCATATTCAAGTTGTTTTTTGCATGCATCACATGCAAGTAGGTATTTCAATCCAAGTTGTTCTGATGCAGGAAATAGGAGATGAGTAGAGAAGGAGGGAGAAAGTATGAAGGGATTAAGTCACAGATCTCTTAGGTATCATCTGGTCTCATCAGGCTGCTGATGCTGCACACACATATTGGAACCAGATTAGTTTTTTTTGTTTTCTTTTAAATGGTATGCTGTTGGCACTGGGGAATATTCTGCCATTCTCTTAATTAATTGCAAAGCTCATGTTGTCTTTAATAGGTCTGCTTACATAGAAGGGAGATCAAATGGCCTTTGTTTGGTCGGTTAGGTAGCGACTGGTTGGAGCGGTTCTGTTTGGCAGTGTCGAGTCTCACATTGTGGAGAGCTGAATAGATATAGGCCTTCTCCTTAGAATATTGAAACGCTCCCAGCCTCTATCTGCCCGTGGAATGTGCAGTATTGTTTCTTCCTCATCTCCGGGTTACTTGGCAGTGATACAGAGCGCTTTGCCACGGCCCTGGGCGCCTCTTTCAAACACCAATGCAGGACCGTGACTGGGAAGGGACGGCCCAGTGAATAATCAGAATGTCCTGTTCTACTGCCCCAGTAAACATCGAACATTAGGAACAGCAAATGCATGTTGGTGAGACTTAACAAGGTGGTAACGGAGCTTCTAGGGGAAGAGAGGAGTCGCTCTTTGATAAACAATTAACTGAATGTGTTGTTGTATCACCCTCGTTCTGCAGATATTCCTGTGGGAGCAGAACCTGGAGCAGTTTCACATGGACCTATTCCGCTTCAGGTGCTACCTGGCCAGCCTGCAGGGAGGAGAGCTGCCCAACCCCAAACGCCTCCTGGCCTTTGCTTCTCGCCCCACCAAGCTGGCAATGGGGCGACTGGGTATATTCTCTGTCTCTTCCTTCCATGCACTGGTAAATATTACTCTCTAATTTATTCTGGTTTTATAAAGCACTGTCATCATATGCTGTTATATAGCAAGTAAGTTTTACATACATTTAAATTTTTTATGCATTTAGGTGCCGCCTTCACAAATGTGACTTGAATCTAGTGAATATTTGAGGGATCGATGCCCCACTCCAGTAAACCTCTAAACAGATATCTGCATATGAATGTAGATCATCTAAATTGTCAGACAAATAAATGATGGCTTCCAAGATTACATTCAAGAACACTTCAGAAACACAAAATCTGTAGCCCTTGCAGGCATCAAACATGTAACTTCGAGTTGTTGGATGATCTCCCTTCACACTATACAGCCCTTATATTTATAAAGCCCTTAGAAGCAGTGAGAAATACTTGATCTCTCTCAACATACACATCTTCACCACTGAGTACATCTCCCCTGGTAGGACAATTGATTCCAGAAACTAAAATGGGTAGTGTCAAACCAGGTTTTTCCCACTAGAACTGCTATTTTGGAGTCTGGATCTCATGCAGGGCACCTACATGGAGGGTTTTGGTTCAGTTTTGACCTCCCACTGCTGAACTGAGGTTGTGTACTTCACGGATGAAAGCTCTGCTTGTACAAGAAAACATATATTTGGTTTTTAGAGATGTGTTTGTGGATCAGTGAGCTACCTTTTATCTCCCAGCTACCAATGCAGTGCTGTGGAGCAGATGAGTGTTAAAGCTGTAAAATAGCTGGGTGGGACATAAAACAAAAGACACTAGACACAGGTCTCTTCTCTTTTTGTATCTGTCCTCTGTTTTATTCGTCACCTCTATCAGCACTATGTCCAAAAAGGACTGAAAAAAGTTGATGGAAGTGAAAGATTAAATGATGGCTTAGGTTAGGTTCACACCACTTGTTCTCCCCGATAGAACTGCTTTCTAAAGGCTAATTCTAGGTCAATAGAGTAGCCTGCAAATACCAGGTTGTGTAAAATTCTGAATGTGCCCATTGTTTATGCATGAAATGGACAGGATGGCTCTATATCTGTATCTTATTCTATTATTATTTTATATACCCCTTAAATTATTTATCTGCCCTTATTTCTGGCCGTGTATGACTGTAACACTCAAATTTCACCTCTCATACGTTAACTATTTAGAATTGCAGTATATTTACAGTATATTATCCTATGTGAGCCATTTTCCTCTTTTTATTAAACCAGACAAGTCGGTTAAGAATAAGTTGTAATTTACAGTGACACTCTGAAGTATTTTTTATTTATGCTCAAACTCCTGCTTGTTCATTTTTAAAGATCACATTGTAATCATGTCCTTTAACAATGTTTTTTTTCATTGGGTCTTTATTTTGTATGTACCTCCCTAACCTTCATTGCTCTTTTGTTTAGAATATGCTCTTGAAAAGAATGTGAATTGAGTGTGACCTCAAGCCACTTGTAAAACGTAACATGTCATGAGGTCAGACCGATTGCTGTCTGTCTTAAACTGTATGTTTGAGCCCTGACTCAGCGGTTATGTTTTTGCAGGTGGCAGCTCGCACAGAGATGGGAGTGAGAAGGCGAACGCAGGCTATGTCTCGTTCTTGCAGTAAGCGCAAGAGCAGATTCTCCTCTCTCTGGGGTCTTGACACTACCTCAAAGAAAAAAACAAAAGCCCATCCCAGCATCAACCAGGTCTGCAATGTTTGGCATCTATCTAAGTAACAATCTATAGAAAAAGATCTTTTGTGTGAGTTATGACCACTTGCACCTCTTTTTGTCCCAGCAGGTCTTTGCTGATGGCGAGCCAGTGAAAAAGCCTGTAGATGGCATATACGTTGAGCACAGCAAGGAACACGCAGTAAGGAGGACTCGTTCTCTGTTTGCATACATTTTACTGTGAGCTGGAAATCAAATATGAGTGGGAACTTTGTCTGCTAAATCTTTAGCCAACACTGACATCTACAAAATATTAGCCCTCCATTCATCCTGAGTAAGCAGCAGAGCACAGCCCAGAGGTGACGACTGTAACAGCTACTCAGGCACATTAGAGGTTGTAATTTCCCTTCATTCCTTTTAAGCAAATGTACAGTAATGTACTCCAGACCTGGAAAAATATATTGGAACTACTCTGTGCCAGAGAGTTCATTTTGGGTCGTAATTAAAACATACTGGTAGAATTATTGCCCATTTTAATCAAGACAAGCGTAAATCTGTTAACACATTTAAAAAAAGAATCTGTATTTAAGTAGCAGACTGACTAAATCATGTTATTTCTCCGTTCAAAGAAAAGCGAGGATGGAACCGGGAAAAGCCTTCCACGGCCCAGCACGGATAGTGATCTCTGGGTGCCTGACCACATCACCCCGTCGTGGGTGTGTCTGCCAAATGACCAGCCAGTGCTAACCATTATCCAGCCTGGGGAGTCGGTACTGTGCGTTCTGGAAACCATCTGCAAGGTAACAGCATCCGGGCTCAAATGACCTGACCTCATCCACAGTTCACATTTCACCCCAGTGATGTGTGCAGGACACTTGGAAAAACATGCACTTTCAAAATGAAAGTCACCCTCTGGGCTCTCATGACAACATTTAACTAGACAAATACACTTCTGACGTGCAGAGTCAGTAAGATGAGGAATAACAATGTCTCATATCTCCTTGTAACAAGTCTGTACTGCTGGGTAAAAAATACTGAATAGCTTTGTTCAGTCTTGTTTCCATCAATGAAAAATGAGTCGCTGATAAGCTGCTCAAGTTTTTGGTATCAGACAATCGATCTTCTTTCTGCCCCTCATCCCACAGGCTCATCAGCTCGATCCCACCAAGCACTACTTGCGCCTCAAATTCCTTATTGAAAACCAAGTGCAATTCTACATTCCCAAGCCAGAGGAGGATGTCTGCGACTTGGTATGTGACTCCCTGCTTGAATGTGATCTAATCCCTCCCTTCTCTGTCAAATTATTTTTTGACCTTTATAATCTTGATAGGTCTAAGGAAACTAGTAATTGCGTTGGGATGTGTGAGAAATCACAATATGGAGAAAACCACAGACCATTAGAGCATCTTTGTTGTGATTTATTCATAGGTTTTGTATTTTCTATCCTTTTTGCCGGGGAGGGCCCTGCACCAAAACATAAATCTATTCATGCAAAGTCTTAATGAACCGTATCTGTAGTGACGTTTGTATTTATTATATCATGTAATCATGATATGTCATCAGCCACCCCTCTCTCTGTGCTGTCAGTAACCCACCCACCAGATTAGGAACAAAGTAGGCTGCTGTTTCATGATTTATATAATAACATCTTTTGTTCTTCACAGCTTTACAAAGAAATTGACCTCTGCTGCAAAATAACAAAAGTGATCCAGTTTGACAGAAATGAATCCTGCATGATTGGTTACGGTAGGAACTATTTATATGATCCTGTGTAATTTCTAATTATCGTTTTTGGCTAAGATGCTGTAATGAAGCCAGTGTCAAAGATTACATGTCTGATTGCTGTTGTTTTAAGTGATAATTGCTTTTCGTTGACCTGTGTTTTTCCAGACCATTCCCATTTGTACTGCACAAATCCCTCAGATGTGTTTTATATAAGTGTCTCTGACCTCCTCCTCCTCGCCTCTCTGCCTCTCCTTTTCCTCCTCCAGGTTTCTCCATTTCGGTGGTGGAGGAGGATGGAGTGCAGCAGCTCTACATCACAGATGTGAAGGCGGGTGGTTTAGCCTTCGCCAAAGGTTCATTACCCTTCATTTCCTTCAAATGAACTCCCTTCAAAACCGCTTGATCTGTCTGGGACCTGATGAGTTACAGCTAGTGGAAAAAAAGAGAACCATCCCTTTTCTGTTCTTTTTCATGATTTCGAAACGGAGCATTTTTCTCACAGTGAGGACATTCATACTGTCTCTCTTTACAGATGCATTAGCTCATGTTGTTGAATAGGCAGGGAAGGTTTTAGAGATCACAGCCATTCTCGAGAGTGTTGATTACAATAATCATAACCACTCGCACTGGCTTCTTTAGCAGGGCTACCAACGTGAAGCAGCTGTGGTGAGGTACAGATTGCAAAGTTGAGCGATGTCAAAATATTATGCTGAGGTGGTTATAGTGCAGGTAGAGCACATGCAGTGATGCTGTGGTACAGAAAATGATATATCTGCACTGTTTCTTCATAGGGCATAGAGGCATAGACGAGTGGTTCATGCTTAACTGATTATCCCCAAAGTAGAATTTTACAATATTTTAGTTTCTTACAAGTATGTCATCTCTTCATCTTATTAGGAGTGTAATGGTCAGCTAAAGGAATGTCATCCAGAATTTGTTGGATGCTGTTTGGAAACACACCAGTAAGCAATTCTGGAGTCGATTGTTGAGTCTCATCTCAAGGTCGTCAAATAGCTACCAACCTAAAACGTTCGCTATTTGTTGACCAAGAAATAAAGATCAACAATCAACTCTCTTTGTCAAGAATTGTTGACGCCCAGAAACGTCCAGCAAAATAAGACGGATTCAGACGCCACCATCCACCTCCAGTAGAAGTGATGTGTGACAGGGATGCTGTATGAGTCTAGTCATCTATTTTTTAGCAAAATTCTGCCTAGAATACCTTTAATCAGTGCTGAAAATTGGATAGATGTTGCCTTCTCTTCTTTTGTGAATTTGATACTGTGTATTTAGTGCATGGATGCATGGAGGCAGTAAACTGAATCACAGCTGATGATGTTCCCACTTTGCAGGTCTTTATGCAGGGGACGAAATACTTCAACTGAATGGAAAAGACACTCACAGTCTGAACTTCTCTGACATGAAGGTGGCATTTTCTCAAGCTTCGCTGGCTTTAACAGTCAACACGTTGCCTTCTGTGGACCGCCGTCAGCTCTGCTACCTGCCGCCGCGCCGCTCGGGTGCAGAGGAAGATCTCTACACCGACATCTTCTCCCAGAGTCAAGGTGAGAAGCAGCCATCAAAAAACGACCTGAATCCATCTCAATATTTTTTATTTTCTGTTTCTCATTTAAAGCCGCATGAGGCAACTTTGCAAAATCGCAGGTTCAGTTAGCTGCAGTTCGTGACAAGTTTACATGATTTCTGGAATTTGGAAGTTAGAGTGTTTCAAAGCCTTCAAGTGTTCACAGTGTGGTCATGTTTGTTTTTAAGCTTCCATATTTCTTGTGAGCAGAAGAGAGGAGATATGATTTCTCACTGGTTTCCTCAGAGACACCAGTTTCATTAATGTGAAAATGTAGAATCCACACAGTCTCATTGGGGAGGATAGGAGGCTGTCGGCAGTGCATTGAAGCCCCACTTTGTGGAATAGTTTGATAACATTGAGTGTTTTTCCAAGGTCTTAAATCTTAATAGAAATGAGTCCATGACAATATTTATTGTGTACTTTACAGGGCCTTTAAAATGTTGTCATCTCATTTGAAGAAAGAAACTCCTCCACAGCATTTCATGGAGCTCATACATCACTGTTTTGTTTGTTGCAGAAGAGATCCTGGACGACGGGGTGGGATTGTTGCTCGAGAGCTCGGGAGACAGCCTGGACGACGACTCTGAGATCTTCAGCGAGTTTGACTGCAAAAAGGTAGGAGCACCAGTTCAGTGCTTTTTGTTCGGAGAAAGATTTCGACAGCACATCTTTCATACGATGTGCTCGATTTGTTGCTTGTCCTTCACAGCATCTCCTTCAGCTCTGTGTTATTATGGTAAGAGCACTTAAGAGCAGATTGAGGCACCATCTGTTAGTGGCTCATTTTATCTGGTTTAGGGGAGCAGAGTAGTGTCCATGTTTATATTAACCAGTTTTTATCCCAATGCGGCTCTGCATCAGGTCTCATAACACACCACTATTTTAACTGTAGCTTCTGACACGATGAAAATCAAAATTCTTAAATATTAATAAATGCCTACATTGCTGAGTGAAGTGCATCATATGTATAAGCATTAGTGACTCGAGGCAGGGTGATGTATACAGTTTGAATGTGACAACCAAGGAATGGATGGGTCTTTGATCAAGCTTGCCTTCAAATTGCTTAATTATCTGTGGTGATGAGGATGAATGATTGGAGGTGTATTTACTATTATGTGGCAAATTATAAAAGAAATCCCAGAGCAGGGATTGGCAAAATAAGCAAATAAGTTTTGCTATTGAAGTGCTTTGGCTAACAAACTGACTAATTCCTCTAATACCAAGTAAAAAGATACTTTTGACTTTGAGCCAGTCTTATCTGCCTCTTTCTGCTACTAGATGGCATCAAAGGGCAGCTGGGCTCCTGCTCATGAAATTAATGGGGTGGGGAAAAAAAAACCTTTTTGTAGATCTCCAATCTAAACATAGGAAAAAATGTGTTGAGCATTTCATCCACAGCGGTGTTTTGTTCTCTTAAATTTGTCTTTTTCAAAGGACCTCTGTGACTTTATCCTCAAATGCTTCCAATACCAGAGTGCAGCCTCTTATACTGGGTCTTCAAAGGACACAGATGAGTAAGGATTTAAGTCTTTGTGTCCTGAAAAGCAGCAGTGATGTCTGGAATCGGACCCCAAGCTCGTTCATAACAGAAGAAAATCATAAAAAATGTTTGTGTACACGCTTTTTCGGTCATGCTTGACATGTACACAGTGATAACAGTTTATTCCTTTGACTTCTTGTTGCACCAAATTCTCAGACATGCCAACAGCAGCACCAACAAACTAGGAGTTTTAGTTCTAAAATGATGTTGTGGCTGTGTGATGTGAATTCTTCCAGAGACTGACGGATCATCCCGAATCTATATACCCTGCAGAAAATGTTATTAGATGCTTTGGAGGAGATCTTTGCTCTTTCACTAAAGGGCAAAAATCCATGTAACATCTCTATCTTGTCTTAAAAAAATGGAATTTTCAATATAGCCTCAGTTCCTCTGTTTCTCTGCCCTTTTACTGATTCTGGGGTATATTTTATCGCCCATATTAGTCAGTTATTGAGTTATCAGGCTTTAGGGCCAGACATTCAGAGCAATGACTTCATCCAGGACTCACCATTTGGTACAGACTTTCACCAGCTACTGTGAAATTTCATCATGGAAATGGCAATGACACAATTTTCTCCACTGACTCAATAGACAAGCAGGAACTTGCAATGCATTTTGTGTTCTGGGAAACTTTCACAACTCTACTTTCCCATACACTGTCACTCTCATCCCAAACAGGATGCACTAGAGAATCAGTAATTAAATAAATCCTGGGATCCAGTCAGAGATTGAGGACATCTGAATATCTGCAGGTGTATTTTCCTTGTTTTTGTCCAGTTACTGATCTGAACAAGGATATTTTCTGGCCGTGTGTGAACCTTTTGGCATGCCTGAGCATTTCCAACACTTCATTTTCTTCATGTAAAACCTCTCACAGCAGTCGCTCCTATATTCAGCTTCTCATTTGCAGCTCCCCGCTCCCCATCACCCACCCCATTCCTGAAATCCTGCATTTACATTCTACTGCAGTAGTATGGCTCACCCCAGCCAATCCTGCTCCACCTTGAGGAGCAGACGCCTTCCCTCCTGCTCCTTAGCTTTCCCTGCTCTGAAAGATTATACTATTATAGTGGTGGTGGAGTTGGCTAGATCTTTACCCTCGCAATGTGTGCCTGAGTTTAACAGCCTGTGGATAACACACAGAGAGAGAGAGGAAACAGCAGAATATCAGGGACAGAACTACAACAGACACCAAGGGCGAAAAGAAGGGGAGTTGGAAGACTGTAAGCACTGGTGGGCGGAGAGGAGGAGGCTGTGCAGCTTCACTCATCCTTCATCCCAAGCACCACAGCACCTTTTTTCAAACAGAGGGAAGACAAAAGGGCTGGGAAATGTATTGGAGATGCACAGTTTAGGCTTGACTCTTTCCAAAGCCTGGAGTCTTTTTTCTTCTTCTCCCCTCTGCCACCTAAACTGACGCAGACTGTCAACCTGCACCTGGCTATGTCCATCCTGAAGTGGAGCAAACACAGCAAGCGCTCCTCAGACTCCATCTATGACATGCTACATCTGGTGAGATTCCTCCTTTGTATCGGTTTTCTTTACCTGCCTAACTTTTGCTACTGCTGTAATACATGGCCAGATTGGAGGATCTGAGTTTCTACAGACAATCATGGCTTAACATGACTTTGACAAACTACCCAGAGCGTTTTTACACTTACACTCTGACTGTTCTAGAGTTCTCTCCTCTTGGCACCTCAAGCTGTGATCTCCAGGCTTCTCTCAGTTTAAGAGGGCAGACGTGTAATTGTCTCCCTACTCCATCATCAGGGCTTTCATGCTTTGAAACCATTTTAATATTAATTTCATTTGCTATGGGAAATGCTCGTCTCTGCTATCTGACAGGTTCACCCAAGACAGCCTCTCTTATCTGCAGATTGTTCTTATTATGTGATAGTGATGGCTTTATGTTTTTTGAACCCCCCCCCCCACCACCACCACCCCCCTCCCCTTCTGTTCTTTCTCTCTTTCTCTGCATGGCCAGTCATGTCATGACTGTCCATGCAAACTAAGCCGCCATGGTGTTAATTAGCCTAGATTATGATGCTGAAAACTATGACTGGACTGTGACGGTCTTATTAGGCTCAGTTGATTAATTGGGCAGGAAAGAATCAAGTTTATTGACAGATTGTGTCCCTCTTTGCAACAAACCTCTCTTTTTTTTTGGATTGAAAGAAATTGTCTGCTGCAGTTGAGTGTGTTTGGTTTGCTGTTCTTATTTGCTGTCATACTGCATTTGACCTTACATTTGAGTTGAATATGGTATCTTTTACATCAATAAAGTACTGCAGGAACAAATACAGGCATGTTGTAATGACTTGTAGATGCTAATGGAGCAAATCTCAGGATCTGTCTTGATGATTTATTTTCTACCTTATTCCGCACATTACACCAGTGTTTGAGACCACTCCATACATCTAAATGGAATAATGGCGATGGAGCTTATGTGCATGAACTTTGTTTACTCTATCATTAACCAGCAAAAACTACAACAAACAAGATGCCCCTTGCTGCAGATGTTTCTCCGCATATTCTGCTAAAATAGCACTATAGTGCATTGGCGAAATTAGCATTCGCCACATTACATTTAGCACTTCCCAGTTGATTTGACAGTCTGATATCTGCCTGATTATTTTGAGAACATGTCAAGAGTGACAACAACGGCTGTCATGCCTCATATATGGATGTGTCTGTCTGATTAAATACTAATGCTGATAACCATTGTCATTTGAAAAGCTGCATGAGAAGCTTTGTGCCACTGCATCACTGGATAAACAATGCTCTTCCTTTATTCTGTTAGTGAACCATCTAACCTATGGCTGTCCCTACCTATTGTCTACTCAGTGTAAATCATGAAAAAACTTATCTGTGGCTTCAATTACCTGCAGGTGGTTCCTGTTGTGAAGCCATAACTGCTTGCTCCCTGCAGTTTTAACAGCTAATCTTTATGTATCATCTACTGTAGAGTATTTATTGTAAATTGCTTGATCTACTCTGATCTATTACATTCTTCCTACATGAAATTAATTACAGAGTTCTCATTGTGCTTTCTGCTCTGTGGTTGTATTGATGTCAAATGCCAAAATGAAAATAAGCTAGTTATGACCGGTAAGGCTGTAGCCTGTTGCAAACAAAGTAAGTGTGTTCGTTTTGTCATGTAGGCTGTTGTTGAGTGGGGTCTATTTCTGTCCACAATGATAGCCAATGCACATCAAGGCTGGTCTCCACGGCAACCCACACTTTATGGATATTGTTGTGTGTATATTTTGATTCTGTGAAAGAGATGACTCATTACACCACCAATCCATCAGTTGGAGGAAAACACCAGGGAAAAGCGGGATATGAGTGAAATAGAAGGAGGCGGAGAGTCATTGTTATGACGGACTGGAAATAGACCAAATCAGCGCAAAGATTCTTTTTTCCAAACTGCCTCTCTGCCTCTTTCCAGGCTCACTCACTGCACAGTCATGATTCTGTGTGCATCAGTATAGGTGACAAGTTAAACCTGCAAGTTTGAGGTGCTGCTTTTTTGTTTTTTTTGCTAATTGATCGTCATTTGGATTTTACTTCCTTTGCCTTGATGTTGGATTTGCAGAATTTCATCATCACACAATTCTTTCCCCCCTCAATTTGCAGAGTACGGAGCAAGTTGCTGCTTTCTGCCGCAGCCTCCATGACATGAATCCCTCGGAGTGTGTGTCCTCGTCGCCTAGTCCGGAGTCGCCCTTCCCGCCTCTCGGAACTCCCCGACAGCTGTCCGATGCCGACAAGCTCCGCAAAGTCATTTGTGAACTAGTGGAGACCGAACGCACCTATGTCAAAGTCAGTATCATTAATCTTACTTGTGAGTGGCAGATGGTCTGTGTGAGTGTGCATGTGTTGCTCTTGTCCATCTATCTGTATTTCTGTCTACCCCGGGTTGTGTAAGCCCTTACCTATTCCACATTACCAATCCATATTTATATCTCATCTCTCAGGGGATACGAGGAGGGAACAGCTGTGCCCTTGCCTGGATATTGCCTAATTTTCTTTCTGCCTAGTATAAATGTGTCTCAATGCAATAACCTGGATAGGGAGGATATGTAATAGGATAATGTCAGGGCTATCTAAAATGTTCATTGCATGTTCTCATTAGAGGGGTAGGGGATCTATACGTATACTTATTAGAAATCACTTTTTGCACGATAGATGGTGTATTGTAGAACCTTCAGGTTTCGTTGAATTTAGGCTATTTGTCCTAATTACCCACAGTCAAATGGACATGGCTTTTGCATGTCAGTGTGTGCAGTTTGCAAAAGGCAATTGCTCTTATAATATACTACAGGTATAGAATAAATAATGGAAAGACTAAATGAAAGACTTGCTACAAACGTTTGTCATTACGTTAACAGCTAGTTAGCAATATTTGCCAAATACTTTTGGCTACATAATATTTTTGTAGGTTAGTTTTAGCTTGTGACTGCTGATACAGATGCACTTTATGTTTTGCACCTGTCACTATTTTCAAGACTACTGCTTTAAAAATTCAGAATACTTTTATTAACCAATTTTGGACACATGTTTATGCATCTCGTGTTGCGTTGAAAATGCCTCTCCACATTCAGGCATTCATAATGTTTTTTATGATTGAGATATCTCAAAATTAAACATGTTAACATTATTTTGTCTATTCCATGTAGACTAACCTCCTAACAAAAACAATTGCTTACTACTTATTTCTTAGTAAGATGGAAAATGTAGCCTCCTCTTCTTTAAGACCAATAATTAAACAAAATTAATAAGAAGCTGATTGAGTTGATTATGGGATCAACAATAATAAAAATGGGAAATATAGTTCAATGTTTTTGTTTTGCCAGCTTTGTTTGGAGACATTGGATGGTATATTTTCCTACTTTTTACAGTGGTCCCACTTAATCTCATAGACGTGTCTCCATACAGCTTCCCTCAAATTTAAACGCATAAAGGCATCTTTAATATTGGATCGACTCTCACACATTTTAATCACTGTTTGGTTGTAAAGGAATATTTGAGCTTATGCATGTTTTTCATGTCTTTATTTCATCTAATGACACGGACAACGCTGAATCAAACATATTTCACGCTTCTCTTCCAGGATCTCAATTGCCTCATTGGGAGATATTTAACACCACTGCAGAAAGAGACCTTCCTCACTCAGGATGAGGTATGTCAAATGTTCCCAGTGAGCCTTTGAAGGGTAGCTGGCTTTTAAAATGCCAAAATTGTTGAAATATTCGAAGAAAAGTGGGTTACATAATCATGTGGAGAGTAGCTGTGTGCACGGACAAGAGGGATGGATGTTGAGAGAGACGGGGGAGGCTGGCAAAGAACAATGTTTTGCATGCACTTGTAATAATGAAAGTCATGTAGTTTTATTGCATTTTGAACCTCTCCATGCTATAACTATAGTGAGGGACTGGTATTGGATTCACCAAATAAAAAAGAAATATCATAGAATTCTGAGTAAAGAGAAATCATGTTGATTTTCCTCTTTTCCTCTAGCTGGATGTACTGTTTGGGAACTTGCCGGAAATGGTGGAGTTCCAGGTTGAATTTCTCAAGACCCTGGAAGATGGAACCAGACTGGTTCCAGATCTGGAGAAGCTGGAGAGAGTGGATCAGTTTAAGGTATACCATCTCTTCGTGAAACGTACACCAAAACATAAATCTTTAAAACCACCGGTTGGGTAACTTCTCGTCCCTTTCTCACAGAAAATCCTCTTCTCTCTGGGAGGCTCTTTCCTGTACTATGCAGATCGTTTCAAACTCTACAGTGCTTTCTGCGCCAGCCACACCAAAGTCCCTAAGGTCCTCGTAAAGGGTGAGTAAATGTGCTCTCGGGTCCACATTCCTCCTTGGCTCAAAGGAGAGGATGTATTTATCCATCAACCATCTGCCATATTGTGCAGAGCTCCATAAATCTGCTCCCAGAGTTGTCAACCAGACAGTTGTCCGTTTGACCTCTGCATACTTTCGAGCTGGTGGCTCCCAGGGTTAAAAAGGCTTCAACAGATATAATAAGCAGTGTTGAACAGCCTTATCTCTCTTTAGTGCACCCACTCCCTTTTAACACAGAATGGATGACTTTATTTTACATTCAGTGCGTCAACTACCTCTCAGTCATACTGAGTTTAATGAGGTGTTATTTGGATAAAGGTGTGTTTAAAGTAGTTTATAGCTGTCTCTTGGATAAAATGACTCAGAACACATGCAACAGTTCATTTCTTTCTGACTTAGCTGTAGGTCATTTCTGAGGTGAGACAAACTGAAACATTAAGTGGGTCTGTATTTGCATAAGATAAACATATTTATGCCATTTAAAACAACTTAATTCAGTTTTAAATAAACAGGGCATAAGCTTTATTTCTGAGAATTCAGACCATAACTTAAATGACTTGAGTAAACCACTAAAGAGTGGAATCAAAAAACAAATACTTCAGTTTTATAAAGGTCAAATATGAAAGTAGATAAGACATCTGGAAGTTGAGCAACTCATGCTTTTTACTGGTCATTCCAGCCAAAACCGATGCCAATTTCAAGGCCTTCCTGGATGAACGCAACCCCAAGCAGCAGCACTCGTCCACCCTTGAGTCATACCTGATCAAACCCATCCAGAGGGTGCTGAAGTATCCCCTTCTTCTCAAGGAGCTCTACTCGCTCACAGACCCAGACAGTGAGGAGCACTACCACTTGGATGGTAAGGCCCAGTCACAGACTGAGAAGATAAAATGATTTTGACAGGGGAGAATGTGGCTGAATACGTGATTTCAAAAGAATTCAACCCTAACCTTCCTGTTTTCCACTCATCTGTAGTTGCCATGAAAGCCATGAACAAAGTTGCCAGCCACATCAATGAGATGCAGAAGATCCATGAGGAGTTTGGAGCCGTGTTCGATCAGCTCATCGTAGAGCAGAGTGGAGAAAAGAAAGAGGTAGGTTGGACAAAATTGGCTCTACTTTGTTCTTTTAACTACAGAGAACATATGTAGTGACCACTGATATTTTGTTGCTTTGCCAGGTCGCTGATCTGTCCATGGGTGACCTGCTACTCCACACCAGTGTGACCTGGATCAACCCCCCTGCCTCCTTAGGAAAATGGAAAAAAGAGCCCCAGATGGCAACATTTGGTATTTCATGAGCTTCTTCTTCTTCTACCTAACTGTATTACTTATATAACATGAGCAAGCTTTCAGTGATAACTGATGTGTTTTTCCCCATTGCTGCCTAGTGTTCAAAACAGCAGTGGTCTTTGTATGCAGAGACGGATCCAAGCAGAAAAAGAAAATGGTACGTTTACTCAAAAGCAAGAAGCCATGAGCAACACCACAGTTCTTTTTGTCATGGCGTTGTAAATGTACTTTTCCCATGTGCCACTCCGGAGTAAAATTGCAATCGTTCTTTGTTTGAATGATTGCAGGGTGGCTCCCATAGAGTCTCGATGTCTTCAGAGGAAAAAGACCCCTTCCGATTCCGTCACATGATCCCAACTGATGCCCTTCAAGTCAGGTCCTTGAACAATGCAGGTACATTACTCAGTGAATAATATAGAGTACTGCATTGAAATACTGATATTTTTATTTATTTATTTTTTTTAATGCCTCGAGAGCCGCAGATTATTACTTCAGAGAAGCTTACCAGATTACTCTGTGCATGAGTCAAAGAGTGATGAATTTTTCCTCAGATGGCGAGGGCTCATCTGTGTGCGAGATAGTCCACACAAAGTCAGAGTCGGAGGGAAGGCCAGAGAGGACATTTCAGCTGTGCTGTAGGTGAGGATCTCTTTTAATGGAGGTTGAATTCCCCAGCAGATAGGAGCTTGCACTGATACAGTCCTGTCTTCTGTTATCTACGAAGTGTCAAACTGAAAAGTTGCCCTTCTATCTCCCTCAGCTCTCCAGAGAGTAGAAAAGACTTTTTGAAAACGGTCCATTCCATCTTGAGGGAAAAGCACCGCCGGCAGCTTCTAAAAACAGAGAGTTTACCCCTCAACCAGCAGTATGTGCCCTTTGGAGGAAAGCGCCTTTGTGCCCTGAAGGGAGCCCGTCCTGCCATAAATAGAGCAGGTAACTGACAGTCTGTGGCTGCATTCATCCTCCAGCTTCAAGTGTCCCAATTCTTACGTTGCTCCTTCTTACCTGATAGGATGCATTGGTTTAATTGGTTTGAATCTTTCAGAAGAAGATTGGTTTGTTTTTAAATTTGTTTCATGCTTTTAACTTCAATCATTTGCCAATACTGCTAGTTTTGTATTTTTCAAGACAAGCCAGATTTTTTAATACGCAACCTTGTCCAGACGGTTATCCCTTGTTATAATCTGTAATTATATTATGTGACAAAAACCAAATGAATGGCCTGAGTATGTGAACATCGCCATCATTATCATCTTTGTTATCCGTGTTTTTGATCTGTTTTTATGCAGCATCTGCCCCAACAAGGACTCTAGGCAGGAGGAAGTTGGTACGCAACCGTTTCACCATCGACACGGACATCGTTTTTGATGGCGAACCTGAGCAGGACCCCGCTTCACCACAGGAGGCTGACGTAATTCGGCTGCAGCAGGACAATGAACCAGATCAGCAGCAGCAGCAGTCTGACTTAGCAGGAGACACTGATCGCTGGGTGGAAGAACAGTTCGATTTAGAAGAATACGAGGACCAAGAAGAGGTGAAGGAAACGGACATCCTTAGTGATGACGATGATGACATCTGCCAGACACCCAGAGTGCCCTCCACCAACCTGGAAGCCTCCGTCATGGCTTTGTCCCTGGCAAGTGACGAAGGAGAAGAGGGCAACAACCTCAAGTCCCCATCAGTTAGTGAGACACCTGATGATGTGAAGCGGCCCAACGTAGACGAGCCGAGCGCTGTGACTGATGACAGTGTGGAGCAAATGGACAAGGAGATTTGGTTACGGAGAAAGCAATCTGTTTCATCCCCAGACTGTGGCACATAAATGCTGAATAAGACAGGCAGACAGCGAGTGCCAAACAGCTTTACGTGGGCTCCATAAATATTAGTCATCAGTCTTCACAAACAATGCATGGGCATTGACGTATATCGCACACCTAGTAGGAGATATATTCTTCCTTACCTTACTTTTGCTGAATGCTTTTTGTACAGGTAAGACCATTAGTGGAGCAATACAGGAATTCAGAATGAGGGAGCTTTATTGCAAATCAAATGCTGTCACATATAGAAGTGTAAGCTTTGAGAGATGAAATAATGGTACAATCATGAAATCTAATCCGTTGCTTTGATTGGCATGGTTTGCACATTTGGGCAGAATTCTATAGCCCTGCCTGCTGTTGCCAAATTTGGACATTGCAAGAACATGAATATTTGTTTTGTCTGTGTGACTCAGAGATGATGTCTTAGTTAAGGGCGGTATATTATTTGTCCTTAAAGAATTGGATAGTTACATAGTTTACTGTACTGTACATTTTCATATGAATATACACTGATATGTTTTGAGAGCAGATTTCCTGGTTATATATTATATGGTTTTAATCTCTTGTTTTACAGACTTAAAGCTATCTTTTTACCTTGGAAAATATTTGTTTTTTTCTTATTATAATAGCCCTATGCCACAGAGGCTAAGGGATTTGAATTATAACTTAACATAATCCTGTTTTACTTGAATTTGCTGTTTCATGTTTTTGTTGACTGTGACAATTTTCCTGTGTTGTACCCTTTTTTTCCTCCTCAGTATTGCCATTTACAGAATGCTTGATGTTACATTGCATTCTTCACACATTGTGTGCACACTCTTAAGTTGTAGAGAATTTGCACATCAGCTATTTTAAAAGTTATTGTGTTTTAAAAAAAAAAACATGTTCACTAGTAATGGATTACATAGCAATGTTTTTTATTTATTCTTATGTAAATTAATTTGCAAAACACATGAGTAATCATTTTCATGAAGAAAGTCCAAATTTGCTCAAGCAATCAAGGGAAAAGACTTACAGTATGACTGAACAGTGAACGACATCATACTTGTAAACAAGTCATTGTGCTACTAAGACTGCATTTTTATTACTGTGTGTACATAGAAAATGTATTGATATCATAATAAATAAAGTTGTTTCCTACTTATAATTCAAAGCACGCCTCTGTAGTGATAGTCATTGGTTTGTGTTGTTTTATTCAACAGCTGATATCGTACCCCTGCAGCTCTTCAGACATCGCTGCAAAACAAATTTGTGATGTGAGGGGAAAAAAACTTATATGCCTAATGTGCTAAGACTTGTGTCAGTATGGCATAACTAAGCAGCCAATCTATGCCCTCCTGCCTCAAAGCCCATAAAGACAGACTGCAATTCCAGAACAAAAGTGAAAAATTTAAAACTGAAACTTTGGAAGACTATAAAAGCCACTTTTGTATTTCCAAACGATGGCTGATCAAGGAAAAGGATAAAGAAATGTCTGTCATATTAAGGAAAAAAGGCCTTAAACCCGCATTCTTTCCAATGACCAACAGAGGGCGAATTCACTGGTTTCAAAAAGATGTCAAACTTTATGCAAGGTTATGAGAATATGACCAAACTTATCGCTTTATTTATTTGTTCATAGTCTTGGTTACTAGTTTCAAGTCTTCTTCAATACAGAAAGATGTTCATTTTGTAAATGACTCTTCCACTTAAAGAACAACAGACTTACAAAGCTGGGTATGCTTTATGGCCTGCCTGCCTTGTGCTTGACAAATCGCTACCAAAACAATTTCCCAGTCGGATCCGTTGGAGCTGGCCGTAATGCCAAACTCAAGGCTTCAAAATGGCAGTCCACAAAACAATGGGTGATGTCACCGTGGCTCCATCCACTAGTCCACTTTTATTATGTTGTCTATGAAAAAACATGCTTTGACATAGAGGAAGCAGCTGAGAAATGTTGAGAAACTGAAAAGAAAATTATCCTCAGAAAGGGGGGAACAGAAGTAGAGTCCTAAATGCCACTGACTGGAAGTACTTTAACTGTAATTCTGTAAATTCCAATCAACATTCATCAATCATATTACTAGTTAAATCCATAGGTAGATGAGCTAGTCCTCTATATATAGAATGATATCTTTAGTAATGGAAGATGCATGAGAACGAGTCGAAGATGTCCTGAAATAGTCCAACATTTGCCTTTTATACTAAGAGAGACAAGTATTATGTGTTGTAGATACATTCTTATGCCTCAATCTGTTGTTGAATTTGCAACTCCCTGTTAGGGCAAAGACCTATTTCATCAGCAATTCAAAGCTGACATGTGATGACACGACTGAACACACAACACCATAATCAATGGTTCTCACATCCCTATCTACTCTTTTTTTTTTGTGTGTGCGTGTGTGTCTCCAAGCTTTGTGGACATCCTGTCTCCCTTTCACCAATACCTCCCTTATCACCCTTGTCAATTCCCACCCCACTGTAAAAGCTCTGTAGGTCGGCTGCAATGGTATCTGCTGAATGAGTGCTGAGACGGGACAGGGTTGTTTTGCCAATGGCCTTGCTTTGAAGGATGAAGGGAGAGGCATGTCTTAGCTGAGATAACATGGTACAGAAGTCCTGGAATTCTATTAGTCTGAACAGAAATATAAAATATAAAATTTAAACTTAATTAGAAGTGATAATAGGCGGAGGAAGGAAAATAGAATTTCATGCAATTAATTTCATTTGGAATATTACTTACATTTATCATGGCCCTGGAATATGTAGTCACATTTACACACAGCAGGTGGCACACCTAGTCTCTTACAGACCACCTTTAGTCTCCGTGCACACCACTGTGTATTTTTTGTGTATTCAGCTTGCATTATACTTTTAATGAATATCCAAAACTTCAGTAAAGGCCGCATAGAGTACAAACACCAGGTCTGATATATTTGAGTTCACATTGACGGCTTTCTCAGGATGTGCACTCCATGTACATTCAAGCATGAGCATGATGAGTATCATTCACCAAACCCGCTCAACAGGCTTTCCAGTTTCAGTTCCTGTTTTATGACGTCTCCTGTTACATGTCTCTCCTACTTTTTCAGAAACAGCAGAGTGTTGGTCACACCTTTCCTAGACCAACTGAAGTATGAATAAAGGAGTGGCTTGTTGAGAACTCTGAAATCCCCTGTTGTTTTCAAACATGTCCTCCTTATGTGCAGTCAGACTATCTACCCACTCACATTTACCCTTAGACAGGCTATTTTGTCTCTTTTTTTAGGGGGGGACATGGGATCTTAAGGGGGAGATACCTTTTAAATACTATATGCACATAAAATGTTCAATATCTGAAACCTGGGAATCTGAAGATTATTTTGAGATGCAGCTCAGCACGGTGTCACCATAAATCTTACACATTGTGCTTATGGTTATAGTTGCCCATTCACACTTTTAAAGTTTAGAGTGTTTAAGGGCTGAAAACATTATGATTACAGTGTAATATGCCTATTCCCATGCTCAATTATTCCTCATAAGCTATTGTAGAAATATTTGGGGTTGGTACCATTTGTTATAGATTTTGTCCATAATTTAACCAGCTCCCAACATGCAATAAATAATCATTTCAAAAATTCCTCCAAAATACAACATTATGACACCAAGACCTCGAGGAACACCAGAAATAAACATACTGTGATTTTATGTAAAATCTGTAGTTGGATTACAAGCCATACAACATTATTAACTTTAATTGTTCTTCGAGTTGTGTGTTAAGAAAGAGCAAGACGACAGCTTCTTCTGTGTAACGTGAACCATCTTTTTTTATTCCTCCCAAACAATCAACTTAACACGACCACATGCAACATCTCAAACACCTCATCACTCTACTTCAAGCCACGAGCCAATCTAACCGTAAGTGACATGAAGCTTTATAAGTAATGCAGTTACCCTTGAATTAATTATTAAAATTTTCCACATAAACCTGAGGGAATTTATAAAATAAATATTCACAAAAGTAAATCCTCTCACACTATGAATGTCCTATAGTCTCACGAGGTTGTTAATAGGGGTCGCACTAGGCTGCTAGGGGTACGAACATCAGCACACATGAATACATTTGAAAACACAACTTGTACTTGGACCGTATGTGTTACGCTTTAGTTTGACCATGTTTCACGAGACATATAAGCCATATCTTGGGCTTGATCATGTCCATTGGAAAGTCACCAAAACTGAACTTGGCAGCTTTGCACATGACAAAACAATCAGACTTTTCATAACTAATTGACACATTGTCATGCATGGTGAGCACTGGTTGGGATGACAGACAAATGCATTTTTTTGTTTCTGTACCTGAGACACTGATAAGAAGAAAGCTGGGCGTAAACCAGTAGGATGGCATTACAGGGATGGTTGGATTGTCACGGATTTTCAAATGATTAAAACTCATTGGTTGAGCAGCCTTTTCATTACATGTCAGAGGAGAGACGAGACTGAACTTCTTTCTGAGCCATGAGAGCAAAGTTGGAGATTTTAGGCCTGGTCCTGGGCTTCATTGGCCTGTTTGGGACCGTAGTCGTCACTGCTCTGCCAATGTGGAGGGTCTCTGCTTTCATTGGTGCCAATCTCATTGTGATGGAGGAACTCTGGGAGGGCTTGTGGATGAACTGCTACAGACAGGCTGACATCAGGATGCAGTGCAAGGCATATGACTCTCTACTTATTCTCCCACCAGAGCTGCAGGCAGCCAGGGGTCTCATGTGTGCCTCCATAGTCCTGGTTGCCTTTGCCCTGATCGTCACAGGATGCGGGACCAATAAAAGCAGATGTTGTGACGACAATATTAGGAGTAAGAACATCACCCTGGCCGTGGCGGGTAGTTTGTATCTGCTTTCCGTTTTGACCACGCTCATACCAGTCAGCTGGGTGGGCTATGCTGTCATCAGCAATTTCTACAACCCAGCGATACAGGATGCTCAGAAACGGGAGCTGGGGGAGGCGCTCTTCATCGGCTGGGCCACTTCTGGCATTCTGCTGATCACTGGGATAATCCTTCTATTCAGCTACAGCAAACGTAGATCAAAGGAGGAGGAACGCTACTCTGATGCCTATATAATGGCAGCGAGGGACATAAAAAAAGAGGAGAGTATGCGCATGGAGAGCACATCCTCCAGCTTTCATAAGCACCATGAATATGTGTAAATATCTGGACTGCTTGAAATGAATGCTTGCATCTCCATTGTCTGTCTTGTCTACCCAAATTCTTCACAGTTGCATCAAAATATTGAGTGATATTTGTATTTAAAACTGTGCCTGGAAATGCTTATTTGCATATCTGGGTGCAGTAATCAGTGTGTTTGACAAAATAAATTGTTTAAATGAGTTTCTCAGTTTTCAAGGACATCTCATGGCCAGGCAGGCACAGCAACCTGTTCAACAGCTCAATAAAGATTGGATTTCAAGTTTGCTTGTGTCATTGACTTTTTTTTTTTAGGACACCATAGATCTACTATGCTCCCCTCAAACACATGTAACACAAACATTTAATTAACCACAAACACTCCAGATACCTCTCAGTTCTACTCTTCAGTTAAGTTTTTTGCACTTAAAAACAAAATGCAACAGAATAGTAAAAACACAGTGCATTCGCTAACCATCAAAAACACACTGCGGTGTGTGTCAGTGACGAGGTGAGAACGGCTGGCAAATGGACAATGAAACCAATCCTACTCAAGTTTCTGTGTTCAACACCTTTCAATCATCTCCATTTGCATATAAAGGAGGATGAAGCGTGGCATCTGTGATCATCTTAGCTTTCAGTTTCACAGAAGCAACAGATTCATTACATACACACATTATTGCAACCAACATAAATGTACCTAAATAAGATAAAGACACAATGTGATTTTATGTTTTCATATAATACATTATATGCGTTTAAAAAAAATGTTGTACCGATTCTTATTAGAGACATTTAATTTTAACATTTAGCTCTAAATTCCAACCTGTACTTGAAATATCTATTTTTTATATATTTTTTATTTATTTTATATATATTTTTTATTTTTGCTGTCTATGATATGTACCCAAAGTTGTCCCCCAACAAACATTGTAGTGTGTAGTACAGAAAATGTGTAAAAACGTCTCCTGGCTAGCTTTAAAAGAGAGGAAACCTTGATCAAATGTGACTTTACGTGGTGATTAAATTTGTTTTTGATTAACTGTCCTAATCACAACACTAAACAATGGATTGTTGGTAGTGGGGGTTGCATGTTCCTTCAAAACAGGATGAACTCTTTGGTGTGTCACTATCTGGCAGATAAGCAGCTCAACCAGTAGGGCTGCATTGCATCATGAGCATTTTTTTGTGGGTGTATAAATTCCCTGACTTGCTCTTCTCCACAGATTTGTTTCTTAAGCTGTGAGAGTGCAGCAAAAGGTCTATCTTCGTCTTGTTGTGCGATAGCCGCAATGGCCTCTTACACCACTGCTTATAGTGGCTACAACAAACCTCCTCAGTCTTACGTAGGAACTTACTACGATGAGAAGCAGGCCAAGGCTTATACAGATTACCAAGACTCAATCTATGAAGAAAAAAAGAGACTTGAGAAAAAGGACCGCCGGGATGCCATTTGTTGTGAGGTAGTTGCCCTCGTCATTGGTTTTATTGGACTAATTGGAGTGGCAGCTGTGACAGGCCTGCCAATGTGGAAGGTCACAGCCTTCATCGAGGAAAACATAATTGTCATGGAAACTCGTTGGGAGGGATTGTGGATGAACTGCTACAGACAAGCCAACATCAGGATGCAGTGTAAGGTGTACGATTCTCTGCTGTTTCTGCCCCCGGACCTCCAGGCTGCTAGGGGTCTGATGTGCGCCTCTGTGGCCCTGTCCTGCTTCGCTCTCATTGTTGCGGCAGTAGGGATGAAGTGTACCAAGGTGGTAGATCATCGGGCTAAAACCAAGCATATTGTTCTTGTGGCTGGAGGCTGTCTGTTCCTTATGGCCTGTGTTACAACCCTAATCCCTGTGTCGTGGACTGGCCATGTCATCATCAGAGATTTCTACAACCCCCTGCTGATCGATGCCCAGCGTAGGGAGCTTGGGGAGGCTCTTTACATCGGTTGGGTGACCTCAGCTTTGCTTTTTTCTGCCGGAGTGATCCTGCTCTGCCGTCACGCTCCCCGCACCCAAGACCCAGATGAGAGGATTATATACAACCCTGGAGGAAATATCTACCAACCTGCATACCAACCATACACATACCAGCCAGCATATTCCTACCAGCCTCCCTACTCTGCACCTCCGCCAGGATCTATTGCATACACACCAAGTCAGTACTAGAGAGGGAAATCAAACAGAGACAAATGCCAAGATTTGGAGAATCAATCAACTAATATGACCAAAGGCTGTCACTGGAAATGGCTAAATATTTCATTACATTCTCAAAGAGGGCAAAGCATACAGCAGAGATTAAGATTTATTATGGACCTGATTGTGTTTTGACTATGATGACTTGTGCTGAATTACTGTGAACTTTGTTTGTTTCCATATGCTTAATTTACACTAAATCATATCAGTCATTTTAATTTGTTATAATGCATGAGTTAACAGCTGATATCACCGTCTTTACAGTCTCTGCTGAAATGCCCTTGGAGAACAAATTATGCACTAGGCCTTTTCTGGATAATATACCTCCAAATGATTTGCGTTGAATGTTGCAGTTTTGTTGTGAATGTATATACTTTGTCATTATGCTGGCCTAAATATAAGGTCAATTGTGGTTTGCAATAAAGGGATAACAATGAGTAAAAGAGATTTTTGTTATTTCTTCATGTAGCTTCTTAAGGATTTTTCTTAGAGGAGGCAAAAATGAAGTAACAGAGTTAGTTTTACTTCCTGCCAATCGATCCAAATGTTCCTGTTGAAACTGCTCACAATTCACCAACTGTTGTGTAAATGGAGAGTTGTGTTGTTGAGTGACGTTGCCTCTATTGTTAACAGCGGTTTTACCGAAACAGGTAGAACCAGATTGTTCACACAGATCCACCCACAACACGAAGCTGTCAAGAGATTTTTATCTTAACAAAGCCAGAGCTGCAGAGGCCCTTTTCTTCCTTAACACAGACAGACACTGAGACACAGAGAAGAAACCCAATACTGAAAATGACACACGAGTAAACAAGCAGGCACACACACACACACACACACACACACACACACACACACACACACACACACACACACACACACACACACACACACACACACACACACACACACACACACACACACACACACACACACACACTTCTAGCCAATGCCTAGTGTGATGTTCTGGTAGTCATACCCAGAACACAAGCTGAGTTTAAACAGGACAAATACGTCACAGAGATGATTCCTGTCTATTACATCTGCAGTAATATCTAACAATTTAATAATATGTTTTTTTTTAAATATGGTCACAGTTAAGCTCGAGAACATCAAAATTGCCCTCTTGTTCGTAAACATACTGTTTTAAAAGAAAAAAAGAAAGAGACGAAAATGCTTCCTTGTCGTGTGATGTGAGAATGTAAATGGAGACTTCTGAATAAACAAAGTGGCAGCTCCTGTGGTAGGTGTACAAAGGAAGAAAAAAAAGCCTGGGGGACTCTGTCTCATAGCAACAGGTCACAATTCCCACCCCTCCCTGGTGTCCTGTCCACAGGGAGGAGGTAGTGCAGGTGAACATCAACCTGCTCCACCTCTTCCACTGGGATGTTAAGCCACTCAGTAGAGGGAATCTACTGCTTCCCGTTACAGTCGCACCGTATTTGCACAATATTGTACGTATGAGCTAAGAGGAATAAGCAGAGGACAGGATGGCCAACTCAGCGCTGGAGATGGTGGGTCTGATACTGACCCTAATTGGGCTGATTGGGGCGGCAGCAAGTACTGGGATGCCAATGTGGAGAGTCACAGCCTTCATTGGGGAGAACATCATTGTGTTTGAGACCCGTTACGAGGGTCTGTGGATGAACTGTTTTCGGCAGGCTGACATCAGGATGCAGTGTAAGGTGTATGATTCTCTTCTGGCCCTGGCCCCTGACCTACAGGCGGCAAGGGGGCTCATGTGCTGCTCTCTGGCACTGGGTGGTCTCGGTCTGCTGATCAGTTTGGTGGGGCTGCAGTGCACGTCATGTATCGAAAACAACAATCGGGCTAAGCGACTGGTCCTCATCATCGCAGGAAGCATGATCATAATGGCTTGCATCTGCGTCATTATACCTGTGTCTTGGACGGGTCACGTCATCATAAGGGACTTTTACAACCCCTTGCTAATCGATGCCCAACGCAGGGAGCTTGGAGAGGCTCTGTACATCGGCTGGGTGGCATCCGCTTTCTTGTTCATTGGAGGATGCATGTTTATTTGTTGCAATCTGCAGTCTGAAGACAGGAAATATGAGCGGTATATGTACTCGAGGAACTCAGACTACATGTCCTATCCTCCACAATCTCTACAATCTCAACAGCCTTCTCAGCCTTTACAGCCTCAGCAGCTGGTGATGTTTCCCCAAACACAACTCCAGCCACAGCCAATGCTGTCAAGACATCCCTCAACCAACTACAGCTACCACACTAGATACCCCTCTGTACGCAGCGGGGTGGCTTATCTCTAAACACTCAAACTGACCAAGGTAATGATGATCACTGTCATGGTCTTTAAGTGAAAGGGAATATCTTGTTAATATGGGGTTTGCTTGTCATTTATGATACATTTCAATAGTCAGAAAATGATTTTCAGCTATATATAAAAATAACACATTTCAATAATTACATTTACTGTAAATGCGAATGTATCAGATTCATATGAACTTCCCATTTATTTCACTGTTTTTATATATTATTCAAGGACTCATAATCGTAACCTTGACTGTGTAAGGAAATGCATAATTTTCATTCCTTTTTTATGTGGGTTGTATAATGAAATTTTATACTGTTAAATTTATGTGGCATTTATGTGTTTGTGTTCATTGTTAAAATGCTTTTGGTCGTTGACCCATATGACTGAGCGATGTAGTTGTACAGACAGTTGATACTGAAAAGACATTTCAACCCGTTTTCCTCTAGAGTTCAAGTTGTGCCTGAGCTGTATATTTAAATTCACACCCATGAAAAATGTTTGGGAGAATCACATATCTGTTTAGCAATTCAGGCACAAATTACTGTAATACACACACTCCTTGTATGTTTCTGTTCAGTTTTAGACATAGGATCCACAAAGGCAAATCTAAGTCATACTTGTAATGCACCTGCATTACAAGTAGGCCTACTACCCTTAGGAAATGAAATGCTAGTTATTAGTTATTTAGTGAGAATGAAATTAAAAACATTTGTGTCTAAAACTCAAAACATTTTGTGTGTGTCTCTTTAATTAGAAAATATTTGAATGAGTCTTTGTTTGATGCCCTAGAGCTCATGGAAACTGGAACTCAACAAATGGCTAAGTAAACATGGGATTCAGGTTTAAGACTGCTTGTTAAAGGCGTGGACATTTAACTTAACCGAGTGTTGTGAAGAAGCAAGGTAGAGATCATTGTTGTGGAATTCAATATACATGTTAATATCTTTTAATACAATATAACTTTAGTGTGAACCTCTGTTTAAATCACTGTATGACCTTATATAGTCATGCTGTTCCGTATGTGGGAAGTAATGTGCATGCATCCTGCTGGAGGATCCTGATAAGTTGGTCAGGACATACTGGCCTTTGAAAGGGCAAATAAACATGAACCTGGGGTCATGTACACAAGATATGGAGAAGATACGTACGCAGATGTGAATAACATACGCCAAAGCTGACGTTAGAAGGGTATATAAACTGTCGAGACCTGAGATCAGGGTTCCAGTTTATTGCTGTGTATCTTGCATGATCTGTGAATAAATTGGGAACCCATGTGACTTTGAAGTTCCAGAGACTCCCGTGTGTTTTTCACGCCACAACATCATCTGATAGCATGATCATGTGATCAGAATTTGCAAGTCACTTTGAATGGAGATATAGAGAGCTTTAGACCGAAAGTTCCCTAATTCATTTCTGGATGGATTTCAGTTCCATATGTCTGAGGAAACAGAGAACATTTCTTCTATCTTCTTCTAGTCAAGTGTTTAAGCCCTTGAACATTAGCTCACCTCATTTCACTTTAGTAAAAAAAAAAACAAGCTGAACTGAACTGTTCAAAACAAAAATTATGTAAGGGTCTTAAAAAGCAAAAGTAAACATCATTTCATTGCTTTTCATACTGAAAATATTTGGTGATGTAATGGCAATGCTGTCTTTTTCGATTGCTGCTTAAGGCGAAACCAAAAAGAACAAACAACAATCGATAATAACTATTTTCACTCTGATGTGAGTTCCCTCTCATCTCCTTGAAAGTCATCTATGCTCCCCTGTGGACAACAAAAGTACTGCAGGAGCTTATGTTTTACACTCTATTGGTTGCTTCTGATTTTTTCCCCTCCACCAAGGAGGTTTTGTTTTTGGTCTGGTTGTTTCTTTGTTTCTTTGTCTGCTTGTCAGCAGGATTACGTCTGTCTGCTTATGATAATACGAAAAGCACATGCAGGGTCTCTGCAGATACAGCCACACACTTCTAGTGGGTCATAATTGATGATTGTCTGATACATCCAGACTAGTGGTGCACAGATCAGAGCTATGTCTGCAGGCAGTGCGGTTCATCTAAGATCAGGTGTGCAAAGGATTAAATATTAACATTCTGATCAATAGTGGATGGGATATAAGCATCACCCTATAAAGAGTCACACTGTGTGACTTACAAACTGTGACTTGCACAGCATCTTAACTTCATCGATTATTTCAATGTCCTGACACACGTTTATGTTCTGTGTTATTCTCCTCATCAAAAACGTCACAGACACACAGAGTCTAGGTTCTTACGGTGACATTTTTTGGAATGATGGATCCTGAGCTCCATCGGAGCTGCCTAAAAATATTTTGTTTAAAGTTTAATTCTTTTTCTTCTGGAGGGTTTCTTCTATCCTGTCAAAAATACAGTTCTCAGTTTTGCTGCTTAAATCTCCCACAATATTTACAACAGTGACTTTACTGCATGCACAGAAACATTCAAAATCAAAAAGTAAAAAAAAATTCAAAAAGCATTTAAGTAAATTGTCAAAGAAAACACTCACAGGCTACGTCAATACAACAGTCAATAAAAGAATCACTTGAAAAGCTTGGACTGCTTGACTTAAATGAAATGTCTAAGTGGGTGGGGGTGAGTGGATGGGTGATGATTTTGCATGCATGCAGATTCAGATGAAAAATATAATCCGTACATCACTAACTCAGACATATCTTAGAAAAGTGGACGATAGATCTTGGTGGAGGTCTGCGCTCTCAGAGTGCAATAACAACATCATGCCAAATGATAAACACTGTCGATTTGAGAGCCATTTCTGGTTTTTCTGGCATATCTTGTCGGTGTTTACTGCTGGAGAAGCTGACATGACAACAATACCACTATAGCCAGATGAACCATAAACACAAAATAAGCAGAAGTCCTCTTTACCCCCATTGCTCTGAGCATCGTTCCCATAACAAACCAACTCTTACAGCATACAAACTGCATCAGATGAGAAGATCCTTGCTGCCTTGGACACGTCTCCATCTTAGATACGGAGAGTTTTTACTAAAGAATCCCAATTTATTGAAAATGTGAGTTAACTTAATTTTGGATTTGGACACATCTGAACTCTTGTAAATTGAAAAATGGTTCAAGTTGTTTCAGAGATCGCCGCAATGTGTGTCGGCCTGATTGGGCTGATTGGGGTGGCGGCTACTACGGGAATGCCCATGTGGAAGGTGACAGCTTTCATTGGGGCAAACATCATAGTGATGGAAACCCGTTGGGAAGGCTTATGGATGAACTGCTACCGACAGGCCAACATCAGGATGCAGTGTAAGGTGTATGACTCCCTGCTGTTCCTTCCTCCGGAGTTACAGGCAGCCAGGGGTCTGATGTGCTGTTCTCTGGCCTTGTCAGGGTTGGGGCTCCTTGTAGCTCTGGCTGGAATGCGGTGTATTTCCTGTTTTCAGGGTAATGACTGGGCTAAGACCATTTGCCTGATGGTCGCAGGTGGTATGCAGTTCCTGGCCTGTATCTGTGTCTTTATTCCCGTGTCATGGACAGGTCATGTCATCATCAGGGATTTTTACAATCCTTTACTGATAGATGCTGAAAGGAGGGAGCTGGGAGAGGCTCTCTACATCGGTTGGGTCACCGGTGCCTTCCTTTTTGCCTCAGCCATGTTGTTCATCTGCCGTCGTCTGCCCTCAAACAAAGGCTCATTCGATGTGTACCACCCAGCCAACTTGCTCAGTTACAAGCCCGCAACCACTAAGCCAACTCTGATGACGTATCATCCACTTTCTACTTTATCCAGCCTCCAGTCCTCTGTACACCAGCCTTCACTGCAGAACAATGGCTCTGTTGGACGGCAACTTGTGACACCACTGCAAACCATCCCACAGTTAGTGACAAATAATGGAACAGTAATCAACCCTCATGTCTTCTACAACCCAGGATTCCCTGAAAATGCGTCATTGTTGTATCAAGGTAACATGGCTCACCATTCCTCAATGCGGAGTTCTAACCATACTGGAAGCCTGTATGCACCAGGCAACTCCTTGTACATAAGTCAAAGCACTACGCCATATTCACTGAGTGGTACCGGCATTCCGACTGCATCCTACCAGTCCAGTTTTCATCCGGTTCCACATACTCCTGTTTTCATAGGATATAAAGCATCGACAATTCAACGACACTCTCACAGTGGGAGCGGCACTGGTATGTATATATAAAGAAAATCACAAGTGAGTTTTTGCAACTGCATAAACTTTACAGACACAAGCACTACTCTTTTATAATCTGTTGTCATAAGTTTTTTAATTATGTTATCAGTGCTTGAATAAGAATTATGCTGATGCTGACAATAAATTGCATTTTAAACTTAAATTTTTTTTTTTTTTTAATAATTTGTGTTGTGCAAAAAAGTTGATCAGGTTGAACGTGACTGCTGTTGTTCTTAGTGTAAATAAAGGTGACATTTTACTGTCTTCATGAACATCTGGTATGGGCTTACTTTCCCAAAACAGAGCGATGGAAGAGAAGTTATTTGTTTGGAACATCATAGCCTTTTGTTTTGCATCTGTTCATTGTATTTTTTAAATTTGCTGTGCTTGTTCATGTTTCAACTTGTTAAGAATGTTTCCCTGCATACTGGCCATGTGTGCTGTTATGATTTAATGAATAAGCTAAACAAATAAATGTCAGAGATAAAATGTGTAAAAAATGTTATATATATATATATATATATATATGTGTGTGTGTATATAAGAACTCTGTCAAACTATAGTAAAAAAAGAGTGACAAGCGCTCTTAGACTAAATCTGCTTTGGATCAATAAACAACAAATACATCATGTGTTGTGATTACTGCCTTAAAATCTTCACAGTGCTGTGCAGATAACCGTGGCCTGAATCAGTCCGAGACACTGTGTTTTACCACCAGATGATGCCAGAGACCGTGATGAGTGTGCAATCTTCCCTGCTCTCCTCCACATTTCATAAAGAGAAAGTGAACAACTTAATATTAAGGGAATGCAAACCTGGTTTATGCGACAGGCCATGTAGCTGGACAATTAAGATGGTAGAGCCAGTGCATCATGTAATTCTGCATTCTTATATTCATCTTTCAACATTAGGGGATGTTGATAAAATCATGGGTCTACTAAAACTGTGTTTTTTTGTTTTTGTTACTCGATTTTTAAGCCACACAGCTTTCACTTTTCTTTCTCCAGTATAGACGTCAAACTGCACAGAACCTTTTGATATTAATATCATTTGAACAAGCATGAAATAATCAGGATTCTCCAGCAACAGATACATTTAACAGAAGAAAGACAGTTAGAAAGAAAGATGTCCCTGTTCACTGCAATTCTAAATAATTGTATATCTGTGAAAAAAGATTAATTTTCAAAATGTAAATGAACAAAATAAATGAAATGCTTGAAATTTCCAAAATATCAAAAAGACACCTCTCATAGTGGCGATGAAAGTTTATTCCTGGAAAAGCAGACTGAGGTTTTTTTTTTGTCAATATGTTAGTCAAGAAATTATTTTCATTTCTGGAGAATGAAATAATGAGTTTAGACTAATGTCAGGAAACCCATCGAACACCCGTGATGATTTCTACCTTCCTAATAAAGATGTGGATGGGAGCATCATCACCAGCTGCTGATCAGTGCAGCTGATCTACCAAGAGCACTTTATAACTTTGATCCCAGAACACTCCTCTTTTTCCTCCTTTTCAAAAAGAGGTGTGTAAAGGTGTAATGTGAACACATTTCATTTAACTATGAGACTGTGTCAGATAAACAGTTTGAGGTAGGTAATCTTCAAGGAAGCATCACAGACCAGTTTGAAGATTAGATTTGCGTTTCCATCAGGACTGGAGCAAAGATTTAATCATTCCTCGGTGTACCAAAGCAAAGACGTTGTCGAGGTCGAATGTGGCCAGATTTGAAGTTAATCTTCAGGACGTATCCATGTTTGCAGATTAGTGGCTAGGCTGTGCCCTCAATTGAGTGCCTGCACGGGAGGGATGCTCAGCTATGTTGAGTGTGCCAAAGACAGCGTGTGAGAAGCCGGAAATGTGGCAAGTTTGATTTCATAATAAAATGAGGAGAAATCCATCTTAACATTTAAACTGAATATTAAAATGACTTACGCATTGGGGGTTGGGGTAATGGGATCAGAAGTAACACATGCTAATTAAGGGCCAAATTACTACAAGAATGAATAAGATTGTATGACAATATTTAAAGAGGAATTATCTACAAATATAAATTATCTATACATAGAACTAGAGTGTGATAGTCTGTAGCCAAGTTGTGTTGGATGATTGGTATTTTGTTTTGCTTCTTTAAGATATAAACATGAAATAAACATGTACATTTTGTCTAAAGCTGCCACATGGCCATCAATTCATCTTTTATTTTGAAAGCAGAACCAGAAATACCATTTTCTCTAGGTGCGAGCTTGACAGCAGGAGCAGAGCGCACGGTCCTCATCCTCAGCTGCAGCCTACAATTCAAGTGTGCACCAGAAAAAAAAAATGATAAGAGGAATGTCTGGTCAGTGACTATGAGAAGGAAAGCCTTACTGGCACATTGAGGATTTTAGAATGGGAAAACATCATTTGATCAGTGAGAGTTGAAAGTGGAGTGTGGAGTTTTTGTTGTTGTTTCTTCTCATCACAATGTGTGAGGGATGGATGTGGGTCGGATACCAGTTTATTTTCGTTACGGATTTAAGGACTGGCAAGTTATCAGCATGAATTACCGAGGTCAGAAAAACTGATATCAATGTTAAAATCCACTCTCAACGGAGGACCATGGCTAAAAAGAAGGGACTGTTATTTTCACTGCTGTACTTTATGGCAGAGTTTTGGCTTACTTCACAACAAGTCCTGAGAATTGGTAAGTACTATATTGTCATTTTAAAAATCTCATTCCTATTAACCATTAAAGTAAAGACTGCTACTCTCATCACTTTTTTTAAATTGTAATCATATGATAACAATCTTGTGTTCTTTTCTTCTGGCAATATCATAATGTATATTTTTAATCTCTTACAATGTATATACTTATTTCTAAAGATTACTAAACATGCATCATATTTAATTAATTTAAGACAGTCAGGATGATAAATTCAGAGATTATACATGTGGATGTCATGCGAATGTTCTCCATTCAGAGCAATGGTACGACTCATATGCTGCAGATGAATTAAAGGGTGCTGGACAACCTTTAACTGCTACCAAAACAATCAATACAACCTTTCAAAAGGGAGTCTGTGTTTTCAGGCCACTCAGTACATTTGTGGTGCTTTTTAGACTGAATGTTTTATCAGTTACTGTGTCACTTTAACACATCACCATCCTGTAATGTCCAACAGACAGCATAGAGCATTCAGTACAGAGCTTATATTCAATGTCACGAGAAAAAATATTTCCATGAACGACAATCTGTTCTCGAAGTATGACATAATCAACGAACAGAAATGTGGCGGCTTGCATGCTCTACACCATTCGGAAAAGTCTAATATGTCAGAATTTTTTACATCGCCTCCGACCTGTTCCAAAGTTGACCAATAGGATGACAGCGTGAACACTAAACATGACAGCGAGGAGACCCAGGGATGCAATATTTGTTCTTTGGTTCTTGGTTTGTTGTACCATCATTTACCAGGTACAACTTGGTTTTAACAGGCTACACAACTGTTAAAACCCAATCACGTTTCATTCAGACCCTGTGTAACCAGCTACATTTATGAAATGCTCATGACGTAACACAATCTTTACCTCAATTTCTCTTTGGAGAACAGACATTCCACCAAGGAACTTCTTCTCTGACCATACCACTTGCATAACAGTGTTTCAGTAGCAATGGTTTGACCCGTATAAATTGCAGTGTGAATGCTGACCTTTTTTAAAACGCAAAGGAAAAACTTCTCCATTTCCAGTAAAACCATTGTGTAAACAGGGCCTAAATTTCCTCTACTCCAAAAGGCTTTCACAATCGTACTTGTGATATTATATTATATTTGTATATATATATATAAAGGAATATCTTATTGCATAATTTGAAAGGTTAATAGGCCAGCACCATTCTAACAGTCCCGATAATCACTCTAAATCATGTATCTCTCTCCAAAGCCACCTAATCTTTGTCATGCTCTTCATGACCCGCACATATCATAATCTCTCCCATATGGTGTGCGACTTGGTTCAATTAACATTTGCGTCTCTTGGCAAGTGCTGGCATCAGATTGTGACTATAGCTGCCACTCTTTCCACTGGGGTGGTAATAATGATGAATCTTCTCCCTCAAGCTCTTAAACAACTAACACTAATCTTCTTTGTGCAGAAAGTCTCTTCCCCAAATATGGTTCTTAGTAAGGGACCAAATCTCATCACTGGGGAGAGCACAGAGGCAGCAGCTTGTGGCTTGACTTCTCCTGTGTATTAGTGATATCTGATTTATCTATGAGTCGACCCATATGATGCAAAAGGTCTGATTACTACTCCCGTTAAGAGAAATATCATTAGATGAAATCATCTTCGCAAATAGGTGGATTTGTTACGGATTATTAATCTTGATTTGTTTGGTCTAAATGTTTTGATGGTTGGATGCTCGCAGCTATCCTATGAACAGAGACACCTCTGTGCTCCACATCAAAGAAGATAGTAGACTGGTTAGGACCTCCTCATTCATTCACACTCTGGCATGGGCCCAGGTTGAAGTGATGGTGCTGGTGGTGTTGTTAAGGTGGGGGGTGGGGCCTGGGTCTCACTGGGAAATGGCCCAGGATGGGGAGAAGGGAGGAAGCATAACACTACATCACTGTGTTCCTCTGCCTTAAAAGACTCCCCTTCATGTGATAATTGCAGATCACACAATCTTGAGAACAATTTCTTAACATGAACTAATTACTTTGGCTTTCTAAATTTAAAATCTAAATCTGATCCATGTTCTTTTTCTTGCTATGCACTGAAGGATGGAACAGAAGTCTATAAAAAGCAAAGCCTAAGGGTTTACCATCATTTGCCTGCAGCACAAGCAGAATCTTTTGTTTTTGTGACCTTCCAGCATGAATCACCCCACAGCATTGTCTGACCTATTAAAGATGAGATGGAGGCTCAGCGATCCTAAGAATTACAACAGACAGTAATTAATGGTTGCCATAACAATAACTTTCAGTCCTCCTTTCTTTGAAATTTGTAGAAACCATAAAGCCCTGATACAAAATTGTGAACTCTTTTTTTTTTTTTTTTTTGAGGAGTGAATATCAATGATTCTTTGTCCAGTGATTTCTGCTCTAACTTCATGGTTTTACCAGCGCCTCTAAGCTCAAACTTGTGATTACCGACGGTTAAATGATCCCATGCAGCTCCAACTTTTTTGTCCATTCATTCATTTGCTCGTTTACAGCCTATTGAGAGAATGCATTGATCTATGTGTCATCTGCACACATAAAGTGTGAAATCCATATTCCCTTTTTTTATTTGCATCAGTATTGAAAGGAAATACAATTTACAGTGTTGGGTTGTCCGACTCCATGAAATGTAGAAGCGCAGAATATAAAGATGCTCTGATGATTCAATGGCCCACTTTTAGAGTTACCCTCAAAAAAGGACCAGACAATGCTGTTAGAAAAAACATTTACGGGCATGTTTGTTTACAAAAGACATCTAAATGGCTATTTACGTACTAGATATTGTAATCTTATTACCAAGGATGTTTTTGCCAGCTTTGTTTGTCTGTTTTTTTAGCAGAATTTTACAAAAATGACTTGCCAGATTTTCTTTTTGCCCTTGGTGGAAGGGTTGGGCGCATGACAGGGAATAACCCATTAAATTGTGGGGAGGATCCAGATAAAAGGGCAAAGTCAAGAATTTTTTCTGCTGTTTTGAACATAGCAAGATTTTTGTGAACCAAGGTACCATTCTAAGAAACCACCATTGGTGAAATACAATTTCCTAATTTCTAGAATAACTTTCAAACTTATAATGACACCAATATGATTCTATATTCTCGGGGTTTTCATGGTCAATGACTCATATTATGTGGGTCAAACTATCAAGGAACTATTGCTTTAAGTGTGATAACATAAAGGGGAATCTGGCCAACCTTGGCAGAGGTTTGTGCTCTCTGACTGCTGTCTAGTTTTACTATTAATATATTTCCACAATTTATCATCATGTTCAAGACATGATGTGATATTTTTGGATTTTAGATTCCAAATGAATGGTAGGGGGAACACTGCTCAATGTTAGAGTGGAGGCGTTGTATGAAATCTATTTTTTTCTCAAACAAAACTTAAACATTGATTTCTTTTTATTGTTAATATTTGAAGTAGATATGGACCAATAAATCATCCAATATTACCTTATTACATGTATTACATGTATGGCAGGTGATTAGTAACCAGAAATTGCAGTACAGAAATGCACCATTACATAGTGTGTCAACAAAAGACCACTTGCAAGTTTATGTAAATTGTCCCACTCAGTACATATATTCAGTTCTTTAATTATATAATTTAAGGAATTATTATATTTATACAAATGGATGAATTCAAGCTGATAGATAGTTATTTTTACTGTCATCATCCTCTTCATCAAAGGTGATGGCGGCTCCTTTTCTGATGCTGACTACCTCTTGGCTTGTGATGTTAGCTGTAATGTTTGCCTCTTAACCATCATTCGCCTTTTCAGCCTGGCTGGGAGCAACTTTGGCACAGCAAGGAAATTAATTCTGACATTAGCTAGTAATTAGTTTGGATTAATTAATTACTCAGGTCATGTGACCAGCTGTCAATGTTGCACAAAAAAGGTGTTTCATTATGAAACAGGCTACATTTTACTAGAGCAACAATAAATGAATCTTTATTTTTGTTGTTTTAAGAAGTAATAGTGAGTAGTTTATATATATATATATATATATATATATATATATATATATATATATATATATATATATATATATATATATATATATATATATATATATATATATCCTATTTATTCACTGTGGGATGTGCTTTACCACTTAGTTCCAAAGAGGAAAAGAAAAAAATGAACAGTATCATAAACTAGACATAAGCAGATGCTGTTAGACAGTAGCAGCATCTGGGTCATTTTAGTTTATGACTTAAGATAATAGACCCATTATAAGAATGTCAATTATACAACAGTCATTACTCACTAAAAGAGACAGTAAATGAAATAGACTGGGTGGGGGAGACATATCAATATATCTTTTAAGGCTACTGATAAATGCTGAAATTAGGAGGTAACTTTATTTCTTTTTGGGGAATGGAAGAGAGCATGGAGCATAAAGCATTCACTATTTGTTGGTTGCAGCACATATTTTGGCTGCATTTTAATGACTGGAATAGATGCATGTTATTATGTGTGTGATTAGAGGTCAGCTGGAAAAATGCAAATCACAAAAATCTGAATAGCAGCAGCTATTTTTGCCTTAAGCACAAACTAGACTGGACCTCTTTTCACAGCCCTGTCAATGTGTATGTATGTATGGATCGCTATAAATGAAGCTTTGATGTTGCCATTCAGATGATTTCTTAGTTAAAGCCTAAATAGGGCATGTGACATTTGCAAAAGCCTCTGCACTTGAAGCAAACACACATGAAGACCGGCTGTCCAAAAGTTATTATTCATTTCCCCTTCAATATTAAAAACACCTTAAAGGAAAACGTCACATTAAAGGCTAGTTGGGCACATTTCCCTGACAAATTTAGAAGAATGTTACTTTATTTCGACCTGAGAATTGTATATCTGTGTAGAATTGGGAACTTTAACAGGTCCTACAGTGGCTGCCCACTTTGGCTTGGTAACCATAATTAGGATTGGCACTTTCAAGCATGCTTCGTGACCAGGGAGACCAGGAGACAAAGGTCTCTCAGTTTGGGGTTTGAGGCTATGCTACACCAAAGAAAAAGGTCATTCACAATCAAAGTCTCAAGGGGAGCTTCTTAAAGGCCCATTCTCCTTCCAAATCAATCACAATTTCAGAGGCCCGTCTTCAAAGACTGATAGAGAGTGCAATGATGAATGTTGAAGTGAGGCCATTTGCAAACCATTGAAGAATTGAAATTGGATCTTTATGATTTGTGTTCATGATCATGATCTATTAATTATCAATTTTGAAGATGGCAAAGCTTTTAAATATCCTCCTTTAAATAAAGTGTATGTTGCAAGTTGAAAGCAGTGTTATTTCACATTTGTTATAGGATAAAGAAGCTTTGCTGTTCAGAAATGGCCTCCTTTCTGTCTATGCTTGTGAATGGTAACGCAGTGAGAACAAACCCTGAATGTATTATTTCAGAAATCCTATCACCGAAGCCCCAGATGTTTCAAATGTTTTACATTTGAAAGGCTTAGGTGAAATCGACGTGCAGGGGCATTTTCACCATGGATAAGAACAATGAATCTCACATGAATCTGGCCGCCTTACATACATGTGGTGACAATCCAGCATTTTTCTGGCCTTAATCCCAGTGTTTTTCATGCTGCTCTTTATGTAACTGAAATTTAAAACACTGCATGGAGCACTCGTGCCTGGCTGGAGTAATATATATGCATATTGCCGGCCATGGCATGCTAGACTCATCGTTTTTCTGGACCAGTACAGTGGATTAAGAGTTGGATGGTTTTCAGAATGATCTTCTCAAGTCTGATACAATCCCCCTCCCTGAGGGATTGGCCAACATAGTTGACTGAAAAGTTATTGTGTTGGAAAGAAAATTATATTATGAAATTAAGTGTTGTTGTCAGTTCATTTTATAAGCATTTGTCATTATTTATTGCCTTGTCCTGTGTAGGGACAAATGTGAAGTGGCAGTTGTCAGACTGCACTTAATTAAGGAGATTTCTATAAAGAGGCAGAAAAGATAGCGGGGAATTCAAGTGTTTCATGGTGCTTTAAAATATTTGTGTATATTATGTTTGTTATTCCTTCCTCGATAAAGGTTGATAATTTACATTACTGCCTTGTCAACTAAAGAGCAGTAGAGCACATGCCTCCGTTAAGGCCCAATAGTCCCTTTTAATTAAATTAAACCCTATTTCATTTTTTAAAATTAACATAACCTAATGAAGCTATCCATATCATAACTGGCTGACCATAGCCTCTGTGTATTATGTCTGTTAGTCAAATATCAGCCAAGCAAAGCAATGAATTAATTCCATGATGGAAGTAAAATTAGGATCTCAAAAAAAAGAAAGAAATACAGTATTAAAAATTAAAAAAATTTAGTCATGATAAAAATACTGGCAAATTTTAAAGGAAGTGAACAAAATTAATGATCCATCCCATTATCCTGATCCACTCAAACATTTGATGGTTTCTTCAGAGGAACATACCCCATCCTTCCTCCCTGTTTCATGGTGCGCTATCAAGTAATGGACAAAAATGCTCAAAAAAGCCATATGTTGAAATTTTCAAGTGGAAAAAATTCATGGATCCACCCCACTCCAACATTTAATGAGCTCTTTCTTGCTGCATGGCCAATCCTTTTATCAATATTCAACAAAATGTATCTGGTAGTTTTTGTGTAATCCCATTAACAGACGGCCAAACAAACAAACAAACAAACACCTGGAGATGATTACTCTAATATTTTCTAGTCATTCTAATTTTCTACGAATCTGAAACAACAAGCTAAGTTAATCATGAGTCCTAAATCAAATAATTATCAAACATAAAAGTTTGATAATCAATTAACTGCTAGAAGTTAATCCTAGTTGTAATGAGACACATTTTCCCCTGATGATAACACAACTTATGCCAGTAAAACGTTTCACTTGACAGTCTAACATTAGCAGCGAGGACTCCATGACAAAAGATGCTTCTAAAAATCGCATAAAAGGTAACGTAAAGCGTTACTGGCTGTAATAGGTTCTTACCTCCACCATGGAGGTCATGTTTTCAGCTTTGCTTCTATTCTATTCTATTCTGGATAAGGTGGGTCCTACTAGTTCCAAATAAAGTGAAAAAAAATAATTAAAAAGTTTGTCATCCTAATCATACATCATAGATTAATCTTTTTTAAAAATTGTTTTAGCAGCAGGCAGCCTAGCTTGGCCAGCTCTTCTGGCATTTGCCCACCTTGCCAGAGGGCTAGACCATCACCTGTCACATTTATGGTTGTGCTCTGAAAATTGCACTATTTTGCACCTTTCTGGTGCAAGTTGGTACTTAAAATAATTACTGTAGGGACAGACATCATGAATAAATCCCTTTTGCGTGGCGGCTGACATTGCTTTAGTAAATGAAATATGTTTAGTGCAACAATATATAATACACAATTTCTAGATGAATAGAATGGGCAATGTTAATCCACCGTACCCTCATTTAGCCTCTGAGTCTTTCTTCTCTTTCAGAGCAACGGGGACTGACAATGAAGCAGCTTCTAAATAAATTATTTTTATTTTTATTGTGGTTTTTGTGGGTTTAAAAAAAATAATTTATCAGGGGAGGGATGTTGAATTAATGTTGAAGTACAGAAAACTTCATAATAAATTATTGATTTATTCCATTCTTATTCTATTCCTATGAAATTATTATTTGCTCAAGTAGCAGGAAAGCACATCAAAATATTTCAAAGTCACAGATGCTGGTATGGGATGAATGAAAACTCAGTGACTTCTACTATAGAACCTTCACAATCATCCAGATGACAGAAAAGTCAGAAGTAAATAAAGAAGCCAACTAATGGGCTGAAAAGAAGAGTGTTTTTGGCAGCCTGAGCAGAAGCACTTATCCTTTAACCTCTTTCACAGTAAAATATTTTCTGTTGTGGAGCTCGACTATGTGATGCTGTAAATCATGAGCTGGTTGGTGCTGTTTAAGTATGATTTCATTGAAGGTGACTGCATTGAAGATGACTGTCTGAGATGAAGTGGCTTCAACTATTGAACTGGAGTAAATTCCTCTTAGAAAGGCGAGCAAAAAGATGGCATACGATTTTTTTTTTAATGTCTGTCATGATAATGTTTTAATGGAGATGTTAACTCCCTATTGATTAGCTATGATGCTGGCTTATAACGAAGTTACTAAATCATCCCAATCACTTTCATGTCAGCCTATGAAATTTAAGCCATGTAAATAGTGTGAAGTCAGTTGAGGTCAAGCTTTTCTCAGAATGAGAGTAAATGCCGTCATCTCAACCAGCTCCTTTACGTTAGGCCACATTGTGCAGCTGTCAGAATTCAGTTGTGGTAACCTTCAAAACAACAATAATAATAAAAATGGTCTAATGACGATGATTATTGGAATAAATCCATAATTCCTGGCTCATCCTCTCACCAACCAACCATGTTCCTTCTCTTCCTCGCAGGAGGCATCTTTGAGACCCTTGAGAATGAGCCCATTAGTGTTGAAGAACTGGCCTTTAAATTTGCTGTAACCAACATAAACAGGAACCGGACCTTGATGCCAAACACCACATTGACCTACGACATCCAGAGAATAAATCTATTTGACAGTTTTGAGGCCTCAAGAAGAGGTAAGGATGAGCTTGTTGAATTTGAAAGCTTTTCGTGATGAAGAATCGATAAAAGAGATGTGTCCCTCCTGTTGGTCATTTTGTTATTGTCTCACCCCACGTTGTTTCATCACTTCAGCCTGTGACCAGTTGGCTTTGGGTGTTGGGGCCGTATTTGGCCCCTCTCACAGCTCATCTGTCAGCGCGGTCCAGTCTATTTGTAACGCCCTGGAAGTCCCTCACATCCAGACACGCTGGAAACACCCCTCAGTGGACAACAAAGACAGCTTCTACATCAACCTCCATCCTGAATACACCTCCATAAGCCGAGCTGTGCTCGACATCGTGCAGTTCTACAAGTGGAAGGCGGTTACTGTTGTCTATGAGGATGCAACTGGTGAGTCAATGTGAGATTAGACGACAAGAGGCATGTGGTGTCAATAATAACACTTATCAAATGGTAATAAAGCACGTATCTCCAGTAATTTAAACATAGCAGGAAGTCACAAACTGTAGTGTCAAAGTATATCTGATATATTTATAAAACTAATGTTCATTTGCATTTACAAAAATGTGTGACTTGATATATTTGTGCCTGTGTGAGTGCTGTACATGTTTGCATATCTTGGTCTGTGTGATACAGTACAGTGTGACCTCATACAGGAAGGATCTCCATGTTTTTACAGTTAAAGTGATGCAGAATGGTGGCAGCATAGTTTGTGTTATTTGGACATTGAGGAATCTGACTTAAAACGATTTAAAGTATTCTAGTACCACAATCGTATGAACGCTGTGTTTGTTTTAAAAACAAACAAACAGATGCTGTAACAACATTATCACTTCAGAAGGCTGATTGGTTTTCTTGGACTCACGTCCAGTGTTTCTTTTCTGGTCGTGTATGTTTATTTAGATGGTGATGCTGATCATAGCTGTGATAGGCCTGCAATTATAACGGTTGACATAAAACAGATCCCACCATAGATTTACTGTGTGTATTGTTAAAATTAGGGATGCACTGATACCACCTTAAGCCAGACCAAGTGCGAGTACGAGTACCGTTTAAGAATTGTCTGCTTGTCTTCGTTTAGCTGAACCTTGCTCTAAATCTTTGTAAAATTGAACGTCTTTGCGTTTTAGACTGTTGGTCAGAAGCTTTTTGAAAGATGATGAACTGGGCTCTGGTTAATTGTGATCCTTTTTCTCTATTGTCAAGACTTTTCAATGATTGCTGCAATTTACAGTTTGCTTTACTCTCAGAATCTAAGCCTGACCACATGGACACACAACAAAGATCATTTTAATCAATATTTCAAACTGTGCAACATGGGCAGAACTGAATTGAGCATCCTTACACAAACAGTCGTGCAATACAAAAGTAATAAAACATGTTTCTTACCTTTGGAGGAGCTTCTTGATTATTGTTGTTTGAAGTCTTCTCAGCAGCCAGCAGTCAAAGTCAGTTTGTTCTGACTGGTGTTCAGACTGGTGTCCTATCATAAATTGTGATTATAAATTGGAATGACCCGCAGTGTCTGTGTGGAGCAGTAACTATTATTCTCTCACATCCTGGTTGTTTGTGAAATGGTAATACAACAGGTCATTTGGAGAAAATTAAATATTGTGACCCTGCTGTTGAGGATAATTTGCTGCAGCATCTGTCTACATGGAGCACCAGCTTAATTGAACCAATATAGCCAGCTTAATTAATGACAGCCACTAATGACTTTACACAGCACAATTATCTCTTGGTATGATGCATCGATGCATTCAACACACAAGACTTGTGTCCCAACCATGAATAATGTCTTTTTACGTCTGTTTCGAGCGTAACATCCATATTCCACATTAGTTAAAGAGCGATCTACACTTAAGACTAATTCTAACGTGAAAGTTTTTGACGGAAGCGTATTCATAATACCATGTCGGCAATGATGCCCCTTGATGAATTTAATGCCTAGTAGTTCCTCGCTGTGACAATGGGAGGAAAGTGAATGCACTTTTTTATTGAGAAATACAAAACCTAAGACAATCACAATCAGCTTTATTTGACAAATATGCATGCATGTACAAGAATTTTGACTTTTTCATTGTCTCAAAAAAGTTCTGATCTCCATGTGGAAAATTTAGTATTGAGCGCTACAAGAAACAAGGTAACGTGATACAGATATTTAGCCTCATAAAATATCAGTGCGATCAAAGTGCATAAATGAATAATACACAATGTGTCATAGCCAACAGTAAGTTGCCAGGGATTCCTCAGAAGAAATAATTAATGTGATTAAATCAAAGGGTTTTGCAGTACAGAATTCGTATACAATTTATACATCGACATCACTTGGGTGTAGGGTTGCATTTTTTTTGCTTTTTTTTAAGATAAACACATTCTGTGATAGAGCTCACATTTGTGGATATGTAGGTTTGCTAGATAATATTCTTGGTTAATTACGCAGATGGCGAATGACCTGCGTAAGACCTCGAGTGAAAAGTCGCCCTCCTGTGGCCATAAAGAGAAACTGAAACATCATATTTGTCAAGCAAGCGTTATAGAGAAATGAAGGCTAATGCGAGCACTTCCATCAAACAAAACGAAGCAATCGAAATCGAACAAGCCGAGTATGTTATATTAAAATGTTTTAATTACATAGCCTATCACACTACACAACATTCAACCATATAACAAACATATAATATTTATTAGGAATACATGGGTGTGTATGGTGGGTCGTTGTAAATATTGAGCCTAATAATGTTTTTGTTTTTTTGTTGTTGTCTTTTTATGTTAGGACTGATTCGTTTGCAAGAGTTGATCAAAGCTCCGTCCAGATACAGCATTAAAATCAAGATCCGCCAGCTGCCAACAGGAAGTAAAGATGCTCGTCCTCTGTTGAAAGAGATGAAGAAGGGCAAAGAGTTCTATGTTATATTTGACTGCTCTTACCAAACATCAGCTGATGTTCTCAAACAGGTGACACAAACAACCAGCATGAAATCTACACTGGGAAATCTACACCTAAAATACAATGTACTGTACTCTCAGAAATCCAGTCAGACTTTTCAGTGAGCAGTCGGGGTTCATAGTTGTGGATTGCTTTTGTTTTAATATTCACCTTTCAGCCCATTCAGAATTTTTTGTTTATTTCCAAACTTCCAATACTTTTTCGAGCCAGATGTGCACATTTAGGGGGAAAAGTTGCATAGAAGATAATAGGAAATACTACAGTAACATGAGCAAAGTATTACACATGCTGACTTGGGTATGTCTTTATGGGAAAAAATACAAAAATGAAGAAAATGGATGAAATGTGTGAGTCCCACAAGGTTGGATGGAACATTTATCCTGACTGGAGCAAAACAGTTGCAGGGAAAACTGTAAACACTTCATCTCTCATCCTGTTTAGATTTTGTCCATGGGGATGATGACGGAATATTACCACTTCTTCTTCACCACATTGGTAAGAAAACTGCCACATTTCTAAAATGTCTACATTTCAAGAACACATGAAGGTTGTCTAATATGATATGTGGAAAGGAACTGTGACAGAACTGGACTGAAAATTCAGATTGACCTGATGTACGCTGGTAACATGCCATGTAATTAAACTCTGTTCCATTGTTTTAATGAAGTCTCCCTTTTATCCTACGCGAGCTTGGATTGTGTATTTTTCTAGAGTCTGTCATGCAAAGATTATGCAGATGAAGTCAAACATCTGTGGTTTGTTTTGAATTAAAATTGCTGGATGTTTTCAGTGCCCTTGGCATAATTCCATGCCATTAAACTGTATATTCTCGCACTGTTTTAACCAAGTGTCCCTTTACCCTTGCTGATTATTTCACGTCTGCTTTTGGGTACTTTTAAGCAGAATCACATTAATTCCGTGGCGATAATTTTGTTGCATTTCAACAGGATCTGTTTTCCCTTGACCTGGAGCCGTACCGCTACAGTGGAGTCAACATGACGGGGTTCAGACTTCTCAACATAGACAATCCTCATGTGGCCTCGGTGGTGGAGAGGTGGGCCATGGAGCGACTGCAGGCTCCCTCCAAAGTTGAGACTGGAATAATGGATGGGATGATGACAGTAAGTTTCCTTCACCTTCCTCCTGTCATTCCAAATTATTTAAGATCTATTAAGTGCAAGGGCCGTGATTCTCAGTGGGGACATCCATACTAACAGCCTGTAAGTAACATGATCAACAAATCACTGAGAGCCCATTCATTCTACTGAAAACAGTAAAAATAAAATACATGGATTGTCTAAGAGCTTGTTAGCTGAGAAAAGTTGACCTACAGCTCAAACAACAATCGTTTGTCGTCAGTTTGTTTGTGATCAGCCCATTTATTGTTTCTTGTTGATTTGATGTAATATGGCTACCTGTACAGTTTGATTAGGATTTGATCAGTCACTAAAGCTTCCCATTTTATTTTATTTTTTTACATCTTTTGAGTGAAGTAATAAACATAATTTCCCAAGATTTCCACAATAAGAGCAAAATAAAATAACACTATTATGGCTAACTGTGTGTCAAACTTGGCCCAAAACCCAAATCCTCTAAAATTAAAAAAGGCCATTCTGAATATTCAGACATAATCACTTAGAGATTTTATTTTATTTTATGTGTGAATCTTATTTTGCCCGAGACTTTTACACAGAATAATCTACATTGTGGCTTTCTGCTCATCAAACTGTGCTCACTGTGGCAGGTTGTTGCCTGTTTGATTGTTCTCCATGTAGTTTGCAAATTAAGTGCATGCAGGTTGTGAGTATGCTTCCAGGAACCATAATGTACAGCACATCAACAGTCCTGATGTGATAAGTGCACCGGATGATTTGTGATCCCCGCTGATGGATGATGACGTCCGTATTCCTCTTTCAGACTGAAGCAGCTCTGATGTACGATGCTGTCTACATGGTGGCCGCCGCCTCGCAACGCGCCTCCCAGATTACTGTCAGCTCCCTTCAGTGCCACCGACACAAACCCTGGCGATTTGGATCGCGCTTCATGAACATGCTCAAAGATGTGAGTTTGGTGGATGAATGTGTGACACCCGCCCCTCTGCGTGCATCCATTTCACAGCCTGCTGCCTCTCATTTCCACGGGTGCAGGAGCAGAAACAATGGTTAGGAGATCTGATGTGATGAGTGAGGAACATGTGTGTGACAATTATATTTAAACTCATTTTTCTCAGGAGAAAGGGATTGGGGTTATCGTGATTGTGCTGCTCTGGGGCTAAATTTCAAATGGCAACTGGTGAGAGCTGTAGCTTTTAGTATGGATGTTAATGCAAACTGAATAAAATAAAAAAAAAGAACAGAATACTCAGTTTAAAATACATTTGTCCATGTATTTATTTTAAATGATTTTCACTGTAGATATTCTTGACGAATGCAACAGTAAGTATCCTGAGGTGTAGAACTTTGATAACTGAAAATGAAAAACATATTAAATTGTGCAGGAACTATTGATCTGACAGCAGAAAATAGGGATCCAATGAGACTGAAACACATTTAAAAGCAAACGCTTGACAGTTTGGAAAACACACAGTCCATCCATTAGAAATGATCCCAGTTTAATTGTGAAAGTAGACTTACTCAGCTCCACTAGGATATTCATTTGAATTTGATTGGCCGGTTATATTGCAGTCTCTAATTAAATGAGCTTTCAGTACGAGCGGGGACGGAATATCAATGTGAAAGAGCACACAGCAGCAGATATTGTCTGGAATCAGACTTGTGATCAGCAATTTTACATGAGAACACTGATGCATAAAATATGAGCTTCTTGTTTACTGGTGATTAACTGTTTATTGTTCTGCATTCTGTCTTCTATTGATTGCATTACATCCTTTATCTTCTCAAGCATTGTTTTTATTACAGAGCATTCATTTTGTGTTTCATTTCCTTGTTTCAGTCCACTCGCTACAGCTCTCATGTACTGTACAGTACAAATCTGCCAATAGTGTTGAAGCTCACCATATATTATTCTCTCCTAGCCATCAGTACAAAGGCTCAGTAAAAGCACGATAGACATCGATAAGGACAATGAGGGGCAGGTGGAGCTGAAGTTCATTGATTACCCATGGCGTCTGACTTTATCAATGAATATAAATGTTGCTCATTGCAACGTAGTTCAGTGATACAACACGGTGACCATATTGTCATTAGAGGAATATCCAGTGTTCAAGTGTTCTGTGCTATATCTAAGAGTTATGTGTTGATTCTGCAAAAGCTCGTCTTGACAATTTTTGAACTTTTTTTAAACGTATGTATTTATTTGACAATGGCTCACATGGATTTCCCACAATCCTTCTCCCTATACCTGTTGCAATAGGTTGACAGGTATGGCTGATTTAAGTCTGCACATACCACATAATAATTATGTAACTTTAACAATGATCAAATCAGACAATGCTCTGTGGTGCATCATTCATAGTGAGTCATTTCTCTCTGCAGTCTCTGCTAGGAAAGTTGATCCACTGGCTCTCTTTGTGGTGGAAAATACATTCAAAAATAAAACACTGCCGTACAATTGCATAGTATCGGTTTAAGTTAAATTGGTTAAAACATGCAAAAACTGACACGGTGCAATAAGACTGTGTTTTATGTGAAGTGCCCCTCAGCAGTAAACACTCTGAAACTCAGTCTGCACTTTGCTCCTGTCAGGAATCAATGTTGTATCACATATTTATCACTAACAGTAAAGTTTTGCATAGGAATTCCCAGTTTAAAAAACAGTTTCAGCTTTGCGCACTTGAAATTTTTCCCTATATTTACTCAAGTACATGTGAGTGAATGCTTGTTGCTGTGGGTGGTGGATAGAGACCAGAGGGAGGGAGTGGAGTTTTTGTCCACTACGCTCATGGATGTCCACAGCGTCTGTGGTTTCAGTGGTGTGTTCATGCCTCATTCTTATCCTCTTTTTCTCATCTGTTCTCCAATCCCAGAAGATCCATGTCATCACTTCATGTACAGTAATGACACCGACACAAGGTCGAGGCAGACACTCTTTTGATTGGTGGGGATTTAAAAAGAGACTTAATGACAGGAATAAATCTGGACTAAGGGATCAAGTAGGTCTCACAGATGTGTGTAATAAGTAGTCTAATCAAAGAGCAACTTCACTAAATGATAGCCTGTCACCTTCTATCGATGGAAAACATGTTTGCATTAGAAATGGGTGTCAGAAACTTTAAAAGGGATAACATTCCTCATATTTGGTGCGGGATTTGTCACAATCAGAATGATCTTTGAATCACTGTAAGGACGACGAGAGGATGAAACAGACTCAGTGTTATTTGACATCTCTTAATACACCTCTAATAGATTTCTAGTTTTTGATTTCCAATTGAAGCCTTTTCAATGTGTGATCAGATTATCTCTCATTTGCCACAGTCTCAACAAGGAATGTTGAGATATATACAGCAGTCTCTGCATGTTTCTGAGAAGGTTTGATATATGACGACTTGGTGTTTTTGGAGTGAAATTTCCTCTAAATTGTATTGTCAGTACACTGATTTGCAGACAGAAATCATTGAATGCCGAAATGTCATGAACGTTGGCAAATTCTCTTGGTGGGTCATTGGGTCTATTGATTTGCAGGTATGCAATCATCCTTAACAAAACTGGCTTCTCAGCTAACACTATCAGCACACACAAAAAAAGGTAAAGTAATACATATTTAACCTGACTGTTGTTAAGCTGAGCTTGTTTTATTATCAACTGCTTTCAAATATCTCTGAGCTCTGCTGCCTGCCCGCTGCTCTCTGCTCAGACGGAGACCCTGCCTGCTCATTTACATCAGTTTACATCAGCATCCACGATGCTCACCTATTTAAAATTTCCATTGAGGATCCAACCAATGCAAAAAGGCTCATTCGCAATGCAGCTAGCCTTTGTCAGTGTTGTTTGCTTAACATGGCATTTATCAATTATTCATCATTTAAGAAATGTTTTCATTTTCCAGACGTCTGCTTAACTTTGCATTTAGGTTTGTGTACTGCAATAAAAACTGAAGGATTCATCGGCTTTGTTTTGTGCCCTCTCTGCCACAGGCACAGTGGAACGGCTTGACGGGACAAATAATGATAAACAAGACAGACGGCCTGCGGAAAGAGTTCGATTTAGATGTCATCAGCCTAAAGGAGGATGGCTTGGAGAAGGTGAACTATCTGACCTGCCTCCACGCTGTCAGTACACTGTCATTTTAGATATTCAAGCAGAGCTGGGCAGAGTGGGAAAAACATAGACAAACAGGGTCACTGCTGTCAGAGTATCTGCACATGTTTGAAGTACAAATTAAATGACTTTTAAGGCCTTTTAATGCCTCTAAAATGAAAAAGATAATACCGTTACAGTAAAAGAAATGGACAAACTAAAAAACGGTACACACTTATTGAGTTTTACTGAATTTGAAGCATAGATGATATGCAGTTCACATTAACTACTGCCATACAGTTATATAATGAAATATAACACAGTCTAATGGAAAACAATGCCCCCTGCATTAACCATCAAATAATATTATTGTATGTTTGAGGTGTATTGTATTTAAGGTGTGTTGAATAACTGTGCAACACCCCACTTCTGGCCTCAACATCGTCGTGGAAGAAGTACTAAATGACATCGCGCCTCATATGAAACGTTTGGCGGTTTCAGCCAGTCATGATATTTCTCATCTTCCAACCACATCTAACTTGACTTACATGTGTCTATGGTTGAGCTTGCTAGCAGCATCGTCTTCCCCTGCTTTTCCCCACGCCGAAGCAAATAGATGTTCTTCAACATAAAATGTGATTCACAGCCACATCCCCACCGAGAACGTTGAGGAAATAGTCCAAATAAAATGTAAAACCTAAACAAAAATAAAGCCGCTTGTTCACTCTGCCCCAGATAAAATTTTATACCTGCCTCCTAAAATTCCCGACATGTTAAGACATTTTTAGACCTTAAATAGCAATAACTACATTTAACATATTAAGACTTTTTGAGGATCTGAGAATTACCCTGGCTATATACTGTAGAGCTCCCTTTTTTCTAAAGCTGTAGAAATATGAGTTCTCTATAAAACAATACACTATCTTGAAATTTGTTGTCTTAATTCTGCCTAAAACAGTTTTGACAAATATCTCTTGTCAACATTTGTAGCTGTCATTTTCAGCTCAGACGTTTGTGGATGTTCCTTTAATCCCAATGACCATTCCCATTTGGTCATTTATAAGCATTCCTATGTTCATGACAGATCTTTTTGCCAGAAGAAATAAACTTAGGTTGAAACACTTGGAGGTAAAATATTAATATGAAATGAAATAACTAGAGGAGTTATTGTTTCCACATATAAGCCAAAATTCAGCATTGTTTATTTCATTGTTTGTTGTTTTTGCTCCTTTAAGTTCAGGGCTCTGTGATTAAAATGCTCTCTCCATTATCTTTGCAAGACAATCACGGGCAACAACCGCCTGAATAAAGTGTGGAAAAAGGTCTGTGCTTTAGCTGCCCTGGCAGACTAAAGGAATACTGACACTTTTTACTAATTTACTCTTCCTGCTGTCCTTTGTGATGTCCCCCCCCGTAAAAGAAATAAGTTTTAGGTACTGGTAGGAAGAAATGTTCACAACATTTCTGTACTGGATGTAGCAATTCATTTAAGATATTGTGTTTTATTTTCCTTATTCCCCTCCCCCATTCTCTCCTGTTTGATATTTCATTGTAATTTTTCTGCATCCTTGTGCTTGTTTCTTTTGCCTTCTTTCCATTCATTACCTTGATCATGTAAAGGTGACTCTTTGGTGCCCGGTCACTGTGTTCATTTGGATATGTTTTCTTGACAGATTGGTGTGTGGAACTCCCAATTAGGCCTTAATTTAACAGAAAGCAATAGGGACTCATCTACAAATGTGACTGACTCAATGGCCAACAGGACCCTCATTGTAACAACTATTCTGGTATGAAATAAAGTAAAATCATTATCAGACAGCATTTGATTTGGAACGTCTTGATTAAACCAATTATAATATGTCTTTTTCCAGGAAAATCCTTATGTCATGTATAAGAAATCTGATAAGCCGCTGTATGGAAATGATCGATTTGAGGGTTACTGCCTGGACCTGCTCAAAGAGCTCTCCAACATTTTGGGCTTTTCTTATGAGGTAAAACTGGTGTCTGATGGCAAATATGGAGCCCAGAATGACAAAGGGGAGTGGAACGGCATGGTGCGAGAACTTATTGATCATGTGAGTACCAATCTACATTATAAGTGAGAGAATATCCGAGCGATCAGCAGAAACACCTGTCCTTGACTGTGGCTCTGCTCGATGTTTTTGTGCCGTACTAGGTGGCTGACCTCGCCGTGGCCCCTCTCACCATCACCTATGTGAGAGAAAAGGTGATAGATTTCTCCAAACCCTTCATGACACTCGGGATCAGCATCCTTTACCACAAACCCAATGGCACCAATCCAGGAGTATTCTCCTTCCTCAACCCACTGTCTCCTGATATCTGGATGTATGTGCTGCTGGCCTGCCTCGGTGTCAGCTGTGTGCTGTTTGTTATCGCCAGGTAAACGGCCACTTGAAGAAAAAGTGATGCAATTTGATTTTGGTTCATAGAAGTTACACTAACATCAAGAATTTGGTCACTACAACTTGTTCATTGGTTTAGGTCTGTTTGCATAAATGATAAGCATAAACCAACTCTAATAAAAGTGGCCAAAGGACTAGCTTATGTACAAATTCTTAGAATTAAGTTTCTTGTCTTCATTTTGGTTGGTTGTATTTTAAGTAATATTGCTTACACAAAAGCAAAATTTCAGTTCAATGTTGGTCGCAACAAGAACTGAAAGATTCACTGCACACTGCTGCAGTAACTGAAGACAAAGACTTTTTTCAAAAACAAAGAACAAAACACTGAACACACTGAACAACTCCCAATAACACAATAAATGAATGAATTAAATATTCACATGGATAGACAATATTGTTTTTGAGTGCTTTTTAGAATTAAGCCCGAATGATTTTTCACCATCATTATCATGAGCTGGAGAAGTAATCCAGAAGTAATGAGCAAATGTGAGCCACCAAGTCATTGTTTGCATTATTTATTAATTGTGTTTAATTCTCCTCCCTCAGGTTCACACCATATGAGTGGTACAACCCTCACCCCTGCAACCCAGACTCAGATGTAGTTGAAAACAACTTTACTCTAATAAATAGTGTCTGGTTTGGAGTTGGAGCTCTTATGCAGCAAGGTATAATTACTGCAGTTTTAAATGTATGATGTTTGCATGCTGTTTATAAAAATGGCGTGCAGTTTCAGACTTTAAGTTTCCTGTTGGTCGAACGCCTTCATTCAAAGAATGATGTTTCTGGTGTGGAAAACTGTCATGGTAACTCATAATGTACCTTGCGTTGTCATCTTACAGGATCTGAACTGATGCCTAAGGCCCTCTCTACAAGGATAGTAGGTGGAATATGGTGGTTCTTTACGCTGATCATAATCTCCTCCTACACTGCCAACTTGGCTGCCTTCCTGACCGTGGAGAGAATGGATTCACCCATTGACTCAGCAGATGACTTGGCCAAGCAAACCAAAATAGAGTACGGTGCAGTGAGAGATGGCTCCACCATGACCTTTTTTAAGGTAATCTCGTTTCCACTACACGGTAGAAGCAACTGTTCACCAGTGGGAGGGAGGGAAGCAAACAAGACCACTTTTGATTTTAATTTGCCATGGATCCTCAGGCATTACCATGACATGGCATGTGTCGTCTGATAGACTGGTAGTGAAATGCAGTTGGCAAAAAGAGTGTTGAGGTTCAGATTCAGGTTAGAGGCTTAAAAATGCATCCTTATAAATGCAGCTAAACCGAATCTATAAAGAGTATAGGATTCGTTGTTTCTGTGCAGCACAGGAACCCATTTATCTGAATGTGAAGAGAAAATGGAACGAATCAATCAGCAGATGTTTGAATACTGTTTCATTTGACATATTATAAACAACCATCAACCATGTTTCAACCACGTGTCAACATGATCTGTGCTTTTGTTTTCTGTGTTGATCACCGGTATACAACGTTATAAACTTTGATGAATCCCAATTCTGATTCAACAGAAATCTAAGATCTCAACTTATGAGAAAATGTGGGCATTCATGAGCAGCAGGAAAAACACGGCTTTGGTGAAAAATAACCGCGAGGGCATTCAGAGGGTCCTTACCACAGACTACGCCCTTCTGATGGAGTCGACCAGCATTGAGTACATCAGCCAGCGTAACTGCAACCTCACACAGATCGGCGGCTTAATAGATTCAAAGGGCTATGGAGTGGGAACCCCGATTGGTAAGGGAGATAAATAACAAACAACACAGAAACAATTAGAACGCTCCCTACATAACAAACAACAAACCCAGGTTATGTTACCGGTAATGGTCGTCATAATGGTTTTCATCCCACTGCTGTTTCTCTGCCGCAGGCTCCCCTCACAGAGACAAAGTCACCATTGCCATCTTGCAGCTTCAGGAGGAAGGGAAGCTGCACATGATGAAGGAGAAATGGTGGAGAGGGAATGGCTGCCCAGAGGAGGACAGCAAAGAAGCCAGCGCTCTGGGTGTGGAGAACATAGGGGGCATTTTTATTGTGCTGGCAGCTGGACTAGTCCTCTCAGTTTTCGTAGCGATTGGAGAGTTTATTTACAAATCCAGAAAAAACTTGGACATCGAGGAGGTGAGTGTCGGTCAGTGCGAATGGCACAACAAGTACTAACACGCCAGGGGACTTGAAGACTGTGATGAAACTACTACAGATTAGTGTTGTCACTGTTGTCTTCAGGACTACATTAATGACTGGGCCAACAAAGATTCTAAGTGGGATGGACTGCATTGTCACAATCAGAACAGAAATACCTTTAAATGCTGAGTTTAGTGTTTTCAGTAGGTTTGATTTAGAGCACATGAACATTTTAGTCTTAACTGGAAGAATGCATTTGATCCCCTTTTCATGATGGTACAGTATATGGTTGTTGACTTCTTACATTATGACACTTAACCATCTTGGCCTTGCTGGTTTTTTGTTTTTTTTGTGTGTGAAAACTGTAATATTCTAAGACTGTTAAGTGTGAAAACAAATGTAATTTTCATGCCATGATGTTGTGGGTAAGTGATGGTAAGTGGTATTTTTTTTAGGCATGTTTGTCATGTTAATTACAACTTCAGTAGGTTTGAGAAATGTTTTCCATTTCCATATTTATAGTGCACAGAAACTTTTACATAACAACACTTTATCTTACCATTTTTTTTGTATGTACTCTAAATGTAAATTTTTATTTATTCAATTATGGTTGTTTCCAATTTGTTTATGAACGAGTGCTCCCTCGAGATTTCATTCAAGTCGCGTAACACTCAGGCAATCGATTGCTTACTGTCTATACTTTTCTCTTTTGCTTTTGGTATCATTTGAACTTCATACACATGCATGTATAATTTTGTCATGTTGGAATCGTTTCAGAATGACTAAAGTTATGTGAAAACATTAGATGCTTTTACTTTCATTTGCAGTTGTTTGGTTTTGTTTGTTAGCTTTTCCTTTACCAGATGGAAACACTACCATTTTGATTTCACCCACAAACCATTTGGGTTATATCAACTTAAAATGTCACATTTTGCACATTTAATTGCTGTGATACTCTTGAATTCTTTCAAATCATTTCTGGACAAGTAATCTTCTTGATGGCCGGCACTATATAAAACCTACTTTTTCCACACATATTACTTTTACATGATTACTCCCCACACTGTATCACTAAGGTCTTTTGGCATACAAATGTTGCTTGCATTAAACGCACAGTATGTAATTTCTGCTGCAAGGGGTCTCTCAATCAAACCAATGAAACTAAAACATCGTGTGACTTAGATTTTTAAAAGAATTTTTTAGTCTGCCTTTATAAACAACCACCATTGTCTCTGACAAGACTCAGACAGGATGCTTTAAATTTTTAATCACGTTACATTCGGTCACGTTTGCTGACCTTTCCTTCCTACAGTAACTCTCCTGGAAGTCAAAGCGACAGGCAACCATTACTATGAATAAAATTGTAGTTTTTTTATGGGTTTGAACATTTGACTATATGTAAGTAACTCAGTAAAATAAATAAAACATTTTTTTTTACATTTTAATGCAGAAATGTTAGCATGCTATATTTTTAAGTACGACCCACTGACTATTATAAATTTGCAAATCACTCTTCATTCAATATCAGTATAAAGCAATGCATCTAATCATGTATTAAAAATACCCTATAAAGCAATCAGTCCTGATGCAGTGAAAATGAAGGATTCTGAATTCAATGTTAAAGCCGAAGGTCACTGAAAGTGTTGCTAATGACAACATTGAACAGACTTGGCAGCAACCTCTTGCATCCCTGAATCTCCTTTCTCAATGTCTGCTTTCAGCTCTGATCAGGCCCATGTTCACCTCACCCAGGCTCAGGAAATGTAAATAACATCCTCATTAGGTAGTGGATTACAAAACCTATTAAACACCCCTGGTGTAAAGGTGCACAGGCTCTGTCACACAGATCAGTAAATACAGCAGATGTAATGAAATTCATCCTCCCCCAAATCTTGCAGGTAATACAGAGCCTTGCTTGTTTTGTCTCTGCATTATCGGATCCCACTGAAGATGATCTGACATACTGTCAGGTTTAAAATATTATGCCTATGACTGAGGACAATTGATGGGATTCATAAACAAGAACTCTTTACCCTCGATTTATAACCACTGTTTAAAAAAAGGATGTTTATCCAATGACTAAATACCAACAGTGAGTACGTTCACAAATGGAAAATATTACTATGATTATTATATGCACTGATTTTGAGATATTTCTTGCATTATATATGCAGAAAAGAAACAGACTGCAGGGCTTTTTTTCTTTATACATTAGATTTTTCATCAAATGATACATGAGATGTTCTTGCTGTCTGGCTGCAAGTTACGGTATAGACAGATATTGGAAAATTCTTTCCATTGGGCTCTATCTGCACATGTGAAAAGCATCATTAAACATGTAACTTTATTCTGAGGACGATGGCTTTCTTTACATTTGAGCTATTTTTTTTCTGCGCTGCTAAGCTGAAAAAAAAAAGACAGCTGAGTCAGACTATCATAGTATTGAAGTTAATTAAAAACCAATGTGGCAGAATTGCAGGCATCCTTCTTGGTGTTCTGGTTTTGCGCATGATACTTGAAAATTCTGACAATTTCCCCATGACTGATTGAATAGTCATTCTCCGATATTGTATGACATCTTTGACAGTTCTTGTTCTGAGAGGCACTTCTTATGCCACTAGTGTATCAAATACAAATCAGTGTGGACTGTTAGAAGAGGGGAAAAAAAAAGTGTGAATGTAATCAGTCACTGTGCAACCAGCTGTTTGTTAATCTGATGGTGGCAGACCAGGGTGCTAGCTATCTAGGGTCAACATGTCCCCTAGTTGCTCTCATTTCTCTGGGAGATTATTTTGGTCCTTGTATATAATCCTGTCAATGGGATATACCCCCCTCTCAGAACTACCCCCAAAATGAGGCTCATAGCGACTGCTGCATGTAATCAGAATACAGTAGCTCATCAGTTTATAAGATTTATACTGTGTTGCAGTAAGGTCATGGACCTTATGCTGTCATTGATTATACAAGTATTGTGTCTCCCTCTAGGATTTTGAGCCCTGCTAGAGAAACTTCAATACAATATGGATGTCCACTTCTTGGTTCAGCATTCAGGGGTCCATAGCAGAGGTCACTACAGTGCCACTATTCTTACTTACATAGGATACGAAGTATTCTTGTGGTGAATAAGGAATCTGAAAGTTAAGAGACATTCGTTCAAAGTCTGGAATTTACTGAGGTGAAGAACAATATTATTACAAGGATTTTGGTTTACATTATTGTGATGTTCCAAAAATTAGATTGTGTAGTGTCTTTAGAAGTTTGTCTCAAAATGAAAGTGAATGAGAATATATTTGAGCAAACCATTGATGCTTGTTCAACAAGACGTAGATACCATTTGTATCAGTTGCACTACATTATTCAGTCAGTGTTGGCCTGCAGCAAAAGTCCAGTCAGCCTGAGTGCCACATTAAATCATCTTTTGTCATTTTATTAGCATATATTTTCTGTGCTTAACAATTTTGCAAGCAAGCTAACTTCCAGATGTTTTAATTTATAATGCTCGTTTCCCCCCTTGCTTCATGTTTCCTAATCCTTGCTGCCTAAATACTGTGGAGTCTGTCAGAGGATAATGCTGGGAAACCATATGAAAACAAGGTAAAATGCACATATGTAAACCCTTTAAAACTAATGAAACCATGTATTATGCAACAAAATAAAGAAAAGATTTGGTTACTTTATTTACAATAACCTTCAATTGAAAGACAATGTTTCGCTATGATTAAAAAAATATTTCAATGAGAGACAAAATTGAGAGAAGAGGGAGGTGGAGAGAAATGACGAAAAAAAGAGAGATCATCCATGATTTTTTGTAAAAAAAGAGAAAAAGAAAAAGGAATATAGGCTATGACACAGAAGATATGTGAATACAGATACAGAGTTCAAGGGAGCTTTGCATTAATCTTGTGTTGTAATGACAGTGAAGGTTTTGGTATTCTGATGAATTCCAGGATTGGGCTTAAACTGCTTTCATTTTGTTTGCTGGTCTTTAATCTTCTAACCCTGCGTTCTTAATCAGAACTCAGAGCAGGTTTTTAATCCCCCGTGAATGAGGCCAAGATTATGTGCCTCTGACCTTGCAATGCTGCACAGCTGCTTCCTCCCCAAATCAAGTTTCTCTTCCTGTGTAGTTTGTAAAAGAGGATAATCTTTCGTTTTGAGCTACAATTCTCCAAAATCCAAACTGTGCATAAGGCCCAAATATTAGGGGAAAGACCCTATTTTTTTAAGAAAGAATTTTAGAAATGGGTCGAATGCATAATGCTTTGGTATTTGAAAGTGATGCCAGCTTTGAACAAACATCAATTTGAGGATTTTCTATGGATGTGTGTCACGGTAGTACAGGGAGATGATATCTTATCTCTGTGACATTATCATTTAATCCTTTTGACTTTTTTAGATGCAACACCACATGTTGAGTTTGCAGTCAATATTTAGTATGTCTGTATAAGTTGACTTGACTTCCAATATAGATACAGCCAGGGGTTAAAGTATTAAATACATAAGGGGAGATTTGATGGGATCGCCTGTGGGGAAGACAACGACTGTAATCTCTACGCCATATTAGTTGACACAACAGTTAGCTGACTAGAACAATATTTTGTATTATGTTTCTATTATGTCATTATTCTGATGTTTAGCATCAAAACTATCCTCATCTCCACCTTAAGAGTTTTCAAATGGCCAAAAACCTCATCTAATCTGTATTCTGGGCTGGAATGCCAAACTTCTCCTGGGTTTGAAATAACCAATTTTGAGATTTAATCCTGTTTGGATAATTCTAACCTAGATTAAAGGTTTTGAAAGACTGTACTCAGGTTTTTCCAAGTACGTGATAAGAGTAAATCTTTTCACACAAGTGCGGCAATTATGTGGTTCATCACCTCTGAGCCCTTGAGTCCTCATTTTAACCATGACCTACAAGAACAGAATCGTCCCTCATATGCAGTATTTTACGAATACAATAACTACGCGCCTGTATGTGACCTTCTATGCTGTCAATTCAAACACAGAGCAGTATTTTTTAGAGCAGATCTTGCAAAAGATACGGCTTCTCACCAGCGTGTGTGGGCTCTTCTAATGTGGTCTGTCGAATGACAATTCTGTCTGAAATCTTTCCCACGTTTTACAAATGCATTGCTTTGCATCTTTGTGGATTCTCAAGTGGACTAACAATAAAACCTCATTTTGAAACTAAGTACACACTTTCTGTGCTGCACTTTGGTCCTTTTCCTCATAAATAGGAGTCAACATTAAGGTATATTCGTCTCACATTTCACGGAATTGTAGGACCAATGTGCAAACAATGCTCATATGTTTGGACCCAGCAGCATGAAGCCCATTACTTTGTTCTTTTCAAAAACCGTAATACTGATTGAGGGCGGCACGGTGGACCAGTGGGTAGCTCTGTGGGTAGCTCTCCTGAGGACCTGGGACTTTTCTGTGTGGAGTTTGCATGTTCTCCCCGTGTCTGCCTGGGTTCCCTCCGGGTTCTCCGGCTTCCTCCCACCGCCAAAAACATGCAATATAGGTGAACTGGTGACTCTAAACTCAGCTGGGACAGGCTCCAGCCCCCTGTGACCCTATACACAGGATAAGCAGTTACAGAAAATGAATGAATGATACAGTGTTTCAGAAAAGGTCTTTGGATAGCTGCCTAAAACATGCCAAGCTAGTGTAAACATGCGAATGAGGGTAACAAAAGTATCCGCTCCAACCTGTCTACATTTGGATCTGCACATGCTGACATATGCTAATTGCAGAATATCTGCTGCAGTGTTGACACTTGTGTGGCAAATGACAAATTAAGACAATGAAACTAACAAATGCAATCATATTTTGCATAGCTCTTGTTTATGTGTGGGGAATACAATGACTTAGGTGGCTCTTATTTTCTATAAGGGGCACAGTTTACATGTACAAGTGGTTTTATGACTGAACAGCCTTCCTTATGTGTCCAATCGGCTGCCTGCTACACATGAATGTGCACATTTGAGAACAAATAACGAGTCCGTTACATGACATGCTTTTCTACAAAAATGAGAGCCACAAGTGAGGCTGCACAGACAACTTTGATGAAATAACAAACTTAATGTAGTAGTTGTAGTTTAAGACATGCAAAGCATTAAACTTTGTTGCTTACTTTTAACCGATTTTCAATTGAAGATCAGGAAAATATCTATTTTCACTAGTTTAGGAACACCTCTTCCCGACATTACATACATGTTGACATTACATCCCGACATATAATTGCACTGCAAGGTTAGAGGGACAGCTACTCATGTTTTCTAATTTCCTGTCAGCAGAACCATTGGGTACCTTCACATAGCATTGTTTATTAGCCTTTATTTTCTAATGCTAATTTCATCCAATCTATAGTCTTCCTAGTCTAACTCCATAGTACTGTACGTACTGTACACAAAGTGTGTGCGTGTACACTTTGAAGTCTTGAGTCAGAAGGAACAATTCTTATCATTATAGGTCTGCAGAGCTTTGTGGGGTAAATAGAGCTGTACTTCCATCTATTGGTCAAACCATGGTAGAGTGTATTAACACAATGGGAAATATTACTTCTTCTTGCTAGTTGAAATATAACATTAATTGTAACAAAATGTTGTTTATTTAAATCTGTAATCCATGAAAGCACATGATAAAAATAGTCAACATAAAGACAGACCTTAATGTAAGAAGGTGCCATTAGGGCTCTGGGTTAATGTGCAACAGTGCATGAGACAAGAATATACAAAAATTGCCTTTATCTCTCTGATTTCACTCTATACTACTGCATAAGGCACGTTTTTCATCAAACAACTTCTTATGTTCATCTGTAACACTTCCAGACACTCTGGAGCCATTCGTCAAATATTCATTCAAAACCATACATTGGCTTTAAAATAATGCCGTTGAGAATTCATATTAGCTGTACAAATCTATTCATCATCTATTGTGAAAAGTTCTGTTAGTGCTGTGCATATTTAATTGAAAAAATAGCATACCGATGGAAGTAATACAGTATAAGACAAGATTGTACGGAGAGAAAAAAGAGGCCTAAAAACAGTGAGATTAATTTCAGGCATAAAAAGACAGTCAGATTATGAGTTTTCCTGAGATTAAACAAACTGAATTTTTAAGAAGCATTCTCTAATTTACAAATGAATACATTTGGGAAGTACCTGAAAATTGTCTGAACTTTCAAAAATGATGAATACTAGTTTCTGTGTTTACTACACAGAAATGCATATTAAAAATACAGAAGAGGAAATTTGACATTTTTCTATGTCACTTTAAGATACTGATATTAGGCAGAGAAGTTTTAGTGAAATACAGTACACAGGAAAGTATATCTATTCCAAAAGGGATTACAGTATATTGTTCATATTCAGACAAGCGTTGAGCAGAGATACAGGATCAGTGTAACTCTGTTGAGAACTTGACTCTGGCACCGCAGTGTTAACTGAGCCTGCAGGCTCCTGGCTTGGGTCACACTCTGAAGAACTCCCCATTTCAATAGTTATCTGGGATTCCTCATCTTTACCTGCAAGGTTAGGGGAGGAGATGGATGGTTCTGCTGAGGAGAGCTTGGCAAGAAGCTGCAAGCAGTCCTGATCAGAGCCAGACTCGGTGCTGACACTCTTGCATAACCTGCACAGACTCTGCCGTGTCTCCTCCAGGTTTTGCTCCAGCTTAGTTTGCTCCTGCAGCAGTCGCTCTTTCTCGCTTGTCTGGAGAGAGAAAGACAGAAAAGCTTAATGACTTTGATTCCTCTTCATGGTGCATGTCGTTTTTTTGTACAAAGAGTTAACAGAGGAAAAGGTTAAAGGGACACGGAAAGGAGCTTAACAAATATTTAGTCATCAGTCCTTACTGTTTTCTTCTGTGTCGTCATTCATGCTACTTTACACTGTTCCTTCATCATATTACAGTATTTAAAATTCTGTGAACCTGAATCTACCATTCAGCTGTCTACAAATGCCTCACATTCTGGTCTAATGTTCCTCATGCGGTTTGAGTTCAAACAAACAGAACTTTTGTGCAACATGGTTCGTAGATGCACATTTTTGTGCCGTCTTCTGAAACAAGCCCGCCACTTTGCTGTGCAGTAAAGGCTACCATGATGATCTCCTACAATCTACGCACTTTTTCAAACACTTGGCAGCAGACGATTGAAGTAAATGCCAGCATATTTTAGCAAAAAAAAAAAGAAAAAGCATTCTTCTCTCACCAAAAGCAATAGATAGAGCTGTTTTATTACAGTATATTGTGGTAAAGTATTTTTTGAGTGGATAAATTCTGCTGGATTTGTGCTCTGTCATCATCTCTAGTGTAAACATAACACTTTTGTATGTCAAATGGAAAAGAGGCAAACTCTTCCAGAGGCTTGTTTAGGAAGATAAAAGCACCATCCCTGTTAAATGTAAACAAAAACAGAATGCAATCATTTGTAAATCAGTCGTGTTTACACCGATAGGTTTTATGAAGTGTTACCAATCCTTGATTGTGAAAGACTGAGCCTTCCTAAGATCCCTCTTTCATACCTTATCATGATACCATCACCTGTTATCGATTAACCTGATTTACCTGTTCCTTGCCCAAACTGTCTATGGAATCGGGCTGGTACCTCAATCCACACTGCAGCAGATCACACTGCTCTCCACCTAGAGCCCTTATAAAGGTTTGAAAGTGCTTGTAGCTTACAAAAAGTAAATGTAAGCATATTATGTTTAACTACATGTTGAGAGTGCAGGACACAGTAAAGATAACTTACTAATTTTTTGATTTCACATTCTAAATGGTGAATGCCCTCTAGTTTCCTCTTTCTGCAGCGCTGTGCAGCAACACGGTTTTTACTTCGCCGGCGGATGTCATGGACAAACTCCAGCTGATCTTGAGTCAGGTGATTTTTCCTCAGAAGCTGCTGAAAGGCACTCCGGTTCAGTGCAGAGATCTGCTCAACTGGGAATGGGAGCTGTATCTGTAAAGGAAAAGGTTGAGGTATTATATTTGTTTTACCTTTATTTATTATATGTCTTTAACTATCAATAACCAAACATCAGCTGTGTATCACAATGACCTCTGCTGCTCTTTTGTTGTTGGCCTCAGTATCTCCATCCGTGTCCAGATCTGACTCCTCCCCAGAGTTGAGCGAGGAGGACATGTAGGGGCTCTTCTCTGACTGGGACAAGATGTCAGTGTGTGGAGCTGGGTCATTACCAGTCTCAAGGCCCTTGAGGAAGGGACAGTCTCCTACACTGGAGCTCAGATCCAGCTGCTTAAGACAATGAAATTCTGATGTTTTTGGCAGATTGTTTTGTTCCATGTGGTCCAGGGGGAGAGGCTGAGCCTGAGATGGGCATAGGTTGGACCAAAATCCCAAAATGTTTGCCATATGTTCAGCCACCTCCCTCTCCACGCTGCTCCTCTCCCCGATTCCCTCTTCATGGCTTTGCACATTTAGTGTAGGGACTGAGAGATCACCTGTCCTCCTCTGTTCAAGTCCAACCTCACTCTGCTCTAAATACTCACTGCAATCTGCCGCCCCTGATGTGATGAGTGGGCATGAACCAGGGTTACAGTTGGTTTCAGCACCAAGCATCTCAATGGTCGGTTTAACATTGCTGCCTGCTGGCTCAGTGAGTTCTGGTGGATTCAAATTCCCTGGGGTTGACAGCTCACAGCGTAAACCACAGTCTGCCAAAGTCAACTCACTTTGATTGCACACACCTCCCATCTCTAAAACGTCTCTTTCACAAAACTGAGAGGGATGATCTGCTTTGTCTGAGTCTGGACGTGGCAAGGACAACATGGGGCACACCTCATTTGCTGACAACTCCAGAGATAAGGGGGCCATTTGTGGCCCACAGTTCTCCAAACAGAGGCCCTCTTCCCTGCCATTCGTCGGACCCTGTGCGCTCTGAGGGAACTGTGTTGCAAAGTCTGCTTGTTCATCACCTCTTGAAGGCAGTGAACTGTGTGACTCAAATGATTTTGGTTGGTTGCTCTGGAGATTGGAGCCAGTGCTGGCACTGGGATCTTGGCTCTGACAACAGGCTCTATGCCTGACCTCCTGTGACACTTTTTTGCCATCAGAAAACTTTGGGATGAGGAAATCAAAGCATGCTGACTCCAAGTTATGAAATCTTAAAAACTCAGCACTTCTGTGAATGGCATGAATGTTTTCTTTGGTGAAGGGCAGCTTTGAGGTGTAGGCAAATTGAAGTAATGGTTCAAACCCCTCAACGCTCACCTGCGGGTTAAAAAGAGAGATAGCAAGTTATTGAAGCAAAATATAACATTTATTACTAAGATTCTAAAATATGACGATAATAGAAAGGTGAACGGCTAATGAAAGAACACAAAGTATCCTCATGTGTAGGACTTTCCTAAAATTTATGACTAATAGTTAAATAAAACTGCTACTGAACTGTTTCACAGTAAGGATATAATACAATATAAAGCTCGAAGGGTACTAACACATCCATCTAAAATGAACTAAGCTTAATACAGCATAATGCAATTTTATTCTCTGCAGGGCTAATGACTATATTCTCGTCACAGACATCATGAGTGACAATGTAAGGGCTGCAAATTGGACCAACAGTCATGTTAGACAGTCATCTACGCCTGGAAGGAAAATAAAAATAGCAGTTCGATAATACTAATGTCAAAAAACTTTCTATTCCATGTGATTGATGGTGATTGCTCTTAGCTTTCCAAATCCCCTTTCATGCATTGATACCCTTTAATTGTCCGGACATAACCAAGAGGAGCTGTATGTGAGAACGAAAATGTCCAAGTCATTTGGTCCAGACATTACAGTTTACCCTGCCAGCTCCCTAAAATGAAGTCTGTGTAATGTGCAATTTAACTGGTGGTGAAACGATTCCTCCAGTAACTCCATTACTACAAATCATTGATGCAAATTCATTGTATCGAAGCTTTGTCTAATCCACGCACTAAAACACAACACTTTGTGTTTTGCAAGGATGATCATGACTTCAGCTGATCTTTTTAGCTGCACAGCAGGACACTGACCTCATCAGACAAGGTGATGATGGGATTTTGACTGGTGACACTGGTAAGCTTGCCGTGAAAGTACTCGCTGCAGGAAGCCAAGACTGAGCAATGTGCCCGAAAACTCTTGTTTCCCACCACCACGGTCACATCACACAGGACGTCCCGCAGCCTCTGGTCATTCAGACACTGGAGAACATGGGTGCTGTGCACCGCAGACTGAAAGGTGAACACTGATGTGCGAGGAGCTTGGGCGAACATGGTTCTTACAAACTCAGCCTGTGTGAAAAAGGGGAAAAAACAAAACAAATCACATGATCACAATACGTAATGTTTTATCAAAATAAGTGTGGATTCTAGCTGATGTGATTAGTTTAAAATATTGGCAGAAAATTTATCTGCAATCGTTTTGATAATTGACTGAAAAATGCGATATTTCGGATTGAATTTGGTAAAAACTGATGGGTTCCTGCTTCTCAAATGTAAATTCTTTCAGGACTTCCTTTAGATATCCCCCGGCCTTGGTTTGTTGGTAAGATAACATTTAATTCACAGCCTATGATTCAGCAGTTAAGATTTAAAAAAATAAAAAAAATAAGGGAAACTTAACTCAGAATGCTAAGAGACTACATTTTCTGTCTTAATGTTATGACAGTGTGTTGGAAAACAGGTAAAGCCTGACTGTTCTCTGTGTCCTACTTTCAAATGTGTCAAATCGTTGTTCTCTTTGTGAAATAGCAATAAAGGGAGATTTCACTGATGTTTAAAAAAAAAAAAAATCTTGACCACATTGGACCAGGTCTCTTTCAAAAACCACTATATCTAGACTTTTCAAATCTGGACCAGATTATCACAGAGAGGCTAAAGCACCTTTATATCTGTAGAAATGTTGCTACTTTCAAGTGATGATGCAAGTCGCCTAATAATACCGTCATTAGTGAGCTTGCTCACCATTTGATCTACACTGCATATGAAGGCATTTTTTTTCCTGTCAATTCTGCATCAGAATTATCAACATTTCATTGAGAAATCACATAATTCACCTTGTTTATCTGTCTACAAACATCTACCGTCATTTCAGACTCGGCTCTTCTTCTCCTGCCCGCCAGTAATCCCATCGTGCTACTTGAAGCAGTACAGTCATTTTTATGCCATGTCAATCTTATGTACAGTTAGTGGTTCTCATCTGATTTTTATTTTGACAGTGATGAGCGATTGAAGAGACAGTAGCTTTACTTTAAAGTCTGTTTTTTTTATTTTACTCACATGATGCGTTACTTTCTTTTATCATTAATTGGGCTTGAAATGTTGATACTACACCTGCCAGTAAACACGATGCTCATACCTCAATATCCAACGAGTTTATGCTGCAGATCTGCATAGTAGCCTATTCATTTGCCAGATTGTGCATTGTCTTGTAGTCATAGCATTTCAGCCCTTTTGCTTTGTCTAAATCAGCGTGTCAATTGTAATCATTACTGTAACTAGGCTAATATTTTGATGTTACCTACCTACCAGTCTTGCCTGTTTAACCTGTTGCTGTCACGTGTTATGCTTGCTGGCAAAGAAAACTTTGTCTTTAATGTTCCTGAGATTTGAGTCTCTGAGTTTACCTTAGGGCAAAAAGCAGTATCTCTATTTTTACCGTTACTATTGCGAGAAAGTAATGAAACATCTTTTTGATTTGTATTACTAAATAAATACTACTATTAGTACTGATTCAAGCACCTGCTGAGCCCTTTAATTACGACTAAAACCTCAATATATTAGTATGTCTTTGTTTCTCGCTCCTTTCTGATAAACTTATTTGCATTCCCTGCTTTAGTCTCAATTTCATTACATCTATCTATCACTCTCAAATTCTGTACATTTCTTCCCATCTTAAGTGCCTTACTTCATTTTTTAAAATTCATTTCCCCCATGCTTGCTTTACTGTCACTCGTAGTCATACGCACAACTTCCACTCTACCCCTACTCTTCTGTATTTTACTTTCCCCCTTGTCCCATTCTCTTGTCTATTACTATTGTTTCTCCTTGCCGTTCCCTAACTGTTTATGTCCTTCCTTCCTCTCTCTTTTTTTTCTCCTGCCCCTCCAAGTGCTCCGGCTTCCTCCCATATCCAAAGACAAGTAATATAAGTGAATTGGTTACTCTAAATGGTCCAATAAGTGTGAATGTGAGCGTAGATGGTTGTCTTCCCATGTATTGGCCCTGTGATGAACTGGCAATAAACTGGTGACCTGTCCAGGTCCACGCCTCTCATCCGATATCAGCTGGAATAGGCTCCAGTGTCCCCATGACCCCGTAAGGGATAAGTGATTAAAAAAAACGGAGGGATGAATACCATGTACCAGGCAGGACAACCCTGACCTCTTACTTAAGTTTTTCTTTACCACAATTCATCCAATTCCTATGAAGACAAAGGTGCTCCAGATGGTACAGTATTCTTTCCCACTTACAAGTAGTGATGGGAACGTGAGCGAAAATGTTACAAGATATGAAACATGAATCTTCCTTTACTGCATATTCACAAATAGAATAAAGTTTATTAAGGTTTTTTTTTTTTTTTTTAGCCCTTCTTGGATAATCTGATCCACATTCCATTATTAAGCAGACCTGGCCCAGTGTGTCTAAATGAGAAAAACGCAGTGAAATCTCAGCAGTAAGAACTTATGTAATGTCTTATCACTCTTTCACAGCACTGAAGAGGAAAAAACGGAGGATCGGTCTCTTCGCAATGTGAGTTTTCCTCGTTTCACATGTATGAAGGCTGCAAATCTGAAGCCATTTATCAGCGTCGTGCTCCACTGCTTGTTTACTTTAGTAACAAAACAATGTACTATGGTATAGCTGTTAGCTTAACATAGAAACTTATATTGACATTGTAATGAGTAACATAATTGGCTGGTTAGACAGCTGGCATTTTAATTAATTAGCTAACAGACGGTCAGTAAGTTTCTGCTGCCAACTCTAACTTAAATGCTGATTCATGCTTAGCCAAGTTAACGCTATACAACAGAATCTGAACAAGGTTAGTTGTGACGTGAACATGTCATGTTATTTTATTTCACGACTGACATTTTCTTAGTTATTACATGTATAATATTTCGTTAATAGTTCGTGTTTATCCACACGGGAAGGTTTTAAGCTAAACCACAGTTAGCTATTAACATTAGTAGTGTAATAAGCGAATATCGTCCTCATGTTAGCTGAATACCGAAAACTTAAAAACTGGCAACGTGATAAAATTATTGCAAAAGGCTAAATGCTCACTGACCTGCAATGTCAACTTGATAACATTGCCATTGGTATATTTTCGGTAGAGACGGTTCTTGCCGTCTATGTAGTGGACATCCGGAGTCAGGCTTTCCTCTCATCATGTGACAGATTGAACCACGCCACACTAGTAGCACCTACTGCGCATGCTCAGTGAATGAGTCAGCACTCAAGACAGGAAAAACTTCTCTCTTTCTAAAGCACTTCATTATATGACATTGATAAAAATGGAATAGACATAAATATTTATTTTTACAAATTTGTTTCCACAACTTTAATTTATCCTGAAATAAATGTTTGTACAAATACAATATCACAATTTGGTCAATGTTCATCTTGACTTTAATTGAACACCTTGCCATATTCCCATGAGTCTGGGAAGCACACAGCTGCCCTATTTAACTTGTGTATCTAGTGTGCAGGATTAACGGAGATATATGGGCAGAAATGAAATACAATCATCATAACTGTTTTCGTTACTTTAGAATGAGCCTTTCAAATCTACAGAGAGCAGGTACTTTTTCTGGAGTCTGTCATGTTGCACTACCATGTTTCTAACAACATAGACAAGTAAAACACTGGCTATACAGAGGGCCTTTTGCTTTTTCAGTGGCTATTGTAGTTTCTCCTTCACACTTGGAAAGGGAGGGTGAGGGGTTTTCAGCTGGTTGCAATCTGCCACCTCACCATTAGATACCACTAAATCCTTAACACTGGACCTTTAATACTTGAAACATTCTTCGACACCACCCTAATTAAAATGTCCACACTGTCAAATGTTGCCTCTGCATAATCAATACCATCACAGCCACGTTGTCGCCATTAAAACAGCAAGGGTGGTCAACTCTTTTAGATCCTTATACTGTGGAACTGAAACAGCAGCAGCAGGTTGACCTGTTTGGATTTCCTAAGTAATGAGGCTCGGATCAATTAGATGATTCTTTCATAGAAGAGGAGGTAGGCTTGGCAACTTTGGACTTTGCTCTCACTCACAGGCTGAACGCTTGTGTCACTGATATGGAACCAGGATCCCGTTGGTGGCTCTGCATCTCCTGATGGGAAGTCATGAGTTAGTGGAGATACTAAATATTTGGACCAAATTATTATTTTATTGACTGTCATGCCTGTGTCCACCTACCGTCTGATGCAGGACCGATGGATGAAGGTCGTACTTTCACATACGCTGTGTAATGACCTGACCTCATTGTTCCACTGTGCTCTACGATACCGTACAAACTGTACAAAATTTCTCCTTTTGTCACATTCTGTTTGGAAACAAATTGTTTTTAGCACTCAGATTAGAATACAACAATGACGCAATTACAAATAAGTCTAAAGATTTTTTTTTAAAGCTGTTAATCCCAATATTTACCTTGCATTTAACCCCACAAAAGGGAGCTAGATCCAGTATCATGGGGAATTGAACATGTCTGTTCACCTTACAAATACTGTATCCATTCTGGAAGAAAAGAACAAACATTTAACAATTAAATTGAAGTGTTTCAGGGCCTTACAAAATACAAAAAAATGATAAAAACTTATGCTATTCAAATAGCTGGTTCCCAGCAGTGAGAATAAAAATAGTTGGGCATTCAACTGGATCAAAAGGGAAAAATGCTTACATTTTCTATAACTTACCAGTTGAAACCTCTTCAAATAAAGCGTAAGCACTGGTGGGGGAGAGGAGATCAACATTTGCTTCAAGGCATCAGTGTAGATACCTTTCTTGGATCCTAAAAAAACCCAAATACAACTAACTTCATTGATCCCCAAGTGGAAAAAAGAGTCACTTAGACTTAGTTACTCTAAGTCTAAGTGACTGAAATAAATGTGAAAAATGACCAATGATGGCTTCTTGCCTTGTTGGAATTACTGGATTTGTGCTACTGTACTACACAACATAGAAAAACACGTTTGTTCAATGTCAAAAACAAAAACATAACAATAGGTTAAATATGATTATGGAGAGAAATTGGCCATACCTCCAGCTTTGTCTTTGTTTGGCTGCCGTTTAGTGCAGGTGACACAAAGCAGGCTGTTGTTCTGTGTGAGGGTTTCCACTGCTGTGAACTGAAGAAGGCATGAATGCACTGAACATTCCTGCTTCTCAGGGGCTTTCCTGGTAGCCAGTGTGTGGAAGGCCAGCTCTGGGTCCTCAGTTACTGCAGTGTACTCTTTAGCCTCCGGCGGCTCATCTTCACTCTTACTGACTAGTTCCACAGTATCAGAGTCTTCAATGAAGGCATCGTTCAGGCTCACTTTCTCCATTTCACTCACCAGTTGCATGTCGTCCTCTTCTTCCTGATCCATATCGGATGTTCTGTCACAGTCTATGATGCCGTCCTTTGAGTGCTGCTCTTCTGATAAGACAGTAAAACGGTTGTTGACTGATGACACAGCTGAGGAGTCGCAGTCCGCCACTGAATCCTCGTCCTCTTCCTTTGTATCCTGGAGCGTGTTACGGTTCTTCTGGTCCTGTTCAGACACACCGATTTGTGCAGTATTTCCTTCACTCAGCGAGTCTTCGGACATTTCATTGTCGGCATTTTCTGTTGCATCTGCCGCAGGATCCGCAAGTTTGCTCTCTGTGTGGTCAGGAGACGTGAGACTGTCCAAAGTGGCTCTGCCCTCAAGCTTTTGCTGCCTCTTTTGATGCTGTAGGCCGTAACAAAGAAACAATACAACACAATACAATCATTTAACAGCCATCCATTAAAAAGGTGAATTAAGGCAAAACATTCAGTTCACCTTTGCTTGCTTCTTTGCCTGCTTCTTTGCTTTCTTGTGCTGGTACTTGCTGCCGGCCATGGCAGCGATGTCATCGTTTCCACTGGTCAAAGCAGGGCTATTTCTGCCATCCTGGCTCAACTCACTGGGGTTCTGAACTCCTTTTTTCTGATTCTTCCTTCTGTATGCCTGTAAGATGTGGTCACAAGAGGACACATGAGTGTAACAAAAATAAACCCATAAACAAATTATGAAAAAATCACTCCTCATGTTTACCTCATCAGACACAGGAAGGGAAATATCTAAGAACTTCTGTGTGACTACAGTCACCTGTAAGCAGAGTAGAGATCATTTAGCATGACACTGCCATGACATTGAAAGACTGATCATCTTAAATGATTGCCAACAGTACATACTGTTTTACACTGCTGACACATTAGAGTGCTGGTCATTTCCCCACCGAAAACATGGTCGACAAAGTTTTTTGGAACTCCATTTTTCTCATACTCTGAAATCAGAAATGTCCACATTTAACTTTTAGGTATGCCAAATATGTCCACATAACACTGACTACAAGCCAGGACTCTTACCTTTTAGTAGTGATTTCAGCTGCTCTCCATCTATGCTTTTTCTAGATTCTTTCAGTGCCTCCATAATCCCAGAGCTTACTCTCTGTGGAGATAAAAACAAAATCTTTAAATTTAGATGAAAATAAACTTTGATAAACCAAAAATGTCCTCTATTTTCTTGCAGATATAATGTACATCATACATACATAAATGTACATCAGTGTTACAGAATCTCAATAATCTCAGGCTCTCCCATAATAATAATAGGCACTCTAATTGCACACGTATAAAACCTCCACTCTCTGAATATTAACCAAGCTGTTGGAGTAGCTCTCTGGGAAAACAAAATATCTAAGTTCATCAAATGAGAGAGAAAATAGTTGTTGTTTTTTTATTTCACAAATGAAAATGTCCTTGATTATTAACTAAATTTAGATAGACAGACAGACAGATAGATGATAGACAGACAGAGATGCATGTATACTTTGATCTCCTCAGCCCGCATCCCATCCAGAAGATAGCGCAGCAGCTCATGGCTATCCTGCTCCTGAAATCCTTTGAACCTGGCAGCCCTGCAGAAAGGAGACATGCATGATGATGCTAGGAAGTACATATCTTAAGTCTGAGTTTCACCTGGACTTGGAGTCACACTCACTTTTTACAAACTTGTGTGAACAACTCCCGTGGAGCTACCACACTCTTCTTGGTTTCCTGGATCTCATTCAGTAGCTGACACATGGCCAAAGTAAGGGATCCGGGGTGCTCCAACTGCACTCCGATAGGCTCCTGCAATCATTACGTCTTTAAGTGATAATCAGTGTATTTCAGGAAGGACGGAAGGAGCAAGTGCGTATTTAATAGCAACATACCAGATCCGAAGAGGCCACAGGTTTAATGTCTAGACTCATTTTCTCTTCTGTCACTTTGTTGATAATCTGTCTGAAGAGCTGTGTTTGAGAGAGATTCTGGAAATGACAATGGCAGCAATTAATAATGATAACTGTAGGATTTCAGACATTTGTCATTTAAGCTCAAGAGTCGAATTCTATACAACACAATCTCACCTGAATGACTGCATTAAAGAAACATGTATTTCCCAGGTTGCTCAGCCCCTTGACTGAAACACCACCATTGCCTTCAAATGTGCCGCACTTTTGTGTTTTCCCAACGCTCTCCTTCTTGGCATTTTTCTTTTGGTGGCCCTCGTTTCCTTTGTCCTCACTTTCCTCTGCTTTTTCAAGGTTTGTCTTCTGCTCAACTTCCAGCAAGCTGTCTTCATCGTTCACTTCTAAATAAGAGATTATGGTTATAGATGAATCAACTTCCAGTCTAATAGAATTTGACAATAATGACACAGTGATGGTCAACTTTCCAATGGGACGCACTTTCCTGTGCTCTCTTTATGGCATATGCAGAGGTTTGTTTTTTTAGGTTGGTCACCAGCTGAGCCAAATGTCCGGTTCTGGAGTACTGGACTTCATCATCACATATATAACACCTGGAAGTTTAGCAATAATTCACAAAAAGGAACTTGTCATTTCAAACACACCTTATGCCTCTGTGATTAACATGCCAGACCAACACACTCACCACACACTCCAGCAGTCCAAGCTGATCACCAGGCAATGTGGATCTGAATGCGGGGTCTCATAATGTTTGATAGCATGCTGGTTCTCAGAATTTCGTCCACATCCCTATGCGGAAAAAAATACATTTGGTGATTTAGCAGAAAAATAAATTGACACGCTGTCAAAAGCTGAATGATTAATGGGATGAATAAACTCACCCTGTGGCCGCATTTCAAGCACATCCATAAGATTGTGGTTTCTTGTTCCTCTTCGGAATCCTGTTCCTGGATTGTGTTGATATTTTCTTTATTTTCTTCATGCTTACAATCCTGGCATCTCGTCCAATCAAAATTTCCAGTCAGTTTCTTTAGAAGTGTTTGGTCTGTTCCCTTTTTAATGTGTCTGCAGGATGGACCTGTGAAGATGAAAAGAAATTTAAATAAATACCATTAAGGAAAGTCACCCAAGGCCTACAGTGGTTGTTGTTTGTCATGGTGATATATTCTTTACCTGTCAAGTCAATGTCGTCCTCTTCTCTTGAGCCCCTATCCTTCCCCCTTTTCTTTCCCATTTCCACCCAACGTTAATCACGATTAGAGATGAGTTTTAAGTTATCACTCACAACGGTAAAACAATGCTTTAATGCTGCTCAACACAATTCTGTTCCAGTGCATTCACTGGCAGAAGCATACGACAAGTAACGTGGCATTTAACTCCATCCTCGTGGTCCAGTCAACTTACTGTCTCACCAATGGATCTGAAAATCCTCACGTTTTTCAGTTTCGTTTTAGTCTGTGTGGATGAATTCAGTTCACTTTGATTATTAATTTCAGTCGTAAATTACAAGACTTTCGACAAAACAAAAGGTCCAGGAAAGTTTCAAATTCGCAAAAAAAAAAAAAATCACTCGGCTGATTTGGAAAAAAAAAAGAAAAAGATCCCATCGGAAACATGCAGACAACAGAGGAACAAAATGTGAGTGCCGTTGTTTCTGCTGCTCAGTCCGAGTATTTCCTGTGTGCGTCGCTTGAAACAGTCCGAGTAGAAACAAAACTCGATGACAAGCTGGGCTGTAGTACTACCGGTGTCATTACTACAGACGTTCAGGTGTTTAAGTAGCCTGTTCGTTCATTTCAGTCTCTCTCTATATATAAAGCTCATGATAGCTTGGCGAGTTACATTTAAGTCACTGGCAATTAAATACTTCTAATCCGAGGCGTACATAGTGATGTGTGGCGTTCAAGTCGTCAGTATCTTTGCATGTGGAGGCAGAAGAGGGCTTGTTGAAACAGTGACTGTTCACGTGTGACAGGAGTGAAGATTGTTTGCCTTTATCAGCATGTCTTACTTGGAGCGGGCCGAGTCTCAGCTTGCTGAGCTGGAGCTGCTGACCAGCATGTTTCCCACCCAGGAGGAGCTGGAGATGACTGACCAGCTGGCACTGGCTGAGCTCAGGCACTATGTGGAGTGTTCAGATCCAACAGGGAGCCCTCCACCTTCCAGACCTCAGTTTGTCATCAAACAGAAGCTGGACACCACAAGCACGGAGAGGGTACGTTAACGGAATAACCGGCTATCGTAGTATGTCCCTGTAATTGAATAAAAATGCCCTAAAACACTTAATTTTTTTCCTGTCTTTTCTTCTTCTGTTGCTTCACTCAGATGGATGTCATTCTGTCATGTGCCTATCCATCCGAATATCCCAGTGCATTACCAGAGATAACTGTCCGGTGAGCCACTGTCCGCTTTTGATGTGTGCTGAAGGAGACAAACTCTTCACAAATGCAAACAAGGATTTGAGTTCCTAAATGACCTGATGATAATGATTATGTACACAATTGTGTGTGTTGATTGCAAATGTTTGTATACACTTAGTGGTACGGTGGTCATTTCATAAGTCCTGCAGCAGGAGGCAGCAGCTGAACAGCAAAGAGCCAGAAAAAAAAAATAAGCCCAGGACGACAGTGTAATTGGTGCGGTCTAATGTGAAAGTTAAATGACAAAACAATTACTTAAATCAAAGCAGCAGACTAATTATACAGATGTGACTGTGCCATTATTGTGAAAATCTCGTTTTCATAATAAATATGAACAAATTTAAACCAACAATTTTGCATAGAGGTCAAAAGGAGAAATATTGCAGCAGCAGAAAAGGAAAAACACACCTCGTGATTTTCTCTCAGAAAATATCGTAGTGGAAGTAGTTAGTCATACTGATTGTCAGCTGATCACCCTCCACAGAAGCTTTTCCTCCTTAGGATGGAAAACTTCCAGTTTCAAAGGCCTTCAGTCTGCTCTGAATCCTTTTTACAGCATATTTTATTCATGCCCTGTAGGTGTGCTCATCTCAGTAGGGCCCAGCAGACACAGCTCCACATAGATCTCAATGCTTACCTCATGGAAAACTGCCAGGGGGAAGTGTGTGTGCTCTCTGCTGTGGAGTGGGTGAAAGACAACCTGCAGCTCTTCATTAGTAAGAGCTTATCAGCAGCACCGGCTCCTAAGAAAGACTATGCCTCTCCACGACCACAGGAAGTGTTCAGCCGACTGTGGATTTACAGTCACCACATCTACAACAAGGTGAAGAGGAAGAATATCTTGGAGTGGTCCAAGGAGCTGGGTCTGTCAGGGTTTAGCATGCCTGGGAAGCCTGGTATTGTGTGTGTGGAAGGTCCTCAATCTGCCTGCGAGGAGTTCTGGTCCAGGTATGTTGAGCGTTGTTATTTTTAGCTGCTGATGCCAGAAGCATGCTGAGCAGCCAGGTTTATTATTTTCCAAACTTTTTCCCATTTCACAGAGTGAAGGTTCTGACATGGAAGAAGATCATGATTCGACATAGAGAGGATATTCCCCTTGATCATCAGGGTGAGGACAGCAAGACTGTTGAAATTATAGACTCTCTGCGCAAATTCACAGGCTTTGAAGAGGCGATGTTTGACCCCCATGGGAACAGAGGTAATCACATGGACCTTGGCCAGCTTTACCAGTTCTTAAATGAGAAAGGCTGTTGTGACGTCTTTCAGATGTATTTTGGCATTGAAGGGAGGTAGTGGTCGGATCTAAAGAATAAATGTACACAGATATTTGCCTGGTGCCTTGTCACTGAAGTCACTTCTGCTGGACATAATAAAAAACGGAAATGCATTCAACATATTTTACCTGCTTTTGTCTCGCATGCAAGCACGAATGGATTGTGAGCATGTTGTTGCATGTGCCGGATAAACTGAGATAAAGGAACACGTTTTAATGGATGTTTCTCAGCCCTGACACATGGGACCTGTTTGGAAAACAAGGCAGAATAAACACTGCAGTTTGAGAAACAAAGTTCTCACTTTTATAGCTAATAGGCAAATATTTCACAAAGAAACAGTCTGATTTTCTTAGTCATTTTTCAGGGACCTTGGTTATATTTACAAATTTATAATTTTAATACTCCTGCATGTGCCACAGGTCACACCTTTCCTTAGGTGTTTCTTTCCTCAAATTACTCCACTGTGTATCACAGTAAGGCAATTATAGGAGTTTCAGGGCAGATACCACATTAATAACTGGACAACATTGTCAACAATATGCTGGATATCTGTTTATGAAATCTGTTGATTTTCTCCTTATGAATTATAGATAACACAACTGTGGAGAGTCTCCCCAATTTTCTTTGAACGATTACTTGTTAGATCATTTTTGCATAATCGGGGATTAACTGGCAATCAAAACATGATTATTAGACTAAGATGGAAATAGTAAAAAACATTCACAGAGATTTTTATGAGGACTTTGTTCTTCTGAGGTTCAGCGTAAAGGTGATCATTTCAGATATATGGTATTTATGGATGTTTTGTTTGTTATTATTTATTAACATAATAACTGTATCTTTGAAAGTTCATTATCATTTCATGCCATTACACAATAGACTTAATGTATTCTAATGCTAATGACATACCACTCAAAATGATCTCCTCAAAGGATTTTGAACCCTGAGTGAGCATTTCAGAATTCAGACTTTGGAAAAACAACTGATGAGGCATATTGTACTTTTTGCTACTACCTTTTTTACCAGGACTGTGGTACTAGATCTATACTACACAACCTGCTTAAGTCCAGATCAACATAGAGCTGTATGATGAAAATGAATCAGAAGGACACGAAGCTTGAAGCCATGATAAGTAGGCATCGGAGTGAGTGCTCTTGCTTGATCTACATTGCCCAGCAGATGGCACCATTATATAATCAAAGTTTGGGAAATATGCCATTCTTACAATGTTAATATGTTTAAACCTAATACGTCTTGGCAAAAAGATTGAGGTAACCTCTTCATCATATTTTGTACAAGACATATTTTTATATTTTGAACAGAGGTAAAATATGTGACAATAAAATAAAAAAATATGTGTCTGTAAGCATGTGTGACACATTTTGATGGTCCTTATTTGGGTCAATTTAAAAAGAATTAAATTTAATTTAATGAGGTCAAAATCACTGGAGTGATGAGTCACCTTTAGAGCTGTGCGCCTCATTTTTTGTTTTTTTGCCCAGGAGGGTACAGCACATAACCTGGGTCCAGAAAGAGCTGTATTACCTAAGAAAACAGCTGTTATAATGAATTTAACAAAACAATTTCAGCTGTTATTTGGATGAAAATGAATATTTTATTCTTATGATAATATTTAACTTTCATGAATCATCCATGCAGATTAAAATGTAAAAATAATTTTACGAGGTACTAAGGCCATACCTGTGTTCTTGTACATTTCACAACAGCAAGGAGCTGCTTTGTAAAAGCAAATAAGCCACAGTCTTTTCCATTGACTAATTTCTGCACCTTTTCAACAATTATTTTGCTTTTCAAGGCTAGTATCCTAGAATTGCTGGGATACTAGAATTGATGAGGAAACACCTCCTGCTATCTTAAGATGGGTTTCTCATCCTGATACGAGTCCCAGTCCTCTCTTTTGTCTTGGGAGACCTTGGTTAAATGGGCATGCCGGTGTTGGCTCTGTTTTTCTGATGTTCCTGGTTTTCACTGTGCCCTCAGAGAATGGATCCTCACTTCAGTCAGATTTCTAACTTCTCTCTTCAGAAGACTCGTCAGAAGAGTCCTCTGTCTGTTTATCTAGGACTCCCAGGTGCATCAACAACTCCAGCTTGCCCTCCATTTGATACTCCAAATCAGGATGAGCAACCTCTCCTCCTGTGTTTCTGGGTCTAACATCCGCTCTTCAGTCAGCATTTCTACTGTAAGTAGAAGCTAAATGTGTCTGTTGATGCCTTCATCTTATCAGTGCTGTACGCAGCTAATCTCCCTCCTCTAAATAACAAGAATTGACTTTAAGCAGCTTTATTTCATGTGTATTTGTAACAAGGTAAACACACTGAGTTCTATATCGGGTTCTAGCTGAAGTAGGTCTATAGCACATCCAATCAGTATTTCAGGGTATTCCTTAAATGTTGAAATATTAAATAAACCAATATTTGTATGCATTAAAATGTGCAGGTTCTCAATCAATCAGTATGTCTTCCATAACCTGCTGAGAAGCTCTAGGCTCATCTGTGAAGTGTTTGAATTAGCTGGGCATCAGTAAGTATGTCATTAGATGAGCTGACATGAATCACGAAGAATGCCTCTTTTTAAAATCTAAACATGATCAGCAATGATTTAATGTACCATTCACATCATTTCATAACAGGATGTTTCTGCAACTATTCACTTTTGACTCACCTTTAATTTTAACCGTCAGACTCTGTAATACATACAAACAGGAACACAAAACTGCTGAGTCACTATTTTAATCTGGAACATGTATATTACCCAAGCCAAGTAGGTTACTGTATGTTTCCATCCGCGTCTGCTGGTTCAGTGGTTTGTTTGTTTGTTCGTCACTTAGCAGGATTATACAAAATCTATTGGACAGATTTTCATGAAATGTGGTGGGAGGATTGGGAGGGAGTGGGTTTGGATAAAGGGCTAGAGCCATTATATTGTTTTCACTTTAACATTGTGAGACAGGGCTTTTTTCCGCATCTTTATCAGTTATAAATAAACTACTTGGCAGATTTTCATGAAACTTGGCGCATTGTCCCAAAGAAGGAACAATTTTTTCACTGTCTTCAACATTATTAACCCAACCTAATTAGGTAAGGTTAATTTGGAATGACATTGGTATCATTACTAGTTTGACAGTTATTCAAGAAGAACAATATTTCACTAATAGTGGTTTTCTTCAGGATCTAGCTCCATAACTTTTGAGGATGTTTCAAATTTGACACCTAACCGAATCAGCACAGTTTTTTAGCTGCAATTTATTTGTTATTTCACAGTTGTGATTTTTTTTGATCTTGCATCGGCCCTCTCTGGACCGAGTCAGTCAAGTGAACTTCCACAGCCGGAATAACACCACACTCTGCGGAGCATCAGCCCCCCCCATCGCACTGCTGGAGGGCTGTACTCTGTATTCTTGAGGCGTATGGTACAGGTACAGGTAACTAATTAAAACAAAAGCAGCATTCTTTCCATATTGAGTCTGTGAGCATGATGTTCCTGAGTTCCTTTTGGATCTGACACAAATCTAACAACATTTGCGTGTACCATGTCAGTGACTACTTCATTAAGTACTTTTGTATAATCTAATGAGCTAATGATTCATAATCACCTAAAACTAAGAATCTTTGTGTTTTCATTACCACAGAAAGAAGGAGCTGGTCCTCCTCCATGGAGTTTACCATGTTTCTTCAGTAGCCTATAGGTCAAACAAACCAAGCCCTGCCTCTAGAGAGGGTGTTTCATGTTTTTAGCAGCCACTGTTTTCCTACATGCCTGGAAGAGGAGGGTGAGGTAAAGCATGTTCAGTTGGTTGCAGGCTGCGACCTCACTGTTAGATGGCACTAAATCCTGCTCCTTTAATTTAATGACATCTTTATCGCAATTGAGGTTGTATTTTGCAGTAGTGTAAACTGAGATGTTCCTAATGTTTACATGCATGACAGGAGCATAATGTTAGAACTACCTTTCAATGTGATGTCCTCCACTTCAACACCATGCTCTCAATAATAAACATTAAGTAAATTATTACCTTTCTGACAGTGTAAGCTTCGTATAAATAGAATTCTTGGTAGACTTGTTGAACTTGATGATTATAGTTTGATTTGATCATTGATTATAGTATACCTAATGGAGTGGCCAGTGACTGTACCTTGAATTTGTCTCTATTGCGACATAAGGTATTTTGTCGAAATTACATTTTTGTACATAAAAGGCAGCTAGCAAGCTCAGCTATATGAGCTTTTATTTATTTATTTTTTACATAAGCATCTGATATATGTGAATTCAACAGTTGTATTAATTTATTTTTAAAAGGTCTGTCAAAATACATAATTACTAAAGTGTGCGGTAAAAACATACAATAAATACTTCAGAGGAGAAGATTATCTTTAGCATGTCTTTTGTGTTTTTGAGGTGGGCGTGGCCCAATTGCTCATCCATGTCCACTCTTCTTTTTCTGTTGGGCATTTGTTCTGTTTTGTGATAAGGAAAAATCACATAAACGATCACCAAACAAACAAACAAACAAACAAACAAACAAAAATTTTAATATGGTGTTTCTTTGCAACAGCTTCATTTGAAATGTCAGATCGTTATTAAACGAATTAGCTCAATTCATGTATCTCAATACTGAGACCACAGTTCTGGGACATAAACACAAGTGTTTTGTGTGGAACCTTTAAAACTGGCTAATTGTTTTAAATCATATTATTTAGTATTACTTCTTTTGTCAAGATGTGTAATAACATTTAGTTAAAATTGCCCGTAGCTGCAGAAAGACCAAGAGGCCTTGATAAAACATTGACCAGTGGAGTATGAATTGCCAACTTTTCAATAACTTTCAATAATATTTTAACTCCACACCCTCAGTTTGTTTCCTTCTTTGCACAGATGACTTTCAATATGCTTAATTGATTTCCTCTTGCATTCTTTCTGGTGAGTGTCTTTAGTCCTTCACTGCCAGCAGTCTACTACAGCAGACCACATGTCCTAAGTGCTACTTCAAAGGAAACGTGTCAAAGAATGTTTGCACACTGTGAATGTCCTTCCTTCAATTCAAAAGTAAGGGGAAAATGAGTGCCATTTGTGATGTTCCAGCATATGACCCTGACACCATCTAAAATCACTGCGGTTCTAACCAAAGCCATGATGAATTTGTGTCATGAGGTATGACTATGAATATCTAAGAAGAAAATGCCAACATGCTTTGGTCACCTGCTCTTTATTACAGAGATTAATTGCTGATATCTAAATGCCAGATGTAAAAATAGTAAACATGTTGTTTATTTAGCAGTATACTGATCAATGGAGCAGTGTCATACCAAAGATGCTCACAGGTAATTTTTTTTGCAAGTCCTAGTGAAGTCTCAAGTCCCAAATGTTCTACAATCTGCTGCATACCATCCAGACTGCTGGAGTGTATGTGGGGTACACCCTGGATGCCAGTTCATCATAGGGCTGACACAAAGCAGGGCACTCAAAATCACACTTATGGGCAATTTAGAGTCACCAGTTCACCTACAACTGTTTTTGGACTCAGATGAAATAGTTAGGCGACAAAAAGTGTCAAACTTGGCAAACAAAATCAACATGCAGTATTCCACTTCTGCCACTAGGGGTCTCTTAAGTGAAACAATGGAAACAAATGTTGTAGTTTGATGATGCAGTGAAGTGGCGTGGAATAATTTGATGTCCTCGTTGGTGAACACTAACCATTGTAGATGGAAATCTCTCTATGAGTGGGGAAGAAACGCTGGCAGACGAGGTAATGTTAAAATGTTTTGTTCACATTTATTTTAGATTAGTTCACATTTAGTCATGTTCACAGACTTCCCTCCTTCCTTGACCATCTCCTGGAAGTAATGGCGACAAGTAGCTAAAAGAATTTACCTTTTCCTTTAAAAAAAAAAGTACAGATTTCTCTGTGACATTGTTGGAAACATTCAGAATATTATAAGTGCACAAAGGTGCATGAACAAACAATCCCCAAGCCTGTCTCTGATTGTTTGCCACAGCATGCTATGGCTGACAATCTGTCTTTTATCTGACTGTTTACAAAGGTGAGAAATTATCTTCATTTATCTTTTCTGCAACCTCTGACTGAAATTAGAATATGGGACCAAAAATGAGTAGCATGACTGAAACTACTTGGACCACTGACTCCAGCCAAACTTTAAATTAGCTTTAAGCAAGACTGTAATCATGTCTAAATGTCAAACCGATGTCAATTTGGTCAAACTTTGCCAACCTGCCCAAAGGGACGTTCGTATAGGAGCCAAATGAAAGGCTCTTTAAAGTGTAGCATGTGCTTTAGCCCTATTTACTAAGGTAAATGCACAAAAACTACCCTTTTTTAAAATGCAACAAGTAATGCAATGATCACCGTTATATCTGCGGATAATTAATCAGTAGGATTGATAGCAGATGGGTTGCTAATATAATGAATTGTATGACCTGCAGATCCCCTCACAGAAGACACAATGACCTCCCTGTTAAGAGAGACACCATCCATATTTACACTTGAGACACAGCAGCTAAACTAAATGATAATTTAAATGTCCTGACACACTGACAGGTTTGGTCTGGTACCAATCATAACAAATGTTGGGATTTACACATCCAAAATGTCAAACATGCAGTCCACAGGTTCAAACACTGAAATAATTTGGAGTAAAGCAGCCATCCTCCCGATAAATCCCAACTCCATTAGAGCAGCCGGAAAATATTTATTTCAGAAGCCGAAAGTTTAATTGTGTTCCCTGTGGAGAGTCTCCTCTGTCTGCTACAGTTTTTAGTTCACTGTTTAAATGTCTCCCATGATATTTGCTGCAGTGACGTCACCGTGTGCAAGGAAATGCTTAAAATGACTGAAGGCAGCCTCTCTAATCATTAAAAGCAATCATTCAAAGCAACTCAGCTGCTCACTGCTCAACATAATTTAAAAGGCAAAATAGCCTCCATGAACCAGTAGAGGTTTAATGACATGTCCAAACAGGTGCGGGTCTCTAAATCACAGAAAATAATTTATTCAGGTGGATTGGACTGTAGGTGGATGTTTGCACGTTACACGCATGAATTCAGTGACACCTGAGCCGATCCACACATCATTACACCATATATAGTTTACTCACCTTTTAATGAGTTTACAATTACTTGACTTTGGACAGTTTAACCAGCAGACATATTTACTTAGGTTTCTTTACCGTTGGGTTGCATTCACATGCTGTGATTTTAATAACTGTTGATATCTAAGGCTAATTTACTGCCCCACTCTCTCCTTCACCCACACAACAGCAGGAGGCTAACACTGAATAGTGGGATACAGACTGCAACCTACTACTATTGTTGACAACATAATATTTTCATTAATATCACTTCAAATATGGAATAAATATTCTTGTAATAAATTCCTATCCTCATCCACCCACTTTATATAGCCTATGTAGGAATTCTTGTCTTCATAGCACGTTCAGTCTAATTAATCTACATTAGTATTTTAGGTTTTGTTGGTGAGATCATTGCATACTTTTGTCTCTACTGTTGACTTACTGTACTGAGGTGATATTGAGGGGCTGAATCATGAAAAGACTGATGGATAAAAAACAACACATCAACTTCTGAAACAATCAACTTTAGTGTTGAACCATTTCTAGGATCTTATGATTCTCATTTTGAAACTCATAATCCATATTGACTTTCCGCAGATGTATTCATACCCTATGTTTAATTCAACGAGCTATCGATCAATACCCAATAATATAATGAGCCGGCCTGTACAGTATATGCATAATGCATGGTACTTTTTTATGATAATGGTAAAAACAGATGAGGCCTGCATGGGTTAGACTTAAAAAAAAAGTTTACATGTTTCTGTTTTTGAACCTTTTCTCTTGTTTTTTCTACAGCACACTGACAATGATTTACTCTAAGTCCCCCTATTTATCATTATGATCAGTATACAACCATTTAATGAATGGATTATAACAGACTGTAGGGTAATAAGCAAATGTAAGTGTGTATTAATGTATTTATCAAAAAGTATAAATCCTCCTGTGGGTGCTAATGATAACGATGATAAATGGCAAATGGTAAAAAAAAACAACTGAAATTCGATATCTTCAAAGGAAGAGTTGGAATTTCTGACAAATACTGCCCATTAAAAACAAAATGAAAAGAAAAATGTTCTCTTGTAGTCTTACAACCACATTATAGTATTTAATAAACATTTATTACATGCTTCTAAAGTAGCACCGTACCATATTATCACCCCACAATAGAAATACCCATGAAGATGCAAATAGGTGTTGCAGTTGATGCGGAGTTGGCAAATGACTGCAGAAATCATATTCCTTGTTCTTGAAGCCCATTTTACTCTTTGTGAAAATCATTTTTACATTAACTTCATTCACACATGATTTACTGGTGTTTTTCTTTTTTCATCATTTCAGACAATAACCCAATTCTGTAAGTCTATTGAACTGCTGACGCATATAATTGAATTAGTTTTGAAAGTCACAGTATTTCAACACAGGGATTTCATCATGTCTCTATAGTCGGCATTCTTTCACAGAGCCAAGCTAATATAAACAGTATTGTTCTGAATTACTTGAAGCAGCAAAGACTGAACATAAGAGTTTGAGAGTATTATGATGAAGAATTTCCTAACTTATACTTAGAAATGTTCAAAGTCCAGAAAAAAGATTTACGCCACAGTGATTTCATCCCACATTGTTGTGCTTTATTGTTCTTTGAGATTGTTGCAAATAGGAATAATCCACAGTTCAAGCTAAAATCACTTTTTGGATAAGCCTTAATCACATAGTTGTACTATAGTTCTTCACAAGTTATTTTGCAGCATTAGTTGTACTGCGATATTATAAATGTGGTGACATAAGCACTTAATCTTTTTTATTATATAATATAACAGTGTATCATGACCAGTCATGTTTTCACTTGTAATTTTACTTTTCTCGTAAGATGCTCTATAATGCCATTAAAATGTACGCAAGCATATTAAAGTTGGCTCTTATGCATTAATCCAGTTAATTGAATGTATGAGGAACATATTAATTTATGTGCACCACTTAGTTTGGCATGACTGCTGAGTTCATCACAAAGTCGCTAGAGCTGCAGAACAGAACTCCTTTTCACAGCATATCAGTCTGTTAATTTGCTATGTGTTGCATTAACTTTTCCAATTCAGCCAAAGTAAACTTGATAATCAAAGCAATTAAAAACACAATCAGTTGTGTTTCCAATTGCTATTTGGAAACTTGGCCTGGCAGCTCTGTGGGATTCTAGATTTTCTCTCCTGATGACACCTCAAGGTGAACTCTTGTATGACTGCCCATCCCATGAATACTAAATATGGTCGAATTAAACATTTTCTCTTTTCTGACTGCTATTTAATCAGTTATCTTACTGAGCTGTCTGCCTTGTCTGTCTGAAGTATTCCCCGAGGCTCACCATCACATGGACTGACATCATAAAGACGACTGGCACACTTCTCTGGAAGTATTCAAGCCTTTGCAGTCCCATTGATCCTACCCCTCTTGTGTATCCGCACTATAACAGCTCCAACCCCGTAAATCAACTGGTCTTTGTTAAAGCTTACAATGTATTAGGTCACCCCTTCCATTATTTCAAACATTTTTAAGACAGAATATCAGGAATGCTGTTTTTTCTTCTTCTGAACATCATGCTGAAATATTTCTTTTTGTCAATGTTTTTTTGGCGGACTTGCCGACACCATCATATCAAGCATGTTTTCCGTGTTTGAAATGAAACATGTCAAACAGAAATTCATGTATCAAATGTATCAGAAAGAGAAACTCAACTGCACAGCAACCCATAGGTGTATTTTCAATCAATGACAGTGGTCACTGCTTAAAAACATTATTTGTAGAATTACAAATCTTCTGGCTTTACGGACCAACATGATTACCTTCTTTGCCGTAGTTCAAACAACATGTTTAATGATGTGCTTGTGCAACTTAGCCAAACTAAAGGAATACCTACTTAAAATGTTAAATGCAAAATAAATGAGATAGTAATCCAATTAAATAATTAATTAATTAATTTTCTGTAACCGCTTATCCTCCGTAGGGCAGCCTATCCCAGTTGACTTTGGGCGGGAGGCGGGGTTCACCCTGCACAAGTCAGCAGTTCATCACAGGGCCACATAGAAAGACCAACAACCATTCACACTCACATTCATGCCTACGGCCAATTTAGAGTCATAGTCAATTCACCTTCAGTATATTGCATGTTTTTGGTGGTGGGGAAGCCGGAGAATTTGCAACAACAGCCAATTTAACCTGATGACGTCCTATATGCCATACAGAAAAAAAGAAAACGTCCAGAGAGAGAGGAGGGCCTGATGATAATGAAACTGATGCCAGCATCTGATATCCATCCACATCCAGACAGCTGGCTTCCTGCAGGCACTGCAGTTTTTCATAACCTTATTAATACAATGTACAAATTAATATTATGTTTACATTGGAGAGTGTTTGTTTTTTGAAAAGCAAATTCCAATAAGGGACTATATGAGAGAAAGAATGTTTTTTCATGAAATTCTTAGTAGTGATTTTATTTTACGTTATTTTTGTTTTATTTACAATGTTGTCCTTTCCAGAAAACAAATGACTAACATACTAATTGCTTTAGGAAATCATCCAGTTGTTGGCTTTCGATGCATGGACAAATTCATGCAAATCTCACAATCAACCTCTTGTCATGTCAGTCACCCGTTAATCAGGACGGCTTTAATTATGAATGACAAACACGCCTCTGACTAAAGCAACACAAGTTTATGATAGCTGCACAAACGTTTTAACAATATAATATGAGTCATAATGTACATATTATGTACGTAAATGACTAAGCCTTTGTTAAATATTTTGTTGAGCTGCATACTTACATGACTCCAAATGTTTCCAACAATGTTTAAACCCAGATAAATCTGTCATTTTATTTAAGTTAAAGGTATGTTTAATTTGGTTGACAAGAATTTCTGGGAGAGAGTCAGAGAGTGAGTGAGGAATTCTGCTAATGCAACTAAACATAACATGAATAAAGCTAAAAAACATAACATAATCTGTGAACATATTACATGGGATACTTTGATCGGCAATAGTGGTTGATTAACAATGAAGACAACAATGCCCATTATGCCATGTTACATTTCTTCTGTTATGTTATTAATAAGAGGTCCATAGTGCCAGAAACGTCTGTGCATTTAGCAACAGTTTTTGGAAACATAACAGCAGAATGCCTTCCACAACTCCTTGATTTTAGTTTAATGTAGTTATGAGCTAGTGGCACATAATCTGTCCCCAAAATGGTGGCTTGTTATCCACTCATTAACTGGCTAATTATCCATTCAACCACAAGCACATCTCTTCCACATTCAACATGATACTTCATATGTGAACATACATCATTTCCTGTTTTCACTAGATGTGCAAATGAGCTGGAAATGGCAAATCTTGTGAGGATAAATGACAACCAGAATCCTACAGAAAAAGCATTATTTGGATGCTTTATCCAAATTTCTAAGGATGAATACTTTAAAGAAAGAGCAGGACTGTTATTACAATTGAAAGAAAAATGAATCTCTGTTATCAAACTTATGCTAAGATTTCATTTTGCTGTCATTTCATTGGAGGAACATCAGTCTCCCACTCACTAATATCCCAACTTTAATTAAGTCTCTGGTGAGTTCCTTGGAAGAATCTCAAGTGCTCAAATCCAAACAGATGGCACGCTATTTTTGCATACCTTATGCCACAGGTACTAGCTCTTTCCCTCCCTAAAGACTACCATAAGACAGGCTTCCCTTTATGTACTCTCCTGGGGATGCACAATTCAAGATTCAGCCACACAATTCAGAAAAGTTTGTTTTAATTAGATCTAAAAATACTATCTAGAATAAATCAAGTGGCTGACAGACACCCCCAGGACAGGCTATTTAAAGACACGCCACAGAGAATGCGAGACAGTGTGGATGAATGAGTTTAAAATACAGTGAGTAGTCCTGTTTCAGTCATCAATCCATGTGCCTGCATGTGGCCTGTTTCGAACAGCAGTGCCGCTGCCTCACAAAGTGGAAGCCCTCATGCAGCAAACAAGGGAATTGTATCTGACTGTACACATTCATCCAGACTAATGGCATGGTGATGCATTCAGGGGGATACACAAGCTCGTGTTCTTTGTTCCAGATCATTTGACTTCCTCCAACTTCCACTCGCCCCTGTCACAAGTGGATGTGTGAGTGATCTGTTTAATCTCATCAAATATGATTAGGCAAAACACATCTCAAGATAATATCCTACATCCCTGTGATGCAGCACCAATACTGATGAGGTGTGAATGTGGGAGTTATAAGTGAAAAGAGGCTCCAGGAGGCTCAGCTGTGCTCCACCTGCATTAGCTTTACCTGAACATTTGTTGTTTGAGCATCTAAAAAAATTAAGGAAACGTTAAGCTTATCCTCAGCTGCGGGCAATTTGTCAAATCCATGGTATTTCAGGAATGTACCTGCAGTGCTTGTCTGCATCATTTGTTTCTGCAACGACTCCTTTTCTAAGGTCGCAGTAGTGTTGTAAACATGCTGTTATTGTTCTCACAGATTCTCCATTAGAATTACAATAAGTATCAATCAAAGACAAAACCATTTCCATAAACAATGCAACCCGAGGCTTGCGAGAGATACGGCAGCCTTCCATCACAAAAGTTCTACAAATGAAAAAGGAGGATATTGAAAAGTTGTGAATTTCATCTTTAGCTGTCTGGTCTTTACACCTCATCTTCGGGTGTAGAGCAGTGATTACAAGTAAACTCTTGGAAAAAAAAAATTTCCTGCCTGGCAGCCAACATGAAAGATGACACAATATTAATAAAATAAAAACCGTAGTTGGATTGATTTTCTCCAGTTGAGAATGTAATTAAAAACATGATCCAGAGGACAAACATTTTTTCATCAGTTCTTTTTACCATACTGCCTTCACTTTGCAATCCCATTCCATATTTGAAATCCTTTTATCCTTTTACTTCCTCAGCAAATCACTCAGTGAATTATACAAGGCAATTTACATGCTTGGATAGTGAAAACAAGTGGAATTATTGTTATTTCTACATAAAACGTTGTGCTGTTAATCCAAAAGAAGGACCACTATTTTTGTCAGGGTTGAGGGGCCTTCATGCAAACTCTTGCTGAGGCTCCTCCAGTTGTCACTAATCTACAGCAGAACTGCAGGATTAAAAAAAACCAATCTGTGTTGATAAGTCTGGTCCAAGTTTCTGCGAAAAACTTAACTTTCCTGCCAGAGTCTGATATTGACACTAGAAAGGCAAATACTATTTAATTGTAGATTAATAAAGCTTAGACTAGAAATAAAACTGCGAGGACTATTGGCTGAAGAATTCATGTTTAAGATGGCAAAATCAGAATTGTGCTGTCGCCCTAATATGTTTAAGTGTAATGATGTTTTTTTTTAAAGACATCAATTTGTCCCCGAAGGATTTCTTTCAGAGACTTCTGTTCTGCTATGATAAGCGCTTATTGTGAGCTGCAGGACTGATATGGACACTGCCTACAGGGCACAATAAGGATCAGTTTCTTCAGTTTAGTAAGACTTACAAGGCCTCCTCAGAGGTCATGCTGGTTGCTACATTGCCTATGGTATGGTTCTCACACTCCAAGGGTAAATAGAAAATCTATTTGTGTGTGTGTGTGTGTGTGTGTGTGTGTGTGTGTGTGTGTGTGTGTGTGTGTGTGTGTGTGTGTGTGTGTGTGTGTGTGTGTGCGCGTGTGTGTCCACATTATCCAATAAATAAATTATGATGAATTCTTCGCATTATTTTACGCAAAGCATTATCCAAGACAGTCTATCTCAATTTGCATAGCCTGCCGAAGCAGTGTGCTTCTAATTACACAAAGGAGTGTGATAGTGGAGCTCATGTTTATTTGAACTGGCTGGGCTTTTGGTTGTAATGATTATGAAGTGAGCATTGGGAACCATCTCTTTAAAAGGAGACGGGGAGTGAAGCGTTGTGTGAAGCAGGCAGATGGTTGGTCGGACAGTGTGTTGATAATGGCTATATTAGTCTGCTGGGATGCAACATTATGCTCAAGGTCAATGGGAGCTGAAGAATGGAGGATCATAATGACTTGGGCCCCCATGTCCTGGAATGTGATCTCCCGTTAAGGATGTTGAGATATTTAATATGAGCTCAGTTATCCGCACAAGGCCATTATATCCATCCTCAAATTTCAAAAAGTTAATCTGTGTCACTGAAGCAGCGATAATGGGCTATAAAAGGTGGTCTCCTTTATTTTTCTAAACTGGTAGGGTATGTATGTCTAGCATCCAGATAACTATTAAATGTAAGATTTGCTTTGGTCAAATGAAAGCAGGTGTAGTTATTTTTAATGCTTTTCTACCTACAGACTGTTCTCCTATACTTGTGGCCTAGTTTAGATAATGTGGCTATAATGCACATTTGCACACAATACTTTAGAGTCTTATAAGTCAATACTAAGTCAATACTTTTGAATCTTCACAGACTGTATGTTCCTCATATATCCATGGTATTTCCCAAAGCACACTACTATTTGATTTTGCATAGACTGCATTTTTATGCATACTAGTCTCCACTTATAACACATATTTGTCCTACAGTAATCCTTATTTACAGTAATTAAGAGTACATGAATGCTAGTAATACCCTTATCAATCTATAAATCAGTCATGCTCCTCCTTCCACATTTCAGACCATTACAAAGGCAACGTTTGCATATAATTTACCACACAATTGTTTCCACTCAATTGCTGCTTTGCTCTTTTTTCTACATTTTTTTTTTCAACTATTCAATACATATATCATCTATATATTTATCTATTTCCCAACAGATGCTGCATCCCAACATCCTTGACCATAATTACAAAGTGGTTTGCTTCCAGTTGTCCTCACCCAGCTATATCCTCCCTTAAGTTTGTTAAAACAAGGGCAATAGCATCATGCTGCGTTGTCATCTGCGGGTAGTTTCATGAAGCCACTTAAAGCGTATTGAACTCAGCTCCAGTGAGACAGGGAGGAATTCAGGGAGACTCCAGTCTTCCTGTTGTCACCCTGTATTAGCGCATCATAAGCGGATCTAAGAAGCTCAGACAATCCTCCTGAGGAGCTTCATGATTTTTTAAATCCTTCACCACTTTGCGTATATTATCATTACTAAAAGCTGAGTTATACTGAACAGATGCATGAAATAAAAATTAAAGTGCCACCCAGTGCTGTCCATCAACATATGCTTCCTTACATATGAGGCTAGACATGCAGACTGACTGTTGTGATGGTTGGCAATAGTGCTGTAATTCATGAGCAAAAAGCATTACTCTAGAGTGCATTTTAAAGTACAAGGCTGGTCACAACAAAATGGCAGTTTTCAAGTTGTTTATATTTTAATCCACACTTTTTCTCTCTTTTTTCTTTTCTTTTTTTTTTACAGTGGCATAGTTGAAAAATGAATATCAATACTGAGAAAAAAAGCAAAAGTCACACATCCCCCATAAAAAGCAAATTAATTACAGCGATTAAAACTTTGTACAAAATGAGTTATTTATAGCATCATATTAAACTAACAAAATAACATGTATGAGCATTGGCAATGTAGTTCAATGTCTTTGATACAGTGACTATATACAGTGAGGGGATGTCTAATTCACCAATGCCTCAACATGTCATTAGTACTGCTGCCAGCAAACTCAAAGGCCATAACGGTGATCCTTGTATTGTTTTTTTTTATGATTAGTTACAGAATTAAAAAATGGAAAAGTTAATGTCAGACAACTACTTCAGTAACAGCAATAATATCAATCAACATAGTACTATATAATAAATGTCAATCAATCATAATAATAAATACATACATTTTGAACAGATTTTTTTCTCTTTTTTACATTTTAAGCAATTTATTAGAATCCCTGTTTGAAACAGAAAACTTTGAAGACAAAAAAAATGTAATCAAAGTGTTTGGAAATAATATGTCCTGAAATTAAAAGCTATAACCAGTGCTTTATCTTTTACTTAAATTTAATAACTACACATTATTTACAAATCACCTGGCAAAATCACGTCTTGTTAGATAAGTGGAAAAAGGAAATAAGACTTGTGGAATAATTTAAATACTGTATATGCTAATATACAAATTGTAATGTGTCAGGGATCCCAAGATTCAACAATATTGTTCACCAATATTCACGTTAGCAAAGTATGTTACAGCAATATCCACACATTGAGCATAGTTGTTCAATAAAATTCAACATAAATAATGAACCCCCACAAGGTTCCAGTCATTCAGTTCAGATCTAACATCAAATCTCCACCAGAAATTAAAGCTCCTTATCCATGACAATATCTGTAAGTGTACTGAAATCCTCATAACATGCCTGGCACCATCTCTGTACCAAGACTCATCTTGAATCCTGAGACAAGTTGATGTGTTTTCCCTCCACGTTAGTCCTAAGACTTTGTGCTTTAAATTTCTAACTTGCTCTCTGTTTGGTACAAATCAACAGCATACATGAAAACTGGAAAAAAATAAATCAATGAAGAAATTTACAGACAGTGCTAAGAGGGCTAGAGCCAATCACAGATACCGTGCTGCTATGCTTTGATTTGTTAAATGTCACATCTGTCTAATGAGTTTATTGAATGTATGCAGTATTTGGCTGTGGTGGGGTAAACTCCAGGCATCATCCATAACCACTGTCTAATCACTCGGAAGATGCTTCTGATTTTAATGTTTGATAAACTGATGTATTTAATATATTATGCTCTTAAAATAAAACAGTTTGAAAAGCTAAGATTTGACTCTCTGCAAAAAAATGTCGAAGATGAAAAGCAAGAGTAGAGAAAAAAGTTATTGCAAGCGGTGAAAGCAATACAGAAGAATGTACATCATATAGGCACCGTAAAACTGAAATGGGCATAATCCAATTGTACATGGTTTACACTGATTACAAAAGGAGACTGCTATATTGTCAGCAAATGCTTTGAAAACAAGCACATCCAAGCATGAACCTTCTGGAGCAGACAAAGGAATAATAAGTACAGCACAACAGATCATGTAGTAATGCTGAGGCAGCTTAAAATTGCATTTCTGCTGTCAACAGTTGTCATGAAATGAAGGAAAAGAGCAACAGAAGTCTAAATGAAGTACTCTTTCTTTTCCTCTGCATGCACATGGTTTCCCTCAGCATTGATGATGGCTGTGTCTGCGTCTGGGGCGTCCTCTGCTCCTTTAGCCTCATGTGTTAGATACGTCCCTGTAGACAAACAGAGCCACAGCAAGTTATCCGCCTGCTGAAAAAAAGCTTTTATGCACAAGAAAACTGTTATTCAAGGGCACTCAAGTGATCTCTGGTACCTTTATGTCTTGCCAGATATCGTCCAAGAACTATTATCAGACACAAAGTGATGAAGACCACGACTGCAACGACACCACCGATTAAAGCGTGGTCAGGTCCATGTTGTCCTATAGCATTAGGATCTGAAAGAAGACAAAATACAAAGATGGAGGGAAAAGTAGAGAGATCATGTTAACGCTTGCAAGATGTTTCACTGATGTCTAAAGGAGCTGCAGACATTTATTAAATGAAATGAAAATATTTTACTCCTGCAATTATCCTGAACCCCCCCCAAAAACAAACAAACAAACAAACACACTCCAGACACACTAGAGCAACCTCATATCACTGCTTTGAAGTGCTTGAATGGATGTATAAAAGAAGCAATCAAAGGAAATAACACCAATCTCTGCACAGTTTAAAACGTGCATTACCAACAACATCCTGCAAGAAAACTGGTCTAGTTCGGAGTGATTTTTTTTTTTTTTTTTTGCCACAGCCTCCGCACATGCTGAATTTTGTGTTTTCCTTGTGTTCGCTGCCAGATTCTGCTACTGAGGATCAGGTTTTTTTTAAATAAGTGTTATTTAACACGAGGCATCCTCCAGGCATAGAGCAAGCTGAAGGTTTCCTGAGAAGGAGCATGCCTTTGTGCTCGTCCTGTAATAAACTGTAAGTGGCGATGTCTTCACTGTGCACCTTGTGTGCTCTCATTATCTCAGACTGATGAATGGCCATGGCTTGTGCTCAGTTTTGCAAAGTGACCCTGGGAAATGACGGCGGGGATGTTCCTACAAACCTCATTATACTCCTTTGTTTACGGAATGGAAACCTAATTTTCAGCAACCCATCGTGTGACACATAAAAAATATAAAAAGATGAAGTTGTGAAACATGCAGTTTATTTAACACCATGCAGAATAAAACCAGCATGATTGTTTTATCAGGGATTCACAAGCAGACACTTTAGACTTTGACACAATAACTGTTTTGGTACAACAGTTTGTTTGCATGTTGATGGATATAATGTTCTATACAGCTGATTCCACTGTCGGCAAGGGGCATAAGCAATTTTCATATCACACTCGGCTGGTGAACACTGCTCACAGGAATGAGACAAGCTGAATAGCTCTTGCTGCACTGCAGCTGAATTTTCTATTTATGCTTTCACCTTTAACTGCGAATAAATGATCATTATAATTGTCCAACCAGATATTCGAGCTTTAATTCACATGCAAATACCCTACTTATTCATTTGTCAATCCTGGACCAAGCTACAGAAAGGCAACGTTGGAAAAGTTGCAAAAAATTACACTAACTTTCTTGAAACATTAAGATGACACTCAAGAAACTACACACACAAACACACACAAAATTGCATATAGATTTCAGTGGCATACAGGGACATCAAGTGACTCAATTTGCCATCAATCCAGTCTATCCAGTCTTGCATAGACACAAACCCAAGTATCTTAAATGTTCAATAAATATATGTATTTCACAAATAAATAACATATCAAACTAAAATGCTGCAGCCACATTCTGAGCACATAGATGAACTCAGTAACGTAGGACCAAGAAAAAATATGGTAATAATTTCCAAGAACCATTGGATCATAAATGTGAAAAATAAAGAGTTCCAACTAAAAGTTCCCCTTCAATTTCTGCTGTAACCACATGACCTAAAATCAAATATTTACACACTGTCACAGATGCAATCTCCAGCCCAGCTTCACTTAGATAGAGCCATCCATTTCACAAACCAGAAACATATTGTGTGATAACTTATGCAGCCTGCGACATGGCTGGAGAGAATGCAGCTGGCATCAGCAGAGTGAGCATCCATGCATGGTGATGGTTTAGCTCATGCTGTGTGGAGGTCGTGATGTGTCCTGACCCAGATCCAGATCCAGCATCACGCACTGTAAATCTGGCTTGTGGTGATCATCTAGAGGGATATTTACCTGTTGTAGGCCCTGGGAATTCTTTGGCTGTTGCCATGGTTGCAGACAGTGACAGCAGCAAGGGGAGACGAGGGGAACAACACCGTGATAAAAAAAGTGTTGAAAAGGACACATGATAAATTAACATAATCAGTTTTTTCTGAGCTTTAACTTTGACAGCATGCAGAGGTGAGACCAAATGCATGAATAACTTGGGTTACTGGAAACGGCCACTGAGAGAGCAGCAAGATACATGGACAGGGAGGAGTTGAAGAACAAGACATACATACAGAGGTTTCTTGGGTGTAACTGGAGATAAAATACAAATAAATATATGTTATCATTTACCTCTGGCATTGTAACTCTGGCATAGTTTTAGTAGCAGTTTTGTATTTTACTGTTATTCTTAATGCTTTGAGCATCACAAATGAAATCCCATTAACCACAATTCCTTTAGGGTGGATGCATAGATCCTAGAGACAAATACCACAAAACCGGTGTAAATAAAAACAAAGCTATCTGCAGGCAAACAAAACTAGAGGTAAATAAGAATGTTTTTTTTTAATCTTTGTATGGACTGACCCTTTAATATTGATCGCAGCAGTAGTTTGGTTCTTTTCTTTAAAACATTCAGGTATCAAGTCACGTCAACCACAAGTCAAGTCATGTCATTCACCTGCTCCTCCGTATTGAACAACAAATATCGCCCAGTCCATGATGAAGAATAGGTAAGAATATCAGAGTACGGCTGAATGGCAAAGATAAAGTGAGATTTTTTTCTATTTTTTCCCTCAATTATTAAGAGAAGCCCAGTTCTTAGATTTTAAAGGACACTGTGGGGTTTGTTTTCAACTATAACAGCGCAATGAAGCAATTTATATATGAGTGGGATCCTGTTTTGTTTGTATTGTGCATGTGCACACGGACTCACATGTATGCGGTTCATGCATTACACACTGCTGCAACCACTTTCACACCATCCCACTCATCATCAGTTTGACAGTTAACAACGGCAGTCAGCACATATCGCATGTTGGGAAAAATAAATGTACACAATGCACAATTTAAGATATAAAGCATTACGTTTTGGAAATATTTTATGAAGAAGCAAATGTATGTTCACTAGACCTCAAGGAGTGCTTTGATGAGAAACACACAACAAAGGTTTTGTTGGTTTACAAGAAATCTTTAGGGAGCACCAAAAACATTCATGGGCTGATTATCCACATGAAGCATATCCCAAATCTAAGGAACCTTTTCCTCCATCACACCACAGCTGTTTTAATTATCCATTGTTCTACCTGTAGAGTGCTCTTGTAGCTCAATATGCACAGTCAAACACAACCACTACAACAGCAATTAATTTAGGAGACATGAACTGAAGCAAACATAGGGTGCATGTGATTTTAATCAACATGATTCAAATGTAATTGCATTTGTCATTATTTGGTTGTAATGGTAGAAACCATTCAGCCTGAGAATAAAAGTATTAACATATCCACATTTTCTATTTCCTGCTTCTGCAAATATGTAAATGATTTGCATTTGGTTTATAAACTATCTGATTTAATAACCTGCAAAGCCTGCTTATCATCAGCTACCAAAAATAAAACTAATCTGAATCTGTAATAAAAATGCTGTTGAGGTAACGGTGCTGTGAAAGAAAAAATAAAGCAGAGAGCAAAGAGAAAAAACAGAATCCACCCAATAAAACAATGTTAGTTTCTAGCGCAAAGCCCGGTTGTTAGCTCATCCATCATCAAGTGTGTGCTCAATGTCATGTTTGTGAGTGCATGGAGCATTGAGGCGGGGCCATGGAGGGGTTCATGCATACCTGCAAATGCAGCTGTTACTGCCTGATGTGGGAGAGAGAGAGAGGCAGGGCTGCTGAAGATGGAAGCACGAAAGTGATGACGTCTGCTAAATGAAAACTGAAACAATGGGGAGCAAGGGAACAGGGAACAGGCTCAACATAGGAAAATGTACAGAAAATATAAATATAATAAATAATAATAGTAATAATAATAATAAATACAGGCAGAAGAATGACTAGAAATGCACTGATAACAAAATGAATGAAGCTCTGACTGACTGATGGTTTATACATGAAGTACTAATATGTGTAACATTTCTAAACTTTCAAGCTATTCTTGATTGTTTGAAAGCTAGATGCAGAATGCAAAACTCATCAGGTGTCATGTTGTTGGATTAGAAATACAATGCACAGGTGAAATGTGAGGCTTGAAGGGTGAGAAGTGGTGCTAGACTGTAGCTTTGAAAATAGATGCAGCCATTTCTCAAATGTTTAACCAAACTAGTGTCTGCTACCTTCTCTCTAACATCTCACTGACTAATTATTAAATACACTGTTTCCTTGCTTATTTAATACAGTGTATAAAGGAGCGTAACTGTAGACATTGATAAATTGCAGCGGGGCGATGACATTTATTTCTTCTCAGCGCTCCTGCCATTAGCAAATTAGGCTTAGAGGCTGGAATGATCCAAGAAACCCTCTAAGTATCCAGCGAGATACGCTGCAGCACTGAAGAATGACTGTCATCATCAGTGGAAATGAACCCTTAGTTCTCACACATCTTTTACCGCTCCTCACTATTTTTCATCCTTCCTTAGTGACTGGGGCCTTTGTATTTAATGTGAGATGGTTGCTGAGGGTTTTAAGCTTTGCTATATCCTCTGGCGCACATAAAAGTATAACTCTGACAACCCAGGTTAATTCAACATTTCTTTTAAAATGTGAAATGATAATAAATAAAAAAACCTTACTGACTGTCAAATATGAGGATTTAAACTTTGGTCCAGCACATGGTTCCCAAATATTATAACATGACATGGACTAGTTTGACATTGTTCAATGAGCTTGCTGACAGAAGAGACGGTAACAAAACCTAAGAGGACGAATGGCGTCCCTTCATTTTTCCCCAATGAAGTTTTTTTTTTCTTCCAAAAAAGCCTCTGCCTTTAAAACTGAACAAAGTAGCTGCTGTGCATCCACCAACTGCTTGTGAGCATGAATATGTCTGTATTCTAGGCTGTGATAATTCACTCTGAAACAAACTGAACTCTAGTGAGGGACTGTTGAAGCCTCGTGTGGTGTTCATCGTTTGTTACTCAAATTCATTGAGGTTCTGGTGGACCCACAACATTATAGGGTTTTTAAATGATACAGCCATAACAGTTTATATAGACATTATATATATATATATATATATATATATATATATATATATATATATGTATATAAATATTTGTCATTAATGTCAGCTCGCCCTCTGATCACATTTACCAATAAAAGAGCTTTTTAGTTTTTTTTCAGTTTTTTCTGTAAAAAAAAAAAAGATATAAATATATAAAGATATATAAAGACATGAGTCAAATCATGTTTATCTTAAACACATATAAATAAAACACTTTAATCATTATTGATGTTTATTGCATTGAACTGATCATTTTAGTATTCTATAGTAATGATAAATGAGCCCCAATCAACACATTCATCTACACTTCCATTCTTTTTTTTTCTTCTGTTTTCCATGTTTACTTCTACAGCGCTTCCAATATGATCGTGACACCAAGGAGTCTACCATTGGAACAAATGCCCTGTGTAGCGCTCATCATACAGAGGTTAATCTCAGGGACTCTTTCATGACAGTGGGTTTGTTGGTGCTTAAGCCAAGAGCAGTGAAATAGTCAGACATTTCATACACAGTCCTGCAAACACAGCAGAGCTGAAAGTTCAGCACGCCTCTCATGGTCAGGCAGAGAAGTCACTCATCCAGGATGTACCCACGCATTGGAATTCAACTCTCGACCCACTGAATGCAACGCTGGCACAGCGGAAGCACAACTTAGACATGCTAATGTCAGCTGAATATGACAGGCTGCCAAAGTTAGACACACCGCTGAAGCCATGCAGGTATGGTGAAGTCCTTCTTCTCTGACTAATACAACTGATAAAATAGTAACTTTGTGACGAGCACTCCCTGAGACATTTACTGAGCCAATTCTACGTCTAATTAGGAAATCCTCAAAACTATGTAAGCTGAGATGTTATTAAGCAAAAAACACTCTGATCACTATAATCAACATTTCACAAACTAAAAGGCATTTGGGCTCGTTGAGCAGGTCGGCAATTAACAGAAGCCTTGGTGGGTCGAGCTACATTTCGAAGTGGTGCGACCCCAGTGGACGACTTTGTGAGTGAATTTGAAATTGTAAAGCACTTTGTCTTATGTAACCTCGTCAATTTATCATAATGTTAAATTTCTGAGTTCTGCACTTGTTTCGTTGTTTCAGGCACTCATTGGTTTCTATAATTCCTTTGCAGTATTAAACTAGAACATTTGTGTCCAAGGACACAGATGCCCTGCTACTGGAAAAACTTAATGTGTGCTGATGGGAATAAACCATAACCTCTACCATAGATGAATGTGAGCAAACTGACATGAAAATCGCCTGAGTTCAAATATGCTTAAAAATGTAAATATGAGCAAATTTAAGGAAACAATTATGAGATGCATACCTTTAGAGTATGTGGGAAATTTCACAGAATTCTGTCCAGCTTTTGAGGAGATGTGGATTGACTATTCCCTGTTACGTATTTATGGATAGTCAGATAGACTGCTTGAGTGTAGGGTAACCCTATATACCCCCTTTGGCAGGGATTGATTATCAATTCGACAATTGTGAGTTGTGCAATCCATCAGAGTGAGCATGAATTCAGCGTTGCTGTGAGGGCATGCATTGGAAAGTTACCAGACAATCTGCTCTTAAAACTGCACTGATCACACAACCATAAAAGGTTTGTAGACTTAATGTTCACGGTGATGAATTTAAACTGATTCATTATTCTTTCCATTTTCAAAAAAGACAACCAATGACTGTCAGCCAAAATGTTAAATGCACACGATTTGTGGTTGAAAAGATAAATCTTCCGCACACATTGGGGCCGTCTTTTATGTGAGATCTACTGGGAGGGTCTTTTACATGAGATCTATAGTACAAAAATGATTACAGTACAATTTCACATAACATACAAAAATTTAAATTTAATTTAAATTGAAAACTTTAATTCCTACATGTAATTGTAACTTGCACTAAGAAAGAATTCAACACTAAATAAATATTTTCTCATAGCCTCTTTTTTCATCTTTGGTGAATGAAAATACCAAAATTATCATCATTTGTACAACAGAATATTGTCAGATTTTGTCAAGTCATTTAATTAAGCCATTAAAATGACTATCAGCCTAATATAATTGTTGGATGCATAGATTCAATTATTATTTTAGGTAGTTCTAGCTGTAGTAATGGCAGTCTTAGTAGTAGTAGCTATGGTTCCACCTAAAAGTCCTATAATGAATGAATCCCCTTGCACATGGAAAAATCAAATAGAATCAGTGGAGTGGAACAATTGGACAGATCAGCCCAAAATGATAATGATATGGGTGATCTAGGATGTAGTGCTGGGAGGATCTAAGGGGTTAAGGATGGTAGCAGCTCCAGTGAGAAGTCCTTCTGAGGCTGTTGTCAAGTAAGGTCTGTTTTGCCTTATTCAGGTGCGGTAGCCTTGCACAGCTGCTTCCACAGAGAAGTGACAGTGCCACACAAAGCGGTGACAGGAGAACAGCCGTAAATTACAAAGAAATGCTTCCAATTATAAGTTAAGAGGCATCTCTAAATGAAGATGACATCACAGGGCAGGGGAAAACAAACACAAATCAAGATCTGAAGCTGTGTATAGGGTGAATGCTTGGGCATGAAACTAAGACAAAGTAGAGGGACAGAAAAGAAAGGTGCGCCTACAGCTATGGAAATCCACCCCTCACAGTGGGGGGATTGGGTTGCGCGCCTGTTTGTGTTGACTGGGATGTTTGAGTGATGGTCCAGGAGGAGCAAACACACCCAGCCAACCGAGTCAACACTCATACTGCTCTCCCTTCACTAGTCACTCTACTTTGACTTGACTTTCAAAGGCCAAGGATTCTTTCCCTCAAAGGAGATGCAGAGAGAAACAACAACAACAGCAACACTGCAAGCTGTCTGTGTCCAATGAAATCATATTTCATGTTCCACACATTTTAGTAAACGTACAAGATCATTTCTGCTTTTCTTTATCATCAGAGTCATGCTCGCCGTCACATGGCTTGCGTCAGCTGATATTCATAAATTAATCATCAATGACTTTTTAATGGTTGTAGTAAAAAATTCAATCATGCAAAACTGACATTAAAATGTTCTTTGAAATGTCTTAGAAGGTCATAATGATTGGCGAAGAAATTGTAGTTCCAGGAGATACTGAATGTTCTGTTCCTCCCTTGAGAATCTTTCATATTCAACGTAGCTATTACTTCTTTGTTTTTATACTTTTTGATTTCTCTTTAGGTTTAAGAGCCAGACTGGCAGACATCTGTTTCCTTTGTATGCTCGCAATGCACACCCACTATCTTTGAGTTACAGTGTAGCACAAAACCTTGAAAATGAAGCAACAACAAAACTGATCATCCACAACAAGACCAGCCATTACTGTACCCACCGTATACAAACAGTACATATTCAGCACTGCTGGTCCCCAGGTGGTTGCTGGCCTCGCAGCGGTATGTGCCGTTGTCTGTTTTGTTTAGTGTGGTGATGGTTAGTTCCCTGCCCTCCACAATCATGCGCTCAATGTCTGGCAGCTCTCCTCCATCTTTAGACCACAGCACCGGTTCAGGTCTCGGGTAAAAATACGGACAAAATTTTTTATTACTTATGATTTCCTACATGTAAATAAATATGCTGAAGAAATTCTTCTTGAAAAATTACTTTCTGTAATGAAGAAGAATGACATTTCATGTCCAATTTTGGCTTAATTTCCAGCTAGCAACTACCACTAAATTGAAGTTGTAAATAAATGTCAACTTACATCGGGTTGCCTATAGAAACACACTCCAACTTGAGATATTGCCCTTCCTGTGGAATAATCAGAGAATGTGCGATCTGCAGATGGGGAGCATCTGTGAGGAGGAGAAAAAAATCCAACACTATGACTAACACTGACAAAGTACAACAGTAGTTAGTTCTTTACCCATTGGGCAGCTTTTAGCTTTAGCCCATATCCATGTTCTGCTTTGGTACTTATCTCTTACCTGCAAACTAATCCTACACTAATCCTAAGCAAATGCAAAAGCTAAAGCTCCAGAAATAAATGTAATCTCAGTCCTTATATTTCCTCTCAATGCTAATCTTGCACTTAATCCAGCTTTGCAATGAGCATACGACTGCACTCACAGTGGACTTCCAGGACCTCGGTTGTCATGTAGGGGTTGAACAGAGACACATGCTCCACGCTGCAGGTGTAAGCAACACCATCATCCTGTCTGTCCACATGGAACTGGAGGCTGCTCTTCACTGTGAATGATTTTCCTGTGGCATTCACCTTCGTAGTGCCTGCAGGAAGTCAGAAAAAAAAAACAGGCATGCAATGTACACTCCTGGGTTGAAAAAGAAAGATACACAGCTTAAAATGTGACTCATCACTCAAGAGTGATTTTGACTTCAACGGGTACATGAATTTTAGATGCTTTGTCACCTAGGTGAGGGCACAGTGTAAGTCAACTAGCCTGACAGTTTAGTTAGTTAATTCACTTAAAACCCTGCACACACAGACACACTATCTGTTTCTTTTGTGCATGCATGTAGGTCTAATATGATACAAAGTTTTGCATATGAGCAACTAAAAATCTGATTAACTTAGACTTAACTTAAGTCTACGTCTTAGAGATGAATTGTCTCATTTTTAAATTTAAAAAAAAAAATTTCCCCCCAAAAAAGGACTATCAAAAAAAGTCAAAATGCTTACACAGACACATATCAGATGATTTAATGATGTCATATAAGTAATATTAACCATCCAATTGGAACATCATGAGTTGTCCATGCCTGAGTATTTTTTTCATTGGCCTGTTGTTATTATTCTTCATGGTATTAGCAAGTTAAAAAAAGGCCCACATCTTGCAATGTTGAAGTAAGTGAAAAAAAGTGATCCAGAGTCTGCATCCGTAACCAGATCCACCGAACAATGTAAAACTTCCTTGGACAGAGTTACAAAATTTCATCAAAATACATTGACAATTTTCTAAGATATCTTACAGACAAACAAAAGAGGATCTAAGAGATCTAAGAGGAATAAAAAAAAGGCCCTTTTACATCCTCCGGGGCATCGTGCTCATATTAATTTATGAATTAAAGGATCATAAATTAATTTACTGTTAAGACCTGATTTCAAGCATCACAACAGGAGGAATCAGGAAAGTCAGGGGCCTTGCACTGGAGAGCCAAAGGCTTTGCATTTTGCCCTGAAGTACAGAGGGGGCGTGGTACTGTAAGTACCTCTGTAGTGTCAAACACACACCTCTGCAGCTTTTCTTCTCACTCATCAAGTTATCTGCAGCATCAGAGCTGCCATAGAGAAGCTGTCATTCTGTTTCAAGGTGGCTGCTGGCATTATAAGAGAGCATGCAGAGCAGCTTTCATAAAAATGTGGATGTTCCCAGGTAAACCTGCTTTGAACTAGAACCCCAAGAGGCAAGCAGATCAACATTCAGGTAACTAGTGGCGCCCCTATTATCAGCACCCCTGTGACTGTTTTAACAAGGTGGAACCTCAGTGGCAGGTTTAGAATTTGTATGCCTATTATAATTTAATAGGAGAAATCTTCTTCTGGACGAATTTTGCTTTACTGAAAATTACTGTTTAATGTTCTTTTGGTCAATTGGTCCAAAACCTTGATGAAATAACAGCATGGCAATGCCAGCTTTGTTTATTTCACAAGGGATCAGAGTCACTCTCTAATAGCTGACTCGTTTTTTTAAACTATTTTCAATCATGCTACTTTTAATGCCAGTACCTCCTGCTCAGTCCCTCCTGCTGCTCAGTTTGCATGCTACTACCTGCTGTCCAATAATTGTTGCTGACATTTCATTCCATGGTTATTAGTGTATTTAATTTGAAATTGGAACTTATTTATCTGTAATTAACAACCTTGCATATTTAGTATTTTGGTTTTTGGTAGTTGGAGGGTAAAGGTCCGCTGAATAGAAATCTTACGTCAGCACTTAAAAAAATGAAATGTATTGAGCTATTTTAAAGGCTTAATACTGTCAGACACTATATATACAGGTGTGTGTATATACATATATATGTATATATATATATATATAGTGGCAAAATACTTTTTCTTATATTAAAACGTGGGCTTGATTTGTGTTGGTGTTAGACTCATAATTGAATATATGTCATGGTTCAACCATGCCTTGAAATGTCCAATAACATTGATCATTTCAGTGGACATGTCTTGCAAACATGCCATTCTGCAGTAGCAACGCAGTATGCTCAGGTGTGAATGAGGGACTTGATCTAATTTTAGATCATGGTCTAGATGCGGAGGAGAATATCAAAGCTGGAGAAATAAAGAAAAAGAAGGTAATCGTCTCAGGAACAGACGACAAACAAATTTAGACCAAAAGACTCGAGATATTCTGTCACTGAGTTCTGTAAAGTCAACATTTGATGAGGAGGAACTTACTCACAATGTATATATATTCTGGTCAACTCTGTCAATAGTATACGATCACATTTTCCTTGAAAACACATCTAAACACTTGTAGCCATAGGAGAAAACAAAGCTCCAGTCCATTAATCTATCATTAAAGAGGAGATATTGTCAAGTTAAAAGTGAAGATTCAAACATATTCCGGACACAACGTGAAGGCCAGAAGTTGTCTGAGACATCATGCTCTTCATTAGTAAGCATATCATAGCATTTTTTTCCCCACTGACTGGAGAAAGTTTAAGATGCTTTTCTTGCTGTTCACATTTGACAATTTAATGTTGCAACAAAATTCACATGCTGGGAATGCTTAAGGTGAGCAATCAGCAAACAGCAACAGCTGTATAACGTAAGGGTGTAATATTGTTCAAAAGAATGGATGTTTGTCATCTTTCATCTTTGGACTGTTTGATGTTACAGAACAGGATGGGAGCCCAATTAACAAGAGTGTTCTGAAGATTGTCATTGGACAACAAATGCATCAGTATATGACATATCCTCCATTCCTGTGGTGAGCCTAGAGTAGTTTATATTGTTTTGGATAAATGCTATGGAGAAGATGACCAACCTTCAGAATCACCTTAATCACCTTGGTTAATTTATGCATAAAGGTTGGTAAAGCAAGAATGTAGAGTTTGCGAGATGTGCTTCAGACAAAACGACCATCCTTCAGTCACCTAAAACATGTTTCCATGAAAACCACACAAAATACAATTCAAAATATCAAAAGGCACAACTACGTAATATGGTTGACGTGTGTAAAGTTTGGTGGAGTCAGAATGTATAGTTTGCCAGATATGCTTCCAACAAGATAACCACCCCTCACACACACCATAAAAATCACATTTCCCTGGAACAACATCAAATAAAAATATCTAGAAAATAGAAACGGTCAAAAGGCACATCTATCTATCATCTCTAACAAATGATGAGGGCTGGGCGAACAGAATGGACATATTGACTACATCACCCCATCATTTTTATGTCAGGGGATAGAAATGAAGGAGCTCACAGATTTAAAGTTCAAATGTGGAACTTTTGTGTCACCAATCATGCAGTGAGAGTAATTACTAAGTTGCTTAGTAAATAGAAGTAGTAATTATTAGTAATTATTAAGACAGTTGATGTGCTAATGACACCAGATGAGACAGAAATACAGACAAACAAACAAACAAATAAACAAACAAACAAAAACAATAAACACATTAATAGTCTTGATAGCTTGCCAAGCTGAATATTAAATCAGTCAGAGCTGTTGTGCATTTTAATGTGCCTCTGTCACTGTGAAAGAAATATATACACCACTTTATGCATGCAAACAGAGTGACAGTGGGATGATGTTTCCTCAATAGATTATAATTTGAAGTCTAGCTGTCATTCAGCGACACAAGTAATTTGTATGGCTCTATACTCCACAAACAAATTATTTGACACTGGGTGACAGTTGCATTTTGAGGTTTGCAATGGTGTGTGCCTCTAATATAAATTGTGGAAAAACAAATCATCAGAGCATGAAATAAATTTGACATGCTTTTGCCATTACACCTGCTGTCATCTTGGAGCTTTGTTGACTGGTCCCCCAGTGGGGATAGATTTGATTGACAGCAGATACTAGTGGCAATGATCCACCACAGAAGAACCAATGGCAAAACATGCTGCTCCCAGCATATACTCATTAAAGCACGCTCTAAAGCAGCACCTATAAGAGACTATGGTGCAGAACACTGATTGATGTTCCCCCTCTTTGACACTTTGACATGGAAATGAAGGTTTTAAGTCAAGCCCTCATGTCTCTGCTTTGTTCTTTATATCTCTTTAACTTGCATATGCATCAAACCAGGTCTGTTTGCCCAAGCGTCTTAATAAAACCCACTGTACTCAGGTAAAACTATTAAAAGAACCTTTTTTTATACAAGAAACTGAGTTAGGGCAGACATAGGGTTTATGATATTCTTTCAAAGCCATTCCATGTATGAAATTTAAGTGTAGAGAATTATTCTTTGTTTTAATTTTCCTTTAAGCACTACTGTGAATCCAGCTGACTGTATATGGTGTTACAATTTTTATTTTCATCCACAAAAGAAGGATGTGTGAGCTATATGAGTAAAATTGTAGCACCCCTTGAAGTCTTGTAAATCATACTTTGGTATTTTATTTATGTGCATACTAGATGCACATAAGAAAATTAAGGTTTGAGGATTTAAGATTTATTTTAATGTACTGTATATTAGACAAAAAAAGGGACCTCAGTCCTTCTTGAGATGGACAGCAGTCTGGTTGTGATGCTGTGCTTCAGCTCCATACTGGCCTTTCAGGAATCTACGTGCATTTTATTTCAACAGGAAAACTTCATCCCCCATCCCCTCTCCCATCAATCATCATACCATGTTGGGCAGACACAAACAGAACCACCAAGAAAAAGCTCTCTGGTGCAAATCTTCAATAAAGAGCAACTGTCACACTGAGTCTCCGTCGCAGGCTCCATTACATTAAAGAGCTCCACACTGCCTACCTCTGCCATCAAATTGAGGAAAAACATTACTACTTTTTAATGTTTTTGTCTAGCAGAAATAATATGGGGATAAAAGCTATAAAATACAAAGTGCAGAGCTTCAGACAGTTTGGAAAGAGGTGCACAAGAAAGTGAAAGCTTGTAAGGCACACAGTGTGAAACCACACAAACTTCTGCCTGTTTAGTGTGATCAGCACACATTACACTGCACCATCTGCTGCCTAATGCATCGTCTCTGTCACTTTTTTCAGCTTAAGTTAAGATAGTTATGTGGCCTTTCTGAGTTTGCATTCTTTTGTGTTCTTGAATCCTCCTGGGCTCGCTTGATTATTCCAATTGTTGCTGTTCGAATAAAATAAAGCACCTTAGAGTCACTAGTAGAACAAATAGGAAGCCCAGCAAGATCAATTTATCACATGCAGTACAGACAATCTGAAATTATGGGATAATTTATCACATGTGCTTCTTTTTAGGTGAATACAAAACATGTAGCTGGTCTCACTCTGCCAGCGTGAAACCTTTGTGCCCATAATCAGGAGGCTTTTTCATTCAAAGACCATTTTGGAGGGAGACCCTTCCTCTGAAACATGATTCTTCATCACTTCACCAGTGTTGAAACGATTTCTCAACAGACCAATTAAATTGATTTGTCCATCAACAGTAAATTAATCTGACAATGAATCAATAGTTTAATTAAAAGGTTTGCCATGCAAATTGTTGCCGTTTTCAGCAAATCTGGGTTTTTTTTTGGTGAGGGTTTCAACATCATTGTAACTACAGAAAAGTAAGAGAAAACCCTAGAGATTTCATTTTTGATCATCACCTTTAGTATTGAGTTATTAAAATGTGTTTCTATTAATAAACTATCTGAGCACGTCATTACTTCAGTGCCACTAACGGTGAAAACAGAGTGCAGTGCAGGACTAGTTGCTGATGTACACTTAACTTTATCATAAAAATCAATATGAGGCACTGCTCTATGTCCTCACTTTGGTCAGGTAATGAAATGTGAACAGCTATGCCACAGTCCAGCCACATTTGGAGAGCTTCCAACAACAACAGCAATGCTGGATGTGAGCCAGGTGAATCATGGCAGCGGTCAGCCGCTGGCCAGCGGAACACTACATGAATATGAGCACAAAGGAATTCAGCAGCTGAATTACTTGACAGTAATGATGTCTCCAAGAGGGTGCATGTGGTAATAGAAGATACAATGCTCTGTGAAATCCACACCACACGCTTACCTTGGACCTCCTTGTCATTTCGGAACCACCGGATGTTTGCAGCTGGTTTGCTGCCCGATGTGGTGCACGTCAGGGTGATTACATCTCCCTCCATGGCAGGCTTGGTGAATCCTGTAATCTCCGGTCGTCCTGGCGCTCCTGTGTTGCATGGAAATATAATTATAAATAACATACTGATGACACATATATTATGAGATGAGTAATAACCCAGTAGGTTGTAGTGCTCTACCAATAAAAAAAAATGAGTTACTGACTGTTAATAATTCAATTTCAGAATATCATGCTGTTCACTTCTGTCAATGACAAAATCAGCATCCAAAAATTTACTGCATATTCTTCTCAAGTTTATCGTTTTGAGGAAGCACAAAAATGAATGGTAAATTAAAATGTAGTATGATCACAACAATGAAAAACAATTAAAAAAAATATAGAAAATATAATAAAGTTACATGAAACGTACATTTGTCGTTTATTAAATAACGTCCGACATAAATTACCCAGAATCTCAAATAAATATCAGGGTTGTTTTTTATCCCCTCCAGTTAGACTGAGATGACAAAGGTCATTTCATAGAAACATGAGTCCAAATAAATGTATTGTAAATGCTGACAGTGTGTGGGAGAGGATTATTATTTAAATTCTATTTCTGCATATCCTTCAGCACAACTGTCTAACACAGATGTGAAAGGGTTGAGGGTTTTTGTGGCTTTCCTGCCTACGGAAAATTAAATATAGTAACACTACTAGCATACTGGCTTCAGTGTCATCCTTTATTATAGTAGACAAGGGCAAAATGTAATGCAGAAATGTAATTTTCCTACAAAGCTACAAGGTTGTGGTAAAGAAAAAACATAGACTTGAATTGTGCAGTTATTCATGGAGAATGGAGAATTAGTGACAAGTAATTGTTCTGTGGAGAATGGACCAAAATGGACAATGCTCACCCAGAACAGTGAGAAAGGCCTTGGTGGTCTTGACAGGCATGGTGAAGAGCGAGCATGTGTACTGGCCCTCGTCTGACAGGCTGACGTCACTGATTCTGATGGTAAGCTCCTGCCATGAGGCTCTCACCAGCTCAATCCTGTGGTCCCTCAGAGCTGCATAAGACGCAAGACGACACAAAGAATCACAGAGTGAGTCAGAAAGAAGCTGAATTCACTGACGGCAATTAGCTTGTAGATGTACCATTTGAAATTCAGATGATCTTTAGCAGAACAAAGGAGAACATGCTGTGCTTTCACTTATTTCAAATAGTTGTTAAATGCTGCAAACACATACTGTGGCCAATGGTTTGAAACATTTTCTTTACATTTGCATTCTAGGCTGACAGCCTTATTCACAGTCAGTGAGAATACGAAAGCATCAGCAGGATGCACTGAAGCGTAGCAGCAGAGAAAGCTTATAGTCCTATATACAATATCTCTTTAGGTAATTCAGGTATTGATTTACACTCAATTTAATACTTTTAGCACCTGGCTCTGCCTGTAACATTTTTCACTTTGCTACCAAAACCTTACCTTTTAGAAAACCACTTAGTCTACAGTTATGGCAAATAAAATCAATATATAGTGTTTATTAACTGGCACTGTTATTGTTTTGGGATGATCATATTTTGTTTTGCTTTTAAAATGCCTGCTTTTCACATGAATGATTTTAAGCAAATTGTAATAAAAACTAAGAAAGATGTAAAGCATTACTGCACCAAAATTGATTATTTTCTAATTTGATTTGACAATGTATTTACTGTGTTGTGATATGCATCAATACTGTTAAAACATTGTAGTTAATTTTATAAAATTGATTCCGACACAATCACCAAGCCTTAGTGCAAACTTAAGACAAAAACAAAGCAACAATACTGTTAGTAGTAGTTTAATCAACAAAGACAAGTGAATGAAGTAAAGATGATGTTTGATAATGCTTGGGCTGCTTTGTTAGATTGTGATCAAAGAGCATCTGCCCAGAGCACCAGCAAGATAAATCCCCCAATGGAGTCCAAACATTGGTGGTGGTGGTGGCTGATGACTCTGCTGAGATGGATGAGACCTAAGAGGCTGATGAAATGATGTAGTTGGTGAATCTCTATAACAGCATTGTGAGAGGAACCAGAGATATGCAGAGAATCAGACTTAAAAAAGACACAAGCAACATGATTGGCTAACATGGTAGGTTTGTCACTGTGCCATTGGATAGATGTGAGCAGCTGATGAGATCGTGATGTCCAAATACAAATTGTGCCTGTTAAACAAACACACAACACATTTCTAATACATCATGTTTCAGAAACAAAAAACATACAAACAAAAAAACCACATGACCTTTGGCACAATTTTTCTGCCGGGAGACACGCTTCTATTTTCTCACAAATGTCCATGGATTTTCTGAAGCATACAGAGTCCACCTTCCACAACAGCGAGTGCTGCTGTGACCCCATTTGAAAGCATTAGTTTGCCACTGACACTGGATAGAAGGGCTGTGATGTGACTGCGAACTACAGCAGGACGAGTGGGGCAAAAGTCACGTGACATGCTTTAGTTGTTTCTGAAGCATATGTTGCGTATCTGTTTGAAAGGCACATTTTGTATTTGCAAATCAAAATGCATTAGTTTGTCAATCGTGCTTTATATTTGCAAATCACACTGTTTGTTTCTCAATTGTAGTGCATTTGTAAGACATGTTTTGTTTGTTTGATAACTTCTGGCAGGAATTTCACTCCATACCCCAGACAACGACAGAAGGAAATTAAGACTGAGCATGTGTGAGCGGTGCGAATGATTGGTTAGTGTGAGCAATAAACTATGGCTGAAGTCTGAAAAGGAACCGTCCTACTGGCTGAACGTTCATTAGAGCTTTATTTTAATAACAGCTGCTACGGCTACATACGAATAAACCACAACTACCACAACAACCACAACTTGTAAGACTCATGGAACAATAATGATTACAATGAGAACTCCTAAAGCCTTTCAGTGTTTTCTTAAGATACTTGACACCTTCACCGCTGCACACTCGGGTGAGAATGCACACTCAAAAAGCAGAAAAAGCCCCTGAAAAAGTTCATCTCCTACCTGTCATCTCTTGTACAAGTTCAAATTCCGTATCACCTGCCCCTACAAGCGACCAACCACGGAGAGCAGGGGGGGGGGGGGGGGGGGGGGGGAAGTGCTCAACTTTGAATAAATTACACTTTTTTAATCCTCACTCCCGTTAGGCCCGGCCAGCTCTCTCGTGGGAAAGTCTTTCATCTGAAGAAATTTGAATTCTCTTGGATTGTACTACACAGGACAAACCTGGCAATGGAGCAGAAGTAGGTGTTGACTAGGATTTAATCAATGAAGCCGATGTAAAATGGTGTCAGAAAAAAAAGAAGACCTGTCTGTGAAAATCATTAATCACCTGTTCTGCTGCCATTTGTTTGATTTTAGCAACAAACGCACATAGCATACATGTGATTCTGCAGTTATATTAGATAGGTTGAAACAATTAACAGATTTTCACAGACACATACGTCATTATCAGCGACGCTATTCTTCATCGTCAATGACACCATATCATTTGATCATCATTATCTTATCACACTCCCTCTAACAAGATCAAAATAAAGATTTGCGATCATTGATGTTTCTCAGACATTTCTTATTGAAGACCCTTTGTTGTCCAAGAGTAAAGAGTTTGATATATAAAACAAACTTCAAGCCGGATTTAAAATTAAATAACAATCTGTGCCATCAGAGAGCCAGCTTATGTGCCACGGGGTTTAATACAAACATTTCCTAGTCATTCTGTACAAAATTGTATCCTGAAACAAAGCTTCCTGATGTTCTTTGTAGTTTAGCTTTATCACTTCAGAGCTTTTTAATGCCCAGAGGCTCTGGCAGAAAACAGCAAACCCTTCGGTGGATGGCTGTATTTGAGAGGTGATGGGGTCTAAGCAAACATCATACAGGAACTCAAAAGATATGGAAGTACAGGCTGAGAGGATCAAAGCTTTGGACAAGATGACATACTATAATTCCTCTGGCCCATATCTCTCCGCAACGCACAGACAGGAAGAAATAGACTGACTTCTCTTTCTCTTAACCCTGTGTTCCTCAAAAGCCTTAGAGGGATTTGTTAGGGAAAACAGACGTCTCTTTCCTTAAGTAATATTCGACTCAACATCTGTAGGCATGAAAAGGTTTCCTCTCGCAACTGCGATCAGCTTGAATTTACATCTGTTAAAACAGATTAAGTGTCGATGAGATCCCCCACAAACAAAACGGTCGTAGAAACTTCTCAAATTACCAAAGCATAATCCACCTCTCTGCTGTCCATCTTTATGTAAATCAACACATTTTGGCAAAATATGTCTGGAGTTTCTGTGTTGTACCATTTCCAGGCAGCTTCACAGCATCTTTAGTCATATTTTACCAACATTATGACCGTTTGGAACACACTGAGCATATGGTTGGACAACAGAGTAGTAGATTATGCTGCTGAGTGGTTCTGTCACTGTAAATATCAAATCAGTGCCCAAATACAGTGTAGAATTCTAATTACTTCAAGTGACATTTAAAATATCTTGTAAGCTAGAATTACATTTTTCTAGTGAATATCACATTACCGTTAAAACTGAGATCTAAATGTCAGGAGTTATATATAATACAGATTCAGATACTTTGACCCAAAATAGTAGCTGGGAAAAAAAAACCTTCTGTTAAACAAAAGATGGACTTGACTGATGCATTTTTTTAAACAACCACTGGCACTACATAACACTTGAGTCAATGACATATTGATAGAATGAGATGTGCAAAGGTTTGAATAACCCAAAGACAAGTGTTATCTATTACTCACATAGCATATGGCCAGGAAGCCATGCTTGTTGAATCCAATCCAGGCTAGAAGCCCAGACTGTGGGCAGATCTGTCACAATCAGACCCAACTGCCATTGGCTGACAAAGCTTTTTTTCCAGGTGCTTTAGGAAATCAATGTGATGAAAAGGTTCATTTCCCCCAAACCCTAGATAGCTCTTGCACTGTTCATTCTGCTTAGGAGGAAGCATAAATCTGCACCCTGACCTTGTGTATAATACAGCCTTGCAGCATGGCAGCTTAATGTGCAGTACATCTCCAGTGATGGAGGCCTTACCAAGGCTGTCTCAAATCAGTAAAACTGACATCCCGGTTCTCCCTCAGGGCAAAGCATACTCTTGCTATGGCCCTTTGATGCAAAGTAATGTTTGCCTTGTTTTCCTGACAGTCCATTGCACCACCAACCATGTCAGTGGAACCCTTCCCAAGTCTCCCAAGAGAGCTGCAGTTTGTCAAAATCTATTTTTGTAAAGCTAATTTTACAGTATCTAAATTTATCATATCTAAGAACCTGTATAAACATGTAACACAGTTGATTTGTAAGGGCAGAAACATGGTCGATGCATGTCAAAACAGATATGAAACAGAAGCCTCAAGTTATGCAAGATCAGTTTCAGGTGTCATATACATCAGGTGTGATGTATAATAATAATAATAATAATAAAAAAAACTTTATTTAAAAATAAACTTACAAAATTCTTTACAATGGAAACAAATAGCAATTAAAACAAATTGTAAAAACAAATTATACAAATAAGTAAGATCCCATACTTTGATAAAAAAAAATACATGGCAAAATAATCAAAACAATGCCAACGGTTTAGACAAAGTCATACGATAGAAGTGCATCTTAAGAAGAGATTTAAAAGAGGATACTGAGTTTGCCTGCCTTAGCCTGAGCTCCCACAGCTGTGGGGCCCAAGTTGGGGCCCTGCTGGAAGATCACAGGCAGCGGTCCGGTTCATACGGAATTAGCAGATCACACATATAGACAAGATCCTGACCATTCAAGGCTTTAAAAACAAGGAGTAAACTCTTAAAATCAATTATAAAACTCACAGGTAACCAGTTAAGGGCAGCAAGGACTGGTGTAATGGGGTCACTTCTCTTGCTCTGTGTTGAAAGCCTGGCGGCAGTGTTTTGTATCAATTGCAGTCTTTGGATGTTACGCCCTCTGATGCCCTAATAAAGTGCATTGAAATAGTCGAGTCTGGAAGAAATAAATTCATGCATGACCTTTTCTAAGTATGCCACCTGAAAATTGTAACACATTCACGAGCTGCGAAGCAGCCTGAAGGTGCTTAAACATCAAAAAACAAGAGAAAACTGATCCCTTCTGCTTTGGGTAAATGTGGCTCAAAACTACCAAAGTTGACCAGCTATAGCTGAACATGTTAGACGTTTGACCATGTTTGTTTTCTGTGGCCATAAAAATGCTTTGATAAGCTCTGTATTGGATTACCATTTGTTTCCTCCAACAGTGAATACGAGTGCAGGTCCAGTATATTCACCAAAGATCTGGGCCAGGCATTGTCATTTGTGGTTGCATACTTGTGTGGACCATGTGTCACGTGAGAGGAGCTGGTTGCGCTGTCAATTTATGTTATCTTGTCTACACCTTAATGCAAATTGATAGCACTACCCCTCCCCCTGATCCTAACCTGGCCTTTGAAATGTGGTAAACAGTAAATCTTGATATGTAGTACATATTGACAGAACACTGGCTTTGTGGTTGGTAAAGCTACATTAGCTCTGTCCACAGATAAAACTGGAGCAGAGGAAGTGGAAGTGCACTTATCACATGGCACTGACTTCCGCACTCCACTGAGCAGCAGACAGATGGTAACTGATGTTTTTATTCCACCAACAATGACGTAGCTCCTGACAGTCCAAATAGAAAAGGACATTTTACATCTATCCATTAGTCTTAGAAACAAGCAGATAGCTCTAAGGTTCAGCCAAAATATGTTACATCCACAGTTCTGAGTGTTCCCATTTGGCCATTTCTGTATGGCCTGTAACCACTTTCAGCAAGTCCTGGATGGTAAATGCAGTAGATGTCCTTCAGTGAGAACACAGAGCCCTGGCGCACCCCTATCCGACTCTTCAGCCAGGGGCTCCACTCTTTGCAATTAGAGTGTGTTTGCTGCTGGCTGTGCTCACTTAGTGACTGTGTGGGCGATTCTGGATGTGTTCCAGGGCTAGTGGTGCAGGCAGGGGGCTCTTTCCCACCACACATGTGGCTGCAATTAAGAGAAGGAAAGGGCCTTGTTCCAGAGGGCCATTGTTAGTGCCCATACTCTCAGAGATCCCACTGAGCAGATGCTGCTCAAATTGGATTCATTTTCAGCTCTTGAAGGAGGGAAGAAAAGAAGGAGAAATTCTCCCAGCAGAGATACTACATCCCGTCTTCAAGTGATGAATAATGAGAATGAATATAATTTGTTTCTGTCCATTTTTCAGCCCACTGACATAAGCTTGATTGTACACTGTGGGATTTTTGTCTGCCTTTGAGCCCTTTTTTTCATGTGAACTCCCTCTCATATAAAATGTAATTTTTATTAAAGCAAGTGCCAATGGGATTACACAAATCTGTTCCTTTTTAATGCGGTACACACATTTCAGTGCTTACAAAGACATGCAGTGCAACACATACAGTAAAAATGATTTAGCTCCAGTAAAAGAAAAGATCTAAACATTTTTACAGAAGGGCCCAAAATTCATAAGGAATCTAAATACAACATATTCTTCATTATTCTAAAGAGGCAATATACATTATAAAGGAGTGTAATGCAGTGTAGAGCAGTACAGTATACAAGAACAGCTCTTCATATTAGTGCTAACAGCTGAGTGTCAAACACCACACTGGTAGATTCATGTTACAGAGATGCTGGGTAGCCCACTACATTTAAAAGCCCACTAGTCCTCGGAGAAAGACATTAGCTGTGGCCATGACATCCCTTTTTTTACATTTAGTCATTTTCAGTCAAAATACCTGTAGCAATGTAATAATAATAATAATACATTTTATTTACAGAGTGCTTTTCAAAATACTCAAAGACGCTTATAACATGTGCAGAAATGTAGTTACGATTGTCCACATAATCACTTAAACCTTGCATATTCTTTTATGAAATCAACTTTATTGTATGTTTAACTCTTACAAACGTTTTTTTTCTTTTTGATAATATATGTACATGTATGTATATGACATTTTTGCTCCTCTTAAACACTTTCCTCTCATTCTTTATATTATAATAATAATAATAATAATAATAATAATAATAATAATATTACTTGAATTTCATAGCTAAAATCAATTTAAGAATAAATTTACACACAGATATCTGAAACCAAACTCAGGTAATGTGTTCACTGTACTTGCTTACAACAGACCAACCATCAAATGTTTACTAGGAATGGACATTTACATGTGCTTTCATTGGTGCTCACTCCAGTAATTGCATCCTTGGTAATTATCCTTCATTCTTTCAAACTAATGAATGCTTTAATGGTCACATTAGAGCATTCATTTAGCACATAACAGCATTTTGATGACTACAAGCCAATTAAGATCAATTTTGCCTTGTGACCTTATGATCCAGGCTGAATGTCCCAATTAAATGTCATGAACGATGAACCATAAACTTGTAAGAGATTGGAATTGAGATGAGGAAAAGTGATGTACAGCTGGCCACAGCATGTACAGCACTGTATGTATGTGCTGTATATGTCTCCATATCTCTGTTACAAACACATTCTGTGGTTCAAATGAGCAATTTGTTATCTGCCTTTGACATGCAATCTGCAGTAGCTGCCCATTAATTGCATTATTCATATTCACTGTATCTGACAAAAGATTCTGATTCCATCCAGCATGCCTCCAGGAATGTCATTACCATTCTCTATGGCATTGCCATTTTATCCTTTTCCCACAGAAGCCAAAAATGAAGTAAATCATAATGAAGACAGCAAAGGACAGCTCTGCTCTCATTTGTCCTGCTCAGTAATATGAATTCATTGCCCCGACAACATATTTAAGAGGGATAATTCAACAAAAGACATATGGTCCAAATAGATCTCTTCATCACAGCAGCCAATCTTCATTGACCTGTTGGCCTACCTGCTCTCTGAGGTCTGTGGCAGTAGTGTGTAGGAATTTGTATGCTGACCTTTGCCATGGTGTATTCTGAAACCTCTGAGGTGGCAACAATCTCCAGAGCCTCAGATATAAATATTGGATGAGGAGGATCATGCCAAGGAACCAGCTGGCATGATATAAGAGCAGAGCTGTGTTCAGCTTTAGACAAATGTGCAGAGACAGTTCAGTGCATTGGGATTGACTCTGGAAATCCAGCAAGGTTAACACTTTCTAGGAGATCCTGAGGTTTGACTAAGCCTCTTATGGGAGAGGAAGAGATAGAGGCCCTTCTTATCGTTTACACTCTGACGAAAGATACATTAAGCCATTGAGCTGTCACCTGCCCACAATTTCCTTTGCACCAGCAACCACATCTCTTACCTCTCTTTCCGAGTCTGTGACGTGACATTGACATTGCTGTGTAGACAGATTGTATGCCACAACTACTAGGATGCACTGCTGGGATTATGCTCTTCCTATACCTGAGGACTCCCAATGGGATTAAAAAGAAAAATAATGCACCATTGTTGTCCCTGCTTCTGCTGCATGTCGCAATTGAATTAACAGAAGGTTAATAGGAGTAGAGTGTTAGAGAATGGCACCGTCAGTCTTTTGATCAAATGCTTTAAATGTCCTTTTCATGCAACACTGTTATAGTGAAGAAAAAAACTCTTATGGAGGACATTGGTTCTTTTACCTGTGAAGAATCATTTTTAAACTGTTATCCAATTAGTTTAAGTGGCGGAAACGTTCACCATGAAGATTGAGTATAAGTTAAAAAACAGCAAAGCCCTGACAAACAACCTATTTTGTCATAATGCACAGTGCATTACTGGCACATGTGTGTGGACAATGTTTAATGTAAAAGACACATAAATACTTTAGCATTCAGTGTCCTTAAAATTCTGGACAGACACAGGATTCCTTGTCAAGTCTCTTTTGCTGTAAAAGCTGCTCTTTAGTTTTTTTTTCATACCCTCATTTGTCAGACATGAATTAAAATGGAGCAAATTACAGTCGGGGCTACTTTAGACAGAAACTGTCAGACTCAGTTTATATAATATAGGACTTCAGCTTCTTCACAGATGTTTCTCTTTGCTTCAGGACAGCAGCGCAGCGGATTTAAAAGGTCATTTAAACTTGTTTTTCCTTCCTCACAGTTTTAAATCAAACTCCAAATGCATCCAGACAAATGCCCTTATTTTTAATACAGAGCTTGAGGCAAACAACAAGAGCAGATTTTTAAAAAATGCCTCAGAGGGTTTTATCTAAATTAAAACAGAACAGCAGGTGTATTTTTTATCATGTCATGATTTCTTGTATGAGTTTTGCAATCACAGATAAAAGCTATAAATGCTTCATTTTCTTAAGACAATGACAAACAACCTTTGTGAAGAGAGAGTAAGACCAACTTGCATGTGCGTCAGATGGTAACATATGGCCCTGCTGTTAGATAGCCCAAGGGGATTGTAGTAAGCAGAGATACAGCCAACAGAGACAATGGACAGAGAGAACAAACACATGGAAATGGAAAAATTTATCTAAAATTCCAGGTAAAAAAAAAAAAAAGATACCAAAACATCTAAACACTGAGAACAAGGAAATGCAACATAGCTACATTAATCCCATCTTCTCGTGCGTAACAACAGTTTATGACCAGCTGTTCATCAGAGGGACAGAAGATTCCGCCTCAAGCTCAGACAGTTTGCAGTTAGTTGTTGGACTGAAAGGTAGCATAAGGTTGAATGTAACATTTCTCATTGGCTCTTACAAGAAGCCGCAACAAACGGTTGAAGAAAGACCATGGCAGTCTCCTGCCAAGCAATTAACTGGTGATTTGGCACTGCAGAGATTTTTTCCCAGGTGTCGAACCCTCTCCCTCATATGAAGCCTGTGTTGTTCCACACCTTCCCGTATGGCCTCAGAGGCATCATATTAGTTGTGGCAATAAAGCTTTTCATTTGGTTGTTTAGAGGAAGATTGAGATGAAGTGTTCCCACATTTAGCCCTGGCAACCTCTGCTGAGTGGACTACATTCATTTTGTCATCTGGATTGCTCTGGAAAAGGATTCTGTCATGCAATATAAATGGCTGCCTATAAGAAGGCCAAGGTGGCTCACACAGCATACGTCATGCTTTCCCAGCTCTCCTTACATGCTACACCAAGACAAACATTATAGTCACATAGTCACATCTCGTTAATGTACAAAAAGGTGGTTTTTGAAGGGTTTTTTGGGGATTTGATTTTCAAAACCAGTTCTGCAAAGTCAAGCATTAAAATATGATATCTATCTATCTACACCAGGCAATACAGAAAGATAACAATGAAAACAGAATGCTTTGGTTCTACGACTTTTGCTCGGATTCTTTGGGCACCATTCAAACACCATTTAAACAATGTATCTATTTAAGGTTCTGTTAACCTTTGCTTAATTGCATTTGGAAGCAATTTCATCTAATAAAACACCTTAGACCTCATTCTAAATCCAATTACTTGTGAGGGAGAAAGTATTTGTTCAAGCCACTCTCATTCACGTGTCTCTCTCTCTCTCCTATCGATGGTTATTCAAAGAGAAAGTTAATCTTCAATCGCTGAACCAATGATATTAGCAATTACCAATATTAGCAGCTATAGCATAACTGAAATGGGGAATATGCTACGAGAAACACTGAAAGATGAACACCCCAACCCTATAAGACCAGCCCAATGTTAAACTCCCTTTCACCCCAATTCCAATTTATCAACTCCAGACTTTTGTCACCTTTAAATTGGATTTGGCTGGTGAGAACACATTAGAATTCATTTGGCCCAGGCATTGGTTGTTTCACGAGGTTGCAGCAGTGTGCTTCCTTTTCAGTGACATCCAAACAGCTAGACAAAATGTAGGGTAGCTAAAATGCTAATTAAGCCCAATCATCTCACAATCCACAGGCATCACTGAGTTGTAAACAACACTGTCAGTGTTGCGTGATTACACCAATTCATTTCAAAATCATTGAGTCTATTTCTGTTTGTTGGGCCCTGGGACATCAACGGAGACACAAATTCATTAAAAGTCTGCTTTGACATTATGAGTAATGCATTTCCCTTTTTTTTCAGGTCTTTTTTTCCTCCTGTTTGTCAGTTTGTGTGCTCACTTGATAAGCAGGGTCAATTTTCAAATTTGCAAAATTGATGGAGAAGGTAATAATGATAATCTGGCTGAGACATCTTCATCATATCTCATTGTTTTATCATTACAGCCATTATCCCTGAGAATATCACTCACCTTTCTTGTCCCCAAAGAAAAGGGTCTGTTGTGCAGGGTTTGACCACTGGAGGGAAGTGTTATCATTGTAATCCACACGACAGGTCATGTTGGCTGTGGCACCCTCCACCACCGTCACATTCTGAGTTATGGGGAACTGACCTTGGCTACCTGTGGAATCATGAAACAGAGCTTCAGGTCATGACCGCGACAGGAATAGATTGCTGTTTTGGACTGGTTGGTAATGTCTTTCCTTTGAATCACATTAAAGTACAATTCAGACCCGACACCTTTCAGAGTTAATGTTCTCTCATCATATTGTCCAATCACATTAATGTCTTCATCACATCACATCAAACCAAAGATAGCGTAATGGAAGCTCAGTTAACATGGACGCCAGCCTTTGACAGCTGTTGGAGCAGGAAAACAGTGTTTTTTACGGGAACACAATGACAGATTTTTGCTCTTCAAGAGCGCCTTCCTCACTGCCTTATTGCAGGGCCCTAATTGGTAGCACGGCCTAATTAGAGGTAGTCGTGTTCTGCTGTAGAGTCTGGAGCTGCAGCTGGGTAGTAAATTGACACAATCCTAGAAACTGTGGGCCTTCGATCCGAGCGACTGCATTTCCCTGAAACAGTCACTCATCACAGTGTGCTGAGGACATCCAAATGAGGCCTAATCACCCAGCCTTGCTGGATTTTACCTTCTTATTCCCCATTTGTACTTGTCGTCTCAGCAAAGTCCCCTAACCACATTGCAGAAGTATTTCTATCCAGCCTGTGTTTTATTGAACTCTGCCAAGCAGATGCATAAAACCAGTGTACTTTTTCAGGGGATTGTGAGAGGAAAGAGTCTATGATAATATGAACCTGCCCAGATTGGGCAACAGTGTTAGAGGTCTTGAGTTCCTGCATGAAACTGGATTGCTGTATTTGCCAACATGCCTTTCGCTGTCCACAAAATAATCTTTGTCCATGTTTTCTCTTGATTTCATCGGTCCGCCTGACTGTGAAGGTGACACTGTCTCTGCCTCTCCCAGGTACAGTTCACCATAGGGACATTGCAGCTAAGGGAGCAGCTGTCTGCCTCATTACTCCAGCTCAAATGGGGAAGCAGAGGAGTCTGGGACAGCCAAAGGTCTGTGGACCTTCCTTGACCTCGATTGTCCTGATGGAAACCATTGTCAGCTGCAGGTGAAGGTGAGGCTAACTATAAATAGTAATGGGAAAATGATTCCAACCGTGCACATTACTTATCTGCTCATTACCCCAAATCACATCAACAAACACATCACCCTTCAATAATTCAGAAGTAGTTGGCTGGATTTCAGCTAGGGAGTCCAACCAAACTAGCAATCCATGTCATATTAAAAATGGATGTGGATGCATTGTGTTGGGGTACCATGTGGAGGTGTTGCTGTGAGTTGCATACCTTTCAACTTGCTATATCATCTACTCCACCATCTCTCCAGTATCTTTGCTGCCTGACACCAGTGAATACTGCTCTCTATTCACAAAAATATTATGGAAAAAAAAAATCCAAACAGTAATAAATACAATAGAAATGGTTAATCCCTCAGGTTTTACCCTGTATGAGGCATGTAGGATTGCTCTAAGCAAAAACTTGAAGCCGAAATTAATTTTAAATATGCCTGCATGGTCTATAGAGGCTGTTCACATATTCAGAAGCATGGCTGTGTTGCGAGCATTGTTTTAAAAGAAGAGTCACTGCGGGTTAGTGTGCACTGCAGCTAAGTTGGCTTTGACTAATACATTCATGAAATTCCACTGCCTTGACATTCTGTAGGAGTCTCGAGTGTGGGAAATGCTGTCCTTTTTGTGGAAACATAATCCCCAGCACCAGCTACACAGGGAATTTCAGTTTTTTCTAGATAGAGATTGGAGGGCGGTCAGCCTTACCTCTACAATTCAGAGCCAAACAATATTTTAGAAAGTCAGTGAACCACAAACTGCTCCAAGGACGCTTCACTGTGATGTGTGACCCTATAAACTGACCTCCTCTAAAAGAAGCATATGTTCTGATGTGTGACGAGGAGGGATATTCCACAACACAATGCTTAATTCACCACTAGAACTTGGGTAAAACAAAGAAAGATGTGCACATTACAGCTCTGTATGAGAGGATAATACATATCTTGAACTGGGGTACTGCCATGATAAAACAGAGGTAACAACCACATACAAATAACAAAGAGAAAACTGTTAATACTGTGTTTTTTTGTTTGTTTTTTTACTTCTGCACAAAATTAATAAGAGTAAAAACATGAGAGCAATAATCACAAATAACCTCTCAGTAATAATATGGAATTAATAGAATAAAGGCCCTATACACACCTATTGTAAACCAACGCAGGTGTTTGTAGGAATGTGATCACTGTTTGACACCTCTCTCAACTTCCTGTAGGCATTTTTCATGGAAGACTTTTTGTAAATCAAAGGTGTAAATTAAACCATTAATGATACCATTAATGATGTCTTGATTCCATTTAGCTGCTTCAGTTTTAGGTTCCTGGTATTGCGTGTGCTGGGCCACTGTCACACTATCCGGGCTTATTGGGACAGTTGAATCAAGCAGCCATAGTTAAGGCTATTAGTAGTAACTCAGCGTTTCCTATTATAACAAGTTAAAATACTTGTTGTGAAAAAAAGCATATTTGTTTCATTAAATCTGTTAAAGTTTTTTATTTTTATTTTTTTACATGCAGAGTGTATAGCTTCTGCCACGAGGGGTCTATCAATAATAACAGTAGATATACGTAGTGTGGGATCATTGAGAAACAACCTGAACAGCCGATGAAAATCTGTCTGATATATGACTCATAAATATTCATGGAAGAGGTAATGTTTTAAAGTTTGGTTTACATTGTGTTTAGTCACACTCCCAAGCGACCAAATGAAACACACTATCATTTAGAAAAAACAGACAAACAGAAAAATAAACAAAACAAAAAAGAAAACATTTTTCTGGTTGAAAATGGAAACATTTGGGATGATTTGCAGTAAGAACACAACTCAACCAAATATATAAGGTCTAGTTGGTTTTTTTTGCTTTCACACCTTCCTTGTTTGGTCCGGACTTTCCGGTGTGAAGGCGCCCTAAGAGGCTGATCTATTGTTATACCTGAGATGTAATATACATTTATATAAATTGCAAAGATGCAAAAACACAGCAGTGTTCAGACTTAAACTGCACAAATTTCCACTAAGATTGCCTCATTTATCCAGAAACAAAACCAATTACATCAGATTATAAAAACACCACAATGCAGCTTTACCGACAGATAAGCAGTAAATACTGTATGTAAGGAAAGACACAATAAACAAATCTAGATAAAACTGTAGATAATGTTGAGCCATGGCTGTATTGTCCTTTAAAATTGAAACCACTGAGAGGAAAAAAAAACACAGTTCTCAGAAAAGTAATGGAGGTTTGAAGGTTGTCTGCTCCACTAATGATCCAAGATGACTCAGTGAAGTGCAGTGATGGAAAGAGGAATAAACCTGCTCTTTTGTAAAATGCCTTAGGGGGAGATAGGCCATCCCTTAAACACAAAGCATATCAGCTCTACAGGCTAAAGGACTTCAATACTGGGCACTGCAGTTTTATTTTTCCTGTGCTTCGATGTATTATACTGAATGAGAGGGGACTACTTATTTTCAGTCAAGGTCACCTGCAAATTGACAGCATGCACATATTTACAATATACACAGAGCGGAAACTGCCTGCCATGGCAGCAAACAAGTAAGATGGTGATTGTGTAACTTGAGAAGTCTTGATGACAGTGAAACATGAGCATTTGCTTTTTTATACTGGCTACTCTCCTCCTAACAACTACGAATATCATGAGGTGCTATAATAAAGGAGAACAAAAATCAATATGTGATGTCACATCAATGTTTCTCTCTCCCTCTCTCACTTGAAATGGAATGATGAACCCAGGACTGAAAATGAACACATTTTTACATCAATATTTTACTTAATCAGCTAAAACCATGCTCTACATTCCTTTGTTTGTGTTTTAATCAAAGCATTTCCAGCATTAGCCTGCTTATGGGCCTAACTCTTAAAGCTATAATTGGTCCCTTGGCAGTGCTCTCCCCTTTCACAATGTTTTTTGTTGTTGTTTTTTTGTTATGATAGTCACATGGATCTAAAAAGGATCACATGGATGTGATGTTTTTTTAAATTTCTTAAAAATCATTAATTTGTTTTAGTGCTACAGGAAGGAGCCCACTCCAGTGACAGCCAAAACTGGCAATATCAAGCAGGAGAGGGAGATAATGGTCCATATTCAGGTGGGCCACCAACACACTGATCATCAGTCACAATGTCAGAACTCACAAGATTAGTCAAGTTGTTTGCTGTGCTTCACACGGTCAGAATGCTGCTGACACTTCTCTCCACTGTGACATTAACTTCCATACAGTATCAAGTGCCACGGCCTCATGAATCAGATATTTACCTGCACAGCTGAAATTAGGTAGACATGTAAATGAGGCAGAGAAGATAGCATCTTCATTGTAAACACAAATGTTGGATGATTAGATTTTGAAGGAGAACACACTCCTCATCTCTATACATTTTTACTGTGAGACATGCCCTGTGAAGCGTGTAGATTAATATGAATACAGATGTTCAGAACGGCTGGCTGTTGAGTGTGCATTAACGATAAGGTATTCCATTTCATCTCGAGCAGCCTCTCTTCATGCTGTTATCAGAATGGAGCTCAGACCGTGGCCTGATGGAATCTAAGTCTGACAATATTAGAAGCCAAGAATATGATACTTAGATTATTGATTTTGTGAGGCTTGTGATCTGGTTGAGTTTTCTGAAAAAAACATGAGTGAGGAAGATAAGAATCCTTATGACTGTACAGTACTTAAAAGGAGAATCAACAGAGTTAGTTGACGAATGCAAATGAAGTACTGTATTATTATTACTGATGATGATGTGGAAAACTTATGGTTCAGTTTTGATATGATAACTATGGAGAATCACAGCATGCTGGGAAACCAGGTGTGGAAACTGGATCATTTGTGTTGCATATTTAATTTCACAGACTTGGACAGCTGATCCGGTGCGTAAGGTGAAAAATACTAGGAATATCTCTATGAAGGAGAACAGAAAGTTATTGGAGGAAGAAGGAGCCATACCACCCGCCTTTCTCAGTTTCAGCTGACTGCACCAAATAATGGAAAGCAGTGCCTTGATGAATGGCTGGAGAGCAGTCAAGCTCACCACTGCAGAATAAACTGTAAACTGGAGGCAGGATAAAAAGAAACAAATAACTCAGAAGACTGAAAAAAGAAAAAGAAATGGTTGATGTCTCCATTCATTACAGAATAATAACGATTATAAAATTTATATGAAATGAATTCCAGGCAGTTTATCAACCCACAAGTTCACCATGGTGCGTGATTTTACAAGGGCTCCATTGCAAATAGGGATGCTAGAAGTGCTGAGCTGCCTTCTGCATGCTAATGAGTCATGGTACCTTCAAACACTGCCTGCAAGTGACAAAATGCTATGTAATAACGTATGGCATACTAATCACTACAAATCACAAAATGCTGCAAACTTAACGTCAGAAATGGATTTGTTGGTTTGGGCTGCCTATAACTTTAAATTATCGTCAGTCTAGTCAATGCCTGCCTATTTTTTTTGTAAACCAGACATACATGTATATATTCCTCTTATAATCAAGACTAAATTGTTTTTATGACAATTTAGGCAATACTTCAAATATATAATTTAATTCCAGTTATGCCAACAAAAGATATAAACATGATAGGTTGAAAGTAGTCAATTCTTGTTTCATTTTTTATTTTATACTCACAATGTATTTAAACAGACAATATCCTCTTGAGAGCATAGTAATTAATCACTGAAATTGCACTAACATGACCAAATTGTAATTAACTGGCTAACTCTAAATTGTGTGGCCTATTTGTTAGCAGGCTGAGAGACAAAAAAAAGTTTAACATCTGCAGCGTTTGAATATTAAATTTAATTAAAACTTGAGACATCTTGTGGTGTGTTTTCCTTGGTGTAGAGAACAAGAAATAATAATAGAGCTTTCTGTCTCCCATGTGAGACAAATACTGATAACTCTCTGTTCCAACTAAGTGGGAAGATTTTGTTGGCTTACATTTTCTCTCTTAACATTCTGTCAGATTGTCAGACTCTGTTTTAGCTTACGGTATATTGCAATAACTTGTCCTGGCTTGGTTCAGTCACTTTCTCCTTAAGAAGAATAGCCACTTTATCACATATAAATATATCACCAGTACACAAGAATTTACATCAACGAAAGTCACAGAGGTTACACCATCAACTACATTCTTTGTTGTAAACAGTTTCAGGACTAATTTTCGTGTCCGATATCTTGCATTCCACTATAGTCTCCTTTGAAGAAACATAATCTTAATTTCACCTTCCTTACAGACTAAAGACCTACAGTATGTATTTATTAATATTTCTCTCACTGATTCAGTAGAAAATGATTTCAAAGCATCTCTTTACAAACAAGTTATTTTACAAAGATATGTACTCTTAGCCCGATGCGCCAGATGGTTTGTTACACAGAACCATTTGAGAAGTCATCCTTAAAAACTGTTTGAAAAGGACAGGCACTTAAAAAAATTGTTGGCTGGTGATTGGATGAACCATCTACGACTGTCTACAACTCCAATTCCCAAAAAAATGTTGGGACATTAAGTAAAATGTCAACAAAAACAGAATGCAAAGATATGCAAATCTTTTTCACCTGAATGCAAGTGAATACAGTACAAAGACAAGATATTTAATGTTCAAACTGCTAAGCTTTATTGTTTTTTTTATAAATAGACACTAACTTTGATGTCTGAAACACATTTCAAAAAGGTTGGGGCAGGGAAATGTTTACCAATGTGTTACATCACCTATTAACAACACTCAGTAAGTGTTTGGGAAGAGAGGACACAAATTGCTTAAGTTTTGAAATTAAAATTCTGTCCCATTCTTACTTGATATATGACTCTAGTTACTCAACAGTCCGAGGTCTTCATTGTCGTATTCGGCGCTTCATAATGTGTGATTCCATTTTCAATGGGGGACAGGTCTGGACTGCAGACACAGACCAGTCTAGTACCCATATACTCTCTTACTCTGAGGCCACGCTGTTGTAAGGAATGTGAAGAATGTGGCTTCATTGTCTTGCTGCAATAAGCAAGGTCGTCCCTGAGAAAAACGTCATCTAGATGGCAGCATATGTTGCTCCTAAACCTGTATGCACCTTTCAGCATTAATGCTGCCTTCACAGACGTGCAAGTCACCCATGCCATGGGCACTAACACACCCCCATTCTGTCACAGATGCTGGTTTTTGAACTTTGTGCTGGTAACAATAAGGATGGTCCTTTTTCTCTGTAGCCAAGAGGACATGATGTCCATGATTTCCAAAAACTATTTGAAACAAGGACTCAGACCACTTTTCCACTTTCTGTCAGTCCATCTCAGAAGAGCTCTGGCCAGAGAAGTCAGCAGCGTTTCTGGTTGATTTTTATATATGATATGTGGATGCAGCAATGATTTGTGAAAACAGCTTTCCAAAGTTTACATGTTGAGTAATGTTCTTCTTAAACTGAGGGACTATTTGTCCATGCAGAGTTTCACAAAGTGGTGAACCTCTTCTCATCTTTGTTTGTGAATGACTGATGTTGCTGGCATACAGTTCAGAATAAGCATTTACAAAAATCAATGAAGCTGATGAGGAACAACTTCCGAGGTATTTTCTCTGTACTGCTTTCTGTTGAATTGAATGTCAAAAAGATTAGAAAATTATCAAAGTGTGGTTCTTTGGTGTTCTTTCAATGAGAAATACTCTCTTGTCCTGATGTAAACGACACCAACCTCTTTAGGATCTGTCATTATTGTTTCGAACGAAAAGTCGCTTCTCTTGCTTTCGTCACACTATAACCACACTCCTAGCTGCCAGTGGTTCCTAATATGAAGTTGATTGCTCGGAACCACTGTGATTTTGACCCAGGATGAAATCTTGTGCTCTTGAGACCTCACATAATCTTGCAAATCAATTTGCCTTGGACAATGAATGTGCATTTAACAATGAATAAACAAAGAAATACCATGTATGTAAAGAGTTTCTCCAGCTATGAAAACATACTGTGTAAAGTCATGAATCACTGCATATGAGAACATGAACAGATGAGGCGTCTCTGGGAATATTCCAAGTAGTTAGGATACAAAAATACTTGAGTTTTCTATTGGCAGCCAATTTCTCTACCTCTTTAGTTACAGTTACATATTTTTTCTCCTTATACATGACAGATGTTTCTTCTATAGTCCAACGTTGGTGATAAGCAGCTACTGTAAATTGATAAAATCAGGTTAGCTGTTTTACATATCCTGTTCCTCCCGGTGTCCTCGACTACATATCTCAGAATATTCTGTCATGAATTTCTTGTCATTTCACCCGAACTAATTCCGAAACTGCTCATGACCTTCAATACAGGTTTAAATGTTGTGGCACCAGGGAATTGTAATTACAGTACTAATACAGAGAGCCATACATGCTTTTATGTGTTCTTGTCTTTGAGGGTAGAGACTTTTGTGTGCTGTGGAGTTTGGAAAGCCTTGATTGTTTTAGCAAACAAGCAGACAATCATAAGATCCAGCAAGGCTTTTGGGCGATTTAAGTGAAGGAGCCATATTACACCCAGTTTGGCACTTCCGGTTTAAAAAAAAACTGTTATCAAGATTTTATTGATATCTTTTAAAAGTATAAAGAGCAGCAAATGTGTCAGGTGAGGTAGGTCTACTTACATCCACTCTGACAGTAACAGACATGCCAAGGGAAATAACTTTTGATTAATGAATTGATTTGGTTTTTTTTTTAATCTGTTTTGTTTTCTTTCCCAGTAAGCTTATTAAAGAGGGATATAACAATGAGCTGAGGGAGTGGTGAGAATTCAGCATAAAATTTAAATCTGTGAAGGTAGTGTGTATAAAGGGCTTTCTAGTTATGCTCAAATGTCCATTCACAACCAACAAACCTTCACATTTCAGGATGTTTCATACAAACAACAGTCTTATGAAATTATAATGACTTCCACGTTAATCTGTTTCAATCAAATTGTCCTATTTTGTTTGGCATTTTGGGAGCTGTAGCAGTGCAAATGTGCTGGGTTTAACTGGCAAACGTGGTTAGGGAGTTACTCTAGAGTGAAAACTTTAATTTAAAAGCCCCAACTTGAGTATGAAACAAGTAAATCATATCAAAGACACATTCCTAACACTAGCATGTGCTGAAAATTGGCAGCTTCTTATTTATGTATTTTGTTTTTACAGGACCATCTACTTGGGACAAAACATTTCAGAATAGTTTAATTCATCATGACCATGGTGCAACATGGTTGCAAAAAAACATCTATATTTGTATTTGGTACAGAAATGGTTTCAGTATTTCTCTGGACTGAAGAGCTGCATCCCTACAGGTGTTTATAGACTGCATCTTCATGTTTGTGTCTGAAATGACTAACTGTGCTTCATGTGATTCATTTTTTTACAGAAATGCACGCCCCTAACACATTCATTGGAGAGTCATCCACTAGATAATCTTTACATGTATCTGTACAAGACAATGAGTTAAAACTGAATCAAATTTAATTCAAACCCAAACTTGAAGCAGCTGCTAAGAAAGGTCATAATCAGACCTGAGAGTGTCTGTGTCGAGCTGTCCGACCCCTGGTCAATGGTTTCTCCATTGGTGATTCTCGTATTGACATTATCTCTTAGTATACACAAATGTGTGGTCTTCCTGTCAATACTAACAACACCACTCCCTCAAATGGAATGAAGTCTATTAGACTGATCCTTCTATGGAGGGAAATACTGATGATTTAGACATACAAACCTCCATTCGAAAACAATGTCAATGAATTTACATTGTTGAGAAAAATCTACTAAACTAAGGCTACTATCTCTACTACTTGTACTGCCCTAAAATATGTCAATTTTGAGCCTGTAGTGTGAGTGCTGATTCTTACCATATTGTAATGTGTAAACAACTAAAATAATGAGAATGAAATGAGTACAATTGACAAAATGTTCCATACAAGAACAGCATTTGCTGTAAATGGCAGCCCCGCTTCTATCTTCTCTGCTCATTAGAAACAGATAGCAAAACAGTGAATTTCCGAGCACATTAATATTCCATACTGTATGTTACTGGGGATGCACCAACCCTCCCTTTGAAGCACATCATGTAAACAACTTGTTCCATTCACTAGAGTCTAAACAAGAAACTTTGGATAATTCAGGATAGATGTTGCCAGTATGCAAAATACGAATGCATTCAAACCCCTTCGGTGCTTACTGTCTGTTGCAATTTTAAATAGTCTTGAGATTGCGGCACCGTTGTTGGTAGTTGGCGCTAATTGCGTCTTTATTTGAGACACATGTTAGGACATATGAAGCTCATGTGAGTAGCGAAAGTGATGACATTCAGTGAAAATGAGAAGAAAAACATCTGTTGATCTGAGCAGAAGAAGAAAAGAGGAGACAGAAGAACTTCTGATAAAGTTAGTGTGGAATGAAAAACTGCACTATTTCAAGTAAAACATTAAAAAGCTAAGCACAGTACATGAATAAACAGACATTAAAAGACAAAGTAGAGAGAAGTGATGCCAACAGCATGATGAATGTGCCCACACCATCATTTGAATAATATCTGACTAATATTATAATATGCTTGCTGACACATTCATTAACTTCCTTAAACTGTAAGTGTTGGTAAAGGAAACGCTTATGAGAGTAGATACGACAGGCTGCTTTTATCACTTGGCCCATGAAGTAAGCCCATCATATCTGATTGTTTTCACCTAGAGTGACCTTTTCGGAACAGTCTAAAGGGGAAAAACATACTTCATGTAATTTATTTTCTATAATGACTAAAGGTCATATCTGTCACCCAAACAATCATTTTATGCTGACAGTGTAATTTAAGCAGAATTGCTTTTTATGTTTTCGGCAAACCTGCTGATCTGAGGCTGAAGCTGTGTCAGTTTAAAAGCTATCAGCTTAGTTGATCGGAGAGATTTAAGCAACTATTTAAGGGTAGCAGCTAATCAGCACTAAATCTGATCCATTAACTGAAGCTAATCTGTAAATTACCGGTCCAAAGTGGTCAATGTTTGGAAACTGCAAAACTACTGGTTCGAATATAGTAAGCTTTAGATAATGTCACAAGTTAAATCAACAGGGAACAGTTGAAATCTGAATATACAGGCCTTGCAACATGAAATTAATCCATAGAAAATCTGTATGTCATCATGTTAAAGGATTATTTTGTCCAGATTAGTATGACAGTCCATGTGACTTTCTTCCACACCCTCTACAGTATCTGACAATAATGCACAAATGCAAGACGGGCAACAGGAGACAATATACTGTATGTATATACAGTAGTACAGTACACTACAGTACACTCCGTAATACATTTAGCAAAATCAAATGTGACTCTTTTTTGCATAAAAGGACTTTATGTGGAACCCTGTTGGGACACAAGTGACTGTATGTATCTTTGATCTGCACTGGAATGATTGTGATTTTAAGATAAGATAAGATAAGATAAGATAAGATAAGATAAGATATCCCTTTATTAGTCCCACAGTGGGGAAATTTACATTATTGCAGCAGCACAGTGTACGAAAAACACAGCAGGAGGAGGGGAAATAATATTTAAAAAAATACAATACAATAAAGGACGGGAGTAAAGTGTCTCAAGAATATTTCACAATAACAATACTATTGCAAAGTGTCTCAGTATTTCACACAAGTACTACAAATAGTTAGGTCTACTGGGAGCAGTGCTGATTGTACAGTCTAACAGCTGCAGGAAGGAAAGACTTGCGAAAGCGCTCCTTCACGCACTTTGGGTGAAGCAACCTGTCGCTGAAGGAGCTCTCCAGTGCTGTTACTTGGTCCCGCATCGGGTGGGAGTGATTGTCCATTATGGATGACAGCTTAGTTGTCATCCTCCTTCCTCCCACCACCTCCACAGGGTCCAGGGGGCATCCCAGGACAGAGCTGGCCTTCCTTATCAGTTTATCGAGTCTTTTCCTATCCTATTCCTATTTTCTATAGTGGTTCAATCTGATCTAAAAAGAACAGTCCTCAGCAGATCAGAAAGCCAAAAGACAACTGTGTATCACCTCTGGGTTTGTAGTGGCCACCAATGGCATGATCTTAAATGATGCAGTCATTTGATTGAGCTGTTACAGAGCCTGATGAAGCCTGTTAGAGAGGAAATAACTCAGATGAAGTGAGCTGTCTGTCAGTTTTACCCTCCATCAAAAAGGACAACTGATGTTGGTTACTGAGTAGCACCTGAGCAAAAGAACCTCCCTCGACTCAGAGGTGTTACTGAGCGTTGTCTTCCCCTGTGATTTTCCACAGTGGGGGATGTAGGGGGAAGGTAAGGGGGGGTGAGCAATCAACAGAACTGGCAATAAATATCCCAGCTGGAGGAGACTCTTAGCAGTGTTTTTGTCTGCTGTGCAGGAAAAAAAAAGGAAGGAGGAAAGTGGCAATACATCAGCGTCAGAAAGTGGGTCAGAAATACTGTCTCCAGTAAATTCAACTGGTCTTACTTAAAATAGTGTACATGTAATATAATGTGCCTCAAATGAACTTTGGAAAATGTTTTTGTCCCAATCCTGGTCCTTGCAAGCATTCTGCCACACAGTGAGAAATAAAACTGATGAAGTGTCAGTATAATCGAGCACAGACTCTAAACAGTGACAAATGGCAACGATGAAACAACAACAAAAAAAAACAACTTTCCAAATAGTGATCAGCCAAACTCAAAACACTGTTAAAAGATTGAGAAATGCTTTAATTAAAGGGAATGCAGTGGAAAACAAGCTTGGTTGTTGTCTATGGAGCATATTTTCACAAATAACCACAGGTATGGATTTCCTTTAAAATGAAGAGGTGGGAATGAATGAGACTATGCTCATCAAATCTTATTTACAAAGACTGCCAGGTATATGTCCTTTTAAAATGTAACATAACCTTGATCAGAAACATTTTATTTGAAATGTTAAAGCTGCCAGAACATGCCCTTCATTATGGTTGGATAACAGAATCTATTTTTTTTTCAGGTTTTACCTCTCCATATGGTTACAACTACTACATATTTATCCCACTTGCTTTAAAAAAAACAAAAAAACCCATTACAAGCTGCCTTAGTCCTTTTAACTGAAAAAAAACAACAACATGATTTTGGGATGGCCATGAAATGTTCTCTCATGAAGCAGTTTACCCTCAATTTACTCTGTTTACACAGCGTCTACACACAATGATTCTCCTTTAATCTGCACTGGCACTGGTCAAAGCAAAGGCTCAGGTGAGTTCTCAGAGAGGGAATAAATTTAAGGGCTTGGTAAATAAATTATTTTCCATGATCATAGCAACTGCAGGAACGATTTTTATCTTGGCTTCCCATCTGCACATAGCATAGCAATTGTTTATGCTGACAAAATCAATTAATCAATATTCAAGACTAACACATGTGGTTATATTCATTATCTTCATTATTATTAACTGTAATTAGAATGCTGTGCTGAAAGTGATGCTCAAAAGGCATACTAATGTCGAACTAGGTTCCAGAGGTACTGATGCTTATGTGTATCTTCTGTTAATTAAAAAACTAGAATTAATTACCTCTCTAATTAGAAAACACTGCATTTAAAAAAAAAAAGTGGTGGGGGGTGGGGGTTGTGGGGGCATCTACGTTCATTCAGAACAGTAACCAAAGAAAAAAAAAAAGACAAAAACCTTTGCCTAAATAATTCAAGTATACGATGTTAGTAAGGCATGTTAGAAACCTTGACTTAATTTTACTATAGCAGCAACGACAAAAGTGCTCTCCTCAAAATTCATAATGGCAAAACAAACAAGCTGAACAACTAACAAATACAAATTTTACAGAATCTATCATCATGTAATCAATAACATCAATAATTACACAGGCAGAGTCACTGAGACAGTGGGGTATTTATAGTATGTTAGGATACCACAGTAGCATAAACCAAAGAACATAAGGCAGTAACAGAAAATGCATATCCAATATGAAAGGGAGAAAAAAATGGTCTGTAAATCATCAAATATACAGCAGGATAATTTGTTCTCAAAAGGAAATTCATGGGAGAGCAGCAAAAAAGAAAATAAAACATATCTGACAACGATAATTATTAGGCAATGGAGCAGGTTCAGTTGCAATAGACTATGAAATATTGGGATTAATTAATTACTGATAGGCAGCGTTCAAATAAAAGACTGCTATGCATGCTTTTAACCAGAGGGTCTCGAACTGGACTGCACAGTGTATCTGGGAAAATCTGGGTTGAGAAAGCAAATGAGAAACACTCTCCTCCCTCATCTACCGCTGAGGTGTCCTTGAACCAGGAACAACCCCCCCAGTTGCTCCAGTGGAGCTGCACAGTGACCAAATAGAAGACAGGCATGACTGGGTGAAGCAGACAGCTCCCTGCTGTTAACATACGACTCTATACATATGTGAAGAAGGTTGCTTTTATGGAACAATCTATAGGAAATCTGAGTGATGTGGAATTAGATATGTCTCACTGAAATTCAGAAATGTAAATGCAGAGATTTATGTCCTATAAAAAAATAATTTTCAATGCAGACAAAATATTTAAAAGTGTAAAAAAAAAATCCACATATGAAAAAGAAGAAAAATATTTCTTGTTTTAAATAAATGTACTGTAAATCCACAAATGTATGCTTTTAAATGTATTTGCGATTTTTCTCAAAAACATATTCGGATGTTGATCCATAAACGGACAGTTGAACCTGCATTTATAAACAAATATTGAGACATGTAATTCATCTCATCTGATTCAATGAAGACCAAGCATGTTCAGCAACACCCTACTGGAGAATAAAGGTTTTAAAAGATGGAAAAACAGTGTATGTTAATGTTTTCTGAGTTTTCAGGGGGAGATAAAATTGTGATCCTATTGTTTATGGGAACTGTGTGCAACATAAATCATGTTGCAAGAAAATAGAGGCAATAACTCACCTTTTGCTTTGCTTTTTGTCCCAGCCACTGATAGCATGAGGGTGTAAAGAAAGAAAACAGTAAGTTAGACACGTAGTATGAGTGAGTAACACTGATAGCATGATGATTATTTACTTTACGTGCGATGACAAGAAGTGCAAGAAATATATGTTGTGAATATGTAAACGTGAGTCAGTAATTATTTATGCCATACCCTGTTATGACATGTCAAATAGTAGAAGACACAAAATAAAAAATGATCAAGTTAATAAATTAAACTCTATAACAAGCTTAGTCATATCATCAATTTGTTAAAATCTAAAACAGATATCTATAGTTTCAAGTCCAGAATATAATTATAGTTATTTACAAAAAAATTATACCAATTATGTTTCTGCACATTTGTTCAGTTTTTCTCTAAAGTGTGCTTAATGATTTTCCTCACTGTCTGTCATTTAACAGTCACACAATTAGAGATAATCACATGTCATTAGAGTTCAAGTGGTGAATTAAACTGAGACTGACGTAACCTTCATGCTTTTATGAATCAGTCATTTGGGTTATATACAATTATGCTTCAGTATTGATAAAACCCATTGTTATTGACGTCATCATTTTTGGTGGGTATGGATACATAAGTTTCTCTTGGGGGCCATGTGGCACTTTTGGAACTTAACCTAAAACATATGGAACCAAGAACCTTTCTACTCTGAGTTATCAGTGTTCAAACACTTTAAAAGGTAAAATTTTAGTGGAAAAAAAACAGGTTCCTATTGTGATCAACAGGGAAGCTGATATATGAACTTTTAATAATGATAATAATAATGATACCTTTATTAGTCCCACATGGGGAAATTCTTTCTCTGCATTTGACCCATCCCTGAGGAGCAGTGGGCTGCCACTACACGCGGCGCCCGGGGAGCAAATTGGGGTTCAGTATCTTGCTCAAGGATACTTCAACTTGTGGACTTGCAGGGGCTGAGGATCGAACCACTGACCTTTTGTTCCGTGAATGACCGCTCTACCCCCTGAGCCACAGCCGCCCCACGCATTATAAAAGACAGCCCCAGTTGTAAATTTAAAATACAAATTTCTCACGATATGTTCTTCCCCACTGGGAAGTTGTTGTTTTTTTTTGCATTTGCTTGCAAAAATAATCTTTAAATCAAGAATACTGATTCTCACCATATCCTGTTAAATAGCTAAGGGATCATCGGATATAGGAAATAATCCAAACAATTTCATTCTGTAAAATCAGAACAAAATTTGCAGCCCTTTCTCTTTATGGCTAATCTGTGTCACAGTGCCTGGGAAGAATTCTTTCAAATTCCACCTTCTGTACAAATTCCATGCTACTTAGGGTAAGTTGACAGATTGGTTAACAATTTTCTTTCATCATCAGTCGAGACACGGGCACTCTGTTTGTCTCTAGTGGTTAAATAAAGGAAGAGACACTTAAAATAATGAGAAGAGAACATTGTTAAGGCTTTAGACTCGAAGAGATTTACAGTAAATTGGCTGGTAAGCCTCCTTTGAAAAGATTTTTAAGTGGACACATTGCATTATCTGCTAAAAGAAATTAAAATTCAAACAAAACAAATACTGTATGTTCTAATCAGACGTAGAACAACATAAGACGAAGCAGCACACACCAAACTCTTGAGCCTTCTAATTTGCAAAGTCTTGTTGAAATAAGAGCGTTTGGATTAAAGGTTAAAACACCTCGGCAGCAGACTGAATATGCTACATACGCTAAAATAACAAGACCACAGTGAGCAATAGCATGAAACTGTAGCCAAGGCCACACAAAACGTGACTCCAAATCAGATCATTAACTCACCACTGACGGATTCTGAGGAGCAGTCTCCCAGTTGTTGAAAAGTTGCTATGTAACACGCCCATCTGCTCTTCTTCTTTCTGACATTTACAGAACTAATTGCCGTAATTCATGCAGTCTAGCACAATATTGATACTTATTTATATTGATAGTTCGGCAGCTCAAACTGAAAACAGATTTTTAAAGTAAAGTGGGGGTATAGGATGGAATGGCCCCAAGATTGAGAAGGAGGAACTTGAGTCAAAGTCAAGTGATTGACTGCCAGTTTTATAATAGGCGGTTCTGTTAAGGTTCTGAGTGATGTGGGCCATTGCCTGACGACAGTTTTATTTTATGTCCCTGTTATGATGCATACTATACATAAGATAAGATGATCTCTAGGGGTTGAAATTCACAAGCTACCCAGCAGTAAATTGCAAACTGTCTCTCAACCTTTACCAGTAGTAATATTTAAGAAATGTATGTAGTATGAGGAGGTATCACAGAAATCAAAAACAAAAACACTCTTAACACAAGGACAAGGATGGGAGGAAGAGGATGAAACAGGCAACCACCAACCTCAAAGTTGGCAAGTTTTCCTCTCTTTCTTAATACACACAAATAAATCACGGAAACAACTTCACGAGAAGCCTCTTGATGAATGCATGTCATTAACAGCAGACAGTATTTGGCCCAGATGTGACACCTTCATAGTGAACAACAGCAAAACAGCAAATCCTGAAAAAGAACAGGATGACGAAGGTAAGCTCACTGCTTCCTGTGAGATCTTGCACCAAAGTCTGTCTGTGTGGCAGGAGGTCGTATTAATTTAGAGCTCGAGAGCTTTTTTTCAGGGAATGTTGATGAGAAGTTACTGACAGCGTTTCTAATTAAGCTGATTCTGAGTTTTAACAGCTATTTGTGCTTTCTGCTTACTGTTTCTTTCATTTCATCAAATTTTTGTGTGTCTTGTTTAGAGAGATGAATTTAGATAATTGGCCGTTTGATAAATGTATACGTCCAATCTTTAAATTACAACAATATGCACTCCATGAAAAAATTGCTATTTTAAAAAAAATCTGCTTTTCACATTGAATGAAACTTCTGTGCAGAGCTGAGGGTGAGGCAAGAATTCCCATAAACACCTTGATCAGATCTACACTGCCTGGAGGACACACAATGTGCTCTTTCTTCTGGCTATAGAGGTAGACTGACAAGAGCACTTCTTAACTCCTCAAGAAAATAAGCTCCGCTTTTAGTATTTACCTCTCCACCACCTCTGGTCTCCAAGTGCATTGTGTGCTAAAACCTCTATGGGAAATGTCTAACAGCTAACAGGCCATGGTCCCCTTCCAGCTGGAGATGGAAACTATGCACACCTCATTTGTTTCTGTTGTTGTCAGAGATCATTTTTGGCTTTTTACCATCTGTCTGCAGCTCAAAGCTGCATCTGCATTCAGCACGCTCACCAATGCTGCCTTCATGTGTTTCCCCACTGCTGATATTTGAGAATTGCTGGACATCCTATCCTATCAATAATGATATGTTTGTGGAGAAGTAATTTGAGAGGAAAGACTGTGTGCATATACTGTATATATATGTGTGTGTGTCTACTTTTTTTCACCACAAGGCCAGTTTTCCAATCTGAAAGCCAATTATTTAACATGACATTTCTTTGCATTTATTTTACCAGGCTAGGCCAAAGATTAAATAAAAAATGGACATAACACTATAGCTACTGTAAGGGTGGAATGAAGGACCACTCAAAGGGATTGAACCACCAACCTTTCAATAAGTGGCAGACTGTTCTATCTCCTGAACCACAGCCACCCCTACTAAATGGCAAAACTATTACTACAACTAACAATACCAGTAATAAAAAACACTAATGAAAATAATAATCTAAAATTACTAATATGCTCTGACAAGGATAATGATGTGCTATTTCCAACATTTTGACACACTGTGGGAGAACTAGAAACTTCCCATGATGCTCTGCTGTTTACAGTTAAGTTTACAGAACATTCCTGCAAATAATAGATTTCTGGAATTCATGCTGGAATTAAAAAATGATTTCTCTCACATTGCATTGCAGTCACTGTATGATATTAATACAGTAGTATATTGTCCAGATTTCACTGTAAAATTACAGCCAAGTTTTACAGTGTAGTATTTTTGACAAATAGGTCAGTGTAAATATGAAGTAAGGACCAAATATTTATCTACAAACAGGTCATTTGTTGGTGATCCGTGAACAAGCACTTATCTGATGTGGAAACTGAGACGACCAAACAAGTAACACATGCCATTCTGCTATCTAATGGAAGATTTATTGTTTTTGACTCTCATTCATCTTTCTGTATGTTCCAAAGTCTGTGCCTCTTCCTATTTTCTCTATACATGGAAGTTATTAATCTCTGACTCCCTCTAAATTTAATAGTGTTGACAAAGTCAGACACCATGATAAGACTCTCCTCGCTGTGAACTGGAAATGTTTGCAAGCACATGGCAAGCATAACAATGTATTCTATCTGAAAAGTATAACGCGATGGCATTTTGAGAGGACTGTCACCAAAAATCAATAGCAATGCACACACCAGCACACTTCTCTGTAAAAATGTCAATGTATTTAGCACATTTATGGCATGGCTAAATGCATGAGTACATATTTAAATCCAACATTTCATAGAACACATTTAGTAATGCCTTTGTTGTAATTAAATGAAAAAAAAAAATCTAATCAACTTCAATAACAAAACGAGAAAGGCGGATTTGGAGCAGCTCCATTGTAAACAAATGAAGTATCACCTGGACTGGTTAACACACAAATTGTTGGTAACATTTCAGAAACTCATGTTTTACATTTTCTTAACTGTCATGATAAACTGACTCCCAGAAAGGTACAGAATCACGGTCATTTTTCAAGTTTAAATTAGTGACTCAGAGACAGCACAAGGGTAAAATCAGTGACATTCCTTCAGCTATATGTGCTTGGACTGCAGGCAACATGTGGAGAGCAGTTGCTAATAATTAACACACCTGATTACAGACGTTTGTAGTTATGGGTTGTTTCGTGAAGAAGAAGTGTAAAATGCAAAACAGATCACAATAGATGATACAGAATAAAAAGAGGGTAAAGCAATGCGTTAGACTTTGCACTAATAATCTACAGGGATATGAGTATAAAGCAACCACGGTGAAGACGTTTGCAAGATAAACAGGGATCCCACACAAGACGGATGAGTGCAATATGTGCCGGAACAAAACAATAAAATGGGTAATAGCATATCAATGACAATGAGATAAGAAAGCAATAAGAAATCGAGAAGAACAACGAAGCAGAGAGATGGGACTTTGGCCAGTTTGGCCACCAGAGGCATACATTTTGAAAAGCCAGCATATTCGTTAACAATATTTGCATTGTGTGAGAAGAAAGAAGTTCATTCATTTATCTTAGTTCTGATGTGAGGATGCAAGCCTGCAATAAAGCAATAGTCCCTGGTCCCTTTGGTCATTAGTTTAACCAACCACAGAAAGGGTTTGTCCTCTAACACAAAAAGAGCCAGCCATCACTGGGGTCACTGGTCCCCCGTCTGCCAGTGTCACAGAACAAATTCTCCCGGGACAATGGGACTGTAAGTAACCCTTTGACAGAGAGGTACTCCTTCATATTCAGCTCACACACACATACTCACAAGAGGAATCACAAGGCTGCTGCTCTGGGGAGCTGTGCATGACGGTGGGCCTTAAACAGCGGCTGGAGGTTTTTGACTTTTTGAGCTTTAAAAAGCAACATACTTCAAAAATCAAGTTTTATAATATTAAGTGTAGGGCTGCCTATTGATTATTTCTAATTCTAAATTAATTATGTTTTATATTCATTAGATTTCTTACTGTAACAATGTATATTACCTTTTGCTATACACTAGATTTACATTTCTGTTATTTTCTATTATTTGAATTAATTAATAAATCGTGACCATACTAACTCAATGCTTCATTTCTTAGACTATTTTTAGAAGACACTAGACTTTATTTGAGAAGATATTGAAAATTTGTAGCATCTCATCTAAAGCAATTTCTTTTTCCTTTGTTCCAGTCAATTAGAATTGATCAATCTGTGAGTGGTAACAGACCAGAACAAACTTTGGAAGTGCAATCTGTTGAACAGGAGGCGATACAGCTGTAATACCCTCTCACCTGTGTCCAGAGTTCCATAAATAATTTAGTGTTTGGTAGATTATTGATGAGGCTGAGCTGTAAGAAATGGTCTGTGCCTCCAGCTTTTTACAGTGATAATGCAGAACGAATTACCCGATTACAAGCAGAAACTCCCTTTACAGCAACATAAGCATGTTCTCCTCTCTCCTGGTGTCTCTGCTGTAGAGACTTGTAGCTTTGCAGGTGGTCCAATAAAATCATCACAGTTTAAACACACTTCTAGAACAATGTAAAGGCTAGCATCAGAGGCACACAGATCATACCCCTCGAAGACGCAACAAACCAATTCCCTCTTCAATTTCCCCATCTTGTCTCAACTGTGCTTCCATTGGAACACTACATGTAGCGAAAGCCTGTGAGTGGCCCTCCAGTTAGAGCAACACAAGCATGAGAAGGCAGGCCAGAGTATTGGAGAAAACGTGTTTTCCCACCGCTGTGTAGTGATGTGATATTGGGTGTAAAGAAAAATAGAAAAATAAGAATAAAACACAAAATCCTCTCACATGTCGGTAAAACCTGAAGGTTTCTTTTACCCATTTTCTGCAATTTTAAAACAAAATACAGACAAAAGACTTTTTAGTCCTTCATTAAAATACAACAATGCTCTCGGCAATGTGATGAAAATCAATAAAATGTGATATGTAAAACTTCTGTTTGGTCATTTGCAAAATGCATTCTTTCAAATACTTTATATTTTGAGTACAAGGTATATATTAGGTATGTATAAGTGAAGCTGACCTTGCATTTTTATGTGCTCATTCCACTTTGACTATTCAGTCATTTTCATATTGCTCTGGCATTGTTCAGGTTAACAGCCACGACACTAATTTTAACCAACAAGTATCCACCACTGGAAATGCAGTTTCCACGAGGTAAGAAATATATAATATACTGAGCAACAGTAGAAACATTTTTTGGACAGCGACATTGTTCTGGTCCAGGTAGGCTACTCCTGACAGACATGATGCCTGATTGCTGTATCCTGGGAATGCCATGTGGACCTAGGATCATATTTCAGTAATGGATAGATGTACCATGGATCGCGACAAGTTCTGACCGCCATCCATTAGCAATGGCTCCCCACATCATGACACCACCACCAAACGATCCACTTCCTGGATGTATGCTGCAGGATAGCGTTCCCCACGACGACGATACACACGCCTATGACCATCAGCTCTGTGCAAGTTAAATCTGGACTTGTGACTAAATGTGATCTCCGTCCACTGTGAAATGCACCATAACATCTGTAACATCTGTGCTAAACGTGTCTGCCGGGTTCTGACCATCAGCATCATCAGCATCATCAGCATCCCAACTGTCTGGTCACAAGTTTTGCGGAAGCCGTGGCATCATCAGTTGTTTCAGTGGGATATTAATTAGACCCGGATTTGTATTGCCTTGGCCAGGTGTTTTCAGTCATGCAGAAAACAATCTCACCAACATCATCGTTTGCTCTGAAATGCACCAATGACTGTTGTGGCTATGTTAAGACTAAGTGATGGTTATTCATGATTTAACATGTTTTGGTTGTGGGTACTTAAAACATTCATTTATATGTATCACATGCTTGTTTGTTACAGTAGATTAGGGCTAGTGAAAGGAAAATATTGGGTTTTTTAAAAATATGCATTTCTACTGTTGCTCAGAGAAAAACACCTTAAAAGCAGCTCTAACAGAATATTCTTTTTAGGTTCCAATCCCTGCCCTGTCTTACCCATATCTGTTAATGGAGGTATTTATTGATATTCATTTATATTCATGTTTGCCATGAGTCCTAATTTGAAGTATCACACACATCAGGGGGGCCAGGGGCACTCTGTCAGGCACCTTGAAGGTGACAGACACAAATACAGTAGACACAGGGATTAAAGGTGCAATTTGTATTAAATTTTTTTTTTTTCAAATCTTACACAAAATGCAAAATAACTATCCTAAAAAAATAATCACTTGTTCGCGTATGACATTAATTGCAAAACTAACTAGAAAGCACTAAGAGAGCACATAACTCTGCCAACGCCACTGTCACTAAAACCTGATCGGAAAATAGCTTCCAGGCTATGTCAAAACACATCCTGTAACAATTGTTTATCAGAGCTGTTTCAGAGAAACAAACATCACACAGCTTAATTATTTTACGTTATATTGACAAAATATTTTTTTAAAAAAGGTCTAATCTCACAATGGTGAAGAAAATGAAAATTCATCCAGAATCGGCATCCATACCTGGATCTGCCTAAAAATTTAATCAACTTAGCTTTGCCCCAACTTCTCCACAATTCAATTGAAATCATCATCAAAATCTGTTCACAACTCTACCAAATATCTTCGAACAAAGATACAAAAAAAAACTGACAGAAAAACAAACATGGGTGATCACATAACCTCCTCCAATTATCATTGGCAGAGGTAGAAATGTTGTAAAATTAAATATATTTCGCATTGATGGTTCTTACAGCATTTATTAGCTTGATGTTTCTGTCCTACGGTCTGTAGTCTGTATGTTAAAAATATTTATAAAGCTCAAGTTTTGCCTGGATGTTGTGAAGTGTGATAGCTATTAACTCAGTTTTTTTGTCTTCTTTGACATCATTTCAGCCATGGCCGCCTTAAACTTTACGATGACACTGAATCAAATCTCTGCTTTACCGTAGCTTCAGGCACAACATTTTAAGGTTTATCATTTCAGTAGCCCATTACACAAAATCATCTTTTAAATTGATGTTGCAAACATTCTGACCTCTAATTTAATATATATATATATATATATATACACACACACAAAAATACAGACTTTAATTGCACAGGTAAAACATAAGTTCCTATGGCAGTCATGAAAAAGCACTGTGAACAACTTTGTAACAAAGTTTAGAAAAGTGCTCTAAAAAATATTATTATTATTATAAGACACCATAACAAAGACAACAACTGTACCTTTGGAGTCACTTTACATTATTGAGTCCAGCCGAGCTGTATTTGATATTAACTGAGATGTTCTAAAGTGATTTCGGAGTGTCCATCTTTATTCCACAAATTTCCTTGTGTTACAGAAAATCGCTTGACATTATGTTGCTGCACCAATGCCTTGCAGAGGCCTTGTGCATGCAAATGATGGTCCCTGCTTAAGGCAATCCAAGGTTCAAATCTCCCAAGTCTTTATCTGCCAAGCCCCTGGATAATGGCAGGCATGCACACACACACACACACACACACACACACACACACACACTACTCCTCTCCTCATTCTAGCATGGCAATGCTGTCAGACTTCATATCCTAATATCACAACATACAGCATATAGCACACATGGGGAAACTCCGAACCCCAACATTACAATCAATGTGTAGCAATAATGTTGGGAACAAGGTGTATCACAAATTTAAATGAGAAATACCATTACGCTGACATTTTCACATTTGAGTTGATGAATCAACAATATTCCAATCATTTCTAAAATGAGAATTTCTATGTTTTTTCCCTCTACGCTATAAGCACCAAATATATGCCTTGATAAAAGCACTAGTTGGGATTAACCAGGCTGTTAAAGATAATGCAATCTGAATTGGGCCTTAAGATGACAAAACGCAGGATTTGCTGGATGACTACAATTAAATGACTTTAATGTTTCAAAAATGACGCTCCGTGGAAATATTAAGGGAAAAACTGTGTGATGTCAGAAATTGCATTCACAGGAGATTTATGTTCACAACGTAACCTGTTAGGAGTGTAATCTTAAGAGAGATGAACAGCAGGGAGGAGTGACGGACAAAATGTTTTTGTTATTTTCTGTATGACATTTTCTCATCACTTTGAGGTGTTCACAGGAGATAGGGAGTACAACAACATTTATGAAGTGTTTCCAATTGTCTTGTGAGTGGAGGTCAGTTTTGGATATACTTGAGAGTCTTAAAATGAAGTTAAAACCCTGCATGATGCCTGGCAGCTATCTTGGACCCAGTTCCAGGTTTGTGAGATATTTTTCCCTCTAATGTGTTGTCATGGAAAATGTTTCAAGGTAAAACAAACACTCTGCCCTTGTTTTCTGGAAAGAGGATTTCAAGCTGTGACATGCTGATAATGCTATTCACTTGGAGCAAATACATGTCATCTTTTGAATGGAGTGTTTCTCGCTAAGTAAAGAAATAAGTCTTTAGATGAAAATAGTGTTTGACGAAGTTAAATGAATGATTCAATTTACTATTGGGTCAAGCTTATTCACTTTGATTCATCACTGATCAGTTGCGTCAGGCCTGCTTTCACCTCCCGTGCCTCTGAGGTAAAGGAACAGATAGAAAAAGAGGATAAAGAGTAGGTGATGTTCTCAAGGTCAAAGCGTGCTGGAAAAAGGGAAGAAAGAGAGGTGGTGAAGAACCCTTCAACTAAATTTAATTCATACAAATGTTTTGTGCCATAACTGTGGATATAGTGCTGCATTACACATAAGCACATATGAAACACACTTGCGCACACACTCACTTCATCACCCTCTTGGCATATCAGTTGCTTATCTTTTAAAACACACTCCCAGTTATGTTCTATGTCCCAGTGATGGGATTCTAAAGACAATCAACCCCTGGAGAGTACTTTTGGCCACAAAGATAATCCACTATGATGAATCTGTTCACTTTCTGAAAGTGCCATCCTTAAAGGGGATGACACTTTCACTTCATGCTCCACCTTCCATGTTTGAATATCAATACACATCCGGCTGCGATGTTCTAGGGTGAGTTTTCATGTCATTTTAGCATGCAGACCACAGCTAAAATGCACTTTCAGCTTATTTCGCTAGTGGGAAACTAGCTAACAATCTTTACCCCAGCCTCTGCACTTTCATTTATGCCTCCTTTCCAAGGAGAAAACATTCAAGAACCATAATAAAAGTTTTCATGCTCATTTGACTGCAAGCAACAATGTTGCCCAGGCTCCACCATACCCAGGGTCACAGTGCCTTTGTTAAAATACAAAGCTAGTTTATGCATAGTGCTCTTGCATGCATAGTGCTCTTGGCTGATACAGATGCAAACGGCACATATATTGGGGTGCTCATTTCAAGGGAAGTGATTCTGGTGGACAGAGACTCCAGCAGGGCTAAATTAATTTTATTACCAACATTTGAAGCTTGAGCGCTGAGGTCCATTCATCAGTAATGAGGCCATCCTTTTTGAGGTTTAATCTTCTGGGTGCCTACTCAAAATACCAGCTTCCAAGACCTCTTTGCATTTTCAAAATACAAGCTATTCTAGTTATGGATGACTCCACCTTTCAGATTTTGGCATCTTAAAACTGACTGCACGTCTGCTCGACATGACCACATGTCTTCCATAACCACTGCAGCCCAAGAGCAAACTGGTAAACAGGTGGCAACCTGGTGGTGAACCGGAGTCCAACAGGACTATGAGGCAGGTCCTCGAGTCGAAAGGGAGGCTGACCAGATGACTGGAGCAGTCTCGGAAAAGTGAAATGTGACCCCCAAAGTTGCTACAGGTCAGAACTTCTCTCTACCCAATGGTCTTTTGATGAATGAGTCCTTTGTGAGCAGGTAAGGTCAGGGGACAGCGGTGACAGGTAGGCCGCAGACAGAACAAACAAAACATCTGAGCATTTATCCACAGTTAAATGAGAGAAATAGAAAAATGCACAAGGGGATATTATTTCGTAAGAACCTCAGGAGAGTTGAGTGTTACCTGATACCTGGTCTTACCTTGTTATAATAAGGTGCAGATGCAGCTGAAGTATAAAATTTACATAAAGTGTTAGGCTAGGGGAAGCTTAGCCTTCCAAAAATTAACACAAAAAAGTGTTTTAAAATAAAAATGTATCTTATTTAGCTCCTTATCACATAAATCTATCATTTCTCCCAAAGCACGTTTTTCAAGCAATATGATTTTAAATATCACTACATCACATAACTGCAACATAGTAGGTCAGCACTGTCTCCTAGATATTACATTTATATACAACTCATTTTCTGAACATTATTACATAAGACATAACATAAACAATACTAACAAAGGCAGCAATACAATGCAAAACAAAATTTACATGTCAAACCCACTTGGGAAACCCTCATTAGCTAAAATGAAGTACAGTATTTGAAGTGTAAGATGATTGTTACTTTTATTTAAAAGTCAAAAAGTACAAAGCTTTGTTGCAGATGGCAAGTTTGCCCTAGAGACAGCCGCTCCTTATTAATAAAAATTTATGGAAATCCATCCTATCAAAATCAGTACCCTCCAAAAACTCACTGTTTCATGGTGGTGTCAGAAATAGAAATAAACATTTTCTCTAATATATTTGTAATTTTGGTGCACAGATCCTCTAAGAAGTCAAATGTGGCTGAAAATATGGATTACCTGCTTTATTAAGTATTTTTAAGGAGTTCCTATTGCTGGCTTGACTGCATTTCACTGCCTGTGAGGCATCTTATTCTGAGCACTGACATATATTCTAATTAGTGAGCACACAGGCTGAGTGGATTCTTTAAACATATTTTCTCTGTAGATTAGCATGGAGTAGTACAGAGTGAGTACAGTATAGGTAGAAGAAAAGGAAATTGCTCTTTGTGAAAAAAACAAACATCTAGTGGCTCTGCTTTTCAAATTAAGGGTATTCTTTATGAGAACAAATACTGACAATACAAATGTTATTCAACTGGAAGACAAAAGACGGAGCTCCATGTGCTCCATTTGTTAAAGCACATTTTAATGGGCTGTCTTATGGTCAAGTTAAACAAGGGACTTCAAATGGCTTCAAGGTACTACAATCCCTGTGATCACACTGTGGAGTGGTAGATATCTTCCCATTTGTGACTAAACTTGAGTGTGCTGCAATTTAATGGATCAGAGTTTCGTGCATGGCAACAGATGGGGATCTGGCATACCTCTCATTATTGAGCCTCCAAGCCCTCCTCTCTTGCATTGCCACCTGTCCAGCAGGTCTAATGTTATTCTAGCACCTGGGTAGGCCATCAGGAGCTATCATCAAAGTTGTGCTCTGAAGGCATCCAGTCTTTCTGCAACATGTCACAGCAAAGTGACACACATTCATCTTGAGATTGCACCATCCGCCGATTAAAGGAGCCGTAAAGCATCTTGACAATATAAGATATAGGTTTGAAGAACCAATGACTATAAAAAATAATAAAAAGAAATTTCCCTCTGTGAACTACCGTGTCATATCTACTTTTATTTTGTTGATGAACAGAATTAAATATACATCCTCACACAATACACTTGTTCTTTTCCATTTCAATCATGGGAAGGAGCAGCTGACGATGATTCAAATGGGCTGGAACAATGCTCTCAGAAGCAGCTGACAGATCCATATGTATGAAGTTAACCGTGGCATCAAACAGCTGAGTCCACTTGTTTTGTCTTTCCAAACAGGACACGTATGAGGAGGTAGCAATGAGCGCCAGGCCTTTGTGATTATTTCCATATTATGTGTAATGAGCATTCTTGGAAATGCATCACCAGCTATTCATTTCTTTATTTTCAGTTATTTTTGGTACTTGCAGCCGTTTTTTCTTACTCCTTCACTCCTGCATGAGTGTTATGGTATTACAATAATAAGGATAAATTCAACATGGAATGGCTTTTCATATTAAACCCTATGATAAGAAGTCACCCTTAATTCTTAGGAAATGAATGTCAGCATTTTATTTACTAGACCATTTGGAGTCTACACTCAAAGGCGCCATCACCACTATTCATTCATCATGATATGTTCAGCTTAGAACAAACACCTCATCTGTCATCAAGGCGGTGCTGCACCATTTCAGTCTGTCCACCTCTGATGATGGCAAGAGTATTAGGGGAGACATCAGTTGTTGCAAACACCTTCAGAGTATGTTGAACTGTCAGTCGTTGACAATGGATGCGGGGTATGTGTTTCTTCATTGCTTTCATTAACAGATCACTAAAGCTACTCCTCAGTGAAAGGTCTAGAAGTTGATTAAAGGCATGTTTGCTTGGAGGCAGGAAGAACAAAGGTTTCACAGCTCTGCACGAGGAGCAGAGTATCTGCACGGCTGCCATTAAAAACTGTAATATCGGTTTAGCCCCCCGGACCCCAACCATCAATAAGAAGGTCTTCATGACTGACAAAGGCAAACACGCAAACAGCAAACAGCTCACAGGCACAATCCCACCTGATAAGGCTCATAACCTCATTCACTCTTCACTGGAGGAGTTAATCGAGTCAGACTGACATCATGAACTGAGATAATGCCAATAAATACCATTTTCTCACACTACGTTCAATAATTAAAGCTCTCTAATCCACTGATTGCCAGGGTCTAAGGGTGAAGACACTGCTTTAAGATAAGGCTCAGTATGTTCATTATTGCAATCACATGCAAACTGCTGATCCATTGTGTATATAGCAACTTTCTGGTCTAAGGGTATTTCATGCCGCCACCAGTTCTTATTTCCCACACAGCAACAATGAAGGGAAAGTGGAATTAGTTTTTTGTTTAGACCAAGCAGCTCATACTAATGAGTCTTGCAGGAGTTGTTTGTACTGGACTATTTCGCCTTTGTTCAATTATGTATTCATAGCTTTACTCGTCACTCCAGACAAAATAGGAAATACATAACTATTGAGTGCTGTTGCCAAGGCAAGCTTCTCACATCCTCAATACAACAACTTCAACATATTCTGATCTGAGCCCCTGCCCAAAAAAGTGTCTCTTTCTCTTGCTTCACTGACTCCTGTCCAATATGTAATTTAGCACTGTCATAACTGATATCTATGACAGTCTTGCTGATAGTTCCTTCATAGACTAGCAATCATCAGATTTGCTCATGTCACCATGTTGACAGAAAAACAAGAGCTTCAATTTTATCAGCATTGTCAGTTCAGCAGTCATCCCAGTCAGGCCACGCTGAATGCCCTTGACTACAAAATGCTCCTCAGTGCAGGCTATTATTCATGTGTTTGTTTACTACATGCCATGGGGAAAACACATGCAATGGCATTCACCCTACTTTTGTTAACCCACCCTACATGCAACACATCCACAACTGAATTTAAATAACCTTCGACTAATGCGCCTTAATTGTAATATGTCTGCAGTATAATGGATGCATGGTGTGGGAAGCGGCTGCTCACACACAGTAGCTTTAGTATCATTTCAGCCCCTGGAGAGAGGCCAAAGACGAGGTGGGGTATTGGCTAAGTAATGTTCCTGCCCTCCATCACACTTCTCGCAGGATGGACAGAGAGACTGCTCTTCCTCTGCAGAGATTGATTGACCGCAGTTGGCTGACAGGAAGGACTAACCTTGTGAGCTTAGAAATATAGGGTTCTATATGTGTCCTTATACGTAAGAATGCACCAACACCAGTGTCAGGTACGGTCTGATTCTGAGTGGCTCTTCAAATCATTAGTGATCATTAGTGATACTAATGGCTCTTCAAAAACCTAAGGGCGGTGTCATGGGCTCAGCGTCCAAGTACTGTATTGTACACTTTGAGGTATGGACTGCGTGATTATGAAATAAATTATTGAAAGACTTAAGGACAAATGGAATTCGTCTTTATGGATGTAATTTTGTTTTTACTCTTTTTATTCTAAAGCCTTTGAGAGATTTGAAGGTTTGCTTTCCTTTGACTTCAAAATGAAGACTATGCTGGTACCAAGCAAAGCTTATACAATTGGTACACTCTGTACTCTGAAACCACTGCAGCACTGTCTGTAACTGCCTCACAACTAGCCCTACATGGGCAAAGGTGTCAGATTTTACCTGCTGATGAAAGATGTCTGCTCCTGCTGGAATGCAGGATATCCTAAATCTATAAAAGTGGTGAGCCATTCAGCAAAGGTGCTGTAATATAGAAAGAGGGAGCTAAAAGAGGTGGGATGGGGATAAGTCTCTGTGGGCTGAACACAAACAGCAATCCTCCTTACATTACACAGTAAGAGCTTTGAGTCAGTGTTACCATGAAACAACTAATTAGGCAGAAAAATTACATGAATTCAAAATTGAAGTGTAAAAAATGAAATAGAAACTCTGTTCTTGTGACCGCTCATGATTTGGAGCTTATTACAGGCTTTTTCAGAAGCAAAAATGTTGCCATAGGGTGAACATACAAAGCATATCTTTTGTGAAATGCCTTAAAGAGCAGCTCATGAGCCTGATACCTCTCATACGCTGTGATTAAAATAAGGTGCTTTCTGTTTTGCATGTCATCCAAGTACAAATACTCAAATAATCATGAAAGCCACCAAATGTTTTAGTTGTTTCTCTGCATCAAAAATCCAAAATCTATTTTGTTTTCCTTTAAGGGTAAAAAAGGCCCCTCAAAATGTACGTCAAGACAATAATAATTACCAGTTCAATGAAATTGAATCATTTTCTCAAGATGGGCTAGTCCTACATGATATATGTATCAAAGTTAAGGCCTCACTTTATACCAGCCTATAATACCAACAGCTCAGTAACTGGGCCACATTACTGCCGCATCTGTTGTGAGATGACATCCCATAACAGAGCCACAAGGAGAGATTGCTCTGGTTTAACAGGCCAGCAGATATTGGATCACAGATTGCAGCCCAAGAACATTTTACACATGAGCTGCAGTAAAAGTGAAGGTTGGAACAGCTTCAGAACCTTTAAAGTGAACCACAAGTTTATAATAATTTGTTGACAGAGGTGACAGAACCTCAGTTTATCTGGCCACAGGTGGTCACAGGGAGCTACGATCAAGTAATCTAGCTCAACTAAAGGTGTAAAGATGACACAGGATTTGTCACAATATTTTTCTGTCGGTGGTGTGTCACAGTTAATTCATGATTCTGTGTTCGGGGGTTTAGCTGACAGAGTTAGGAAATATACCACAAACCAAGGACGGCAACAAGGAAGTATTTCACTGCAAAGTCTGAACGTCTATATTTTCTGTCACTTGGGAATAACATTTTACTTCGATATACCTTTGCTACATTTAGACATGTCATTGATGTGAATGTGAGAATGAAAGATGTCCAATTAGGTCAGGAAAAAAATAGCGGAGCAAATAAATCAGGTTCTCTGCTCCAGAGAAAGGAATGCACATCATTGACTGTCAGGTGTGCAAACGAATTTACACCTCCCATGGGGAACATGGACCATGTACTTCATTATTCCTCTTTGAGAGAGAGAAAGAAAGTGCACTCATCGCACTTTTCGTACCCATATACCCAGTGTACCATTATTTCTGACACCAGCAGCTTGGCCTGACAGAACTACAATAGCATAAGGATCTGGGCTAGGATTCATGCCGAAGAAGAGAACTAATGAGTGTCTCCGTTATAATGTAGTTACACTCCTGGACAGGGGTAACGCCAGATCAGTTCTTCTGTGTGTGCCAGTGTGTGTGTGTGTGTGTTTAAGGAAGGTCAAGGCAGGGTAAAAGCATTGTCTTCTGGCTCTGACATCAGTTTTTTCAAGAATCATTTAGCCACATTTGGGTAAAAAACATTTGTTTGTTGTACTTTTCTATTTACAAGTTAAAAGACGTAACTTGGGGTATTGCATACCATCACTTAGGCAAACCGATGTTTCATGAATAGTGACAAATTATTCTGTCTCTACAAGTGCTCTGTTCATTAAATTGCATTGGCACACAAGAAAGAGCCAGATCAAAAAGGTTTAACATCTCTGAAAAGAACTAATGACTCATGACACAGGGATGGTATCCAATTTTGGCATGGAAGCACAGGCAGAGCACAGAGGCACAAAAATCTCTGCAGTTTCAGTAGACTGTGTCATCGGCTCAGCACAAATGTTCACATTAACTGGAACTATCGAACCTTGGCTTCCTACGATTCACAATGGCAACTGTACAACTCCAACAGTCAAACCCCTCACATGACTTAGATAGTCGGGCCGGTATGCACAACTCTCAGACTTCCTCCTCCATGTAGCTGATGGTGTTTTCTGTAGGGATTAGTAACTGTTTCCAATGGTGCAATTGTAACTCCTTGATTTAATACCTCTGCTAATGTGGCCACTTCAAACACAAGTGGGGAAAGAAGTCAGCCTTTAAGTTCCCCACAATGGGTAGCATAATCAGAGATGGATCAAAATTATTACAAGAACTACTTCTCTATTCAAATGAAAGAATATTATAATATTCTTTGCTTCTAATGATCGCAACTCATAGACATATTTACCTTTTGATGACTGGCTGCAAGGAGATATTGCTTTTCTTTTAAGGGCTGAAGCCAAAAAGTTTAAATGAATGTGATTTGTGTAAAAATATAATTTCATTCTTTTAGAATGACTCATGTCCTGTTATTAAATAACAAAACAAAAAAGTACTTGCTCTATGAAATTCCCTCTTTCTGTGTTACATATACATGTAACACAGCCACCTGCTACTGTCATATATGCAATGTTTTCATTGCTAAAATAAATGCAACATGTTTCCCGACAATGCTATTGTCAATTTTCACTTTACGATTGTTAGCTTGCATTTGAACAACTCAATAAGTCTAAGTAAATAATAATAATAATAATAATAATAATAATGAATTAATGTGAAAGAAGCATCTTAAAATTGGTTAAGATTAAGAGAATTCTAGCTAGTTTATGGATGGTTGTTTATGTTATTTTATGTTATTTTAAAATAAGATGCATTCCAATACAATGCAATCTTATTTTAAAATATGAATATATGTGAATGTATGTGTTATATGAGCTAATTTAATCTAAACTAATCTAAACTATCTTAAGTACTGTCTGAAGTTTTTTTTTCTTCCAGAAATACAGTGGAGATGGTGGCATAGTAAATTAGAAGTATTTCAAAATAGTTGTGAATGGTATACGCAACACTTGAAAAAATGTACATAGTTACTTTTTACCATTGTCTGTCAGTCATGAGATTAAATAATCAACAGCCATACATGACAATCCTGAGGGAAACAGGATCAAATATAATACAGTACAGAGATACAGAAGACCAATTAAAGGAATGGGGAACACATAAAAAAATTAATAAAAAAAACTAAAGGAATAAGGGTTTTAAAGCCGAGTTATGGATTTGACAAGCCTGACTGCTTCAGAGAGTCATTCCAAAACTTGATGGAAAATGTCTCATCACTTCCCACAGACAATTCAGTGAATAGATTGATTGAAACAAAAGCAGGTTTACGAAACCTACAACAGATTTGTGCGTTGTGAACATTTGAAAGGCCGCAGATTTTACAGTCAGTGAATGGTGTCAATCAATGTGCATCAGGAAGTCTATGATGTGTAACCCAACTTCAACACCTCCATTCACTCATATACTTCTGCTGTGTCAATAATATCCATACTGTCAGACGCAGCCACACCATGTGCTCTTCTATTGTAAGAGTGTAGGAAGCCACACTCTTGAATTAACTGGTCTACTGAAGCAGTCAAGTATAAGCTGACACTCTTAAGGATTGTCATTATACTGCTCGGTCTGAAATGGGTATCAGATTATCAGTGAAGAGAGTGAATACGAACAAATCTCCTTGCAGCCAAGTAGCTTGAAGAAAGCAGGATGGCAGCTGTTGCCCTATAAATCTGATCATGTTGCTTCTCCCAGAGGCGCCAGAAAGAGCAACCAGAGCTGCCCAATATGTTGGCATCGAGTATCATATCATGTTCAGCTGCACCAAATTCACAGCTTCCTTTCCGTCTTCTCTTTGACCTTAGATTTAGCTGTAACTCTCAAAGCCAAAAGCCTCTGTTAACTGATTATCCAAGGGATGTGATATCTATAAATGGTACAACCCTTGGGCTTTTCCAAAATAAATCTTTTTTTTTCATTTAGTCTGTAACATCTAGTGGTTTGATGAAACCTGGCAGCAATGCAAAAAGTAGAGAGAACAGCTCTGGCAAATTTACCAGTATCACTCATATTATACTATACAGTATATGCAGCATTTGCCTGGTTACATGAGTGCTTAGCTGATGTGAAAAGCACCTCTTACACTAACCTCTGTATAATTCCCCACAAAGAGCTCAGACAGCCCATTCATCAAAAACCATTTTTCTCTTTTCACTCTCTTATGCTATAGGCAAGGTCTCTGTCCCCAGCTAGGGAAGACAGACTGTAAATACCTGCAAATGACCTAAATATATTAAACATGGTACATAGGGGGAAAAGACTAGAAATATGCAGTGATTCATTTTAGCTTTCATCACAACCCTGTAAACACTCAATTTGATATCAAAGAAACTGAAAGAGTCCCTGCATGCATTTAAAAAGGCATCAAAAAACCAATAGTCTGCACTGTGAGATTCTAAAGGCTATTAAGGAAAGCTACACATTTCCACTCATTTAAATTATTTACAGTAAGGGACTGGCAGACTGACCATAAGAGAGACGTAGCTCTTCCATCTGTACGGCACATCAGCGTAAACTCTATACCACATTAGAACCACAGGCCATTCTGTAATAATGTCCACTGCCCAGTGGTGGTCTGTGGTGCCATGGGGTCTCCACATTGTCATTTGTGGCTGCATGGCAAAGAGCAAAAAGCCAAGGGCATCATTTCATGCTGTTCCACAGGCCCATAGCGTGACTCATCTTTTCAGATATATATCTAGCCCGAGGGATGATGTTCAGTTTAATTATGGATGCGCGGGACATCAGTCAAAGTTAATGTTGTTCTTGTTTTACACAGCAATCCATACAAGCTGCTACTGCCGGTAAAATCCCAAAGAGATTTGAAAGGACTGTCACAGCATCTTAGGACCAGGAAGTGAGCACAGAAGCCAGGTGAATCTTTGAATAATTGATACGGTCTAATTTTCAAACCAGAGCATGTCTTCAGCAGCTGTCATCTAATCATCCTTTCACGGGGGAAGATGTCACAGCTTTGTTGTAGCAACAGTTAATATCAGGGGGATTTTGCTCTGCCAACATTTGGGAAAGCTTTCAATTGTGGTAGGGATCTCAGAGGGGTTCTTACAGGAGCCCTGACAAATTCCATGCTCAACCCTGCTCTCCTGACAGTGGCTTCCAGCAGCACTCATCCCTCCCCTGGTGGAGCTGCAGGCAAAATGGCCATTACCTTCAGCCCTGTGGGGCTTCCCTTCTCAGGACAGCTACAGGCTGAGTAGAGTTGATGCTCCTCACGAAGACCCTTACTTATAGCGAAAATATTTAAAATGGGCCTGTTGGTGCCAACTTGTAGCAATGTCTATCTGTGTGGGGACATGAGCAGACAATTGGAGCTAATGTAGGAGCACTTATTTTTTTTTTAAATGCTGAATTGAGCTGTTTGAATTGACAACATTCACAGCTAAAAGTATGTATTTAATTTATCCCTTCATTTGTTACAACAGAGTATGTTGTCAGCTTATCACGGAGGATCACATCTCTTTGTTAAAAAAACAAGTTGTGCAGATTTATTTCAACATTTTCCGCAACAGACCAGAAGCAATTTCTGGAAAATATGCTGCTAATGACTGGGTTTCACCCTCTTTCTTTGTGTCTATATGTGCCCGTGTGTATATGCCAGATTGTAAGCAGGCAGTTGGATGTGAAAGAACAGAGAGATGCACAGATGGCTAAGTTCATTAGTTGACTGATTCATATTGTAATTGTTCTTAAAAATGGACCATTACACTGAATTTGTGGAACAATAAGGAAAGAAAGCTTTGACCAAGAAGAGTTAATGACTACCTTTTTATCTCTGTACTGACATATTCCCCAATTACGCCCTTGATTTCCAAACGGATGATGATGAAGACTGTCAGGAACAAAAATGCAAAGTAACTCCAACATCAAGACCGACACATGCTCCCCACTGCTGGAGCCAGACTCTTGGCTGCGAGCGAGGGGTTCCCAGCCAGCTCTTCTTGGCACCGCTGGCTATCTGTCCTGGATATAATGATACTCATATCAGAGTCCATTTACATAATCCTGCTTGTGATTGGTCTCAGTTTAATGGAGGGTGGTAATGCATTTCTATAACAATGTTTCACCCCTCATCATGCCAACATAAACAGAATAGTGTGATGACATCTGGTAAAGCACTCGCTGATTCTGTAATCATAAAGAAGAAAAGCCATTTGATGTTCACTGTTCAGGCTTCCGCATTTTCAGGGACAAAGAAGCTGTCAAACTTTTTTCTCAATGTGCGGTGCTGGCTTCCGATGTGGCAAACTCTGACACGTGAGTCAACCCAAGCTACAGTGGTAGCCATCAACAAAATATTCTTCCCCTCTGAATCAACCAAATAGTGCTGCAACTGGCGCTACAGCCTGTTTCCAAACCTGCTTAAATATTGGTTTTAGAGAAAAGTAAATTGGTTTGTCTGTCAAAACAGTAGTCTTTCAAAGAACTGCTGCATGTGCCAGCTCATTACATGCATGGTGCCAAAAAACCAAATTTTAATTTTCCAAATCATACCCCTTAGAAGGAGATCAAAAACAGAGGAATGAAAAAAAAAAGCCTTTTTTCGTAATGTAGGAGAATCAAGCTGCTTTGACTTTGTACTAGTTATTGAGAAACTTCATGGACACATTTTAATTAGGTAGCAAAGTATTAGGAATTGTTTTTATATAGAGAAAAAAATGCCACACCATCCAAAAAATGTACAATAGTTTCCTATAAATTCATTTAATCATTTTGGGCTATCAAGGTAATAAGTTAGAGATCTCGGCAGAACGGAACAACATTTTACAGATTTTCCATTTGCACTAAATTGACAACAACCAGACGTAACTCAATATTTACACTCATCAACAATCGAAGAGAAAACAAGCAACACATTGGCATTCAACTCTGATTTAACCTAAACACATGGCCCTTTGTGTTGCTTCTGAAGTCTTGATGTGAAGTTGGACTTATACCTCCAACCTCCCAGCACAAGACTTCTTCTCAAACAATGCAACTATGATGGGGAGATGAAGTAGGCCTGCCACAGGAGAGCACAATGCTTCATTAGGCCTAGCAAGGAGGGATGTCTGTGCCTGAAGCAATCTGGGGAGCCAGCAAACTGTCTAAGGACCTCTAATTCAATCCTGCAAGCTACTCATTACTGCCCACTGTATTGACTATATTAAAGATCAAATCAATTCTTCACATAATGCCTTCACTCAAGAACTAATCATTCATGCTTTGTATTTAATGGTGCCACGCAGCAGTGCATAAATCCATGCATGTGGAGGTGGTGGTGTTAATGACTTAAGTAACTTGCGACTCCTCAGAAAATCCTATAAACCTGCTGTGCTGAGACAGTAGAATTCTTTCAAGAAACTTTTCAGAGTATTAATTATACTGAACAATTAGTTCTGCCGGTCAAGCTACACTTCTGCTCCCAGCATCTTCTTAAAGGAGCAAGCGAAATCAATATTATTCTATAAAAATCATATGTACTACCTGCCTTTGTAATGATCGTGTGAAGCATTCTGGCAACCTTTAACCTAAAAGATAAATCAATACAATCTAAATTCGTGTGGAATGCATTGCCTTCCTCCTACAATATTTGAAGCTGGCTTCTTTTTTTTTTAGTATTTACATCTATGTTTTCATTGCCAAGCAGCCTTTTCTTTCTTTCCTAGTGCATTGCTACTTATACTGGCACTATACAGCCAACAATTGGTGATCAATGGAATAGTGTCAAACCGTTATTACCAGGAATATTGCAGCACTATAAGCCATAACATTATCACCACTGATAGGTGATGTGAACAACATTGATTATCTCATTAAATTGGCATCAGTGGGTGGGATATATTAAGAAGAAGCAGCAGAAGCAGCAGAAGCTTTATTGGTCACACACATTTATACAGTATACAAAGTACAATATAGCGAAATCTGTCCTCTGCATTTGACCCACCTTTGATCGACCTTCTGATAAGTGGACGATCGCTCTTACCACCTGAGCCACAGCCGCCCCACAAACTCAAGTCCTCCAAGTCGATGTGTTGGAAGCAGGAAAATTTTTCAAGCCTAAGGATCTGAGCGACTTTGTCAAGGGCCAAATTGTGATGACTATAGAAGACTGGATCAGAACATCTCCAAAACTGCAGTTCTTGTTGGGTTTTCCCGATCTGGAATGACAACCGGTGTACCAGCAACAGGGTCATGGGTGCCCAAGGCTCATTGATGCATGTGGGGAGTGAAGGCTAGACCATGTTGTCCGATCCCACAGAGGAGCTGCCGTATCGTGTTTTAATTGAAAAATCCATATTGAAACCAATATTCAACAATTCAAGTACATCAAACCTTGGTAAGACATCTAAACTTTCATTCGCATTGTATGATAAAAGAAAGAAATTATGTAACTCTTGAAGTGAGACAACATTGTTCCAGTAAACTTGATTATGTCAATATAATGTAAATCCATGCGGGAGCAGCAACAGTGCCATCCCACCACAGAAGTGTCTCTTGGGAATCGCGGAAATCCCTTTTTAAGCAGCAGAAATGTGACACAATGTACAGTAAAAATTCAATTCTGTCACTGCATCAGTTTATGTCCACAGATTTAAAATATATATTGTTTCAGTTGAGGCTTTATGTATTTTTAGAATGATAATATATTATATGTTAATATTATCAATAGTTAGTGCTGTTTTCATTTAATATCACACTCTAGACAAAAACAACATGTCTTTAACATGAGTTCCTGGTATAGGTTTTAATAGATAAAACAGGATAAATAATGTTGAAAAAATATTGTGAGATTACAGCGTTTCCAAATGGCACACACTCAGATGCAATCCAGGTGGAACTATCTCCTGGCATCTTCACATGAACCAGTGGCCTGAGCTTTGAATTTATCAGCACTCTGTCAGTCATTTTCAAACAGGCTCGAGCAAAGCAGATTAGCCTGGCTCTACACCAGCAACACTGTTGATGCATTTGACTCACAGATGAACACAAAATGATCTCTAATTCATTCAGAACGAGTAAATAGAGGAAACATCGTCTGGCATGAGGCTGGATGGAAGGTGCCGTTCCAGGATAGCTCAGCTTTTCAACTCTGCTTGTAGGACACGAAGGTCACAGCACAAGCGGCTCGGTGTGGGCCAGCTCCCGGCAGTGACGCAGGTTGGAGGGGCTGAGCTCCATCTACAGGAGGACAACAGAGTGCCGCTGTCGTGGGGAGTATATACCCTCTCTGCCACTGAAAGCGGTCAAGTGGAAGGGGCCAGCCCTTGAGCAGGAAAGCTTGTGTGAGTGCCTATGTGTGTGTGCGTGTGTATGCAAAGGCAGCAATCTGGAGTGTGCTGGAGGCTATGGCCTCTTTGACATGATAAATTCCCTTTGCAGCCTGCAAAGCCAGGAGGGAGCCAGTCAACATCCTGCCACATGCCCCGCTGTTTATCTTCCAAGATCTGGTGGCGGGTTGCATCCTCTGGGCCTGCCCAAGCCGCTCCTCTCCTCTCACCGTAATCACCATAACTTATGGTGACATAAATGACCATAGTGACCATACACTTTGTAATGTTTTTTGCTTGATTGGAAGACCACTCCAATTAAACGTATTCTTTTCTCTATGTGGAGATGAGGACACGCAAGTGGGCTTTTATATAGGTATGCAATTGTTCACTGTGCTTTAACAGATTCGAGCTGAATCAGGTTTACCCAGAAAAACAAGGTAGAATGCTCAGAGCTCTGAGATCATAGCCTCATACTGAAGAGAAAGAGAGAGCAGGGAGGGGGGGGAATTCAATTCCAAATCTGCGGCTTCAAAAGTGGATGGAAACTGAATGCAAATAAACTTCTTTCTCTGTGTTGTGATTTATTACTGTGCCGAGCAGTAGTGCCGGGGCAGGCGGTGTATTGAACGGAATGACTCTCCTCACATATTGGAAAAGCAGATCAACAACAAAGCACAGGAAACGTAGAGCTAGACAGATGAATGACCTTCAGTCCTCCTTGGTGGGAATAGGTAGATGAATTTGTTTAGGAAGCTAATCGTTCACCCTGGTAAAATAATTGTCGGGAAATCTCATCCACACCATATCTATAAAAAAAAAATATCACTGGGCATGAGTCACTTCTGTGAAGTCAAATAAAAACGATGAGGGGATGGATGAAAGTAATGAATCACGTACCATAAAAATGTCGCAGGAGATGCTGATATATGCCTTTTTTTAAACTACAATCAGTTCAAAAAGACAATTTTATTAAATTGAATTTGCACAACAAATTTCCAATCAGTCTGAGGATGAGAACACAAGCGCTTTCCTTATCATGGGCCAGATTATGAATGCACCATAACTAAATATTAACACAGCATTTGACATTTCTGTGTGGCACCATGACATTGCAGCGCTCCTCCCTCCTACCATGCACTGTTAAACAAGCCTGTCATAGACAACAACTGTGTAGTCAGAAGCCTGTTTAAGCCGAAGTGTGAAATGTGTTCTAAAATGTATAATTTAAGGCCCTGATGCTTGTTTCCCTCCATCTACCGAATCTAACTAGGGTTTTCTATCATCCATCATTTGACAACATAGAGAAATGCATGGGGAATTTGGACTTTGCTAGTGTTTGTTTAAGCCATTACATATGCTGGTTTGTTTGTGAACCACTGGGATGCTGTGCTATTCAGCACACCAAGCAACAGTCAATAAAAAACAAAATCTACTGCTGAACGAACAGCAGCACTGTGAATAAAAAGCAAGTCAGCCACAGGCTTCCTGTTTACTGTACTCTGATCCTCCAATTTGGTGCTCATTCTGAATTCCTATAGTAAAAAATGATTGATTGAAGAGGGGCCTTGTGTTTTGCATCTCCCTATTTTCCACATAATTCTGTGGTGATGAGTCATGTCACTATTGCTCTGCCATGGGTGAGCCTCAATCTCCATGCCCAATGACTGCACCAGATAGTGATCCTTCAACACAGCCCTGCATCAATCTTGCTTGGAAGCAGTTGCAGATGAACCTGGACTGCCTTGAAAAGTTCTCTGGCTGACAGCTTTCATGATCAGCCGTCACAGCTGGCTGTCTGATTCATACCTGAACGCCACATCAAGAGAGAGAAAGAGAAAAAAGGTCGCCCTTCTGCTCTGCTTACATGTTAAGCGATTGCTACAGAGAACAAATACACTCTCATTTGTGACATGTAAAAATAAAGAACCGGGAAACACGTCAAGCAAGGCGAAGGCTTCACAGTTTCATTTTTGTTTCATTTAAATTCCAGGGTTGCAAACAAGTTTTGGACTGTTCATTTTCATATTCAGAATGTAGGCCTTATGTGTGAAATACAAGCACGTCAGCCTCATTGGATGCTCACCTGTGTGACTTGTATAAAAAAAATCCTTAAGATTCTTCCAAAATCTGCAAGAAAAAATAAAACATGCAGAAAAGTTTTGAATTTAACTCTAAAAGTAGCAAAGATTCATAAAACTATTGAAAAGAAAAACAGCTCTGTGAGAATCAAACCTGGGTCGCATGGGAGTCAACCGTTGTAACCACCAGAGCATCCTGTGTATGAAATCTATTGAATTTCAATGGGGACTTTGAAATGCAGAAAATCCCTAAGACTTACTGGCATTCTGTGAGAGATGACTTGAACAGAATGTAAATAAAAGCAATGATAAAGGATCAGTTCACTTGCATCATAAAAAAATGTACTCCGAGTGAGGCTCGGCAGATGCAGGATTTCTGATTTAACGCAAAAAGGTTTGAGAATAATGTGAATGAATGTTCTCATGCCAACCAAATACAATAGAGGTGAAGCTCAAAGCATTCTTATCACATCTGACTCTTGAACACAAACAACACCTCAAAACAATCCAGCAAACTCTCATTTTTCACCACATACAAAATCTAATTCACCTTCATTGTACTGTGACAGAAACATCAACCACTCGGGGTAAATTGTGATATTTTCAGGGATTTGGATGAACTGACTCTTAACATGCATTTATGTACTGACTCCTTGGATAGCTCACCGAGTTAAAACACATATCAGTTAGTTAGAGTTTGCAGTCTAGGTAATGTATACGGTGCATCACTTGTAAGCAGAAATATACATATGTTATGATGCAAATATTGCAGTTATAATACTATTTTGCATTTGCATGTTTTGCTTTAGACAGAGTGGGATAAAAATGTATTTTAAAAAAAGGGAATGTCATGTTTTAACAAAGTCATTGCTAAGGCTTTGTTAACCACCCTCTAGACATACAGTATCAAGGACATTTTTATGTCCTGGGACATTAAAAATAGTACACGTTTCACCTTTGATATTCTAAAATAGGGCTGTTGGCTGAACTGATGTCCTCGACAGTATTTTGTTTTTAAACTGCAAAGTAAAATGAAGCCTTGATTCTCAGATTTCAGCATCATAAACAAACACCTTGCTGCAATATATATAGCCTATTTTTTTAAATCTTTTTATTTTTTTAATAAAGCCTCAAAAGGTGAGAGCTTGCGCATGACGTCCTGAATCTCGATGAAATGTGCTCAGAAACAGGCTGTTCTCACTAACCGACACGCTGCCATCTCTTTGAGCTGAGAGAAAGAGTTCATCGCACCTAATCCTCAATGACTAATCTGGGAATAAAATTGTCATTCACACTGAAAATTGTCTCTAACAGGTTTTTAACAGGGGGAATCGTCTTCATAATCATGTTAAAACAAAAACAAAAAAAGGTGGGGAAATAACTGAAACTATAAAGAACATGACCCTCTATTACTACCTAGTTACAACTACTGAGCACTATGACATGCAGTAAATAATTATTTAATCGAATATTTTTTTTTCATTTAACTTACTCAGGTAATTGAACAATAATTTTCCATGTATGTTGCTGTATTATTGTTAGGCAACGGCTCATAATGGTATAGCTGCAAAACTATTGGTAGCTGCATGAATTCTTTTTTGGCTCACTTGCTTAGAGTAATGTTTGAGGAGCCAACATTTGGTCAAGTTGAACATGACCAACAATTACCCCGTCCTTTGTGTTGTCATGCCACGGACTATTGCTGGCTCATTCCCAGAGGAGAATAAGAATCAACTGCTTATTTCATTTATATACAAACCACACAGGGAGAGGAAGACATCCTTTCCTCTCTCTGTGAAAATGCTTGAGTGCCCCAGGTTAATTTATGCATCAGAAACTCAAGTTCCAAGGGTTATTTAATGTCTCCTATAATACCTGTCTCTCCCATAACAGAAGGTTATCTAATATATACGCCCACACTAGGACAGTAAAGAAATCAAAAGTAAAGAAATCAAAACCATGACAAGCTTATAAAGTGTCATGCGTCTTCAAGCTATTATGCATTCTTCTGCCAGCGCAGAAGGGAGGGGAGTTGTGCTCTAATTAAACTCACCTCCAAATATCCTTGCCGACACCTCTAGAATACTCAAATGCTTTTAAAATGTGGCTGAGATGGGAATTTGTAATGCATGTACGCAGCAGTGCTAATAAATTCCCTGTTTAGACTTCAGCCAAGATTAGCGTTGCAACCTGCAGAACACATCTTCAGTGTGCCATTGAGTCACAGAGGTCACTATTCAAATTCTTTGACAAAGGAAAGCCTCGAGTGATTGAGCCCGTCCTCAGAGGTAATGCCAGCTGTCGCAGCAGTGCTGTGTGAACTGTTAAACTGGTGACTGCTGCTGCTGCAAACTTCTGTATGGATTATTTTTATTTTTTTTATTTTTTTACAATTCAAGGCTATCAAAGCTAAAAAAAACAAAACAAATAAAAAAAAACAAAGCTCAAAGAAGCAACATAGACTTCAAAAATGGTGAAAATAAAATGCGGCTCACACAAGACTGTAACACATTTTCTGGATGTTCTCTGAGGTAATGTTAATTTTTGTTTGGACTGTAAACTGTGGAGAAGATAAACTCTTGACTAAATAAAGTAGATGTTTACTGTGGAAGACTATTTATAGCAGAGAAATAGTGAAAAACAAGGAATTAATAAGAACTGGGTGGATAATTTCAAGGCTCAACCAACCCCGGATCATTTGTGCATCCCCACACAAACAAAGAAACAATCCTCCCCTGTGATAAAAGCTTATTAGCTACCTGCGAGGATTAAATCTGATCACTCGGGGCTGTCGCAGCAACAGTAAAGAGATGTTTCTACTGTCTCTTTCCACTTTGCAAATCACATGCATTTTGATTCCACTATAAGCCCATATAAAATCTCTGCCTGGTGCCAATTTTTATGCCCTGTGAAAAACGACATTGCCGTCACCTTTAGAGATATACCTTCAATCATGACTGCTAATCTACTGCATTTGCTAAGTGCTTTGGGGTAAAGGGTGAGTTATTAAGATTGAAAGTAAAGACATCCTAAATGATTAAACACATAATTAACAGCTACTGCATGAAGGGCATGACTTGTCAAATCTCATGGGATTCCTGATCGGCCAGGCTTAAATCTCCCACAAGTAATTTCTCTGCTCAAAACACAACATCAGCTCAGACACATAAACTAGACGAGTGTGCCTGAAGCAAACAAAAACTTCCTCCGTCTTTCAAAGTATGTCTGCCGTTCTTCTTGTGATTAAAGCATGCAAGCATTGCTGGAATCCAGCCTCAATGCATCTCTCCGCAGTAGCATTAGGACTGCATCTCGGCTTTGCATGATGGCCTACTTGTTGTTTGGCTGACAAATCAATGCCCACTGAAACCAAAACAAGTCCAACAATTGTGTCTCCTTAAGGAGAGATAATTATTCACCAATGTGCCAAATGAACAATTTTGTTTTCTGACAACAAAGTATAAACCACAAGTCTTGCGTGACAATCCAGGAAATCAAGCTGAGCTTTGGCCGCTGCCCCAGAACAAGCATCTGTCATAACAAATGGATCTTGTTTCAAAATATATAATAATCATAAACAAGTTATGATCCATGGATGAAATGGAAAAAAAAGGAACTGTGGAATCCCTACAGACACAAACGGGACAATCATAGCAATTTTACCTTTGGGTGGGAAAAAAAAAAGAAGGGAAAAACACATAAACAGCTTTTGGCAAAGGAAAACTGGCATTTACCCAGAGTACAAGATTACATTATGTAGAAAATAACCTTAAGGATGCTGATGTTCAAACAGGGAAAATAAATCCATGCACTATAATAACATAAAGCTGAATTAAAATATGAATTAGGTGTCTGATAACAATCAACAGTTTTATTTTGTGTGTGTTCTATCACACTGAGAGGAGGAGAATTGTGAATTACCAAAATAAAAGAAAGAAATGATGCTGATCGATATCAGGGCTAAAACTCTACTTGGTGTGAAAGATCAGTTTTAGGGTCACATCTCTATTGCTTTTTTTTTTTGCGCATACAAGTGAGATGTTTAATGGTATTCTGTAGCAACAACAGACTTGGTCCACTGTTCAAGAGCAGCGTTATGACAGACGACAAAAAAATCCCACAGGTCGACTTGCCAGCCGAGGACACGTCAGATTTGGATTTCGCCTCATGGGAAGCCCCATCATTCATTGCAAGGATGAGGCATTACATCCAAAATACTCTAGCCTGTATATAGCTGGTTCAATCAGATGGAACAATGAACAATACATAATGAATAAGTCATTAATCCCCTTATTGTTATTCAAGGTCACAGAGACAATCTCTGCACACATTGAGCCTATGGCAGGGAAACACGACGGACGTCTGTGGACAGTTAATCATAAAGCTTCAACAGATAATCATTCACACTTACATTCATTCCTTAGGCCATTGGATGTCACTTGCTTGTGTCTTCAACATACAGTATGAGGTAAATAAAGCGACATAATAGCACTTTGTTAGTAACCAGCAAGTAATTCATGACAGAGAGAAACATTTTTTAGATCAAATACATCTTGTAGTGAGCTCAGATCTTTTTCACACAACCTCTACATCCCTTTTCTGATAACACCAAGTAACACAACCTTTTTATTCTCCTCTTTTGCACAATTATTTAGCACTCAAACCAAGAAACACATCCACCTTTTTGCCAATTTTTTCCACCCCTGTTCTCGTACTGCAAAGAAACAGCGAGGCAAACCACAAAAGCAGTGACAGGGATGCTATAAACCCATCTCAAAATGGCCACTTCAAAAGGGAATTGACACCTTCTCTGTGGACACCCAGGTTGCCTGCAAGGCCCAGTAACGTCTCTTTACAAATGTTTCACAAATGTAGCCACCATTTCCCCAGTTAAACACAATTCATTCTTAACTAACAGCAGGCCGCATGAGGCGATGTCAAACAAGGCTGTGGGTGGTTGTTGGATGAGTGCGAGGATGTGATTGTCCCACAATTCCCCATACTCATAAATGGGACGGATAGCCACTGTCAGTCAGTATCACAGCCACTGTGTGCTGCTAGATTATTAGCAACAAACACACACACACACACACACACACACACGGTCATGGACAAACACACTTTCTCTTCCTCACCATTTTTTTTTTTAATGTGCATTCTCATGATTTACAGAACTGTTGCATACTGCAGCATCACCTGTGATATAATTGGATAACTGCAGCTGAAGTACTGCTGACCTCACTAGCACGACAACTGGTGTTAAATCATGTCTTCAAAATGTTTGTTTGAGGATGTTGCCTAAACATGGGTATTTTAGTGCAGTATCTGTGGCACACATAACTCAGTAGGGCATTAAGATAAAGTAGGCCAAGTCTCCCCTTCTATATTCATTTCAATAAAACAAGGGCAAAGATACCAGGTAATTACAGCTTCCCCAGTTTGCATCACACCAGGGACCAGTTGCACGTTCCATTCTCTGTCTTTCCCCGGTCTGCTTCCACCATCTTCTGTATGATAGACAGCAATGTACCAAAAAAGGACAAAGATAATATTCTTGATTCATTTCTCCAAAGTCTCTCATGATTCTCGATCCTATGAATTTCCATGCTCTGGTACACATAATATGCAGTTTTGCAATGTAACCTAAGTAAAAAACATGTTCCTCTGTCTAGTGTCACCACAAGGCAACCGATTTAAATGTATATTATACACACTGCCATGAAACATTTTTTCCTTTGTTGCTTTTCTTCTAAAAACTTATACAAATTCAATAGAATTTCTTTCCTTTTCTGAGACAACTGTTCATCACGCACAATTAGAGCCACAATCTGTGCTGGACCTGCATTCATCACCAGCCGAGTGTGTGGCTGTGTTTAGTCAGGCTTTGTCTTCTGTTAGCCACCATGTGTCGAGCCCATTACTCTGTACTTCCTGATACTTTCTCTATCAACAGAGGAGCTTGTCAGAGCAGACTGAATTTCAGTAAATAAAAGCTTTATCTCAAAACAAATTATCCATGTTACATCTCCAGATGAGCAGAACTCCATGGTGGCACCCATGGGGGCTCAAGATGATTTATAGAGACAACAGCTTTTCAAAACCACTTAATGAAGAGAGGAGAGGTTTACTGAGAAGGTTAAAACCTTTTAATCAGTATTTTGCTGCTCAAATCAATGAGAATTGACAGGAAAAGTTTATTTTAGATGCTTTTGTCATCTACTGTCTCCAGGTTTGTCAAAAGGGTCAACAGCTTGAAGAGAAAATCAATTATCAATCAGAATATTCCTCCTAAGAGAAAATCTATTAAATATTAGAGTATTTGTTTTGGTGCCTCATAACTTTTCTGTTCTATTGCATTTACTAATAAGATGTAAAATTGCACTTAATAGAGAACCACTATACTTAATTGTTTCATTTTCAGCTCAGTGTGAGGTATGTTCTATATTATGAAGCTAATTAGGTCATTTGCTCCATTGAAGACATTGTTTGGAGATTAAGTTGCTCTGACCCATCTGGCTAATGGCCTGGTGGGGTCTCAACTCCTATTAAAATATCTGCCACAGCAGACAAAGAAATGTATTGAATCCTATTACAGTCCTAATCTAATTATTCAACATCAGTGGACTATCATTTTCCCATACCCCTGGCAATTCAGCCATAATTGAATAAGGGATCCAGAAGGACTTTTGAACATACATAAGTTAATTACTGATAATTTAAGAACTTGAGCTGTATGATTCTATTTATTTACCATATTTCATTTATCTGCTTTATATTCAACAAAACGCAGTGTACAATATGTCAGGCAACAAGCAACTCACTACAACCATGGTGGATTTTTTCATGTAAGTAAATAAAAAATAAATAAAATAAAATAAAATGATAATAATAATAATAATAGAAAAAAAAACACACTGATTCCATTTGTCATTCAATATTTCCTACCTCTTCAAATAAAAAATATGACATCCAGTCATGACAATCCTAAAGTGAAAAGGTAATTAGGAAGACAATCAGTACAGTAGCTAACGGGATTCTTCATAGGTTCCCTTCACATGTTAAATATTCATCTTATGACTCCATCTGTCTAGTCTATAAAGGACTGCAGGGATGCTCTGGCCAACTCCAGTGCCCTTAACTAAACTGCCAGCCATTGGCACCAAATCTAAAATGGTTCAGTCAGATGCTGTCACTGGCATCCAGTGTTTTAGGCGCTAACAAAAGATACATAAAAACACATAGTGGAAACCAGTAAAAAACACAGTAAAAAGCAGAGCCTTACAGGCTAAACTCACCATGTCGATAAAGTCATGTTACTAAAGTTGAATAATACTATATTTTGTTGAATTTAAAAGTCACGTTCCTGTTTTCACTGGGCTGCTAGTTAACTGTACAGTAACTTAAATGAAACACTAATGACTAATGTAAGAACAACAGACTTGTCTGAATAGGGGTAAGACGAGTCATGTGGCTCCACAATTTGGGCTGTGAAAAATTTTATTTCTTCATCAATGATTTACAAATTCTTGTTCACCTTTTAGCATTCATTATAAATAAGAATGGTCCACTTCTATTGGGAAGATATGATTGGTGCCAGTGAAAATATTTACGCCTTCAGAGGAAATAGAAATTATTTTTGCAAGTAAATGATCGACAGTATTTCTCACTTCTTTGCACAAGCACTACAAGCACATGCAGTACACAAACACATCACACACTGAAGAACATCTTTAAATAAGCTCATATATATATATATATATATATACAGTATGTACATATGCATATACGTATACATATACGTATACATATACATATACATATACATACACAGGCGTTTTAAATTATGTTACACAACACTGTGCTTCAATTGCCTATACTGGCATGAGACATAGCATCATAAGATCTGTGTAATTGCATCACCACTGCATGATAAAACAATCAAGAAATCTGTCCCAGTTTGTGACCAAATTTATCCAGTTCTGTGCTGTCAGACATCCCAGACAGAGGGAAACACTCCAAAATGAGATCAGACAGGCTACATTTTAAGTGCCTTTTAAATCTAAATCAATTATTAAGTTTGTTTTATCCCCCAGTATTTTATCATCCCTGTGTTGGTTTTATTTCTTTGGTCTTCATCAACTGTTTTTTTGTTTTCTTTTCTTTTCACAAAATACTGTTAAACAATATACGAAAACTGCTGTACACAAAGTTTATTACATGTTGATATTAGTACAGTAAATTTGACAACAGTGAATTGCAATAATATAATAATTAAATTAAACAACCTAACAAATGCTAATTATTACAGCTGTGAAATAATTGACCAACTTTGGTCTTTTTTTTCCGTTCTCATATTTTCTTTCTCACACTTGCTTCACGGGCATAGTGCCAAATTCTGTGCACTAAGCTAGTTATTCCAATTAATTTAACAAGTAAGAGAATTCTTCATGAGAGAAGAGAAGACTTCATGGGATATCATGATATCACAACTGCTTAAATATACAAGAATATGCACCATGTTATGCTGTAAATACATTCATTACAAGAGTACATATTTGTCTAGCGTCATCATGGAACCACTGCATTGCTCCACTTTTCAGATTTCAGCTAACAATGGAAGCAATTTTTTTTTTTTGCTTTGTTTTAACATGGGGAATGAATAGATTTTAAAAAATGACTACGACATAACTATGGAAGCAAGTCAATTCAAAAATAATTTAACAAATGTTTAATAGTTCTATTAAAAGCCATGTAGCAGTGCTTTGTAGGCTGTAATGTCCGTCCATGATATGGTATAAGTGTTACATGCTTGATGAAGCTAAGAAAATAGCTCATTTTAGAACTAGGATCATATTGCTTTCAGTTCTGTTCATATAGAACACCACAGCTGAGGTGGAATGTTGTTCATCAACTGTATCTACTTTCCTGAAATTAAAAGTTAAAGTGCATAAAGCATTATGAGAGCCCTCCAAACATGATTTTTGGTGATATTTGGGTCAAAATGCATACTTAATAGTGACAGAGATTGCAACTTCAACATCAATTTAAAGTTTGCTCACTCTCGCTGATTATAAGAGGGTCGTTTTTATATAAGACTCCCACAATCAGGTAAGACAGAGTTCATCTTTTGGCCATCACCACTGACTAATGTCATTGCCATACTCCAATCAACGATAATCATTTCAAATCCATTTAAAGCATTATAATGTTCGACTGTTCTGCCTCGTTTTCCTGAGATTAAATAGATCTGTCAGTGCCAATATTTTTCTAATGTCTGTTGGCACAAACCCTCGAGCAATATAAATAAAGTTATCTAATTTCTATCGAAGACAAACTGTGACAGCTTGCAGCAACTGACAACGCCATAGCCTTTTAATTTATGGGACAATTGCCATTGTGTAAATTTGTACACAATAGTCTGTCTTTTCTGCAAGATTTTCATATGTATGACAAATTGATGATGTATTTACACAAAAGATTGAGAGCTGCGTGCTTGTAATGCTCATTGCTGCAATCTAACATTCAGAAAATTAACTTAATTTGCTTGATGGAGTTGAAAAATAACCTTGAAATGTGAAATTAAGGTCTGGATTCCAAATCTTCGATCTCAATTATAAAGGCTAATATCTTTTCAAGAGAGACAAACATGGCCACAAACGGTGCTTAAGCAACAGGAGGCCCTGCCAAGGGCAATGTGACTGTTGATAAACCCATGAGTCAACAGCAGATTTAATCTCTCTTTCCCACTTGGCACATAATGGGATACTTCGGACAGATTTATTTTAGTAAGTCTTTGCACCTATGTTCCCGGAATGTTCTCATCTCAGGAATGAGGCACTGAAGAAAATATGAGAAGTTTCAATTCCAGTGGGTAGTCATGAGAAGCAAGCCGTAGATTCCAATGCAACAAAGTTAATTAGAATTGAAGAAAGCACTGTGGTGTGACCTATGTTGTGCCTGAAGAAACAAAACTTTAGTGTAGTAAACTTGCAGCAGGGTTTAGCCTCGACATCCCCTGTCACCCATTTCATCATCAGGTAATCTGATGAGCTGTTCTCAAATCATCTTAAGGTCCAGATGAACTATTCACTCTCATCCTCCTGCAAATTGCTCTATTATGAGCATCTTTAAATATATGTTATTATTATCATCATTATTAGGCTTATTGTTTTTGTCATTACATTAAGTGGCTGGCTGAAGACGCGGAACCAATGTGTAAAATCTGGCACTTCAAGGTTTGTTAATTGTAATTATTGGCCTTTTTTTCTTTTCTTTTTTTTAACCTCCTCTTTATCTTATTCAATCATTACCTTGTAAATATGAGGAGTATATCCATCAAACCCAATTGGAATATTAAAGCCCAGCAAACCTCCTTTACACAGAATTAATTCCATGACTACAAAATGCTTGACGCATGCTGCTAGCTATGGAGATAGGTTGACCTGAACAATCAGTTATAGCTCCTTGTTTCCTGGCCAACCAGTAGCAGGAAGTCTATACTGTGATGCTGGTGTGGCTAAAATGTTTGAGATTAGCTTGAAAAAAAAACGGTAAGAGATCAACGAGTCATGTCTCATGTCACAAATTAATAAACAATTATTGATTTTGTAGAGTTTAGATAAAATTCTAAACATTTCCATGCTGTGCTGCCTGATATAGAAAGCAATACTATGCTAAGCTACCATACGGTTGGGAAGGGATATTTTTCTTTGAAGCATCCTGCTTGAGTGAGAAACCAGCATTACATCAGAAAACCATGTCGATAGCACGCGCATAATGATATTGACAAAAATGAAGATGGGAGTCTGACTGAATAATTAAGCAGTGATCCACTGAAAGTAAAAGCTAATACATAAAACATCAAAGATCTGTGAGTGTTTCCTCCTTTCACACATACACACTTACACAAACTGGAGACTCAGGCAGGACATGCTACATAAACAGGTATATTCCCTGCCTATGTGTCCTCCTTGCTCAGCCTCATCAGCCTGCCATATAGACCACAGCTGACTCCAGGCTTCTCTGTTTTGTTAACTATGCAGTCCTGAGGTGTCCAGTGATTGGGCTGAGCTCACTGTGAGTCACTCACTATCTGATAATATCTAACCCTCTGTGTGAAGGACATATTCGTCTTCCCACCCCGCATCCAACATATTTAATAAATGCCTGCTGAAATTTGACTGCAGCACACCCATTTACAGGCTGTAGTGAAAAGCATGAACTTTCTCTTTGCCATATGCAGAGGATTAACACAGACGTGTACCAGTGCAAAAATGAACTCATGAAAAAAAATGAAATAAGGCTAAAGTCCATCATTTTATTGATATGAGGCATACAGTGTGTTGTAAAGGCTGATCTATAATATTGCATTGAGCCAAATTCCCCTACCTTCAAGGTCGAATGCAATTCTTTATGCCATAGTGCCCAAGTTTGCAAGTCAATCTCTGTATCCTGGTGAGCCAAGACTTTTAAGTTCATCAAAGCTTGGGCTGTATAGATGAGGGGGAAACAAGATATCTCACTCTGGTCTCGTGTCTTGATATCACAGCATCACCTCAAGAAAAACCTGGCTTAACTGTTCACAAGCTGGGAGTGCTTCTAGTATTCCTACTAAAGGTATGTTGATATTAAAAACCAGGTTTTGTGCCAACCTAGTTTTTGCGACAGCTATTGTTATGTCGGGATTGTTCTGTTCCCAGTGTGGAACTGGAAATGCTCATGTGTGCAGACACCCACTTTGCAGAAAGGCACATTTGAATCATGTAAACCATCCTCGGTGAGACGCATCTGGCCGCAATTTCCTCAAAGCAATTTCACCCCAGGGAATTTCCACCTTGCAATATTTGCATTATGCTAAGCAGTCAAACCAATCAGGCTGGTGCATGTACTGCAAGCAAGTAACAGCTGTTTTAACAGAGATCACTCTTCATTTTCATATTCACGTCTTTGTTTGCCTGGTGAGGACACCGGTTGCTGAAATGCACTTGTGCCTCACCTATATTTGGTGCAGACATTTCACTAACAAATTAATCAAGAATTTCTTGTGTTGAAGACAAATCTGTGCAATCACTTTGTTGGAACTTTGCTGCTGCGAGATTGTCATATGTATATGCACCAAATGAATTACCAACAAAAGTACCTCAAATGATTTTCCTGGCTTGAACTGAAAAGGTTTTCAGTGGGTCAGCATCATTCTAAGACTACAGCTGAACAGGGGAGAGCAGAAAGGTCTTACCCTCATATGACCACGACAGCTTATTCAGCACGCTCACTTTATTGTTCTTATTCTAAGCTACTGAGGTGGTATTACTGCCAAAAAAAATTCACGAAGAAAGCTTACGCCTATAAAAGGCTTCCCCTCGAAGAGTCTGAGTATTTGAAATTTAGCTGCATGCAGTGAATCATGACGGGAGAAATTCATATTGCTAAGTTTCATCAATACTTGTCCGTGGCTGCTGTGTGTAATTAAATCTGTGGAGGAGAGCACTGCACAGTAAACGCCGAGTAAACAGACTTTTACATACTGTACATTAAACGATGCCAACACCAACAAAACCTTGAGTTTATTTGATGACACTTTTGTTTGGTTTGTCAAACTGGACTAAGTGTATATGACATATATGTGTGTATCAGTTTTTATGTCTTTTGTTTTAATTCACAACACTGCTGGAATTTCTGTTTACATTTTCATAGTGTTGCCCTCTAAATTGTTCAGTATGCATTACATGCCTCCGGCCACAGAGCCGTGGCAGAGCAGAGCCTTTACTATGCTCCAGATAACTGCGGTGAAACAATATTACACTAGCAGGCCGGGCTTATTATCAAAATAACGGTCACTTGATAGGAACGGAGCTTGCTATAAATTTAATTTAGAGAGTATAATTTAGTGTTTTATAGTTGCATAAACGTGTGAATCTACAGGCTATTGTCTTTCTTTTTAATGTGTTATATTCTTAAAGTATGCTCAAGCTTTCCCTTCCAATAGATTGACAAAATATTACAAAAAAAAGTTACAAAATATTAATTACAAAATATGGAATGGAAAACAAACCACAGGGAGTTAAAAGCCAGTCCACTGATGCTGACTCCTGTCACTCATGAGACCAAATGAATGAGGAAACGAGGTCTGTTTAACTTAAACCACTTTAAGGTGTTAGCCAACTCGCGATAGGAAAACAGATGATAGCTGAGTAATGCTGACGGAACATATGGTAAATGAGGTGCTGAACAAAAGTTGCTCAACTATAAGGTGAGCCATATAGAGCACCTGCTCCAGGGAGGTAGAGAAGGGAAAATATTGACAAGCAAGCAGCATTGGAGTGTCAAAGCAAACTAACAATTATCGCTGCTGCCTTGGCTTCATCAAACAACAGATGGAAAAAAAAAATGTTGCTTACAACTTGAAGGACCTCACATTCAACAGCTCAGACTGCAAACATCCCACCCACATGGCTATAAATGTTGAATACAACCTGTCTTGCTTGCCTGAAAGGACTTCAACCAAAGTGAAAAAATGCGGATTTCTGTGAAGGATTACTTTGGACATCTTTACTGAAGGGCTGATAATGTAGGAAACTAAATTAAAATGTGCTCGAATGTTTCTAAACATTGTCACCTGCAAATGAAAATAGTGCTACAACAATTAACTGATCATCAGAAAACAAATCAGTACCTCTCATAACTCTCGTCATTTATCAACAAAAATGCCATAATCTTTTTTTTCTCTGTTGCCTATCATTGCAAATTCAGTTTCTATGTGTTTTGGGCCATTTGAGACGGGGCTCTCTCATTTATTTAAACATTTTTTTCCACATGTGGTGAGCTGGACAGTTTTATTAAAAAAGAACTGATGATAAACAAAAATGTAACACGTATATGCTGGTAAATCCTGAAAAGCTGGGAGGTAGACTGTTTCAAACCCTTGCCTGAAAGAAGTACTAAACTTCCAATGAATGAATGAATTCCAGCTTATCTTTGCTAATGATGACATTAGACACTGACCTTTACCCGTCAGTCATGTTTTCATATGTGAAATCAACTAGAGAGAAAAGACTGTGAGACAAATGTCCTCAGGGCCGCCCCGGATGTCTAAACTTTACATGAACACTACTGTCAAGATCCCAAATGTGAACGGTGCCAGCATCACGCAACATTTTCACTGTTGCCTTATTAACATAACTTGCATACAGTGTCAGTGTTCAATGGTGCCCTTACAGGAAAAACTGAGTTTTTTTTAAGGATTAAATGGAATCTTTTTACATGAGACAGGCCTTTTATTCTGCCTGTGTACATTTAATACTACAATATTAACTATTGATCATTTTTAGATTGTCAATACCAGTAGCAAAACTACATGTTGTTATGCACTGCTGTATACAGTACAACCTTCCTTATAACCCTGCAGCTCACTGTTTCAGATCTTGTACAGTTTCACCTTAAAACAAGTTGGGGTGATGTTTCTTAAAAGACCAATATTGCACTTTTGTTGTTTTCTGATTCCTCTACCTGCAATTCAGCAGAGTCTTTGTGAGAAGTACTGCTCCCATGCTCTTTCCAGACCATGAGCTGTACAGTAATCAATGTTGATGAATGAGTAGGAAGGCTCTCTTTATTCCAGCCCTCGCTGAATAGAAAGTTTCCATTATCTCTCACAATGTATTCACTCTATCAAAGTGACAGGGTTGAGGCAAGCCACACTCCATTGCCCTCACTGTGCCCATACCTACCTTCATCCATCTGTTCAAAAGAGCAGGAAAAGCTGGAAGAGACTGCAAAAATAACACTGCAAAACCCTACAAAATCTATAAAACTTGAAATGTTGAGTCCCATCCATCAAAGCTGTAAGGATACAATTACATGCATGCGTTGTGCAAAAGTATCCACTGTATAAGGGAATAATTCAAGAGAAGATGGAGGGGGGAATTTCTTTGAACCATTTGGAGAAAAAAAGTCACTTTAGTATTTTTTAAAGAAAAATGACACCTTTTGCACCACCTTTTGTTCAAGCAGTATTTCACTTTGTTGCAACAGCTACTGTATATTTTTCACCACATTTTTGTCCCTGGTCTGACTCAGTTAGCCATCAACCTCTGACAGTAAGAAATGTATGTTCACCTGTGACACCAAGCTATTTTCAGTTTCTCTGTATCAAATAAACAAATAAGTAAATAAGTGAAGAAATAAAAAAAAGTGAAAAGATACATTGGTTAATTGGTTTTCTACTGTTTTACTGGAAGCTACTGTAATAAGAAATGGAGAACTAGAAGATCAGGACAATTACAATCCTACAGTAGCAAATTACTGGTAATATAGCTACTAGTAAGGCTAGTAAAAGTTGTATGTAACTGCTCTACATCTCCAATCTTATCGTCTGTCATCTCATGAATGTGTGATGCAGAACTGATGTAAAAAAAAAGAAAGAAGAGCAAATTATGTAGAAGATGGGTTTACCAGAAAAAGTGTGCAATAACATTTGCCATTGGTTGGAATTGAAAGACTTGTCATTTGTTGTCATGCGGTGTGAATCAATAAAAAATTGATTGCATTAATCACAATTATAGGCTATGATTAATCATGATTAATCACAAGTGTAAAATATTAGTGCCTCCGTGGGGATCCAAAAATAATGTGTGCTTCTTGGAATGAAGAAAAACATGACAAATTGTTATAGGGATCCTTTCTTTTCACTTTATAACATCTCAGCTTAGTTTCAATATGTGTTGATTTATTTTTTGCCTTTGTCATTTTTAATGAATTGCAAACAACCACCTATAGAACAGTTACAGTAAGTAATGTCAGGGAGGACATTGGGTTCAATCTCGGTGATTTCATCAATTTGTGTTGAATAAAAATGAACATATTAAGGTTTCCAGATTAATCAATAGCATTGACACATTAAGACTGACAGTCCTAATATTTTTTAAAAAAAGAATTTAAAATTTTTTTTTAATCATACTAGTTACACTTCAAATAATAATAATAACAAACACAAACAAACAAAATGCTCCTCTTCATTTATCGATTGGTAATCTAAACAATAGAGTACTTGAATTATTAAAGATACAGATTACAACACATATTTAGGAAAATAAAAAAATTTTACAATCTCAAACTGCAGGGTTCATTATTTTTAATCATTCACTTGATCAGCTGTAAAATTTAAATCCTTAACATATCTGATGAGGGGCATCCATATATTTCCAAATGTATGCTGTTTAGCCTTTGACATGTCTCTTGTTTTATAGAGACACTATAGGCTTGGTGAATCTCTTTTACAAATCAATTTACATCCAGGAATAACCAGAAAAAATAACTTATTTTTTATAGCACCTTAAATAACAAACATTTACAAGCGATTTGACAGTCAAGGAAGACAGAAAACTCAGAATGGGATGTGTTAACCAGTACAAGACAGAGATGACATATTAAGAGCAAGTGGACAAAGTCTCAAGAATTCACAGCGATGATATTAAAACAGAAGATAGAGATGCGAGAAGTCAAATAACAGTCAATAAACATTGAATTGAGAACAAACCCTCTGTCCTGACAGCAAAGCAATATAAAGAGAGACAAGAGACAACACATCGCAATTAAGCAATGAGCAAGCATTTAACAATATAATGAAAGGATATAAAAGGATAACAAGGATAACATCTCATAAAAGCAATCCCTAAATGTGTTTCTAAAATGTGATTTTAAAGAGGTTACTGTTTCTGCAAGTCTTATCTCCTGGAGTAAACCGTTCCAAGCCAAGGCGCACTAAGTTTAGATGATTAACTTGGCAGCGGTCAGTGTAGCAATTAAATCAATGTCTGCTCCCTCCATAGCTTATAAGATCTTTATCTTCATTAGGCCGCCCTAACTTTGCCATGTGTATCATACCTCACGCTCCTGCTTTCATATCAGGCTTGCTCGTATTGGCTACTTCTGTACAATCTAATGGATTCCGTGGTTTTTTAGATGAAGACTGTTGCTCATATCTGCGTTTCTGGCCCTAGTTACATGGTGATGTAATGGTATTCTTCCTTTATCATGACTTCCTAGAGTCTCATATTTCTTCCAGTTCACTGACGCCACCCCCTCTGTTGGATTTAGGGGATTACATAATATGAGTGGCTTGCAGAAACACGGCCAACTACTAGTACTGGGAGAAGGAACTATCATGGTGTTTACTGACAATGCCTCGGTAGAAATATCCATTAAAGTGTGTGAGTGAGTGTTCCAAAGTGTGTGAAGGAGCGCTTTCGCAAGTCTTTCCTTCCTGCAGCTGTTAGACTGTACAATCAGCACTGCTCCCAGTAGACCTAACTATTTGTAGTACTTTTTGTTGAAATACTGAGACACTTTTTGTAATAGTATTTGTGAAATATTTTTGAGACACTTTTCCCCCCTCCTTTATTGTATTGTATTTTTAAAAAAATATTATTTCCCTTCCTCCTGCTGTGTTTTTTGTACACTTTGCTGCTGCAATACTGTAAATTTCCCCACTGTGGGACTAATAAAAGGATATCTTATCTTATCTTATCTTATAAAGCCATCCTCACACAACATTTAACATGGACATGCATTCTAATAATTTTAGCTTCTGAGCTACCTACTTGTCCAAAGAACTGTGCTATTTCTCGTTTAAATTTGAGGGGTAAACCTCATGTCCCCAGGCCTGCCATACTCTGTAGTTGTGCTTTATTGTATTTTCTGTTGTATCCCTGCATTTTCAAATGAAGCATCAAGCCATTTTAGCAGGTAATCAGTTTCACATCCGCTGCCTAGATCCTGCATTTCACAGCCTTTGGAGAATCCTTGCATTCAGCTCCTTTCCAGTGGTTTTAAAAGCACATTCTCCATGCAATGATTAAGCATGCCTCAAATCTTCACTAGTGCTTAGTTGGTGTAGAGATATGGGTAGTTTGTCCTACCCGATATGGATGCTACTTACATGCATGTTGAAGGCATTTCTGCTCATAGGCTTCCATGGTCTTCCAAGACATGGCAGCTATACAGTAAGATCGTTCTCCTTTAATAATCAGCATGATCTGTCCTTGTCTCACTTAACCTTAGAAGAGCACACTCAATATTCATGAAACCTTCAAGTGTCATAGATCTTGCAAACACTCTATTGTCCTCACTTAAATGCAAAGTGAAGCCTGCGAGCTAGTTCAGGCAGACAACTTGTGCTGCGCTACTTACACACAATATTCACATGATAGACCTCATTCTCCTCAAATGTCATCTAACATACCCTCCCAATTTGCGGACTATTTAAGCTGCAACAATTTCCCATCCCTTCCTCTGCTGCTGCAGCCCTGCCCGCGTATTGCTGCCTGCCAGCCCCACAACCAATAGGAAATGAGGAAATGAGGAAATGAGGAAGGACATAGGAAACAGAAAATAGGACGACAGAAACAGGAAGTAGGAAATACAAAATAAGGAAATAGAAGACAGGAGGGAATAGGAAACAGGAAGTTGGAAATGAGGAAACAGGAAATAAGAAATAGGGAAATAGGCAATACAAAATTGGAAATGAGGAAATAGGGGTCGGAAATTGGAAGCAGGAAATAGAAAGTTGGAAGCAGGAAATGGGAAAATAGGAAACAGGAAGTTGGAAGCAGGAAATATAAAACAGGAAGTAGGAATTTGGAAGCAGGAAATAGGATATAGGAAATGAAGAAGTAGGAAATAGGAATTAGGAAGATGGAAATGAGGAATTAGGAAATAAGGGTTGGAATATGAGATAAGTAATGAAATAAGAAGAAACAAAGTTATCAGAGTGTGGTTTCATGTATTTCTATATGTAAAGATCAACAATCTCTATGATTGAACCGGTCATATTCTATTTCAGATTCTATCTCGAGTTTTGCCGAACCATGTCAGGGATTGTCCATCTCCAAAATGGGGCAAAAGCATGCCAGGCCTGCATCCAAGCAGACTGCAGTGACCTCTTGCCAACATTGGTCTGTCTTTAACTAAATCTGTGGTTTCAAATTTAGTTTCTCCCCTGCTCCCGTTTGTATTTTCAGATATCTGTGTCTTGAAACTGTTACATTATGTTATGTTTCATAGGAAATTGTTTTACTGATGGAGCTTTGTTAGCAGCTCCTTCAATAACACCAAAGAAGATTTTAGATGAGGAGCTGCAGTGTGTCATCATTTAAAGACATAACTTTATGTCGGTAGCCTTGATGTAATAAAGATGCAAAGCTCTGCCCAACAAGCCAAGCCAGCACATTTGAATGGAAAAGCCAGATATTATTTCCCTACCTACAACTTGAGCTCCAACATGATCAGATTTCCTTATAAATTCTATTAAAACGACACATTTGTACATATAAACAGCTGATGACACCACCCCCATGAGTCCTCCATGTTTATTCAAAGACATATTACATTTTAAGATTGGTCTGCACATCTGCAGAACTGAAGTGGGATGTGGGGGATTGATGCTGACTATAAAGAACAGCCAACATGCTCACATGGCCCAGCTTCCTGTGTCATTATATTACTCTGCTGTGGTTGCCTTTCTAGGGGCTGAACTCATTATTTTTTAATGTTGTTGATCTTGAGACTTTATGGCCCCCTGAGAATAGGGTCATGCTCTCCCCCATTAGATCTGTTATATTCTATTGTTACATTACTACAACACAAATTTAAAATCAGCCGGTGCTTAGATCAGTGAGGATAATGTTTTCTTCATACTGTCAGATTCACAGTGTTGTGAGCAAAATGTGATTCCCTTTTGTCACTTGCTGAAGGAAGAACAAAGCATCGACTCTACAGAAGTGTGGAAATGTGACAAAATGATCTGCCATCATTGTCTTACACATCTGCACTAGCTGTAGTGATTAATATTATTGAATAAGTATTATCTACTCTGGCACCCCACCTTTTGGTGTACGCTACTTTAACTGCTCTACCGTAAGTGTGTAAGGTCATGCACCTCAAATATTGGATTTCAGCATGTAAAAACATGAGTTAGAACTATGGTGTAATAAGGAGCCAAAAGAGAGACTATATAGTCGCTTGAGGCTAATCTTTCCTTCTTTGTTTTCCCACTAATTCTGCTGCACGGAATTACAAAAATTTGACATCTATTCTTTCAAGAAAATTATATAGACATTTATATCCACTTATGTCAAGTGGTGCTTGAAACAGTATCTCGAAGAATGATAAATGCAGACTGGTTTTCAATGAAAATTCTTCTACAATTAATCATCCTTATGAAAACTGTTGAAAAGTGAGGACTGACTTATTCCCTCACACAGGACAAGGTTTATGGAGAGGCACATTTGTGTTGCACATGCTGTGTTGTGGGAGTCAGCAGATGTTTCACAGACAGGTGTCTCAAAATGTCGGTACATAATCTAACAACAGTGCATAAGGCTAAAGTGATAAGTGAGGACATGTTTTTAATTGTAATATGAGTGAGTTTTTTTGAGTCTTGGATGTAAATTATATTCACAGTTGACAAATCCATCCATCATATATGTTTGTTCACATCTGCATGCCCTGCCAGCTCCTTAAACATGCTAAACAAGATAACCAACAAATTCTCCAAATAATCCGCATGTGGCACAAGAACTCTGCAAAGAAGCACACTTACTTAGATTTTTTTTAAATGTTACAGGAGGCAAGAGGAGGGATTATCAATTCAATCTGATCTCCCACGCTCTGTCATTACAGAAATATGTTGTTAGTGCATCCTCCGCTTTGTAAGAATCACTTAAATTGAGGAAGATAATCATGCTCTGCCAGTTTGGGCACATTTATACTTAAGATTTTAGGAGAAATTGGGAAACTAACTACTCTTTATAAGTATTTAACAAGTTTGGCAGTAATCTAAACACATTTACCCTCGCAAGGTTAAAAGCTTGATGGATTTAAACAGAGACAAATTGCTGCTTTTATTTTGCTGTGCTGTGAGTTTGTCTCCATTATGCAGCATTGGCTGAGAACTCTGGAGTTTGTGCAGAAAAGTTCTGAAGGATGCTCAAGCAAAGTTCAAGTGAAGGACAGCTTTTGAAAAAAAAATACTGTAGGTATATATGTATTTCAGTACCTCTACCATCATATATTATGTATAGTTTCTTTGAGTCAAACTGAACTCCAGACAAACAGGGGCTGACTTAGCTCTGAAGTGTGAATTAGGTTTCCAGTATCAAAATGAGCTTTACTGGGCCTCACTGAGCCAAGAGGGGGAAAAAAGGCCTGATCTTTCATTATCAATATTCTCTTGTAGTGTGGACTTTTCTCAAATCAGATGGTAAAATTATTTTAAATGTATGTTTCATTTTTATCAGACTTAGTATTACAAAAGGTAACATGGAGTCTTCCAATCCACAGTTTGTGGTGATATAAATGACATCAATTATAATAAAAATGTTAGCAAAAATGATAGCATTTCAATAGAACTACACAATAAATCATATTGCAATTAAAAATTAACAACAGGTTATTCAATGAGTGCAAATATATACTTACAAATCCTGTTACAGGCACTAAACTTTTGGCAATATCAAATAATATTTTTTTTTTTCTCCAGGTGTCACATGTGACTCAACCACTAGTGAGCGGATAATAATGAGAGTATGTCAATTAATTAGAATATCAAAACCTGGGCACAAAGTAAAGCATTGAGCACACAGCGCATTCTCATACACATGTTTCTGTACAAGTTAGACCATAACTTTGCAGGTAACCAATGTATTGTACTACATATTGTATTTATACATAGCTCCAAGGTGAGTCATCCTTTCTCCTTTGTACTTATTTTAATGAGGCAGTGAGTGAAACTAATCATTCCAGGCTCTGCAAGACACTTCTAAATGTTCGATTTGTCTGAATTTTCTCTGGTTAAACTTTTTATGCAGACACTTTCTTTGTTCAATTTTTTTTGCAGAATTTTAAAAAAAAAGGGAATGAAGCCTGCAGTCTCATGCCTTTTCAGTTCATTCTCTTCTGAGGCTAGTTAATAAATAATTTTAAAAAAGTGAAACCAAAAGAAAAAAAACAACAACTTCAAGGCAAAACTGTAACCATTCAAGATTTTAAAATTCTACAAGTTTCTTTTACTTATCAGGATCTCATTTTTCAGTTTCACACTAATTTATTCAGTTCATTGTTCTGGATAAACACACGGTATGAAACAGGAAGGTTCAGCACTGAAACTGGAAAATGGATCAGAAAAGATCAATCATGATCAGGGAAAGAGAAATTTAGAACTTGGTAATCAAGTGCTTTTTATTAAATGGATACAGGAAGTGTACATCTTAATGCAGTGACTTTGAATCAATCAAAACAAAGCTTAGTCCTGAAATATTCTGCAGTGTAACATAAGATTAGACAGTTTAACCTGCATCAACGCTTTACTAATGAGAGTCCACTATTGTGGATGACTTGTGTAGTGTAAGCGAGGTGTTTCATAGAGCCAAGTAGATTTATTACCTAAACCTACCCAAACTGTGACAGTAACCTGGCTACTAACTGTAAAACTAACTGTAACTAAATTAATAAATGATCAAAGTCTTAAAATAAGTCAATAAAATAATATGTTTCAAAATGGAACACAAGTCCCCTGGGTGTGATTGTCCTGTATTGGCACCATTCAACCACCACAGCCTGCACCCGATTTGGACTTAGATTAGACTTACATCTTAGATTTCACACTACGTCATTATGTCTTCCTATAGCCTTTCAGTCAGAGAGGTCTTTAACAAACATTCTAGTATGTAAAGCCCTAATGACTGGTGTTTAGATGGCACTGGCTGCTGTAATGGCAGAGTAGCGGCAGCTGCGAATTTTTGACTCTCCTTGTGTGGCCGGCCATTAATAAGTTTGATCCTAAGACAGTTTTTATTCTATGATTACGTGGACAATATTTTGCTATCAATAAATATCCATGACTTGCCTTTCCCATCCTTGAAAAGAAATATGCCTGGTTCAATATTTTGAAAAAGAGAGGGAATATCGCTCAAATGTCTGTAATCAAATGTCTGATCTGTTGACATGTTTGCATTACTTTGAATTAATTTGAAATGTAGTCTAGTGTGTATTTAGTGGCTTTGAAGTATCTTTATTGATTGAAATATTTTTTTAGATTTTTGGTTTTGTATACACATTATCATTGTTTATTTTATTCGACTTGTAATTTCTATTTCATCAGCAAATCTTATAATGCCTGAAGCAAAGAAACAGTGTGCCATGCTCTGTGCTGGAAACTCAGGTGAACTTTCCACATTTGTTTTCTAAAATAAACTTCTGTGCAATTAGGTCTCATCAGCATTTTGGTTTAATGTATATTGTATAATTTCTACATCTTCCTGTGAATTATGCAAATCATAATGTAATCAAAATGTGTTTACTTTAGGAGGGATGATGACTGACAGCAGTGAATAAATAAAACATTCTAAGTCAATGCAATTTTATGGCAATGCAATAAACACTAAATCAGTGTGAAGAGCCTCGTTTTTTGTATTTCAAAGAGTAAAAAGTCAAGTGCAAAAGCAGTCAAAGTCATAATCTGTGGTTGACGTTGAATTAACTGAATATAAATCCAGATTAATAAATCATAATTAGAACAAAACATGAGAATTTTAATCCCACGTTTCTGTATGCTCCTCAAATTTTACAAAAAAAGTCAAATAAATTAGGGTGAGTTATAAAATAAGGGGAAAACCAACCTTTCAGTGATGAAATATCAGAACGTCGCTCCAGATAACATACAATACGTACTATATATCATTTGAAACTGCTCACATAAGATCACATAAGCATTTTCTGACCATATTTTAGGTAAACCACAACTACAAAACCATCATGTGCTTGCTGGCTGTTAAAAAGTACAGACTAGGGCTGGACATACATAAAGCAGTAACATAGTAGAGGCAGAAGTGGCTGCATTTGCAAAGGAGAATAAGTTTTATTTATTAAATTAACTATTACAGTTTCAGGCGAGATTACATCACACATCCAAAGTTTTGAGCCATGGAGTGAAAAAAGGAAAGAAAAATTTGACATCCTCGGCTGGCTGCAGACTTTCCACTTGTTTGAACTTTTCACATTGCTCTTTACGTCGCACAGTGGTGTGTATTCATAGTTTCAACAATTTCAAATTAAACACTCAGCAGCAGGGAGTCACAAAGTAATCACAAACTTACTCAAATACTGTAGATCACTGTACTGCAAGAAAATAGAGCACTGTTAGTAATTATTGGGTAGGCTTCAGTGATTCCATATGCCAGTCAAATAATGTTAAAGTAGCTCTTGAAGATCATATTATTAATCATTTGCTGGAGAGAAAAAAAAAATTAGTTATTCTGAAAGCACAAGGGTCGAAGATCACACACTGATGCCCTTGTCTGTCAACTTATAATTCCCCTGTTCCACGGTCAGATAACTGTTTACTGAAGTACAAGCTAATAAACAAGAGATTTTTTTTTCTCTTCAATTCCATGCTTTCATCTGGTCATAATCAACTGAGCCGTCAGGAACCTATGAGCTCATTTCCATATTGTTTGCAGTTATATAATGATTCAAAATTAGCTTCTAATTAAATCTGAGGAATCCACAGTTGAGTGAAGAGTGTGTGCCGGTATCTGCACACATCTGTCTGTGTGTGTGTGTGTGTGTGTGTGTGTGTGTGTGCAGTTGCTCACAGACAAGGCACAAAATAATGAGTGACTCAAGTGAACATGCATCATCAAGGATCAAGTTAACTTTGACTAAAGCTAGTGTTGATTATCGTTTGTTGTTTGTTTAGTACCGGTGTGGGATTTTGATGTGATTTCTATAAATTTAGGGGTAATTAAATGAAACCGGTGCGAGTTCGCCCAAAGCTGCCTGTGTACAACAGTGGAATACGTCCTCTATACATATTTGACAGGTTGGTTCTCAAAAACACTTTAACAAGTTTGGCACAAAGAAATTGTGTAGCCTTAGTCGTATTGATTCTGTTATCCATGTTTCTACACCCCCGGCATTTCAAATGTGGTTTTCCTCCACTTTGTCTTATCCTGCCGGTTACTGCGTGGTGCCTGGCCTGAAAAATCACTTATCAATAAATGGTGTGTTGGCACATGCTATCAATCAGCCAACATGTAGGATGCAGAAAAGTCCAGCAATAGTTGTTGTTTTCCTTCTCTCACAGGATTCTTTTGCAAACTCTTAATTGCATTCAATCACTATTCAGCTTGTCTTGTCTCTTTTATATGAGTAGAACTTCTTGATGTTTGATAATTACACTCTATGCTCATTTGCAAGCAATTTGCTAATTTACTGCACAATGTAAGCACATTCCTATAAACTATTCAGTTACTTTGTCTATATGGAGGCAGATGGTTTCATTTGTATGTGGTTGTTATACCACATTTCCTCCTCACTGATGGGTTATTTGAATTTGCATTTAAATGCGTTTGACCTTGAGACTTTGCACACGCTGCCTCCTCTTTGTTGCTTCACACCTTTAATTGGCTAATTATTTTGGGTCTTGTGCTCAGCCAGCTTCATTATACTTTGCTTTTGCTTTTTAGTGTGTTGCTGGTGAGAGGTGATTAGGCAGGGGATTTGTAAGTGTCAGATTTTCTCAGTCATTTTGTGTTTAAGGATTCAGTGCATCCTCTTGAGATTTGGGCTGTGAAATTTGTGACAAAAGCCATAGGTCTGGTTTGGCCTGTCCCACTGTAAAATATTAGGTCAGGTTAGAAGATGAAGGATCGTCTAAAATGAGCAACTCGCCATTAGATCTGAGGTTTGGTCTGTTGAAATACAACAAATGTGATAAACAGTCTCCTAGAAAGTCTGCACAGGGATCCCGATAAAAGAGTTTGTGCAGTAGACCCAGAGATCTTAGCACAAACACAGCACAGGTGGCCGTTAACAACGTAAGTCAAGACTGAAAATGCTGAGATATGCTAAATTAAACAAACATCCGAGTGTTGTCATCTGCGTTAACATAGGCTCTGGAGGCTTTAGAGGCTCTCAGAGCCAGAGATGCTTTGCTTGCTCATCAACAGCACAATAATTTTAAGATTCTCAGACCTGTCAAATGTTAGTCATTGACAGCTTCAAACACACCATCTCATTTTGTGGTGTAGGTCAAATACTGTTTGACACATCTGTCCTTGATATTTGCACTTTATAGACACTGTCTATAAACTGGTACTGTCTCCCACTGACAGATTGCGAGGCCCAGGAAAAAATATTTTGAAAAATTATATCAACCCATATTAGTGCTGAGCTAGTTATTCGAGGTGATTTTAATTTAGAATGGCTCTCAATAACTCTGCCGTACAACAAGAAGTGTGCTCAGACCTCGATCTATAACAGTAAGTTTCTAGTCTTATACAATCAAACACATCAAATCTGTTTAAATCAACCATCATAGAGCTTAACAAACAATACTACGTCAAAACCAAGTATATGGTATATGATCAATGTGTGAAAATGTGGCCAAATTGTTCGACTGGTCAGTGGAAACATCGATAATATCAGTTCCTGGATAATAAATGCTCACCTGCAGCCACAGTAATATTTGTTGCTGAAGCGTCCTCCTTAACATTTCTATCACATTAATGTTACAATAATCTGGAAGCCTTAGATTGTAAGAAACATATCACAGCTGTAACAGGACTTAGATGAAGTCATAGGAGAATAACAAATGAATTATTATTAACGCCATCATTACCAGGGGTGCAAATATCATTGTTGGTCTGCTTCTCAAAGGAGCACCTGAAGATGTTGCCTGGTGCTCCCCTTTTGCACCAGTGCTTGAAGCCGACATGTTTTAATTCACAGTCATTATAGCCACTTGAATTTGAATGGCAGGTAATATCCTCCATATTTCCAACAGTCTCTTGCCTCCATGCAGACCATCTACTATTGTGAAACTCCCTTACTCTAACAAAGGCAATTCTATTCTCACCACATATCTTCTTTAATTGTCCTGTTCTTTTTGCACGCAACTTTACAATGAGAGATTAATTGTCTCGCAGTATGGGACCATGCAATCAGCTGACATGCAATTTGGGAACGATCCCGCTGTTAAACTCCAACGCTGACTGCAGCTCTGTCTGTGCAGACCGAAACCAACTTCGTCTTCCACTCATCACATAAACCACAACCATGCAAGAGTTGCAGAAGCCCCTTTACCATGTCCTGTGCCATTCGATTCACATCTTAATTAAGTGTTGTCTTGACACAGACACAATGTACACAATGGTCGTACGAAAAAGCGCTTCTTGTTCTAATACATGCCGTGCATCATTTATTTTGACCACACCTGCGCACCACTTATGTGCACCCCTGATATTACATTATTAAAATGAGATTGAGGCCTTGGACAGTCAAAATTGTGCTGCACTTTATAGTTGTGATCCCTTCAGCCTTATATGCTTAACGCTAAAGAGGTGTCACATCACAATAACTCATAACCCATCCATCTGGGCACAAACAATGGTCACAATGAGGAGTGTTTACATCCCAGCAAGCTGATGGCCTTTTTTAAGGCAACACCTTCTCTGATAAGGAGGTTCATTTTGGGCAACATAAATATTGGAAGCTGATGGAAATTGGGCCCCTTGAGTATCTGTGATGAAAGCCGTTGCAATGGCAAAGTGCAGCTCAGGAGCAAAATCACTGTCAGATATAGACACACGTCTCTTTTCATGCCTGTCATATCTATCAGTCTCCGCTGATAAGATCGAAACACAGATTGCAGGTTTGAGGAGTTGTCAAGCTTCCTGCCCACTTTTATTGGCGTTAATGTCACGGTTCAGCCGTGACTCCAAGCTCTACACTGTAAAAAAAAAGTGCTAAAAATTAAATGACATTAAAATCACCTAAAAATGCCCGAGAATTTGAAAATTAACAAACTGAATAAATCAATAATGAGATTCACACCTTTAGGATCTCTACAAAGTGTGTATGAAATTACACTGAATGCCGTCCATCGGTTTTTGAGAACATGTAGAAGATACCCCCATCAAACCTGTTACATACAGATGGACGGCTGGACAAGGGTAACTCCATATGCTCCTGTGGCAGGGCAATAATAAAAAAGGTGACTTACATGACTTACTGGAGGCTGTCTTATCAGTGCAGCACTGGACATCGGTGTCAAAAGGCTGAGCATGTTGTAGCGTGTCCCTCACTTTCCCTTCCCTTCCCCTGAAGCCCTGCTGTTTAACTTTACAGTATGTTCCTGTGAATAATATTATTTCTCCCAGATTAGATTCCAGTTTAAACCATTTCACTGTATGACATTACTACAGCAGAATGTTGTCCAGATTCCACCGTAAATTTACAGCCAAGTGTTACAGCGTGGTGTTTCCATGAATGGCCAGATTATTCGGCATCCCACGAAGGCTTTTCTTGCTCTGTTCCTCATGTCAATATTTTTCCTCAAATTTGTTTTCCAAGAGTTTGATTCATGCTAACATTAATCTCCCTGTGTTCAAGACTTCAGTGCCAGCCACCCACTCTAGCTCTCACTGCCCATGCTTCAACAGATCCAGCTCTCTGGAAGATCAGGTCTCAGCCGGACTCTCCAAAACCCTCTCAGTTGGTCATCTGCCCTCCCCTCCTCATCTCTAAGGACAGTAAATACTCATTTAAAACTACTAACTGGTCTCTGAGTCTGCTACTGGGTCCTTATTGTTAAAAACAGCCTCATGATATGATAGAAGGAAATACAAACTGGTCTGTTTGAATATACAGTATGTACATGCATGTGGTGTTTTGAATATTAGGGAAAGCTATGCTTTCTTTTCCAGTTTAGGTTATGTGGGATGTTCTATAAGGACACACAATCCAGATAAGAAGCTTACTTGCCACAATTTAAACATTCAGACAACAGCTTTTGTATTCAGGGTTTTACAATAAGACGTCTTTTCCCTATACCACCATAAATCTGATGTAGTATATGACTCACACAGTAAACAGAATGTTGTACATTGTATACATTGTGTTGTAAAACTTAAAAAGACATCCAGTTGCTTCTGATTCAACCCTTTAAGATTACCATGAGCTGGGTGAATGAGAATCTACACCAGCACATTCTACACATGGGTCAGACCTGACCATCAAAGAGATATCAGCATATAAATTTGCATTTAAATATCTTCATTTTAAGATGAAAACACTGTCTTACTGTAACTAAAGGACATATATTAAAACCTTTCCCCATTATGTGATGCAATGGTGAAGAATAACTAAAGCTTAAAATGCTAAGGCACCTCTTCATCGTATTTATTCGACTTTTATTAGAAATCAATCTCCTGCAGGATGGCAATTTCAAGCTGCATGAACTGTTCTTTTCAGTTTGCTGTGCTTTGGATAATTCATTGTGAATTTATTGACATTTTTGCTTTGCCTTTTTAGGGTTTCATGCAATGCAGACAATATTTTATCATCAAGCTTGAAGATCTTCATCTCCATATTTGTGGATGTACAATGTGCACATACAGACATGGTGGTTGACAAGGAGCAGAGGAGGGCTGTTGTGTTGTGTGTAGCAATCCCAGCTGACAGTAACATCAGGAAGAAGGAATGGGAGAAGATCGAGAAGCACCAGGGCCTGAAGGAACAGCTAGAACACATGTGGAAGGTGAATGTAAAAAGTGCCTCCAATGGTGATAGGAGCATTAGGGGCTGTGACCCCCAAACTGGAAGAGTGGCTCCAGCAGAGTCAAGGTACTTTGTCAATCTTCATTATATGAAAAAAATAAGTCAAAACAAAACTAAGTTTAATCTGGAGGCAACAGTAAATAATGCAGATTTACAAGCAGAGGGTCGGTGGTTCTAATCCATGTGTTATTACTTAAAGATTACCTGAAAGCTGCCCTCAAGCAAAGTACATAACCTTCAGCTGCTCCAGAGAAGCTGATCAGGGATCAATAGTGTAAGACTGTATTTGTGGTGGGCAGCTCCCAGGTGTGGTTGTATTTTTAAAGTGAGGCATGCAGCAACTACTGTAGGGCTGAGCATGTGTGGCCAGTAATCCTTGCCTGAATAAATTTAGATCAGGAAAAACTGTTCTGTTTGCAGCCACCATATCAGCAGCACTCTACCTAAGCTAAAGAAGCGAGATGTCAGCATATTGAGAGTGCAAGTGGTCAAACGGATACTTGAGGTTCATTTTAAACTCCACCCACATAAGAAAATAAATATGTCTGTTTCAAACGGCAAATCTGTCGACGTCCACATACTTCCATGCGTCCTTTACGTTGACTTTGAGTCACTGGAGACTCAAACGTTTCAACAACAACTAATATGTGATGTAGAGGAGGCTGTGATGATGAACAATTGGATACAATTGGACTTCTTTTTTCCTCCTACTCACTATTAAAACGAATGCTGGTTTAAGTCAACCCTGTAAACAGTCAAACTGATTTTAAAGAGACTTCTGCTACACGTGTCCACCTTTTGAAGAGTTGCCCCGTTACCATCTGAGTTAACATTATTTAGAACTGGACCAGACTGCTTGGCAAAATTCTGTTGGTTTTTGTTCATAGAATGGCAGGTTTAGAAAAAGGATAATAAGCAAGACAGTCACCAAGCACAGTGTCGTTTAAAAAGACAAAATGAATAAATAAATTAAAGAATAAATAAAAATGACAACATTTGGCAAAATAAAGAAGATGTTCCCACATTATACCGCTAATATTGTTTAGGACCAATGATGATTAATGCGAAACCTGAACATCTTTAGCTTCCATACTGTGATGTATGTTTTCTATTTTGAGCAGTAAGAGTTGCTGCAGTTGCACCTAAAGTGGGCGTGATTCCCCAAAACTGATGTTTTATCACCTCACCTTTTTATAGCACATCCGCAACAACAGCACATAGGCATGAGGATAATTATTCAATCACAGCTAAAGCTTAGGTGCAAACACTTCTCCAAAGCACTTATTAGCTGCTGATCACTAGGTCTTTACATCACTTAAGACATGCCGTAGGAAGTACCACACTCGGGTGGCCCCAGGTGGTAGCAGGAGATAGCTATTTCAATTTTTGAAAGTTTGAAGGCCTTCATTACCTGTTATCTAACATGACCTCGGTAAACGGCATATTACTCTGACGTAGAATATTTCCTCTTACTGGCAGGTGGGAGTAGGGGTGGTGAGGGGGGGGAATATTTCAGCTGTAGTGGCCAGTTTTATCTCATAAGGATGCTCACAGCAGCTGTTTGGAGAAAAAAAAATCCCAATGATTCAATTTGATTTCTTAGTTTAAGATAACAGGTCAAGTCTAGTGGATATAAATTGAGGTGGATTGGATGTACGTTCAATATTTCAGCTCCAACTTGTAATAGTGACATCTAGGATTGGTTTGTTTCACATTTATCTCAACACATCACATTTAGAATGTCCACTTAACTTATTTATTTTGCTAGCCAATGTGAAAACATTTAGTGTGCGTGACGGAAAGAGACAAATTTCAAGAACATGGTGAAATAATTTGTCAAAACACAAACAATTGTCTGTCCTTGAAGTAGTTTTAACCTAGATAAAACATTCAAACTAAAGTAAGGCCTGCAACTTGATGGAAATGGAACAAGAAGTAGGGAGAACTAGAACAGTTCTTTGTGCAGTATAGCACATTTATAGTGCCATTAATCTCTAAAAAAAAAAAAAAGGTGAATTTCTTTGATTAATTAGTCATTTGGGCCATTTAAAAGAGAAAACATGCATTCCAAACCCACCAGCTGATTCGGAGGTTCATACGACTAATAAAACTTTATGTAGAAAGAGACAACATTTTAGCCCTGCGATGAACTGGAGACTTGTCCAGGGTGAACCCTGCCTCATGCCCAATGTCAGCTGGCAAAGGCTCCAGGCCCCCCGCGACCCTACACAGGATAAGCGGTTACAGAAAATGAATGAATGAATGAGACAACAATTGACTTAAACTCATTATCAACAAATAATTATTGATTGTACAGTATAGCCATAGAATATTGACACCATCTGCTCATTTCATTAGCTCCCTGTAAGCCACTGTCTGCAACTCAGATTTGTCCCAGATAAATGAAGACTCAATTTACACAAAGGGTGTCTGTCATTGCACAACCTAAAACAAGAACAGGATTTGTTTTACCTGGTAGGTATGCTCAGCTAAAGGTGGAACAAACGCAGTCTGAAAAAGGCAAAATAATAGTGAACACACAGACATTCACTCCTTAAAGAGAGGTCCAGTTTGTGGCAAAGTCTGTCAATGCACCACCGACATTGAGTTGGCATTCTACTCTATCAGTATGCTGCTTACTTAACAGAGTGTTTTACTGTGTCTTTATCATAGACTTACTTTCGAACGGTTGTTTCTTAACAGTATAAGCTGGAAGTGGTACTTTATTTCTCTCTTTCCTCTTTAATAGCAGCCTGAGTGCTGTGCATGCTTTCTATTTTAACCTTGACAAAAATCACACTGCACCTGAGAAATGCGTCAGTCTATATGCCTCAACATCTATAGCATAAAATATTCTATCCTGCGTCTCATAAACTGTAATAGCCTTCTAGCTTAAAAAAAAAGGTTTAGGTGATGATAATGAGGTGGCCACAACAACATGGCAACTGCCTGCATGGGCTAAACCTAATTTCTTCACAAGCAGAGAAATTGAATGTAAGCAATATGATTCATTATCATGTTGTTTCCTCTGACAGGGTCCTGTAATTGCACTGAGTGTCAGAGGGGATGTGATGTGCCTTCAGAGTAGACGTGTACAGACAGATGGACTGAGGATCAGTGACATCCTGATGGTGACCGGACATGATCCTTCACACTATGTTGGCCTGACAACAAAGGAGCCTTCCATGGTGCAATAATACGATGTTCTGCCCAGCAAGCTGTTACTAGCAACAGGTTTAGAGACATCACATACAAGACTGAAGAAGGGATGTCCAGACATAATTTACCAACAGGAAGAATGGCAAAACTTCTCCACTAAAGCCATGGTCATTTTGGGAGTGTCTTTCACCTTGTGAGTCTGGTACATATTAACATGCAAGGTGTGCCAAGGTCTTGGATCTGCAACCTTAAAGGTATGGCAGTTAGTCGATGCAAAATACTGAATAATTTATGGGAGGACAAACAAATTCTAGGCAACAACACAACGGAGGACTCAGGGGCCGATTGGTTATTAACGTAAAGTTAGTCAGGGAACTTTGGGCTGTTAAAAAGGGCAATGGCTGAAAATGTTACTCAAGGAATTAGTATGGGCCTAGCCAGTGCATACAGAAGCCAAATCAATGTGTGCAGGTGGTGAATTTAAGCAGTGGTGGGACATAAGATACAAATGATATAAATGACAGCAGACAATTTGATATGTCGCTTATGTTGTTTGGCTAACATCTGTCAGGGGTATGGGTTTAATATAAACTTAAAATAAATGTTTAATATTTATAATAATTCATCTGATTTCCTCAAACATATCTTAGTGATGCGATGAACTTCTTGTAGATCATCACAACTAGAGCATGCAGCTTACAAAGGCATATATAGCTTTGCACAATCTGTACTATTTCAGGCCTTTCAGTGAAATTTCCACAGGAAATATGAAGTTTCAATGTTTCATTTTAACAGTGATGAAAAAGTGCAATGAACTGATTAAAATCACTGAAGTTTAAAAATAGAAAAATGAGTGGGTTATTATTATGATTAGTGATAGTATTATTATGAAATTACTATGTTGTTACAGATGAATTTAGTGTTGTGGAAGACTACATTACCCTGTGTTTACCGTATGATTTTTTTTTTTATTTTTACCATATTAACTGTTCTGTTGTATTTGCATGTGTTAATCATATTATGATCATGATGCTGTTTCATTCAGGGGCCCATAATACCAGAGATGATTTCTACCTTTTAATGAGGTATTAGATGCACAGGATTGTGACAACTGCCTGTGCTTGGTGTTGTTTAGAAAGTATGGCTGGTCATCTGATATGATAATGAAATCAAATTCAGAAAGATGTCACGTTCACAACTCCTGCATACAGTGAAAACGTGTGTTCATCTTCAAAAACAATTAACAGATGCCTTTAAGGGACTTTCACTTGAGGCGTCTCCTTGCCATCTGCCACTATCTGCTATCATGGCTTTGACATTAATGCCTACTGTGAGAACACTGAACCACCACACAGACAACATTTCTCTCATAGATATGAAGCAAATACACTGAAGGTAAAAATGAAAATAAATTTATCTTGCAACCTTTGAAAAGTTCCAGATTTCATAATGTTGCTAAAATCAGAAACATCAGCATCATCTATTCATTCATGCTTTAGCCAATATATACATGAGAGGAATTTAAAATAGTTTGGTGTGTCTGCCTCAAATGATGACACACCCGGTATTTAATGCTTCTACGGTGCAAAGATACATATTAAAACTGCCAATTTCAATTTTGTGAGAATCTGTAATACAGAGACAGAGAGAAAAAAAAAATCTCAATTCAAATAAATAACTGGTGAAGCAGAAAATGTTCGCTCTGTGATAAGCTTTGGAAAATGTGAGTGACAGATATCCGCAGTACGGGCCTTCCCTGCAGGCTTCACACACACACACACACACACACACACACACACACACACACACACACACACACACACACACAATCACGACTCTGACAACTGGAACACAGGACAGCCGATATCCAATACTGGAGGTCCTTTACAATCACCTCATGCTACAGTGAATGCAATGTAAAAATGGAAAACAGGTCACACCATGAAATTTGCACTTTTTAAAGTCTGAAATAATGAGTTTTGTGTTCTGCTTCCTGATGTGTCACTAGACTTGCATGTCATTATCTGGTTTTATCTGAAGGGAAAATAATTCTAAGTCAGTCTTCAAAGATGTATAGAGTGTAAAATGTTTTTTTTTTTAAGGCATACGTTCTGATCTATGCGAGGGATTACTTTTCTAAAAGAGATGAATCCTTACAGACAAAAAGATATCTAGTTTTTTTTTCTTCATGCCATTTAGTTTTGAATGTCAGCATGTCTCAGATGTGTTCAGCTGTGCCTATTGGAGCTGATATGGCTGAAAAGTTCTGATAAGATGGAAGAATACTATACTTTACTTTCTGGGTGCATTAATACACAAAATGGCAAGTAGAATAGATTAAATCCATCAAGACATTAATATTTTCAACCACTGACAAGCAGACTGAGTAAAAAAACAACAGCAGCCACCGTCAGTGCAGGTTTTCACTAATTCTTATTTGGTTTCTGCTGCTACTGCCTGCTGTTATGCTTTGGTATGATCTGTAGATTTTCTGCAACAGTAAGAGGCCATATTCTAATACAAAGATCAAATCTTCCAGTGCAATATTTATAACAACTATAGGAATCACAGCAATGAGAACCAGTTGTCTTGTGGTACAGTATGTGTTACTGTGGGCTCATACTATCAAAATTCTAAATCTGGGATCATAATAAAACCAAAGATGGTGGACTAAGCATAGTGGAAATGTATTTAAAAGCATCTAAAATTCAAAAACTAAAGCAAAAATCGCAAAGTTTATTCAAATATCTTGTACAAGCTGAACTTTTAAATTCCAAACTTTGAAAGCTTTCAGTAATCGAGGAAGGACAAGAATAAAATGCCCGGATCTACAGATGACATACTGAGCCTAGAGCGCCTACAGCCATGGCTGAATGTTGAAATGAATGAGGAAGTGCCTTAAGATGCAGCTCCCTGATGGCTGCTGGATGCTGGCTCTGAATAAAACAGTTTTGAAGTGAATGGGAAAACTTCCAGCTTCTCTCTAGATATACAAAGTCAACTGTTTTTTTTGTTTGTTTTTTTTGTTTTTTTTGGGGGGTTGTTTTTTTTTTTTTTGTTGAGAAGCTATAGGCTCTGAATAGCTAATGCCACTCCTTCTAATGTGCCTGCTTTTCTGTTCAAAAGATATATAAAGAGTGAAATGTTTGTGATGGTGTTTGCTGCACGTCTCAGCTAGTTGCTGGTCCACTTCAGCACCTGAACTATTTTTATTTTATTTTTATTTGGCCCCTTGATAAAATGGCATTGCACTATGGTATGAATCCAGTTTGGGGCAAGAATCAAACAAAAGATCCACACACTACACTAAAAACTGTGATCTTTTATTTGATTTCTGCATACACTTTGTTCTTTGGTCTAGTGCCTGCGAAGGTTTTTGTGAATTTGAGTGCCCGGACCCTGTCTGTTTAAATCCAATTTGAAGTTTTTAAAATAGCGTACATTTTCTTTTCTTTTTTCTGATAGCTTCCCAGCCTACGATGATATCAGACCAGCAGTTTAAAACCCACAGGCAACTTGAGGGACACTCAGTAGACCGCATACCTGTGTCAGGGATCAAAAGTCCCTTTTAATTAAATTCAACCCTAATCCAAATTCCAATGATTAACTTGAACTAATCCATATCACAACTGTCTGATCATAGCCACTGTGTACTCTGCAATATCAGCTAAGCTGCATTGCCCTATCTGGCAATGTTAAAGGAAATGAAAAAATCATGGATCCACCCCCTTTGTCTTGATCCAGTCCAATTGGTTTCTTGCGTAGCACAGCCACCCAGTCACATAGTTAAAACGTAATTGACAAAAATGCCAATCTTGCAATACTCAAAAAGGTAGCGTTCAAAAAGGTAGACCTCAACTCTCATCTCATTCTACTCTCTGGTCAACTGATTTGTCGGGCAACAGTCACAGACTTGTGGGGCTATACATAGGATGACACACAAGGCTGCCCCACCTCCTCTTTCTCCCCTCTGCAGTAAACATGTCAAGACGACACAATCACCGCTTTGCTGCTTGCTTCACCAAGGAGTATCTAGAAACCTGTCTGAAAGCTCACTTGGGGATAGCAAAGGCCCATCAGTGCCTCGATGCAAATCACCTATGCAATCTCACCTCTTCTGTTGTTATCTCCTCTGATACAGTACGCCAAGTTCATTTAGGAATCTCAGGGAAGACGCGCTAGAAAGGATTCCAAGATCCCGAAAGCGCAATCCATTCTCTCTCCTGTGCAATTCTGCAAGACTTCAGACACATTTCAAGGGGATCCGTCACCACAAACACAACGGGGGGAAATAACAGCTGCATTAGCCCAGAGAGACTGTAATTCCTAGAATCTGATGAGCATGTACAAAGGGATACCTTCCGCTATATTGATAAGAGGCAGGAAGGAAAACATAAATCCCAGCCACTGCAGCTGACTTTAAAAATCTTCAGCTAAGTTTTGCTTTGAACCAGTAATACAAAAGAGTCAATTACAGAGAGATAATCCATAACTAATTTACTTGATTGATGGTCTAATTATGCCTGTTTATGTCATGCTTGATAATTCACTCTTTGATAAGCATAAGAACCCTCTTGAAATTCAGAGCAGTGGTAATAATGAGCATATGAGCATGGACATTGCTTGGAGCCGTCTTTACGACCCTCAATATGGAGGACACACACACTGCTTCTGAAAACCACAAGTCTTTTTTGAGTTGGTAGATTTGAAAACACTTGCAAAAAATTTTAGACTGCTTTTACAAGAAAAAAATCTGCTATATCTGCATTATTAATATTTTAAAATAAATAGATAACTATATTCGTTTTTAAACACATTGTTTGCTGATATCTGAATGTATGTAGCTATTACCAGCCTCCAAACTGTCCCCTCCTGCTTTCCATCATCACCTGCACCGTGTTTCATCTCACCGCTATTCTAAATAGATTCATGTTAAAATTCCAGTTCATATAACTAGCATGATTGACTAGTTGGTTAAGTTGTTGTTGTAGATTATTGGGCTTTTTTTAACTGTCTTGGATGACATTTTTAGTAGCACCAGCCAGTGCATCTGAAATTTCTCACTCACTGCAAGCACATGCAAGCAGTATCGTAACCACATAATAGCCGATGCCAGTGTTTCTTCTTTGGATTGAGCAGACTAGACACTACATTGGTAGATTGCTGCCCCCTATTGTTTGTTATTAATGTTCCTTTGGGCAATTAAATTACTTATATTTCATATTGAGAGTAATACTGTGGTAATATTTCACCAGTTTCTTCATTTTAGTCCAATTATCCAGGTTGAGTAAAGTGCAAAGAGAAAAAACAGTTTCTCTAGCTGCTCCCAGGTTTCTGAACTATCTTCTTCCTTAATAGCACACAATATTTGGTAAATTGTTTTCAAAACTGAAATTATAATTTTGTTATTACAGGCAGGGACAAGTGACTAGAAAAAGGTACCTTTGGGTACAAGTACTGAATTCCAGGTACCAGTACCAGTATCAATTCAAAGGTGAACGATATCCAACCCTATTATCCACACAAAAACAGGAGGCTGGTATCATATAGTCATCATATCATAACACTCAGGTTATTGTGGATATGGTTTACATCTCTTTGACTACTCTGGCATATATTAAATACAGCTTAGGGAGATGAGTGCTCATGTTGAGATTTCATAATTATATCCAAAAAGAACATTTAAGAATGTATGTAACTCGATTATTGCTGTTTTCTGAGGAGAGCACTATGCATATACTTAAATATTGTGACTTCAAATCCCCGCTTGTAGGCCAAAGATCTCGTGTCAAAACCTCAAGCAACAGACACTGTACAACAGTATGCAGCTTTTCAGACATTAGCGAAAAGCACCCTGGTTTTAAGAATAATGTTGTTGAGAGTTGAGTTTTTGCCACCATATAAAGAGACCGCTTTCCTTTGCTGCATATTCAGGGTTTCTAACTTAATTGTGAGAAAGCTCTAAAAACAAACCGATAATAAACTAAATTTCGCTGAAGGTGGCGGGAGAAAAGTAGGTTTCAGTCATCCGCACTTTCAGAGGTTTGCTTTTCAGGGTCAAAAATCTAGTGTGTGCCGGTATGATATACAAGATATATTCCAAGATCAGCATTTCCATCTCTGAAAACTTCCCAACATTCTTTTTTTTTCTTTTTTCTTTTCGTTTTTCACTCAAGTGACAAAATGCCCCTCACACTGACAGATGAAAGAAACAAAAGTCACTGGAGGGTGCATTACTGTAAATGTATATTTAAAAAAATATGAGGAGCTTCCGGTTAAATAAGTTTAATTGGACAAAGTTTTTGATGGAGACATGATGGAGGGAAAGGTGTAAGATGATCGTTTGCCAGGGGGTTATGAAAATAAATCCTTCCTGCCAGTATCCTTAAGGGTATCTGGGGAAATACATGCTTGATTTGATTATAATGTAACATGAGGTAGAATTTGAGCACCCACAATAAAGAAGTCTACTCCTCTTACAACATAGGTGCTCTTCTGGTAAAGTGGGTGGGTGTATATTTGTGTGTGTGTAGCTGTGTGTGTTGGGGTGGGGGGTGGGGGGGGGGGGGAGGAATGCTATTGCAAGACAAGAACAAATGTTTGACATCATTTTTAGTATAATACAATTTTTTTATATAAATGTAATGTAATGGTTCTTTTCTTACTAATTATGCATGTATATGAAATGAAAAGAAATACAGCTTTGATACAGCACCATGGGTGCCTAGATTGACTGCCATGAGTGGAAGTAAGTTAAATGTATCAAAATGTCACGGAGTAAAAGTAATGATCTTTGTCTAAAAACCTAGTTAAGTAAGAGCAAAAGTATGAAGCACTAAAACAACTCTGAAAAGTGTAGGTTGTTAGCAACCATCACTAAATTAATCTAGTGTGGTATGATTATGTGCAACCCCACACATAGCTAAATTTGGTGTATAAATTTGGACATCAGACTATGCTTAGAAATTTATTAAATTTTAAAAAAAAGAAATTAATTTGCATAAATTACCCATTACATATGGATATGGATTATGTCAATTTGAAGTGGAGAAAAAAAGTCCATCATTACTTAAAACTGGCTTTATGTTTGTGGTTTCATCTCCTCAGATACATTATATGTCAGCAATGATTAAATAATCTATCATCTGATTTTGCCTTCATAGTCAATAACACCCCTCGCTTTCATTAATTCTACACATGTTAAAATGTGATGGAGGGAAAAAGCCCAGTTGTGTTTTTCTCATTATTTTCTCCCTATTCTGAACAACCTTTGAGGATTATTCTGCAGCTCTTTTCTTTTTGATATAATCAGCTATCTGCATACTTTATACTGTATATTAAAATATTTCATCCATTAGAGGTTCAGTGAAAGTAGTTTTCATTTTAATGCAAATTAACAGTCTAACCAGTCTTCCCAGCTCAACATCTTCAATTACTGAAATACTCAGAGCTCTGCATACAAATAATTGAGTCAGTATAACAAATCATTAAGTCAAAATAATGGCGAAGTCAACAATTAAACCAAACTATGTTGTTTCCAGAAATGTGCTTATGGCCGATCTTTGTTCATTAGACAGATCTGTTATGATGTGCTATTTAGCCAATTCATCTTTTATTTCCATGGTTTCTCTTAATTCATAGAAATAATGAATCAAATTATTTCCTAAAGCAGAGGATTGACAGACATTAATAACTTACAAAGGCAAAAGATATGAATGCCATAAAACTCACTTCCTGCTTCTTGAGACGATGGATCAAAACGTGTTATTATTCATGCAATAAATGTAATGTTCCTTCACAAAATGTCACATCATTACTAGGCTAATCAAAATGCAGGGCACTCTGTGGAGAATAAGGTCAATACCATAGATTGAAATACTTAAAAAAAAAGAAATGCAGTTCGGACAGTTTCTTCAAACTGATTCTCATTGTGGAGCTTTTTTTATAACCACAAGAAATTAAAATGATTTTCAGTTCTTAGGCTTTTATTTATTCACTACACCACCCAAGACCTCACACCAAAATATCAGAATAACAATTCAATGCATATACCTTCGGTCTTAAGCAACCCTGGACTATATCATTTATTAATTTCATTCAAGTGAGCCCTGAACTCCCTGATATATGATGTAAAGTTGAATGTGATGGTCAAAAATCAAGCTATTATAATAATGCTTCCTCATCTTAATCAATCAAGCTATACAAAGTAGTCATCACAAAAAAAGGAGTTATAAGGGAACTTTATTTGGGGTTAGGAACTGCATACAATTGTCTCAACCAGTCTAGTCAGTGGCCTATACATAAGACTACAGTATAACATGAAATAGGCCTATAGGGCTATGCTAAAATAAATGAATGGATTTTGAAATTAAAAAAACAAAACACAATATCTATATATGACAAAAAATGCGTTATTCTTATAAAGTGTTTGCACTAGTTTAAAGCAATGCTATTTTAATAAATGCCTTTTTCTTCCTTAGGTAAGTGATTGGTCGCTAAGGGCATTCATTGCTTGAACTTTGTAGCTCAGCCTTAACAATAACAATAAACCTACATCATAAGAATTAGTAATGCCAAAGGGAATTTTGTCTAGTCTTAAAAAAATGCATGGCTGACAAGAATTGTGAAAAGATTATAATTAGACAGAGTTTTCTTATCATTATCTGGGTGTGTAGAAGACTTTGAATGTTGAATTTCCATTCAATAATCCTCAGGGAGGCGTAGGCGACTGATCAAATGTGTATCAACTTTAGACCATTTCTGTGTCAACTCAGTCCCTTTGGTGAAGAAATGACAGTGGGTTACAGTTTCAGGTATAGTTTCATTGAATGTGAAAATCCCCCTGGAGTCTGTCAATCTGGGATAAATTCCACAAAGCATTTGCGGAGCTAAGAATATCTTAAAAAACCCACATTTCATATTAGTGCTCCTGTGTTGCCATTGGCAAAAGTGTAAGTAATTCAGGATCAGCCCAGTGCAGGGTTTGAAAACATCTTAAAATATCCTGATTGTGTACTGAAACTGAGAAAAATGGAGCACCAAAAATGGTTTAAAGTCATACACAATTACAAGTATCATCAACCATACTTGCACTTTGCACATTATTACTTTTTATGTGATAAATCCAAGTGAGGAAAAATATGGTTTTCCATTTTCTTGTGTCTTTTTTTGGGTACATTAAATATCTGTAGGCTGATGAAACTGCTCAAGGCTCAACTGAATCCTCTCATGTGCGTTAGAGTCCTGTTTGTCTTGTGGCTTTTGTGATTATGAGTAGCCTATTATCATTATTGATTATGAGTTTCATGGCTGATGATGTATTTGTTTCATATTTGCATGATATTTGAGACTAACGAGCAACATTTTCTGGCCATATTAATATGGAAATATAGTAAATGGTCACCCAGCTGCCAGTTTCACCCTTTACCTTTCAATTTACCTCATATTTGTCTAGCCATGTGTCAGTTTTATTTCTTCATCTCCCATTCCTACACTGACACCCTGATATACACGCACATGTACACACACACACAAACACGTGCACACACATGCACACAGTCATGGAGGAGGGACTCTTTGCAAACAAAAAACATTATTTTGAAAGGGATAGACTTTATCCAGCCTGGGAAAAAATGCACTCAGTGTTATGGAAATCCTGTAAATTCCAGGATGGATTCTTTTTTTGTCAGATTTGGACAAGGATGTGAATGAGAGATAAGAGTGATGAGGAAACAAAGCTAATCACACAATACTTCCTCAGCAAAGGGGGGAAAAAAACAATGCATCATCACTTCCCTTGACTCTACTGGGATGCACCATTTTAGTTTATGGTCACCTAGCTCCACCTACCTTTTTCCCACATTGAGATTGAATCACTATGCAGGAAAAATCAAGATAACAGAACACCAATAAAGGGGTGAAATGCAAAGGTCTGATCAGATTACATTATACAGATAACCCAGATACAGATGTATTTACCAGGTGTAAATGAGGTCAGAGAGAGTTTAGTTGCGGCACTGTTGCATCCAGTTTGCACTATGCTCAGTTGCATAAGGTTGCATAAATAATGAAAGCTTAAGTACAGTCACTGTGATGTTATCTAGGTTTCCCACACATGCACAGTCTACGACAAACGCACAGAGACATAAATAGACAAAGGTAAGTGCCATTGGGGTCTCTCACAGTTCATTACATCAACAAAGCACCAAGTGTGGGTAAAACATACACTTTAATTTATTAATGTTATGGTGCTTAGAGGATTATAAAGAATGTCATGAAGGAAATTCAAATTTTTTTACAATAATATTTTACCTGTTTAACTATATGCTTATTGTGACATGATACTGTGAAACTAAAAGCCACACGACCACATTTTGAATTTCAGGATACATTTTTACAGGAAGTTATTTAAAACTTTAATCGGTGACAATTTTTTAAAACTTGCCTCATTGAAAAATATAAATTCAACATTATCTGTTACACAATGACCCTGAATGAAGCCCTGAAAGAAGCCCTTTAACACTCTGGAGAGCAATTTTAAGCAGTTCATTTACAGAGCTACAGCCTCAAAAAACACAGTCCTCGTGAACCTGTGAAATTGCCAGCCGAGTCTTTTTTCCACAGCACAAAAGCCTCTTACAAGTATGTGTCCATTTGAAAAGTGACTGTCTGCAGCTTTCGACCGCAAGTCCATATGGTCCCTGTATTTATGGGGTGATGGGACCTGCTCCTAGGGTTCAGAGTGGTCATTATCTGGGGGATGCTACAGCTCCAGTAGTTAAGGTCACCTGGTGCATACCGGACGTCCTCACACTCCAGCAGTACTGGAGGATGCCAATGTGTAATCATCTCCGAGGCCACAAAAAGCAAGGTCCTTCCAGAATGGCCATTATAAGAGCTTATAGAGTCCATCCTGCCTTTATATTCTGCTATTTCAGCAGCAAAATCCAAACAGTACATCTTTCCTGTGGCTATATAACAGAGAGCAGATATAGATGACTGTGGTGAGGGCAGGTCTCGAACAATAAAGTTCACGCTGAGAGCAAAACTGGTGTCTGGTCTTCTCATTGGTCACACTGGTTCCACTGTTTCCTGTTCTTGAAACCAATATTATTCCGGTCAGTGAGTATTAAAGTTATGTTCTTTTTATTTATCTTGTTTTACTGATTAAATGTATCTCGAGTAAATAAATGTCAGTCAAAATATCAATTATCGGTGTTATTAAGAGAAACGCTGCTACAAAGGTCCGAGACAAGCAACCACAAATTTACACTTGAGCTGAAATTAATTCTTAATCTTTTAAAGAAAAACACAATTCACTGCTCCTCTGTTCTCTAGCATTGCAAACTGTATGAGAGGTCATTTGTCATTTCCTAAACCAAAAAATTAATTGATTAGTTTTGTTGATTAGTAAGATTTGATTGATTGATTAAACAATAATGAAAACAGTAGCTGCCCATGTTTGCACAAATTAAAATTCTATGCAACACAAAATCCTCAATGGCAGCATTTTATATTTGATGCCTTGACTAGCAGGAAGCTGTAACTACAGCTAATGATGAGGTGGGGCAAAAACAGAGAACACTAAATGTACAACAAGTAAAATATGGCCAGAATTCAAAGCTATAGCTCCAAAAAAAAAGAAAAACAATAGGGCAACATAATGCCGCAGGAATTGTATAGTGTAATAAAACTAAGGTTAGAAATCCACGCATGTGCAGAAAATTGCCATCCTCTGACAGAGTCTCCGATTCGAGGATACACTAAAGAGGTGACTTGCATAAGGTCTGATGAAGACTCCGACTCTGTAGACAAGAAGACATGACAATCTTGCACCACATATACTGAGCACAACAACATGTATTATTGCAATGCCATCTCAAAATTCTAAAAAGAATAGCGATGATGAATCGTCTGATGTCAGTTAGTGGAGTTTAAGTGAGAGAACCAAACTGCAAACACAATGGCAGAATATGACAAGCTGAGACACTTAGAAATAGATTCATGTTAAAGCCTTTTTAATCATTTCAAAATTGTCCTCATAAGAGAAAAACTGAAATCAATAAAAGCTAAATTAGTGAAATTATCTTCCTCCTTGTTTAACCCTTCGGCAAGTTATTTTTACACTACATATGGACGTTGTGTTTGCTGTTCCAACTCTTAGGGACACCAAATGTTGCTTCAAGTTGGTATTTTTCATCCACTCTCAGTCAAAAACATTTTATCACTTACCAATTAACAACAGTCATGTGTTCTATATGTTTAAACACTGGCATGGAGTCATTTTTTAGTCGGACCAAATGTTCCCTCAAGATCCAGACTGTTCAACATGAGGCTGCAATTCACAATGCCACTGTTCACACACTCACAGCTCTGCTGCAGAGAATTTGAGCCTTGTAGAACCAATGAGGTGCTCAGCATCTCTAGTTATTCGTAGGCAATATGTGCAATGTGACTGCTTTCCTAACCTCTAAACATCTTGTTTTGTTTCTCAACCTTTGTGCTCATATTTAGTGTGTTTAATATGCATTTTTAGCACTGTCAAGGAAAGTACCTCCTCTCCCTTCCTCCCTTCAGAATCTAACTCATGTGGCAGAGAGACGATACATTTTGGTTTAATGCTTTAACTCCTCTATAACCATATGAAACTTATTGATTTACTGTGTACTTGCACGTAATGAACAGAGTTTCAGGTATCGTGCTGCATGATGTCTGCACCTTCATTCCCTGGTTATTTAACTTGCAGAGTAGAAACTTGCAGAGCAGTAGTTCATGCCTGCCAAACTAAAACAAACTCAAATAATAATGCTTCAGGGTTAGAATAAACTGCTCCAAGCGCGCTCCTTGCGAACACATCATCAGAATGTCACACTCATTCAGCAGTCAGCAGGTGGTGGAACACTTTCCATTAAAAACTACTCCCAGTGTAATGCAGTCTCTCTGGAGAGGAGGTAATCTACCTTTACAAATTGCAACGCTCCTCTGAACACAGAGAGCTCACTGAAACTTAGATTTAAGCTATTTAACTTATAAATCTTCAGCTTTCTTTTCTTTTTCCGCTTCAGCTAAAACTCAGGCCAAACTGACTGAATCAGAAGTGAATCAATGAAGCAACAGTTTGCAATTTGATCTTATATGTTATGGTTTAACCTTTATTTAAAAGATGTATTAAGCTGTTTTATGTTTTCCAGGCAGAGCAGGTGAAAGAAATGCCGGTTGTACCTTAAATTGCACCATGACATTTCACTATGCTTTTTGCAGATTGTGTGCCTCCCTTCTTCACACTGTCTCTCTCTTTCCTCTTCTTGCTCTCAGCTTAGTGGCTTTAAGGTCGTCTTCTTTTTTTTTTTCTCAGCAAAGTGTGCTCCCTGGCTCTGAGCACTAGCATCTCTTGCATCGTTATGCAACTCCCGTTCAGAGTGCTGATCCCTCTTTATGAGGACATAAGTTTCAATGCTTTTATCCCCCACCTTCACTTGCAAATATGCCAACATTCAGTATCTACACTCCAGCTTTAGAGACCCATGGGAGGCCCTTAAAGAGGAAGTCGGAAAGGAGTACAAACATGCATGAGCTTATGGTTGTGCTTTAGGTGTCTTCATTGAAAAGTTAGATTTTTGGGATGGTGATGGAGAACAAAATAAGATTCCAGTTGTTACACGGAAGCAGAGGCAGATTTGTTTTTATATTTCTGCTTTTGCATTGAATATTTAAAATCAGATTTTCTTCGTGAGAAAAAAAAACCCAACATTTTCCAATAAAACTGTCATTAATTTTTACATTCAGGACCTTCCCAGCAATGAAATTAATTGCCTGTTCGAATCAATTGAACACATTACCATTGTGATGAAATTTTAAGTTTAACATTTGTACAGGCATTAGCAGATCTGCTTAACAGCATACCTTCGGTGGGAATATGCAATTAAATGAATAACCGATCTGCACAGTGGGGATATACTTTAATTACTTATTGACTTGGTAGACTTACTGTATCTGCGACCCCCAGTCTTTAAAGCATTGCATGTTATGAATTTCTGCCAAAACATATATATATATATATGCACATACTTAATATAAAACCAAACTGAAGTGCATGCGATGTGTCTCTTGTAGTGCATATTATTATACCTATGGTCTACTTACAGATACAGACATACAATGTTTTTCAAAATATACACATTCACTGAACAAATGAGGAAAAATACTTAGTCAGCTGTTGGCAACGGGCATCTTCATTTTGGCCTGTCATGTCAACAGAAATGTTTATTTTGGGCCAGTGCTAACTTCAAGTGATTTTAACCCTTAATCAGTCAATACACATGAAATGTTTATATTATTGTGCATCTCTAATTTTAATACTAATTAATGGATCATTATATAAAAGCCACACGGCATGATATTGATGTGTGCATGAAACCCACATTTAAGTTCATCCATATAATTTAATATATGGTTAAGAGGAATACTAGGAAATTAACACCTAGGCACAACCTCTACAGTACTTCTCCATCAGGGACCAGTTCTATAATGCAACTGGAGATGCTGAGACTCACATGCTCTACTGCTTTCAGACAGCATATGCAGAGGGAATTGGTCTACTGATAACTACACACAAGTTTGCTTAATAAAATCGTCATATTTAATTGCTGTGAGAAAATAAAGCAGTCGGCCTGATGCATTTTTTTTTCCAGAAGGCTGTCATGCAGATATCATTTTGCAATGATAACAACTTTGGGGAGTAGAAGTAAACCAAAAGCACATGGGAAAATGTCATAAAATATTATGAAATACCACCAGACTTGAAGACACTTTTAATTAGCCCTCTCTTTGTTAAGTTAAACGGTGTGTGCTCTTTAAGTTGGCATGTTTTGCTCAAGTCCTTGTGAATTTCCTTACAAATGTAGAGATATTAAAATCTGAAGTGGACTACAGACAATGCTACTGTCTGCCTGTGTATTATAGCCTCTGTGATGGCCAATGACCTACCAGCTGCAGCTACCTGCATCCTTTTAGAATAGTCTACAGCTCCTCATGACCTTGAGAGGAATTCAGTGAGCTGAGAATATGAATGTTTTCATTTTTGTGACAACAAATGATTACAAGCCTTTCTCATGACTCAACAATCTGTCCTGAGCAGGTTTTTACTTTCCATCGTTTTTCATTTATTTTTAGGGTATTTAATTTTGTACTGTGCAAAAAAGCATAGCCAATCATATAACCATAAAATGCAAAATATGAATATGAATGAATAACTACATCTGCCATGATTTGCTGCTTACAAGTCTATGAAATGCATGACTTATTTCAGCAAGCTATCAAATTTCCAAAGATAGTGCAACAGAGCCTCCTGTATCTGGAGCTCAGACGTCCAGCCTGACTACTCAACTAGAAGGGCTTGATGAACACAGCAACCCAGTGATGCAAAATCCTACTGACTGGGTGAGACCGATGGAATTTCTGTGTGAATACATAAAAAAATTGAACATTTTAAAGCAGGCAGTGGCCAGTGAATGTATAAATTAGGACCGTAAACATTAACTTGTTAGAATTATTCTGGGAAACTTAACGCGTTACTTCTTGTTAAACACAAATCAATCAAATCACCGAGTCTGAGCCCAAATTTGCCGTAATTCCAGTGTGGATTTGCACTGCACCTTGGCATGTGCTAGCAATTCAATAGTAACCGGGGATGCCACTTGAAGTCCCGGCCAAAAAAGCGACATGTGCCAGCAGGTGCCGCAGAATTGTGTCACCACGGTGAATATCACCATGATATAATTCCAGATTGTTCCATGGTGATATAATTCCAGATTGCTTAAATTAAGTTAATTTAACTGGGTTTTAATAATTTAATCAAGTTACCTTAACAATAAGTACTTGAGTTTCTTCTAGTCAAAACAAATACAATGTTTAAATCATTTGAGTTAATAAACTTATATTATTTCAGGCAATCAATTTCCTCAAACTGTTTTAGTTGGACTAAGTCATCACGTTTTACAGTGCAGTGACTCTCCATGACCGTGGCTTTGTTCATGCTTTAGCCAAACACCGCAAAATAGTCCAAAATTTCAAACACAGTCCTGCAAACACAGCAGAGCTAAAAATTCAGCAAGGATGCATCATGCACCCATGCCTTGGAATTCAACTCTAGACCGACTGAAGGCAATGCTGGCACAGCAGATACATAACTTAGACATGCTAAGCTCAGCTGAATATACAGCGATGTCACTATCCTCGGACAAATACAGAATAATCTTTGTGACAAGCACTCCCTGAGACTTTTTACTGAGCCACGTCTTCTAATTAAGTAATGATCAAAACTAAGCTGAGATGTTACGTAAATAAGCTTTCTGATCCCTATAATCAATTTATTAATTGTTTCTTTTTTCCAACACCACACATGCATTTGTTTTAACTCCCCCCAAAAATACCAGTAAATGAATACTAATGTTTTAAACTTGTGATTAATTGGGATTAATCCCAGCTGATTAATCTCATGACATTTTTTAATCAACTGACACCACTAGAAAGAACACATTACAACAAACGCACCAATATAAAAAAACAAACAAGTGTGGACTTCTGAAGCTTATTATTAAAGCTTTACACAATCAAAACAATTGAAAGGAAAGGTTGTGTGAACTAAGCATTTATTTCAGTCGCCATATGTGAGTAAATTCTAAACAAATAATACACAAAAACTCACCATTTTACTGCACGTGTTGCAGCTTGGTTTGTGCACTGGCAAAAGTCCCGAACATAAGTCAAAACAAGCTCTGACTTCTGGTCAGGCTGCCAGGTGTTTGGTTGCAGTGCGATACCACTGATAGTTAATCACTCCTTTTGGAAGCCTCCCAAACATGTACAATGGAAGCAGAAAAGGAAAAATCTATTATGACAATCACATGATGACGCATTCTGCACTCAACACCAGCTCACTTGCATTAACACAATTTGTTTTCTTAGCATAATGAGCACTACTTTGTGAAGATGTCTTTCACTTCTGTTATGAGAATCGGAGACGCAACTGAGTGTACAACAGGGAAAAAAAGGTGACAAAACAAAACTGACGTGACTGGAAAAATTGGCGAACAGGTTGTATGCTCACTGAGTGATGGAAAGGTGTTTGGCTGTCATTTTCTGGAAAAAAAATATGTATTAACTTTGTTTATAAAGACTGCAGCAAGAGGAGAAAAGGGAGATCATCACATGGGCTGAATGAGATTGAGAGTCTCATCCATAGTCGGGCACAAAGCCCACTTCAACAAAGATGAGGGCCAAAAGAGATTGGTAAAGGTCAACACTGCAAACGGGCAAATCTTCATTTCAGCCACAGTACTAAAATGCAGGGAATGCATAAACCTCTCAAAGAACAGAAAGACGCCTGTTTCGTACCAGCACAGATCTCAGTCATCAAACCTTCAACTGGAAATGTTCTTCATTTTCATTCTCTGTATTAAAATAAGCTTTGAGTCATTTTTATGTTTCTTTTAGATCTGTTTACAGAACATATCAAAGTAGCATTCTGTTGCTTCTTTATGACTATTATTTACTGTTGAAGACCCTCTGGGGTACATATTACATGTGCATATCTTGTAAAATAGAAAATGCAACTGTATTAAGACTCTAAGACATTAGCAAACACAGTAAGTCATGGACATCCAGTTGTTTTGAGTATATTACTGCCTAAAAAGACACAACATAGCCAAGAGCTAAATACAGAATGTTCAAGCTTTGAGTTTGCACTGCTATCAAAAAAAAAAAAAGAATTATCCAGATATAAATGTTATGTTTCTTTTATTCATTTGACAACTACAGTGTGTTGTGTTAAAAACATGTGTTGCTGCATTAATTCAAAATTACATTAGCAGGGTTAATTATGTATTTGTATGATTATGAAAGAATGATTATTTATGATCATAAAAGAATGTTTTATTATCGTTTTACAAGACAAACTACCGATTCCTGATCAACTTTATGTTATTGGGTTCGGCTTATAGGAAAGGCATTCAACTTATCATGAGTATCTCGGAGACAGGCCTCTTGGCAAGCAGAAAAATCTCTAAATCTCTTTTGTTCAAATGCAGGTCAAAATAATCTTTCATGATGTAATTGCCCTAACAGTCTCTCATCTTTAAACCCACTCAGAGGGGGCATGGTGTGTCAAAGTGCTATGGCAATATGCATGGCGAAGGGAAACTGACAGCACACAGCGTATAGTTGGGGCAGTGAGCTGGTAGCTAATCTTTAAGCCCGTTTCCCACATCTCTGAGCACATTTGCCTCTGGCTTGAGGCTTATCCCCACAGATGTATATCTGTCAACAGAAAGCAAGCATGGCAGCAGGGGTGCTTTTAGAACGCATTTGTACCCTTTACTGGATTACTCAATTGCAGGGGTATGCGGCACAGCACCAGAGCCACAACCTGACTGGGAGACATTGCACAGGGACAAGCTAACCCTCATCAGTGAGGAACAGGTATCCTGGAATGTAACCACTGTTCTCTACTATACCTTACCCTCAGCTCCGCCAGCTTATTCCTGCTGCGTGATTATACCAACCCATAGGAGATGCACCCATGCATGTATCTCACAGACTCCCTGTGTCTCCCATTGAGTGACATTTTGGGGTTCACTTGTCTGAATTATGTATGCATTTGTAGGAGATTTTCAATACACCCAGATCCAAACTGAAACAGACATCCATTTTCATATAAAAGATCGGAGAAGCACACCAACTGCCATCTTCATGTACACTCAAAATGAGAAGTCGACTGTGCAGGTAAGGCAGTTATTCACATATATATGCTCATTGTCCCAGTGTTGTGAAAGCTGCTGCTGGACTGAAGAATTTTAATGGTAGAAATGGTTACTCCTCACTGCATTTTAGAATACACAGGGTGGCTTCTGCCACAGACAACTGTAGGAGAGCTAAAAGGAGACAGTTTGAGGCTTTTGAATTGAATCCTGATTCTCTGAAATGCTGCTGTGTTTAAAATAAACGTTTTTCATTATTGTTAGGCTGATGAAAGATGATCTGATTCTGTCATATAATATGCAAAATCCGAACCATATGCATGCAGACCAGAAATATTTTTCTAATTCATATACATGTCTGTTTCATTTGCGTTTCTCTTATAATTCCCATCCTGATGAATGCAAATGAAATCATTTCAATAAAACAAAGCATTTCATAACAATTCATGCATTAATATGCATGTATGTGGTGTGCATAATTCTTATTTTTGACAGCTTTCATTGGAATTCCAGTACATCTGGAATTGTACGACTTAATGGAATTGAATGCTATGACATCCTGCTGTACATCATCTTTACCAATTCAATTTAATAATCCCTAAAGTACCAATGGATGAATCTTCACTTCGGTCAACATTTAAAGGACATTTTAAACATTTTATAAGATGCTTTTGTATATTTAATCACTTGGCCCTATTCCTAATCAGGGAGGGGATTTTTTTATTTACATCATAAGGGAAGTATTCATCCTCAACCTCCTCGCCTCTTTTTATTTCTGTGGTTTTAAGTCAATGGTTTTGATACAAGTTTGAAAGCTGTAATAGTTAGACAGCCACTTTCATTTGTTCTCTTCTTTGCCCTTCTTATTACTGCCCCCTCACGTTATGGTCAAACACACACCAACACAAATGTCACCTGCAGGCTATACTTGCCAAAAATGTCTGACAAGAGAAGAAATGACAAAAGGCTCCTTGCTCAAACAAAACAAAAAGTTCACTTGGTGGTATAGGAGCTTTTTGGGCTCCGTAAGAAGGAAAGAGATGAAACACTTGAGTGGAAGGAATGTCAAACCAGAGAGGCTGCGGCCATCAAAGAAACTCACAAATCATCAAATATGTATCTCTAACACGACCAGCCCACAGCTCTGCAAAGAGAGTAAGTATAGCCTTACCTCCTGGCTAACATCAATAGACCGCCTGCCTGCTATCCTGTCAACTAATTCTGACCAGTCTGCCACGTGTCTGCATTAGCTTCCTTTGCTAAAATATGCTGTGATGACTCTGGTGCAGTGATACATCAACATCTCACAGAGTGACATAAGTTCCCACTGTTGCACATATGGACACAACACAGGACCTCCTACTCAGAAGAGAAGCACAAGGCAGGACACACGACACAGGAGAGAATAGATATACAGTAACTCAACAAAGAATAACTCTATTCTGTCACTACAGCATATTAAATATTTAGGCAGTGTCTCACTCCATAGGCTGCAGCTATAGATAAGAGTCCAGCAATGTGTTGAGGCAAAATACTAATAGAGTAGTTGTTTAAAGAAGGATGAGCCTGCATGAAATGACTCTCGGCATTATGGAGCATGAACAGAGCTGCTGAGGCTGAAGACTTGTCCACAGTATTACTGCAGTGCGTGATGCAGCTCGCTGCAATTTAACTGTCGATTAAGCTGTTATCGCACATGGAGATGCATGCACCTTATTACCTTTGCAAAGGAGGGTATGTTTTCAGTCTCATTTGTTGGTTTGTTTATCTGTTAGCGAGCAAAATCTATCAAAAACTGTTTACACATTTGAATGAAAGTGCAAGAAGTGCAGAACTAAATTGAGATGCACATCTGCAGTTTATTCTGATTATTTTTTAACACTGCAGGATAAGGGCGTCTTTGAATATTTTACTACTGGTCTGAGAACAATGTTCTTACTGGACCATATGTTTCTAATAATGGCCTCTGTGTATTTTGGGATGGATCTTGATCACAATTCAGATTAGAAACATCTGACAATTTTAGTAAGAATTTTGACAATTGTGCAACCTTAATGGAGGTGTGAGCTCTCTGTATGTCTCCACACTGCCCTGGGCTTATCTAGTTCATGTTTCTAAACTTCAAGGAAAAAGCATAAATATTAAAGTAGCCCTTGAATTGGGCACTATCTTAGCAGAGCTCTTGGACATGAAGATAAAACTCTCTATGCCTTGTTGCCCTGGCAAGACGTCATGAACCCAAATCTTTTGCAAAATGGGCTAGTTTTCTGCTGTCCATCCAATACTGTTACCACTATTGTTATAGCTAATGATGCTAATAGGGAGCAGTCCATGTTGAAGTATTTATAATTGAGCTCTAGAGCAGGTAAAGCATAATTTCACAGCCCTCTGTTACAGCCAAATAATGAAATAGCAATGCAGTGTAACATCTTATAATGTTCACTTAAAGGGATAAAGAGAGTGATTAGTTGAACACAGCCATAATACTATATGTACAGTAAAAGCAAACCATCTAGAACTCGCCTGATGGGTAAACTGGACCTTTTGTATTCCTACCATAACTGTAAAGGCAAGATTTGCATTGGGCATTTATACATAAACTTTTTTTGTTGTTGTTTGTTTTCATTCACTATTTTTGGCGACCTAAACTTCTGCAAGAATTGAGATGGAGCAACCAGGTATGCAAACCAACCTGAAAGCTAAGGAGGTTAATGTATTTCAGAGGCATTTGGGTGTATTGATTGAAATTCTCTTTTCATCCCAACAGTAATCAATAAATGAAATGCTGTGCCAAAAACAGAAAGAAAAACAAGGAGGCATTGGTGGCTGTCACTGGCCTGCATTAAGCCCATTCAGCCATTTATTTTGGCCAAAATGAAATTATTAGCCCTACCTGTCTGTTAGCTACGTACCTGCCTATACCTGCTGATGCTCTGTGTGTGCCCTCGTGCATGATCAGAGCCTTCCACAATTCTAGGCAGATAAATTGCCAGTGCTATTAGCTGATAACACAAGAATGGCAGAACAAGTGCAGCCAGAATTTACCAATTGAACTTGACAGCTGCCAGTACAATAGCCATGTTTAATAATTATATTCCTTATGATCATGTTGGGTGTTTTGTTGCATGAGAATGGGATGTGAGGTAGTGCCATAAGGTTAGCAATTACAATGATGTCCTGTAGGCCTACTTCTCTTGCTTTGGAGGGAGGCCTGACGGAAGCTACACTTATTTGTTTCTCCAGCTTTCCTAACAACTGTTTTTTTAGGACCACACTGGAGGTTTTCCATATGGTCCATGAATTGCAACCCACATGCAGGATATCAATTTAAACCATTTTCCAAAGCATAAGTCAGTTTGAACAATTTTTATTCAAGCATAGCTTTAAGATCATACTGTAGATATTTAATGGGTATAAGAATGATAATCTGGGACAGAGACAAATGATTGTTTTGTCTGTATTCTATATTATTTGTTCTTCTTGTGTTGCGGTGCTTTGCCAACGAGGACTGTTTGGGAAAACTCTTCATTTTGGGTTTGCTCAAGATCTGCTGCCACCTTTTATTGCAAGATGCCACCTAATTCATTTTCCTATCCTTTCACTATCACTGATATTTGCATTTTGTTGCAAATGACTTTCCTTACAACATTGCATATGTATGCAGTTGTTATTGGAGGCCAATTTCTATATTCAAGATAACCAAGAAACCTTAAATGCACCATAAAAAAATTTCAAAGCAAGTTCCATGTATCTTATAGTTAAAGTCCCTGCAATAATGACATGGACAGACCCTACAGGCTGCCTGGATGGCAGAAAGACATCAGGAAAGATAGGAATATTGATAAGAATAAGAATATTGTGCTAGTAGCACTTATGTAATGTCTAAAAAGTTTGCAGTTGATGAACTATAAAACATGCTAAATGATGAACTGTGGAGAGTCACATCTTGAGGGTGTGGCATGAGGTGGATGTGTCATCAGGTCTCAACTATATACACAAACACTTAATGGCATCTCAGGTTGGACATTTCACTGAGATAAAATGAATGTGTGGGGTTGAGACTTGCGGAAGAGAAAGACATCAAGGACTGCCAAAGGAAACACACATCAAGGCAAAAAAATTGGTAATTATAAAGAGAAATTAACAAGTCAAACTCATTTGAGTTTCAAATAGCTGTGCGTTTCCTTGAACAGCAATGGTCTGACACCTGCACTAAAAATATGGCGAGCTATGTCTGACACGATGACAGGACTAATTTTATAATTAGTTTCTTTCTGTGATGATGCATTGTGGAAATTGCACGATCAGCCCATGAGAGCTCTCTAAGTTCTGACCGATTTTATGGTCCATGTTGGTTGCTGGGGGGGGGGGGGGGGGGGGTCTCTCAACAGAAATGTGCTAGATTAACTTCTAAATACATTAACTCTGAGTCATTAAGATTTCTCTCTCATTAGTATTGTCTCCTCATCACAGTGTGCTTCCTCCTAATGATCATATGGGACATTATTATTAATCATTATTATTATTATTATTATTATTATTATTATTATTATTATTATTATTATATTTTTTATTTTGTCCTGACAGCCCCCCTCCAGCTGTAGGCGTTATATGTCTGCGCACTGGTCGCCTACAGGGCGGTGGCTGCGCAAGCATGTCCAAGAGCGGGACGGTCTGTGGGGAGTTGAGGGAGTTGTCACGAGGAGACACAGATGCCTGGCTGCGGATAGGCATGACACACGCAAGCTTACCTGCGTCTCATCCATGCAGCTCAACTTTGAGGAGCGACTGCATGGCACACACCGTCAGTAATGCATACCGACACTCCCGGAGAATGTGTCCGCGCACCTGCATCCACACGCACACGTTCTGCCAACACTTACACACAGTGCGCAAACTGGAGGTAAAAGCTCCACTCCAATGCAGCCACTGATACGTCGAAGACTTTTTGTCACGTTTGCAAATTCACTCACATAAGTGTGACATAAAAGGTGGAGAGTGACCCGACTTGAAATGCTGAATGACACCCCGGTCTCACAACAAATAAGACGCACGCCACGCCATGATATAACCTTTTTCGTTCATTGCCTGTGTCAGATCGGAACTGGATGGACAGACAAAGAGGAGGTGGCTGCGGGCGACTAATCTGCAGCATGATGCTTTATCGGTCACTTAAAATTAAAAGAAGGGCAACATTCAAGTTGCCTCCCGTGTAAAAACTTGTGCAAGCCGCATTCTGCTTTTCGTGGCACCGCACAATTCAACTTCTCATTCCAGCACAGTCGGCTTTGACAGCAGACGACAGGGGTCCTCTGGATCCAAACTGCTGCGCAAACACTCATCGCTTTAAAAGGCAAATGAACTCTCCTGTGAATTGAACTGAATTCACGTGTGACAGTATCATATGGCCTATGATCTTCACACTTCACGCAGCCACCCCCCTCCCCGCACACCACGCCCGTCTATACAGCAACAACCAGCGCTCACCTTTTACGACGTTTGCACAGAGGCTGTAAAGGATGAAGATCAAGTGCTGCTTGACAATCATATTCTTCTCTTTTCCTTCACGATGTTACGTCGACACTCCGCTCGCGTCTGCCTTTCCCTCTCTTTCTTCTCGTCGGGATGGACTTATCCAGGTAAACGGCGCAGTTTCGGACTGACCGGAGTTACATTGATGAGAAGTCCCTATGTATTTTTCGCAGATCCGGAGGCAGTGATTACTGTAGTGTAGCAGGACGGCAGTGGTGCTCGTCGGGCAAGTGCAGCTCCTGCCTCCCTTTATTGCCTTTCTCTTTGACTAGCTGCAGAGAGCAAGAGTCCCGCCCACGCTTTTTGACTAATGAAGACGCTTCACCAATGGATAACACCTAGAAATAGTTCTTATCTCTGGTAAACTGTCAGAACAATTGCACCGTGTGACATGAGGGTGACTTTCTTGCATCCATTTCAGGGATGCTTTAGTGATGCTGTGATTTAGAGGGGTCATTTATCAAATGCCAGAGTAGAAAAAGCAGTCTCTACAGGAATCCTGTCTTATTTAGGCCCATCATAAAATTAATGATGAAATAAAACAAGGTCATAAGTCACAAATATGTACCACCACAAATGTGGCTCTTAAAGGATGTACAGTATTGATGACGCTCTCAACACCATGTTTTTTTGTTGTTGTTGTTTTTTTTGCAGCATGAGTCTTAGCTGTCAGGGTGCAAAAATCACCATGCCAGTAATTTAATGTATTAAAATATGCCCACAGCTAGCAGAGTTAACGTAACACTTTTTGACCGTTTTGAACAGTCATCCCAGAGGCATAACAGCATTATTAGCAGACAAATAAGCCTGCAGTCAACACTAGACAACTCATATGTTTCACTGCAAAACTTTTATCTCTCTTACATTTTTCAAAGCACACTGAGTCTCTGTCTTGGAGTCTTGGAAACACAGTTAAAAGGACAACACGTAAGGAAGGAAAGACCTGCTGATGGAAAGGCGGCTGCTTTCCTGGAGGTTGTGACCTGGCGTGTAGGGGTGTGCCAGGAATCAGTGCACAGGCACAAGTTAGGTTAATGGGCTCCTGGACATCCCTCTTTCCTTCAAAGGCTGAGAGGTGCACAGAAATGAGCATGTCCATCCCTAAAGACAGAGGAGGGGGAGTGCAGCCGCTCCAGCCAGGGATCGTTTTCTAAGCCCATCGCAAGGATTTTACACATGGTTTAACATGCTGCCAGTGGAATTTGGTTCAATTTTGCACAGTGGCCTTCTACGCCACTCCCACTTCAAATCAAATTTCTAACCTAGCCATACCTGAGAAAAAAAGCTGTGTAGCTAAAAATATATTCTAGCACTTTAAATCATTGGCTTTCTGCACAGCCATTCGTTATCTAAAATAGAAATCAGCTGGATTTAATTTTGTTGCCAAAAAGAAATAAATGTACCTTTTTTCAGCATGTTCAAATTCATAAAAGCTTTTAATCAGAATGTGGACCTTTTACTATAGGACATGTGTCTATGCACCTTTGTATGCTGATGCTGCATTTTAGTCTCTTAACTTGGATCCATGCACATCTCGGGTCCCCGCGGAACCGTTGCCTTCCTGACCTGTAAACCTTGAAGAACTGAGTGCTCTTGTGTGACACACATTTTCGATGCAGTTCACTTATAATTCAGAGCAGAACTTTACAAAGCCAATTACCATGAGGATGGTGGTAAAGAGTCGATCCCACATGTCCTGAAGGTCAATTCCTCGTCATTTCATTAGATCTTTCAGAGTAGAATCCCACTCATGCACCTTTAAAACATTGAGAATTTATTGACCATGTGTGTTTAGTGGAAAAGCACAGGGTGCTGACACAGATCTGTAATGCAGAGGAGCATTCATCTCCGGTTTATTATACTGCATACCTTTCTGTGCTTTGTATCATTTAAAATGCCCAACTGTGTGCATTGCCTGATTCAACAAGGTCGTTAAATACACTCGAGAACTTACAGCTACAATATAAAAAGGCTTTATCTCACACTGTTTTTAGCTTTAAGCTTTAATCGATAGCGCTGCGTTTCCAATGAAAATTCACACACGAGATTATAAATTCAAGTCTGCAAATTCCACAAGAGTGAATCAAAACAAAGGCAAAAGGCAAAATGTTTATGCTAAGCTGAATGACATAAATATGCCTTACTTTGTCATAGATAGCATTTAATCCCCCTCATTGATTGAAAAACAGCTCATCCAAATGCACAAGGCACTCAATCTATTTCAGGATTGGTCCGGACAACAGCAGTCGAGAAGACTGAATGCTTTATGTAAATGGACACCCCAGGTGACGAAGTGTGTCACAAAGGATCAGGATATGGGCTGTGTTAATCCTTTTGGCCTTTAAGCAATAAATAATGTACTGTACAGAATAAAGATAAATTAAAGTTTTTTTCATGTCCTCTTTGATTGAATTAATGCTTAATCTGATCAAGACTTCATAACAACTATAATTTACACTAGGAACACACCGATACCGAAACCAGGCATATTGGGTTTGTCAATGGGTTTGTGTAGTTTCCCAAAGTTCATCATCCTCATCCTATCGTCTCCTCTGCAGCTCTCTCTCTCTCTCTCTCTCTCTCTCTCTCTCGCTCTCTCTTCCTCTCCTGTGGTGCTACATTGTCCTCTTCAGTCATCTCTTTTCCTCACCTCTCCTTTTACAGCACTCTCCTCTCCTGACACTCATAAAATTGTAGTATTCATTAGAAAAATACACAATCACTATCAACAGGGATATAGCCTATGTAACACTCCATTAGTGTTTAATATATTTGAAAGTAATGAAATAGATGCAATGTTTGACATTGATCAATACCCACCAACGGCGGTAATGCAATGCCTTATGCTGGGGTATGGCAACCCCAATCAGACAAACCACACTCAGAGTGATAGTAATACTAGAACTGGTGGTAATAATTAGGCAAGTCTGGCAAATTTAGTTATGATTATGTTTAGATTTTGTTCCACCCTGTACTATGTATTGTAATTACTGCCTTGCATTAAAGACTATCACTGTAAAAGCCAACCAAACCTCCCATCCCTTTGTAACAACCTACTAAATACATAATGCAATTTTTACCACCGGGATTCCAACTTCTAGATGCATTTTCAAGCATTTTTGTCTCCCTCTGTTGCCAATCACAAGTTATTTTATTTTGAAAGGTTTCATGGCATATTCGAGTGTTTGGGAATGTTAGTTACCATTTCAGAAAACTGGAACAGACATATACATTATATTGTACCAGAAATTATCCAGTAGCGTTACCCATGTCATTTGTGGATGATACATCCATTTGATCTGTTATTCACTTCATATGATGTTGATCATGTAAAAAAATTAGGAAATAGCAGCATGCCAAAGATAGACTGCACAAGGCTACTTCATCACACTGAAATGAGCACTGATATTTAAATCACAATTATCTTGCATTATGCATCAGTGTAATGATGTGCAGCATGTGTTGTTGAAGATGCTGAGGAGAAAGAGGAACATTTATAGTTCATGCTATTTCTCTGAATGTATATATCACAGCTTTCCCGTATCACTCCCATTCATTATTAAATGCCTTTACGAATGCCTGTATTGATAATTGTAATGCCAAACAGTAATACTGCTGCTCATGGATCTAAGGTGCCTTTCCATCAGTGAGCTGATGGTTAAAGTTCCGACACAACAGTCGCACAACACCACTCTCTGAATGAGCCTGCTATAATCCAGTGTGTCTGACGCATACATGTTTTTCCCTGTCAGTACTCCACTGGGAAATAATACCTGCTTTCTCAAGCTTTGTACAGCTTGAACTTTAAGGTGCGATGATCAGAGCTTTATGTTCATGGCGCCTTTCCTTATCCCTGTAAGAATATTTGCTACTGATGGCTGGTGGGAATACAATTCCATCTGTTTATTGCCATATTGATGGGACATTGGGAACAACTACGCTTGCTAATGGGTTTCCTGTACCTAAGAACATTCGAGTCAGCACTCTATGTATGTCATCATGTGCTGCAGAATTAGAGGTAATCACTTATATATGTTGTCTCTATGAGCATGCATCGCACCTAATTTCAGTTTCAAATATAGAAAACATGTATAGTGTGTCATGATGTGATTGCTGTACATGCAGGTTTTGATTTCTTTTTTCCAACAAAAGTGCAACCATATGTTTGTCTAATCTGATGGGATATCTAACCTTAAAAAATTCATTGTTTTATATCAGCCATATGCTGCCGATAAGATGAAGCACCAATCAGCTGGACGAGTGACAATCAAATCAAAAGTGGGAAATCAAAGGCCATTTAGAAACATTGGATATTAAACATTATCATTACACAAAGAGATTGCAAATTGGCTTCGGTAGACTTTCATGAAAACCATTTGCACATTTTGCTATGATAGTGACAAAATCCCCCTGAACTATTGATCATTATCAAAACAAAAAAAATTAAAATCAAGATTATTTTACTTTTGATTTTACGGCCTACTTAGGAAAAAATTGTCATCACTATGTTTCTTAAAATTACAGATTGCCAAATTTGACCATTTACTCCACTTTGATTTTTTATTTGATTTTTTTTTATATTGTGAATGACCTATCATTCTCTGGTCTGATGCTCTCCTTTCCTCTCCTCTCCTCTCCTCTGCATGCTGTCTCCTCTCGTCTCCCCCTCTCCTCTAACACTGTATTCTGTCTCCTCGTTTCTCCTCTCCTTTCCTCTCCTCTCCTCTCCTCTGCATGCTGTCTCCTCTCGTCTCCCCCTCTCCTCTAACACTGTATTCTGTCTCCTCGTTTCTCCTCTCCTTTCCTCTCCTCTCCTCTCCTCTCCTCTCCTCTGCATGCTGTCTCCTCTCGTCTCCCCCTCTCCTCTAACACTGTATTCTGTCTCCTCGTTTCTCCTCTCCTTTCCTCTCCTCTCCTCTCCTCTGCATGCTGTCTCCTCGGTTCTCCTCTCCTCACTCTGTAAGACAAAAAACAGATAATGAGAAATAATAGTAAATATTACTACTTTTAAAAACATTGTTAGGGCTACCAAATGAAATTAATATGTATTGCATATGCATATTAACATGAAATAAATGATTATTTACCTGATAAAGAGAGGGAGTTGACACTGCATGCCGTCTCTTCACTCCTCCTCTAGACTGCTCTCTTCTCCTATCTTCTCCATTTTTTCTCTGTATCAAAAGCACTGTCATGTAGAATGAAGTTTTGATGCTCTGAATAACATTAAGTAAGGATGCATCAATAAGTTCTAAGGTGACATAATCGCCATTACCTTCACTCACAGAATTTTAACTACAGCAGATAAAGACACAGTGCGTGCACATACTAACGTGTCTAGGGAAGGTTATCATTAACATTTTAAATAGGGCACATGAGCATATTACCTACATATGTAATACATTTCCAGTTGATATTTGAAGGAAGCCTGACTCGGGTGAGCAGTGGTCAATTCAGACCATAAAGCCCTGAGCGAAGGTCAACAAATAATTATGCCGAGTAACTCTCTCCCATCTGAAACGTGAAATGACACAAAAGTACCTTTTCTGATTTTTACTCTAAATAGTTATCCAATTACTGTAAGTTAAAACAGGCCCAGGGACAATCATGAACAAAACAGACATCGTCTTATTTAATATGCAATGGAAACAGATGTTTCTTACAAGACACTACAGTACAAATATATGCAAAATAGTCAATAAAAGTCCTAAATATTGTCCACCATCACCCTCAGTATTTAAGTAAGATGATATATATCAGTGTTTGCTCTTGACGAAAACATTTTGGCACCATTTAGGGGTGAAATGCCTGCAGGAATACCCAGTACATTGTTGTAATACTCACATCTGGGCTGTATGTTAATTTATTGCAAATGATGTATCAAATAAATATAGTGACACAACAGGCCCCCCTCACCTTATTTTATAGTTAAACAGTACTTGACTTATGAGTCATCTCTGTGTATTGTAATTATTGAATCCAGCTGCATTGCAGCTCCAGGATCATGGAGCTATGATAATGCAATCAGTATGAGTCTTATGTCATAACTTTAAAAAGCCAAGAATATTTTCAACAGCATAAATCACCCCCTGTAATGTGAGACACATTCCTGCAGATGTTTTCTCTCCACCTCTCCAAAAAAACAAAACCCAGCACCCTGTTTACACAAAGTGAAGTAGGCTACTTTGTGTTAGGGCTCACGTCCATGATAGCCCACAGCAGCTGGTGTTCTCACAGAACACTGCATGGAAAATGGGCTGATTTCAGGATTTAGCTGCCTGTGGTGGACTTCTCTCTCGTATCTCATATTCGAAGCCTGACGCAATGATTTAATTCCCCAGTCTCACTTTTGTTGTGTGCTGGTCAGTGTTGTTGCTGTTTGCTGTCATTATACTGCTCTAACCAACCAACCCCATTATATTTGCATTTTAACTGAAGAGTCAAGCTCCAGTGTTTTGGTAGTTGTGTCTGGAGGAAAATAAAATGTCAGCATCAAGGTCAGTGCATCACATTTATGAGAACAAGGAGAGCCAACATTGAGACACTATAGCATTAACCTTAAAGGATGCAGACGTAATTATATCAGTTGTATGTATTGAAACCTAAACAGCCACATCAATCAAAAGATCATTAAACTAAATGATAAACTATAAGCAACAAGTTTTAGAGGCGTTGCACAACTTCATAAGCAGTCTGGCATGACAAGCTTTACCAGAAGTTTGGATACCTTGACTGCTGTGTTATGCACAGAATTATGTCTCATAGCTCATCAGCACTCTCGGCACCTCCTTTGCTTATCTTTGCATAACTACACATCCTGGTCATGTTTCCTTTCTCCTCCTGACCATCTGTTCCCTGCTGCCAATCTTCTGAGCATGCCAGCTTCTGCCTCCACACCCTTACACCCTCCTCCAACTAAGTCAATCTCAGTATTGATATTATATTCTCCCCCTTTCCTTCTCTATCCGTCTCTGTCATCCTTCTGTCTTTCACGCACGCACTCACACACACACACACACACACAAAATTAGATTTTTAGCTATGCCTATACTGTAAAAATGACAGCTGATATTGTTTGATATAAATGAGGATCAAACATTTTGTGTGAACAATTATTCTGATTATAAAAGCAGAATTTATTGACATCTAAAGGAATAACAGAAACATGAAAAACTTTTCCATAACTTGAATGAGTGAGTTGTCATAACATATTTTTAAGTTGTGCTTAAATAGAAAGTTAGATCGTTTTTCTTTCTTTCTTTTTTCTTTTTTTCTTTCTATCTTTCTTTCTTTTTTCTGTGTTTGTGTGTGCAGGATGGTTCAAAAACAGCTTTCTATGTCTACCACCACAGTCCATGCAGGTCAACGGCAAATAGTTTTATAATGCAATTACAGTACTGTATATGGCAAAAGAATGACCTCTACATGCATGCTAACTGTAAGATGTTATCCACATCTAAAATAGCTATTATAGAATATAATAGCATAATATTGCTGAAATCATTCTGGTATTTTTTTTTTAAATAATAGCAGTAATTACATACAAACATGTGTTTAAATAGATGCAAATAGTAATATTTACGTCACAAAATAGGTTTTAATTGTAATTAGCCTGAAATCGTTAAATAGGTTAGCATAGCATCATGATGTGATTCCAATGAAAAAATAAGTAAACAACAAACACAGCCTCATTAGATTAATTTATTAATCTAATTAATTTATTGATGATTGAGATACCTTTTAAAAGAGCATGTAATTTGTGCTTTTCTGTGTCTAAGCAGAAAGATCAATCTGCAACATAATATGAAAAGGTTCAACCACCAGCTTACTTTTGAAACATACAGTTTCTCACAGTTGAATTACAAATCATAATCAAGTTAATGTTGTTCAACTCAATGCCATAGAAACAGTTAAGAACAGATGTTTCCCTCTGTGAATAAATAAATCTTCAGCCAAATATTTGTGTCAACATAAGTTGTATTCTATCTAATGTAAAACATAACCATATTTTCTCCAACAGCACATTACAGTACCTTGTCCTCGACAGACCTCTACTCACTACTTCTTTTGGCATCCACTCCAGTGTATTACAGCTTTGCCTCAGGCTTTTAAAGGAATGACGAATACAGTCTTTACAAACCACTGAAAGTCTGCTGAAAAAAATCTCAAGCTAAACAGTGTGCAGTAAAACAGAGTGGTGGTCCACCCATTTAACGAAGGTCTGCTTTTTTTCTGATCCGGAGTATCAAAATGATTCTTATGGGTTGGTGTTTTGTTTGGTAAAGGATTTCCAGAGTTTTCAAAATACAAGCACCAGATGAAAGGTATCACCAAGTAATACTGAAAAAACCCTCATCTATGTGTTGTTTTGGAGAAAAAGCTCAAATCCATCAGTGCATTATGCATAACTAATACATAATTTATAGATGGGTAAAAATTTCATCAAGGCAACATGATGACTGAGGTACACGCAATTACAAGCTTTGCTCTCTTCAAAGTGAAATAACTGATATAAATAAGTGATGCTAAGTAAGGAAACATGCAATCAGGCTAAGTTGTATAATGATGTGTTTTGGTCAAGCGAACTATACCACTGTCAGATTAGTACAGCACATAACAGCTTACTGATGTCTGAATTTTTTTAGCTGGTTCAAACTTGATTAGGTTATTAGTGTATTGCTTTACTGTTGGCTAAAAGTGGCTTTGTGTGCAAATTTGACAGGTCTGCTTTGCCACATCCATTAGGAGGCATGTGCACCTCTCCCTTAAAGAGAGTCTCAGTGACGGACCCCCAAACAAGGTGGCATTCTGTGACGCAAAAACCTCACTGAGAATTGTAAAACACAAGATATTACTTAGACTCATCTTTTAGCTTTATTTCACTGTTAAGATATTGATTTCATCGTATTATGGTACCACATACATGAGGCTACAATGACTAAAAAAGATTCCAACAGTGTTTTACTGTGGCTGTACTTTATGCTTGTACATTTACTTCGGTCCAATCAACACATTTTTTCTCCCAGCACCTCATTTACCACTTCACTTTCTCACTTTCACAAAGACATCTGGTTTGGAGGTGAATTAGCTTTTCCAGCTAATGGCTAATTCACCTCTAGAGTCTATTAGTAGGGCCCACTACCTGCTGTTTCTCAAACTGAGCTGCTAATTTTAGATGACTATCTAAAATGTCGCTGTACATGTAAAACAAGGTGAACCACTCGCACAAAAGCATACTTAACATAAAGGCTATATTTCTGTGCAACACACAGACAATGGAAGTATTTCTAATGTTTCATTCTGTCGATCAAAATAGATTTTCCAATTTGTAATTTTCGTACCGTTACATTTTTCACATTAAAGCACCGGAAGCAAAACTAGCCTTGCAGATAATAATAATTTCCCCTGGGTATTACCGCTCACTAACAGTGCAAGAAAAATAACTTGATTAGTTCTCCTGTGATTTGTGTGTTGCTCATGTGATAAATATTCCCAAAACCCGTCCCGTAAAACTTTTGATTTCTGCATTTCATTTGACACATTTCATGCATCAGTCTTGATGGTAGATTTTGATTGATTTCACCAAATGAAATGTCAACATGTCATGGATCAAACCAATTTCCAATGTCACTATCGTCACCTGGAAAATTGGGAAGGAATTCACCTGACGAAAACATTGCATTTTCATGTAGGGGGTGAGGCAATTCATCAAAACACTGTGATTCTTTTGCCAGACAGAAAGCAAACACTGATGTTACCTTCAGCGCATGCAACATTTCATTTCATCAAGGAATTTGTCACTTCTCACGATTCACTCCCCCTGTCTGTGTATGCAAGGTGAGATTCATGGTCTTGACAATTATGAGGGGGAAATCTGTTGTTTTCTTTGAGGTACATAGCAATGAGCCCTTTCCAACTGTGCTGAATTTTTTTTCATATTCAGCCCTTGGAAATGAAATGCACCTCATATCACCTCTCATCTCCTTTGAAATGATGATACTTCAGGTGCTATAGACCATAATCAATCTAATAGTCTCATGCAGCACTGTAGCAGGGAGGGGGTTACAGCAGCTACATCTGCTTTTCTTCCCCTAATCAATTAGATCTGTGAAATCCATTTCTCTTTGCATGTTTGCTCTTGTTTGCAATAATTACAACCTCCACCCCAAACAGGCTTGATAAACACCCCCTGATTTAGAAGTGTTTGTTCAGATCGGAGGGACCTGCTGCTTGTCTTGCTGTTTATAAACCGTGGAAATCTACAGGGATTACACATGCTCATCACCATCTGTGGCATTACTCCAAAACAGGTCTGCACAGAGAAGAGGCATTCAGAGGAGGAGACATAGTCAGACTGACATGTAATGGGCTGCTTTCACCTCATCTACAGTACAATGTAGATTAATTGGGCTGTTAGCAGAAACTCTCACAGCTTCAATGTATGGATAATAATTCAAGGTAATTGGACTGATTTTAACTCATAATTATACATTTAGAATCAGCTGTTTGATTTCACAATAATTTTTAAATAATACGACATCTTTTTGCCTCTTATCACGTACTGGAAAGTTGTTTATTTCCGTCTTACACCATTAAGAAAACCTGAAGTGCGCAGTTTTTAAATAATCTACTAAAGGCCCATTGCATCCTGTTCTTTTAACAATATTTCAGAGAAGAAATCGGATTTATTCTAACACAGTGAAACTTTCTATTTAAGGATATAAAGAAAAGACTCTAACCATTTCAAAACCCACTGATCTATTTTATCCCAACCAACTGTTCTGTTGGAACAACAATGACTCCTAGGAACTTCACATACCAAACACAAGGAGAAAATGTCAGGAGACTTCCTGCATTAAAATGTGTCTTATCAGATGGAGATTGCCTTGTAGTGATATGGAAGAGAGACTGTACAAAATAACTTGATTGAGTATTGATGGACAGCTGTAACAAATCATGATTCATGACTCCTAATGATTGACAAACACTGTCAACACATCTGAAAGAGGCAAAACATCGACAAGAATAGAACATGCTGCAACAACAGTTCCCAGCTTAGGTATGAAACTAGAAAATTTGTGTCTACAGATGACGCTAAAAAAAACAACCTGAATCTGAGTAAACTGACATGAAAATTGCCGAAGCTCAATTGTGCCTAAAGATAAAAAAAAATAAAATAAAATGAAGAAAGCACAATGAGATGCACATCTTCGGGATCCATACAAAGCATGTGTTCATTCATTGAAATCGGACCACCAGTTTTTGAGGAGATGTGGATAGACTATACCCTCTAAATATGAGCAAAATTACATCTAAATTGGCTATAAAGTTCAAGTGCGCATAAAACGTAAAAATCAGTAAATTGAAGAAACAAATTGTGATTTTCACACCTTTGGGGCCCCTATAAAGCATGTGTGAAATTTCAGGGAATTCTGTCCATCGGTTTTTGAGAATATGTGGATAGAAAATGGCCTCTACCTAACCTGCAATAAAAACGGACAGCTGGACAAGGGTAACCCTGTATGGCCCCTATGGCTGGGTCATAATAATGCTAATAATGTTATCTAAAATTAAGTTCAGCTGTCCAGTGCAGTAAGTTAAGTTGTCCAGCAGTTTTTGAGCTGATGTGGATAAAATATTCCCTTTTATGTACAGACAGATGGATGGACAGACAAGAATAACCCTTTAAGACCCCTTTTTGCAGGGCATAGCAAAGTTGAGTAAAAATACATTTCCAGGTTCATTTAAGGCCTTAGAATCAAGTTTACAGATAAACTGGATTACGCATTTATGCACATTTGCATGAATATAAAACCTGCATATTAATGAAAATGCAAATACATTAAAAGCACTTTCTATATTCTCCTGATCCTTGACTAATATAACCTGTATGAACCTCATTCATGTTGTTCTAACAGTTAAAAAACAGAAATTTACCAGTATTTCAATACAATTACTTCAGTTGACTACAATGTCCTCTTATTGTCAGTAAAGCAGATATAAATACATTTTCTCATTGAAAAGCCCAGAGACAAACTTCTTTTACATACAGAAACACACTGAGGAGCATCTGTAAAAATGATAATATTTGAATTTCCTGCAGAGCGCAATTCTCTCCATATGAATAATTAACTGTGTTACACTTGACCATTATTAGTACTTTACAGTACTTACAACAGACCCAGACAGAGATATTAATTCCTCATTTATTAGATAGCATTCTTCGAGACTAATTTGCAGTTGCAAGTTAATCTGGCGATACTAAGCTTGAAGTTATCACAGTAGGATTCCAATTCATAATTTCCAGTCAGAAACATGCTGTCTTCACAGAGGAGTACTGATCTAGAGCTTTGTCGCGCTCAATATCAGCAAAATCAATGAGTTTGTGGAGGATTACAATGTTTTAATTATGGAATAATGCAAAGAAAATACCGATTCTAAAATGTGGACGGCAGCACAGGAGACCTATAAAAACACACTTTCAAAGTGGAAGTTCAATTCCATATCAGCCCAAATGTGAAATGAATTTCCCCTTCTGTTCCTGAGTTATGGAAATGAATAAAGTGCTGAACATTATGTCACAATGAAGTTGGCCTTGGACTTTTTGGATATAACTTTATTTTATCCAATGACCTTTTTTAGTGTATGGATTCTTGGGTTTAGACCAAATGCATGTTTTGTGAGGTCACAGTTATCCTAGCCTTGGACAGCCAAATCTGATCAGTTCATCCTTGAGTCAGGGTAGACACTGGTGCCAGATGTAGTTATGATCTGTCCAGGCATTCCTGAGATATTATGTTCAGTAGAGCAAATGAGGTGTGGTGTAAGACAACCGTGCATGCAACATGTGTCCCAGCCTGCCATCATACTGCGTATTTACACAGCTGTTGATTTAACTTTGTTACTACCTTTACCTAACTCTGCCTGCTTCTAGCACTTACTTTGGCATTTGCAAGCTTGATTCTTTAATCAAAAATAAAAAGTCATAAAATGCCTTTGACTGTAGTTTGAGGCCAATTGGGCATTGGATTCCCTTTCTGTGACCTCATCAACCATCTTTTTCAAAGGGGCTTTGCAAGCAAATCAGTGGTTCAGAGGAAAAAGAGTGAATGACTAATTCACTGTCTGCAAATCCAAACTTGAGACTTGCGGAGATAATCATTTGTCACTCTTTGTAATGTACCTCTTTCAAAGTGGCCGAGCAAATTTGATGCTAGATCGAGACCACAGCAGGAAGTCTTTAAAGTATCAGTGCAAAAGCTGAACTAAAAAGATGATCATTAAACCTCCTTCTATTCTTTTCACAATTTCAGAGACCCGTTGAAAGAAATAGACCTCAAAGTATGCAATATGACAGTTATTTTTTATCAAATGTTGAGAACATGAGATTCTCAATCCTATTCTTTTGTTTCAGGTCAAAAGAGCTTTTAAGTTGTAGAGTAATCATACAGAATGACGACTTAGACTTAAATACCAAAGTCCTCCTCTTGTGGGAGGTGGCGGCTGTGCTAAGGAGTTTGAGCAGTCATTCACAGAATGAAAGTTCAGCGGTGCCCAGCCCAGGCACCGCAATGTAGAGGCAGCCCACTGCTCCTCAGGGATGGGTCAAATGCAGAGAAAGAATTTCCCCCTGTGGGATTTATACAGTATCTGAAATTAAAAGACGGTGTTTATCTACTCTTCAACTTTTCTATACAGCACTTTATTTGTTAGTTTTGAAATTTACTCTCCATATTGCCATCTATTTTAAAAATACACATTTCAAACCAATTGCTGATATTGAGAAATATATTAACATTTTTTGAAAAACTCCAATAAGATTTTTAAGTGCTATATAGCGCTGAAACAGGCCTTCTTGAAGTAACAAATGACCTTCCTTTACCATTTTATGCTGGGGAATGTTCGATCTCAATCCTTTAAGACCTCAGTAAAGCTTTTGATACTGTAGATCATGCAATTTTAATTGACTGCCTCAAGCACTAGATGTGTATCAGAAATACTGCACTGTGCTGGCTCAGCTACTATATTTCCCATAGAACCTTTTCTTTTACTGAAGGCGATTTATCATCCTCCTTGCCTGACACAACTTGTGGGGTCCCGCAGGGTTCAATTTTAAGTCCAATCTTCTTTTCCTTGTATATGTTCCCACTTGACTATAACTTCTGTTAACCATGAAAGTATATTGACAACAAATAATTTGAGAGAGTACAAAACAACACATCAAATTGGGGTAATTAATCTTAATAATGAGCACACTCAGGTCTGCTCTTGTTATCTCTTAGGGTTTGCTACCTCTGCCGACGAGGTCATATTTTCAACGTTTACTAAAGGAGCAAATTTGACAGTTTGCCAATCTCTACAAATCTGATTTAATAATCTAGTTTGCTTTGAAATTACAACTATAAAGGAGTGGAATTTGACAGAAACCTGAATTTTGAGCAAATGTGTTAAAAGGATAGAAAAATATCTTTGTATTGGCCAAAATAAGATGCTTTTAACTTTGTTAACCAACATTGTTATGCATGCATTTCTCTCAGGATCTGAATGTGGTGCGTAACAATGACAAAACAGATCATCTTTCCACCACCTAACTCAACCAAGACCTTATAAATTACTTTTAACGCATGAGAACCATTGTTTCTCAACCATATAAACTGACATAGCACTCTCTCCAGTTCTGTGTATTATTATGGCATGCAGATTCAAATGAAAAGTTGATTAGATTATGTGCCATCACACTCCATGGCTTCTGAACTACTAAGGGCATGGCCTAGAAATAATCATTATAACTATTAACTTGTTGTTCAAAATATTTTTGGTTTCATGTGAGGCTTAAGTGAATGTATGACAATACAGAATGTATGAGAATGTATAGTGTTATTGTATTTACATCAGTGCTTAAGATAAGTTCTGCTGTTATCTAGGTTTTGACCTCATCATTCCTGACACTCATACACTGAGCTCACTGCAGAAGATACTGGGGAGAGAAAGGAGAATCAGCCATTGCACTCCAAATACTAACCTAGAATAGGGAATTTTAGCAGCAGGAAGCTCCAAAAAGGATAATTCTTGCAATGAGGATCCTGAAGGAAAATGGTCAGAATTTCTGCAAGTAAGCTAAGTTCTGAAACAAGAAGCAGCAGCAGTGGTGGCAGCAGGTGTTTGAAGCACCATAACAAAAGAGCTAATTGGCAGTTCTGCAACAGCTTTTTAAAATACATCCAGACTGAAACAGTGGGTGGGAAGCAAAAGTTTAAATTGCCCGTCATTGTGCAAAAGGCTGTGTTAGATGTATAAAACAAGGCAAGGCCGTAGTCATGGAGTAGAAATTGTGGGGGCTCCCATATGCCCCAGGGTCCCCCCGGGGTACGGCAACACTACCTGGACACGGAACTACAGTAATACTAGAAAATAAATAATAAATTAAAATTAAAAATTAAAAAAATTAAAAAATAAAAATAAAACAAAGGCAGTTTTTCGTCACCACTGTCGCCAAGCGCTTGCTCATGGTGGATTGTTGGGTCTCTCCATAATGAAGAGGTGGTCTAGACCTGCTCTTTTTGTAAAGTGCCTTGATATACTGTAACTTGTGTTGTGATTTGGCGCTATCTAAATAAATTGAATTGAATTGAATAGAACTGGTAGTAAAAATAATGTCAGTGTTTTAAGTTTATTTCATTAATGAGATTGCATTTGATAAGGATTGTTTTGGATTTTAAATAGGTGGTGGTGGTGGGAGGGTATTTGAATATTAGGATAATGTGACCCCCCTAACCTCCACCCCCATACCCCTGGAATTAATATCAGTATTACTATCTTGACACATTAGCATAGGTTTCCTTATGTCATGTGCTGACACTAGCTGTGCTCAGTACTGCCACTGATGTCTAAAGACTAGGCTATATAGCTTCTGTTATTTTTATTTTATTTTTATTTATTTTATTTTTTTGTTGAATCATTCAATTCAATAGTTTGTAGGAAATAAATAAGCTTCTTCCAGTCTAATCAAAAAACGATTTTTTTTTTGTAAATGTCTGGGTATTTTGGGAGAAATAAATGCTAATAATGCAGTAATAAAGTAATAATGCTTTCTTAAAATTTAATAACTTCAACTTTGAAAGAAAAATGAAAAAGTGAGGTTTGACATTAATTGTTTTGGACTAAAATAGCTGAGCTTTTTTTTTTCTTCACTTTTTTCTGCCATGCCACTGCTAGCTGAGTGAGTTATTTTAAGTTATTCACATATAAGCATAAATTAATAAATGAATAAATAAACAAATACTGTAACATTTCCATATCAGTGTCATGGAAAATACGGTTGGAATTCAAATGAAAAGATGTATTTCTTAAAAAATACTATTTTATATTCACAGCTAGCAACAAACACTGTATCAGATATTAGGCATGGATTGTTGATTACTCTCACAAATACTTATAGTAAATTCTCAATGTTTAGTGCAGAATTGATTTTAAAAAAGCCCACAGAATCAGCACAACTTGTAATGTGTGTAAAATGTGAACTCTGCTATAATTGTGGTTGGAACACAATATGTTAAAAGTGCCTTGAGAGAATTTATTCAAATTTGCGACAATAGTCCACTTGGACAGAAAGATGAAATGATTAGACTTTATTGGTCAACTCTGGTTCACTTTGATGTCACAAATGGAGACTGTTATGTGACTCTTCGATTACTTATTTTAGAGCACATGATTCAAGATGATAATTCTTTTGAGCTTAGAGACTCGAGAAGTAACTGTAAAAAGAAACACTTATTGCCACAATTTTACATCCTTTAACAGGACAACCAGAAGGCTGCTGGGTCCCATGTATTCCAGATCAGGTGTTAATCCATTTTTGTTCCATGCCATTAATCAGATTTTTTCTGTCATGTTTTGATTTTGACTGGTTATTGAGACACAAACTCAGATTGTGAACAAAACGTAGACACAGCTCATTCATTCATTCTTTTATTGCCTCTCTAATGTTTGCAGCAAAATGAAAATGGGGCCACATGCGTATGATCTAATGTGTTGTTTCTGGATTTATGGTCTGAGTGGTGAGTGGAAATATTTGCTATGTTTTTGAGCCCAATCTCATATTTTTACAGCAATGTATTCCCTTGTCACTTTTACTGTTTCAGTAAAAGGGTCAACGTAGTCTTTTATTTGCAACATAATCACAAAACGTGTCACTCTGCAAGTTTTAGACACGGTGGGATTGCAATTTTCAAGGGACTGATGCCCAAGAGGAAAATTGTATTCTAATAGTGTGCCACGCAAGCCGGTACTGACTATGCATGTACTGAATTAGTCATCAGAAGACATACTTTCTTTAATATTGAGGGGCAAGTGTAATTATTTTTCTCTAACCTTATTTGACAATCTTCTCCTTGTTTCTGTGAAAGAAGCCTTGACTTCTCCTTGCTGAGGCCCAGCTGAAATTTGCCCTCTTCACCCTCTTTCTTTGACGCTGTCCCCAGAGCTCTGCTGCTTCATTTGAACCATTTGGTGTGTTATATTGTAAGGTCGGGTGTTAACAATTCACTTCTTCTGAAGGGGCTGACTAGTTTGAAATTCTTAAATTAGTTTTGCTGAAAACCCTGAGTGTAGCGACACCGGCTCTGCTTACCTTCTCATGCTCCTCAACCTACATCAGCAACTATGACATCAACCATAGGAAACCACTTTGATTCATATATTTTAAACTCTGTTGCATTCACTTCAATGCTTGTTGTGAATTATTCAGAAAGAGCACACAATGAGTCTGCATACGAGGGTGATGAGAGAGATATATCAGGTGGAAATCTCGGCTCCATAAAGTGATTCATACCTGGTGGGCACAGTCAGCACATGCTTTGTGTTCTGCCTCTCACATACACACTGATATCTCTGCTTCCGCCTTCTCTAATGTCTCTCATTAAAAATCTCCCTCCTCGTGTCAGTCCCTGGTCCTTTCTGAGATCCCAGCTCCTGCATCCTTGAAATTGAAGGCTGGAGTGAATCTTATCGCCTCTCATTAGCTTCATTCCCATTCTGTCTGGCTCCCTTTATTGCTCAGTGTTAACCTTCTCACTTGGTAGCATTCATAGAGAAGTGGTGTCCTTCTGTCAGATGAATTATATCAGTTGTAATATTTCAGCCGGCTGATCCCTGACATTTGATCCCCAACAGGCGGAAGTTGTCAGTCTCTTGCCCGGATCATGCTCCTATACCAAGTGCAATTTCTTTTCATTGTCATATATTTCCATTTTGTGTTACTGAAAACTGTTACAACAGGGGTGTATGAGCAATTTAATTCATACAGCTTCCTGTTATAGAGATTAGTTCAGTGCCAAAGAAAATGCGTCATGAAGTGCACATATTTTTAGGTGTTCATGGACTGTAATAAAACTGTCTGAGCTAAACTGTCTGAAATTGCTCTGAAATCAGCAGCACTTTGAGATGCATGAAATTTATACAAATTCTGTTGATGAACAGATGGAGTTCTAACACCATTATCTAATGATTTTGTTATAAAATAGATTTATCTTACTTTCATGCAAATAAATTAACCTTTTTTCCAGTTCACAAACAAAAGAGCTGACTGTACTCTTGTCTGACAGCTGGATTTGGGAGATGTCTGTTTTTTTGAAAACATACTCCTCTAAATAAAAATCTTTCCTCCAGAGACTGCGATGACGCACTGTCCACACACCCACAATCACATGAAAACGGATGTTCACTGTGTTTTTATCTTAATCAAGTGCTGCACACACAGAAAAAGGGAAAAGGGAATCTAATTGGCTGCAAATATGGATTTAATTGTCAGACAGAGGGATCCACTATTCTTCTCTATTAACCTGCACTTGTTGCAACATCTTTACTTGCAATTTAGTGATGGCATCCGGACCTTTGGGTATCATGTGTCTTTTTTGCTACTGATGGTTCAACTGAGTTTATATATCCCACGTTTTTTTTTGTTTGTTTGATTTTTAACTTTGCCATCAGTTTACTTTGCTGTCTGTTAAAATATTATTTAATGTGTGAAAAATATCTTAACAAAAATCAGTGTTTTAGAAATACTTACTAACATATTTCCTGTGCTCATTTTCTTTCCTATTATAATATCCTTGCATGACCCTCAGAAATATTGCACATGATTTAGCATTTAATTTCCACATCAAACTGTCGACCTCTCATTTGCGGAGATATTTTAAAAAGCTGTTTTTCCTTACTTATATGTAAATAGTGTAATTTTCTGTGAATGATACATGAATGGCTGTTTTCAAAATGAATAAAACATTTCTCTCTTTTTCAACAAAAATACGGAACAAAGGCATCCAGCAACTGTTCATGCCACAAGTTCAACATTTTGTCAAATATCTATTGCATTTCTCCAAGTCAGAAATGTGTAGAATGATGTTCCTAATACTTTGAAAGATTTGTTTTTTAAAAACTTAATATTTATTCATAATTCCATGCTTTACATTTGTTGCATGCAGTCATATGTTGAAGCCACCACTTTGGGGACAACGTAAGGTAACTGAATTTCAAAGAGTCGCTGCTGCTAAGATGTGTTCTTAATATAGGAATTTTTAACATATGGCTGCAGCCTCTGTAGTCTGTCTCTAACGGTTCTCTATAGCTCCTTGTAAAAACATTGAGAGATGCCGTTTTAATATTCACTGACTTGCCTGCTCAATCTGGTACCTTCCAGCAGCTATTTTGCCTAAGAGATGTCTTAGGGAGGTAATTCTCTTAGCTTGGATGTATTATAATAATGAATAATTACAGGTTATGAAAGACTAATCGTATTGTTTCATTTTGCATGATATACAAGCATGTTGATTGTATACTCAGAGCAATTTAGTTGAAGGTTGTTAATGTCAGCTTCTGTTAAAGTCACACTACTAATCAAAAATGGCATTTCAGTGGTGTGTTATATCTGTCATAGTCTCCCCAACTAAAAGAGGCATCTGTGTGGGACATACAATTCAGTTACCAGGAGGGATGTCTCAAACCTTCGTCATCAACATCACCAGAATTATTCTGAATGAATAAATTACAGCCACCCAGGGTTGTAACCATGGTGTCTTGGGAAAAGGAAACAAGATTTTGTTGGGGTGAAATTGAGGTGAATGGGAGGAAAAGAGGCACAGTTCAGGCTGAGAAACCTTTAATGCTGTCACAGGTTGTACGTTTTTAATATCTGCATAACGTTTTCAGTGAAGGAAGTCTGAATATGCCATTTCCTGTTTGATTATGTTTGTATCAAAGGTAAAAGAGTTACAAGCATACAAGCCAGGGTTCCTTTTAAAGCATCTTAATGTGGTAGCATTAAGCAACTTAGCATTAAAACTCTAATATCCTCAACAGGCCATTGTCAGCCACAACAATTACCTCACGAGTCAAGCACACCCTCAGCAACACCACAGCAAATATGAGTGTGCATCTGTCATGACAAGTAGCAATATGTGTCAATCCTAATGTGATACCGTGTCTTTTATCCCCATCGTGCAGTGTCATATTTCCTGTGTGCCATTATAAATAATTTTGCACTGTTTCTGTTTTGAACTCTATTAGCTAGGTTGTGTTTAGAAACACACAGATCAGATCGCCCGACCCCTTTTAAAGCTGACAAATGTCACAACCTTATATAACCCACCTTGTAGCAGTGTTTGAAAGATTGGTGTTAGCTGCCACCAGCCAATAGTTTATTAGACTGTGCAGTCACTTAGCATATAAGGATCTGTATAGGCCTATCAGTGTAGTGTTATATGTCCCTATATTAACTGTGTGTAACGTAGCTTGTCATAAAATCTCTTTACATGAAGCTGAACTTAAAGGGATGGACTGATACCTACCAAACAATTGAAAATATAACCCTGTCTCCTTAAAATGAACATACTGTACAAGTAAATTGCAAAAAAAAAAATAATAATAAGTACATGTGCAAAGAAAACATAATTGCTGCATGGATTATGTTTAGACATTTATGTGCCATACTGGAGTCACATGGAGGTGTTCAGGATGGACGCTGGGCGTATAAAGTGCAAATGCCGCAGTCTGTGGTTCGGTTTAGGTAAAAAGCACTCTGGTTAAGATTTAAAAAAGACTGTGCATTTGGTTAATTCTGCAAGAAAAGTAAGGGGTTAAATGTTCCAGAAAACAAATGAAATATGTTGTCAGCGAATGTTTTTACTGCTATGTTCTATATCAACATTTTTTGTGACTGGCCATGTACATTAATTAACAACATTTCTTCTTTATGTTAATATAAAACATAGTTGATTGGCTTTATGTATCCCTTATGAACATATTTATATAGTTGTATGTCATGTAATTTCATGTAATTTCTGTAGACAGGGCAGCTCTGTCTGTGACCTGAGGAGGGAAAATAAATCTCTCTTTCGGTTGAGATTTGCATCTGAGAAAACAATTTGACTTCATCAAACATAGATTGTAGCTTCCTAACCTTCTAGGGTGGACAGTAACACACTTGTTTCATCTATTAACAACAGATGACTCTTTAGAATGACACTTCATGGCACTTTATGACCTTTAGAAGGCCCGGTATTATTTTGTGACAAGGACATTTTCAAGAGCTGCAGTATTTCTTCAGTCAACATGCATATTTATCAGCCTTTTCCGAGAGGGAAACTGAATTATAGGAAGGTTATCCTTCCTGAGTCAATTTAGTTCCGCCACTTCTGTGAAGCATTTTTTGGTAAAACCTACTGAGGCCACAGAAAATAAGATGAAACAGTGTGAGCATTGAATTTAAGAAAGTTGTGCACATTAAAAGGAAAGACATACAGGTGAAGTGGAGGCTGAATTTATAGGGAAAAACACACATTTGCAGCATTACAATGGATTAGCAGATCAATTTACTGGCTTAACAGCCCAAACACACAAACTCACACACACACACACACACACACACACACACACACACACACACACACACACACACACACTCATGCTGTTGGGAGCCCGCTAGAGGCAGCCTCACCCTTTTATGTGACAGCAGGCCTTGACACTAAATAAACCTTGTCCAACTTACACTTTGCCCAGATCAATGAGATATTGCTTCATGAAGTCTTTTTCTGTTCATGTGCAGTTCCAAAGTACATTTTCCTGAAAAAGGAGATACCTAATTCCATTGTTCTGATGAGGGTTGCAATAGAGTGGGTATGATAGCTGTCAAATATATAATGGTTTCACTGTGTGACATAACACGGTATTACAATGACACCCAAAGAAAAGAAACCAGAACCCTATATTTCTTTACAATACTAATACATTATGATTCTTTTATCAACACTACAATTAAATACACCAGGTAAGCAAGCATACATGGTATGATAACTGTCAATGTTCATTACACAGTATAAAGTTAAATTGGTGTACCCCTGCAACCCTAGTTCTGATTAACTTTCAGTTCCACCTTTACTTTAAGTCTAATTTTGTAAAAGTAACATGTTTGACTTTCATCTGAAATTGATTAAAATGTCACTAATAAATGACTCACACAAAAATATTGACAGCATTTTTATTGCAGGCCTAGTAACTCTGCACAGCAAGACTTAAGGTCGAAAGCATCAGTAGCGGCCCGGAGAGGCTGCACTGCTCATTGCACCTCACATTATGAAAGAGCATGGACCAGCCAAACAACAAGCAGAGGTATACAGTAAGTGATGTATGTATACTTTTATTTAAGAGCCTTAAATCAAAAAGGTTCATTCCTAGGAGCATGAAGTTATAGTCAATTTAACTGTAATCTGCTCAACAGATTGTGAGGTGTCTTATGTGTGAGGCTGACATATTGGCTCGAAGGTGAAACATTAGGACACAATAAGGAAGCATTGTCCTTTGTGGAGAATGAATATGGTCAGCCATTTTCACAAAAAACATAAATTAGTTTAATATAGTTTTTAAATGGAAATTATAGTCGTATTGAGGTGCTAGGTTTTTCATTAAATTTTCTATAAACAACAACTAAGTACTGAAGTGGTGCATTTTGCTATCTAGGAACTTTAATCATTTGTATCTCATTCTTTCCCATGGTTACAATTTGAATTAAGCTCATTCTGTGAGTGGGATTTATCTCAGAGGAAGGTTTCAGTGGCAAAACTGTTTAATATTTATTTTCTTTATGCACACATCACCCATGTACTGGAGAGGTGTCCTTTGAATCTATGGGCATCATATTTTCATTGTTTTAAATTTCACCCTTAACTTTTTCTTAGATATGCAATTGCAAGAAGTGCATTTAACAGGGTCAACTTCAATTACTTTTTTTCTGTCTGTCTTCAATGAAATCCCTGCAATGGCAGATCTAAATCGATCCACTCCCGAATATAGGAGATTGTTAAAACACAAATGTGAGATTTTGCTGGTGCACAGAAGATCAATACTGGGGTAAGTGCCCCAGTAAAATGGGTCTAGAGACACCCCTGGTGAATAGTTGTTTATGTCATGATAATAGTCTTTAGTAGTATTTAGTAGAAATAATAGTATTTCTGGAGATATGGCAACCAAAGTGACATACAAATAATTCGTGGTCAGTTTTGAGTGACATTTAATAATTCTCTACATGCACGTGATTCTTTAGCAGGTGCAACTTCTTTACAGGCACAGACATAAACAGCTGCATGTCATTCAAACATACAGGAGGTCATCCTCTGACGCGCCAGATGCTTCCTCTGCTGTCATCTTAAAGTTGCACTGCATCGGAGCACCGACTCGGCTCTCTAATCTCTGAAGTGCTGGAAACACAGCATGTTTTAATGGGCCGGACTTGGCAGAAAGCCACCTGTCGGTTTGTTGTCTGCGCACACTAAAAGCTCAAACACAGTGAACGCCTCATTGTCCTTCGTCCCTGCCAATAAGAGTGCGGCCACATAGACACAGAGCACATGTTCGGTACTCGATTGGTTTCGTCTTGAGAAACCATGGCAGACACCGAGGATACTGTTACAATTCCTGAATTCCACTGCCTTCTCCAAATGGATCCCCGTCTAGAAACGTACGCGAAGGACTTCGAGAGGAGGTAAAACATACATTAGACTCCGGATTTGCTAGCGTGTCGTCCGAATCAGTCCACGCGGAAGCGAGCGGATAACGTAGGCATTCGTGTCGTGAAATATAAATACACAAATGTCAGATATAACGCGATGTTTTGCTACACATCAGTCACTCCCTGAGGTCAGGTTTGAATGGGGAGCGCACATGTAGCCGTCTATTTCCCCTCTTCTCCTACCTGTTAAATATAAGGTGTTTAGAATATGTTCATGTCATTCAAAATTGATCAGTCGCAACCAGGAAGTCTGTTTTGTTAAGTGAGAGTTGCTAAAAAGCAAGTCGTCTGACGGATCTCGTCTTTTGACAGGTAGAAGACGTGTGTTTCTCGGTCATGTGACGTCGTGTTGCGTCGAGAGGTGACGCTTTGAGCTGGCGCGCTGTCGGCTTTTCTTGTTCTATTGCATCACTGCGTCTGTGGTGGTTCTCCTGCAGGAGCTAGCATGACTGTGGTCCTGCTGCTTTATGTTGGCCTTGGTTCTCAGTGCAAGCTTTTGGGTCATGCGTTTTCCTTTTAATTGACTCATTGTCATCAAGACATCAGTTGTCTTAAAATGTGTTTGATAATTTGATTAAAATCTCTTCCAGCTTGGAGCACATTCTCTGGTTGGTCCGGTTTGTGCAGTGTGAAAAGGGTCTGCAATCAATGGGCTCCCCCAGGATATTTAAGCGGGTTTATTGTTGTCATTGCAAAATGTGCCAATATGAGTGGCTATTTGCGGCCCCACTTTCCCAAATAGGTTTGAGGACCTCAAAAATTTCCCTTGTTTACCTCTCCTTATGGTGTGCCCCTGCCTCCCAGACATTAATTGACTTATTCTTGTACTCACTTCATGGTTTTCCCCTTCAGCCTCGAATTGGCCTTCATACAAATTCATTATTGCGGTGGAAGTAACTGGCTTCTGTAATGGTGCAAGTGAATTTGCAATGTGTGTGGGCTGATGCATTTATTAATCCCGGATTACATCCACCACAAATTCCATTTTTTTTTAATGCTGTTGCTAAAGCATGATGGGTGATGCTATACACATAAAATTAGATTCTGAGATTTTGTGGCCAGAATAGAATATTCTTGCATGATGCTACTTCTTAATTGAGTCTGACTATATTTTTTTTGCCAGAAATACACAAACCAAAGCAGACGGCTCTGATTAATAATATAACAGCCTTACTCAGTAGAAGATATCTTAACAGCTGTCTTTTAGAAATGTTGTCAATGCTAGCCATACAGGGTTTCAAAGAACAGAATTGTCCTCAAAATCTTTGCAAGTTCATCTCACTTCCATGTAACATGAATCTGCATTGACTTTTTGTGTTTAATGCAGCTCGTGGAAAATTAGTTTGACCTTCGATGTGAACACACCATTTGGCCTTTTTATTCTGTCATTTTATTCACATGAAGGAAGTCAAAGAAATTGAGTATTTACAGGAAACCATCAAAACAAACCTGTGTGTTAAACACAGATTTTTGATTTGTGATTAAATGAGTAGAGAACCTTACATAGACCAATGATGAGTCTGTCTTTCAGTGGTTAAATGCATTGACCTCGTGTCTACCCTAATCTTCAAAAGTAATTAGATGCTCCCTGTAATTCCTATAGACTGTCTCATATGTGTCTTTTTTCCATTTAGTTTCACTTTATGTTCATTCGTTTGTGGTTATTGGATCTTTTTGAATTGCTGTGAGTCCTGGCTTTAACCTGATAAACAGCCTGGCATTAAATGTAGGGACGCATTTTAAAAAAAAGTAATTTTATAACAACTGAGTATCAATTAAATTTTCTTCATTCATAATAAAAATTAAATGCTGATTTCTGGATGGAAGAGTATCTGGTTCATAAAATGTCAGCATGATTTTTGAGTTCAATTCCCCCACTCCGTGTCAAATTAGCCTCACCAGCTGAAATGCTTTTTTCATATGAAATAAGTGTAATGTTTTTTTTTTTACTTGCATGCAGACAGGGATAATGATCTACAGCTTACATTGCAACGGTATCTGCTCAACTATGGGTTGTCCCTGAATCTAGGCTGTAAAACTCTGCCTACAGGCCACATAGTTTAATCAATTTTCATTGCTGTGTCAGATCTTGTCTCTAGTGTGGCAGGTAAGGGACCTCCTGCTTTGTAGTTGAAGCATGTAAGCAGGGCTATAGCCTTGCAGAGATATTAGCATGTCAGTTCAATCCCACGCACAGTTTGGGATTGTTAGTCTACATGAAGCCCATATGAGTTTCAAATATATGTCTCACTGATGAAAGTTGCACATAAATTTTTATAGATATATAATCACTGCTGTGTGTGAAGGTTAATTCTCTATACACTGCTGGTGTTCAAAGCCCAATAGTCCAAACATCCATATTGAACACAGGCATAGAAATCAAGAGCTTTCTCAAGCTGTGGTGTCACGCAGAGTCTGCACAGTGCTAAGAATTCAAATGGCTTATCAGAAAGTGACCTATGACCACACCGACTGATTCTTTAGATTTCACCGCCATGTCAAGGCTCAAGGCTGCCCACATCTCCGGTTTGTTAAACTATAGTTAATACCAGATATAGCCACTATGAGCACTTAATTACAGCTAATCCAGCAGTTTGCAAGCCTCCTATTCTAATTAGTTATTCCATGGTTGCAGGCAGCGCTTATTTTATATTATCAGGATATTAGTTTCAGATTGATTGTGAAACCGTTGATGCTGCATGCAGGTTAGGGCCCCAGTGAGCAGTGCTCTGTTGACATGCTTCATTATTTACCCTTCCTGTTGCACAAGCCTGCAGGAAGTGCTGCTAGGATTTTGCAGCTCACGGCACAATGAATCTCCTAAATTGGGCCAAATGAAAGTATGCAGCATTGGGACTGCAGCTTATTACGGCAAACAGTTTTTGCAAAGATTTGAGTATGTCATCACAACTCATTTCAAAGTGAAAATACAGCAGTAAGTCTCGAGCTTGTGATGCAATATATTTAAAGCAAAACTGATTATTGATTTTGAAGACACGACCGCTGATGCACATGCCCTGACTGAGACGTAATGAGCCGATATGCACATTACTTATACCTAAAACTTTGGTTATGATGAAATATTAGAATGCCTAAGTCACATTTGTGAAACTACCTCCTGTACATTATAATGGTGAATGTTTTATCTCCCTTCTTTAAAAGGTTGCTTTGGCAGCATTTATTTTCCTGTCACCTTGCTTGAGGGTCAAACAAAGGTTTGAAGTAGGAGGGGAATTTTACCTTTCATCAATCAACCTCTGTGCAATTGTTCAGGCCTCTCTTTACTCTCATTAATGTATTTAGTCAAAGAAGTACATTAATGATATCATTTGAAAGTCACCTTGCTGCCGGGCAGTATGGAAGCCCTTTAGGCTGGCTGAGATCAGGAAGAGAAAAGCTTTTTCCTACTCGTGTCTCCAGGCTGTTGTTGACTGTCCTGACACCTCTGTGCTTCAGCTGTCACCATCACTCACACACAGTGCAACAGACCTGAACACTCACTCTAAATTTAGATAACCGATTGTCTATAACAGAGAGTGTATGGACAAGGCTATAGAGCTCGGCTGCTCTGCTGGGAGAATTTTAAAAAGCAAATAATCATTATGACTGAAGATTTGAAGCTGTGACTGTAATTTAGTTAAGATACTGCATGCCATCAAAATTAAAAAAAAAAAAGAAACGTAGATGCAGATTTTCAATTTTTTTTCTACTGTATATATCATTCAGACACTCAATTTGGCCGTATGCCGAATCTAATACCTGTGTTTGAACATTCTATTTCATTTTTTACCTACTTTGATTGTATAACCAGTTATTAAAAGATGTGTAACAGTATGAGATTTGCACAGTATGATAAACGTCTCAATAAAAAAAGAACGTTTTTAAAAAAAGGCACTGTGAGTATTACTCTTTGTTCCTCAGTCGAAACCTCTTGATATATGAATCACTGGCCTTGTGCGTCACCCACCACTACTGCTGGAGCTAAATTGACCAATGAAAGTGTAGTGTGCATGAAGATGGGTAGTGTCAGGGAAAGAGGTTTAGTCATAACTTTGAATGTTTGAGCCTCATTCAGACTCAGACTCAGATGAGGAGTCTGTTGCTGTGCACCAATATCAGTGTCTAGCAGATATATTAGAATGCAAAGTGTTGTTAGCATCTGTTGTTTGTTATTTGTTGACTTGTGAGCTTGTAACTCCATGAAGCCAAGGGAAATCTGACCAAACGACCTTAACAGATCATGTAAATGAGACAAAGACCTTTGGACGACAGTTGAAAGACTGAGCCTCCTGCCAAAGGATGTTGTGGGTAAAATACTCCACTGGTCCTCCATTCCTGGGGACATTAAAGGAGCTTAGCCTTCCAACCCTTCTTTACTGACCCCCCCCCCCTATACACACAACTCTATATATACATTGTGTGTGCAAAATGTTAAGAGGAAACTAGGAAACTGGACCCAAAAAACGATGAAACTGACAGACAATGAAGGTGAGAGTTGTCTCTCAGACAGAGGTGCTGCGGTGCAAAGACTTATTGCTTTGGCCAGGAAAGATTTCCTGTATTGGTCCCTGTGACAGCTGAGTTGGATCAATCTGCTCGAGAAAGATCCACTGTCTGTCCAGGAGGAGGTGGAAAGGGTGGTCAGGAATGGATACCAGTCTGTTCAGTGCCCCTCTCTCCACCAAAGCCTCAAACGTGTCCAATTTGCAGCCAATGGCAGAGCCTGCCTTCTTGCCTTCTTGTTCAGCCTGATGGTTTTGTCAGCTCCGAGGCTGCCCCCCCCCAAGCAGACCACAGGAAACACTGTGCTGGCAGCAACAAGCTGGGTAAAATAATTCCAGCATTTTGCTGCACATGTCGAAGGATCTCTGCTTCCTCAGGAAATAGCCTGCTCATCCCCTCCTTGTACACATGCCTCAGTGTTGGTCTTACTTGTGGTCCTTTGCCTTGACAACATCCTCACCCAGAATGCACAGGGACTGCGCAGTCGTCCTCCTCCTTCTGAAGTCAGTCACCATCACACTCGTCTTGGCCACGTTCAGAACCCCTGTGATCCTCCTCCTCCTGTCCATCACTTAAACACCCAACCACTACAGAGTCGGCAGAGTTGTGCTGAAAATCTGAGGGGTACCAGGTGAACAGGAATAGAGCCAGCACAGCTCCAGACCCCTGCCTAGCCGGACAAACTGTGATCGGCCTGTCTGGTAGTCAGTGATCCAGGAGATTATGGACGGTGATCTTTACTGTCACACCCTCTCCAGCAGCTCCAACATTCACCATCTAATTATCTTTTTTTCTTGTGCCTTCTGAGCCTTGCTCTTCTCTTTTAGGTCCCACCGTCAGACTCTTCTCAGTTTCAGGCTTAACTCGTGACTTTGGGACAAACAAAATATTCCACTTACAAATTTTAAGATGCCAAAGTTAGCAGAGCAAATTGAATTTGTCTTTGCAACATTGATCCTTTTTGAAGGTGTGAGGAATATCGGATTGACTTGACAGTTCGAGAAGAGCTAGAAATCTGTTCAACACCGAATTGATTTTACGGACCGGACAGCAATGCTGCAATTGCTGTGTGCAATAATATGTGTAAGGCTAAAATCTCAGTTTTCTCCAGTATCTTTGTCGACATAGAACAAAAACAAGAGATAGGAGAGCCAGGAGTGTAATCTGTAACTCAGATCTATAATCTCCTGCTGCTCTATTACTGCCCAATAAGGGACAGAACAAAACTCCTGAATAATTTCTGGCCACAGGGATTAGCTGTGTCTCTCTTTGTGCACTACCTGACAATAAGGAGCAGTATTTATTAGAGAAACTAAAATAGTACCATGTTCGGTTGGGAGATGGTAATCAGATTTCTTCGTTCGTAAAAATTCAGGCATGTGTTGGGCTTATAACTGATATTTTAGTGTTGTGTTTTGGATAAAGATGCTATATCCAACATTTTCATAGCAACAAAATATCACACGACCATTTCATATGTATTACAAGAAGCTGCTCGTAACGAGGCTACAGCTAGTCGTCATCCAACTGTGTAGTTGTAGAGTGTCAGCGTTCGGAGGCTTATTATTATTATTTTGACTTCATGGCCCATGACCTCACTGTTGCTCTGCTCTGTGTCGTTTGTAGCCCACAGCAGGCGGCCCCCTTTTCTTTTTCTTTTTTTCTTCTTCTTTTTTTTAGCAAAAAGCTCTGACAAACCCACTGCAGGCTTGTTTTTTACCCAGCACCAAACGGCAGGCAGACATAGTTAGCGCCATGTTTGTGAACATAGAGAAGTGTTTAGCAGCTACAGAGCGGCTTATTTCCATCATCCGGTGCATAGAAATCTGTATAACTCCATATGAATTATCATGCTGCTCCCTGTCTGCTGGGTGTGTAAATAAGTAGCTTTTCCATGTCAACATTTTCTTTTACAGCTTATTCCTTCCACCGAAATTATTAATGCAGGTCTTAGTATTTGGTATTAATAGAGAATCCCAAGTACCAATGTATTACAGTACTTTACTTATACCTTTCATTGATGTCACATCCAACATCAACACCCTCCATACAGTACCTCTTTAATTCTTATGAAACCGGAACTTTCCCAGCTTGGAGTAACCCTTAAATGACTTTCATGTGTTTTTTTTCTAGAGGCAATGAAATAAAAGTGAGAGCAGCTGAATGCTGCGTGATGCCAGGAACCATTGTTTTTCACCTTAAAAGTCAACATTCTCATATCAGACTAAAGTAATATTGAACCTTACTGGTCCAGGATAACCCTGAGCTTTAATAGGCAATTACTAGACTGAATACATGAGCTGGCACAATTGCACTCATAGCTTCCATAACCTCTGAAAATATGTGGTGGCTTCAGCTGAACACAGGAAGACCTGAATTCTGCTCTCCGTATTGTTGGTGAGACTTTATTAGGAATTCAGGGCTAGTGCCTGAGAAGAAAAAAAAGAAAAAGAAAAGAAAAAGGCTCGCCAAATGTGAGGCCATGGACTTACTCTGAGGTTCTGCTCTTCGTGTTATACGGCCTGCTGCCTATTGATACTGTGCCGACTCTCGTGCCAGATATTGTATTAAACATTTGTAACCTTGCTAGTGCCAGGATGAAGGAGAGGAAGAGGGAAAACTTCACCAAAATAACAAGGGCACAGAGGACAGCAAACGTGCTCGCAGGCAGGTTCCGTCTGATTATAAATAATCAAATACAGATGAATAAATCAAAGGTTTGATTTTGCCTATAGTTTCAATTCTGTTAATGACTTCCTGGAATGAATTGGTTTGTGATGTGTGGTCAGATCTCACCTCCACCACACATGAGGGATGTATGGCGGAAACTGCAGCAATGCAGGGAGTTTAGCCCCCTATTCCCATGGGTCAGTCCTTATGGATCTCATTTGTTCTAATCATATAGGCATGACCTCCATGCCTATTAAGGATGTGGCAGTGGAGCTCTGCCCTGTGAGTCCTCCCTCCGTCCTCCCTTTCAGCATAGACTTGAAATGGCGACAAAAGTGGAGAAAGGAGGCATGTGGCATCATTGGTCGGACTTTAAAGGTTTACGTTTGGCAAGGGCTGTCTGTATCCACTACGCTCAACACAGGGAGCAGCTGCTGAGAAATCGTGCTGTTACTTCAGCCCATCATGACTAGCCCCAGGGCATTCACAGGCCAGTCTGAACTTGGCTTCAGGGCTGTAGGGTAGAATGCACTTAACTCAGCTGGCTGAAAGAGGCTTTCTGTACCAGGGGGAATCTGATATGGACACCAGCTGGCTGCAGGAACTTAAGTGAGATAAATTGCAAAGTAGTCAGTGTATCCTTCCCAGTTGAAGGTAACAGACAGAGGTTTATCACTCGGGTTACGCCCGTAGTCACACATTCGTGTGGGAGTGAGGCAGGTTTGCATCCCGAGGTGGCACCTCAAAGGTAATGATGGCGCGGAAATGTTGGGACGCTGCACTGCGTACTGCTGCACCAGTGCTGAGAATATACAAATGAACCTTTCAAAACATATTGAAGCAGTTCATTTTGTATTAAATTCTCCTGGAAGGGGTTCAATCTTTTAATTTAAGACACAAATTACATTTTTTTTTAGCATCATTTCTTATTAGATGTCTCTTTATTGTTGAATGTTACGAAACATTAATATTTATCTACGTCTGTGTTAGAGCTCAAACATGTACAGTTTTGTCACTATCCCTGTCTTAAAGGGGAAAAAAATCACTAAAAATTTCAAAAAAATTTGATTTAAAAACTTGGGCAAACCATTAGATTTAAGACAGTTATCAGTGGAAGTAATGAATTACTGAGTGAAAGGGTTTTTTGTTTGTGTTGGGATTACATTCTAGTGCAACCAATTTTGAAAATTGCTCTCACCTCTCAATAGTTAAGTGATAACACTGAAACAGCTGCTTCTTCTGCAAATGGCTGTATTGGTGTTAATTAGTGGTAATTTCCAAGTAATTCTAAACTGATGATATGTTGTGTGTGCATGTCAACATCCTGTGTTGCCATTGTGACAATGCAATGATAAAATGATTAGAATTTTATACTGTCTTATCCTTCCTGTGGAGAGTAGTAGCTTTTTTTTTTTGGTAATGAAAATCATCTCCAACAGATGGTGGATTTTCCATTGAGTTCATACACTTTTCTGTGCGTGTTCCCTCTGGTTCAAAGGTATGATCTGCTACGAAAACAGCTTTTCCAGCTGGAAGAGACAGAGGGAGGCTATGACCAGTTCACACGCAGCTACAAGACCTTCGGTGTGCAGCGACAGCCTGACAACAGCCTGATTTTTAAGGAGTGGGCTCCTGCTGCAGAGGCCCTCTTCCTCACTGGTGACTTTAGTAAGTAGTCTGAGGAAAAGCAGCAGCTCCTGAAGCAGTGTGACGCCCCATTTGTTTCCCCAGAACCTCTCATCTATTATCCGAACATGCATGTTCTGTTTTTTAAGGTGCAGAATACCTACAAAAGTGACCCAATATGGATGTGAATGCCTGGAAATTAAAGATGGAAATTGAGGCTTTTTATTCATAGTTATGTCTTCTTTGGCTATCAATTAATTTGTGCAATATAGTGAGTCTTTTGTGTTATCAAATCCCCCTTCGCTTTCAGCGTGGCAGGTCTTCCTCATTGTGTTTTTAAAGAAGCAGACAGATGAAGGTATGCTTTGTATAAGCTGTATAATAACTGGCAATTTGCAATAATAAGTCCGGCTACGAAAAAGGAAATGAAGCTTTCATTCAAAGTTGCATAATCTGATGGGAACAAAGAAAAATGAAATTTCAGTACAAACAGAAAACTTGCATATCTTAATTGTTAAATAAGAATATTTCAACACAAAAGGGCTCAAAACGGAGAAAAAGCAGAGCGAGCTGAGTTACAAGGGTATCAGCCCCTTTGATCAACCAACCTGGGAGTAGGAAATGTGAAAAATATTGATGACACAGGATAAACTTGCAGGCAGAAGGGAGTTCTTTTGAATGTGGGAGTGTTTTTTAATATTTTAGTAGCTGGTTATTTCATCATCGCCTGTAAAGTTGTTGAGTGAGTGCAACTTCTGTGTTTGCACTGAAATCTCCATTCCCTGCAGACCCAACTTTGGAAGCAATATCAGGTTAATGGTCTTTTGAGTGCTATTCTTTAGCTAATATGGGCTGGGAACATGGAGAAAAACTATTTATTTTTATCATCATTAACAAGATTAACTGAGACTTGCTTTCATCTGTCAAACAGATATGTGTTTTCTTTGTCTCTTATTTCTTATTTTATCTTAGTGTAGCTCTAATACACATCAGTAGTAATATATTGCTCTCCACAAACAAGAGCAAATACAAAACATGTAACAACAGATAACCAAGAATAACAAGAAGGATGCTGTAAGAGTTCAGATCTGTGCTCATAACTCAAACATCATTTGTTATACCACAGAACAAACACTAGTCTCTGTGCCACAGCCTTTCTGAACTGACACCCTGCAGGTAATGATAAAGGAAAGCAAATGCTAATACTGTCAGATTGATACTGTGCATCAAAGCAGAGATTTATCAGTTTGTTTATTGTCCCTTCACATTTTTCGTGCTCGTTAGTTCTGTTGCCGCCATTCTCTATTTCCATATTTCTCCTGTTCCCTTTCCTTTTTTAATTATCTTCCCAGGACCTTGGGCAGCAGCTCAATTCCAACATTCAATTCTGTGAGAGATTACATTTTGACACGGCTCAGTCATATTGTTTGATTTCAATTTCATAGTAAATGTGGAAACAGCCCAGCAGCCCTAGTCATGAATACGGTGCAGGTTAGATGCATAATGCACTGGTTTTTCCACGGAGTTTAAGCAAAGGGAGATAAATAAATTGTGACAAAATATGACTTGGCCAGCCTGTGAAAAGTGCTGGTGTTGTGCCCGGTCACTTCTGTAGCATTTCCTGCATTTCATTATATATCCCGCCTGTGTCTTTTTTCCCCCTCATGAATAGCAAGCAGAAATGGATTACTGAATTAAAAACAACATCCTAAATTGACATGCCAAGGTAGCAGCTTTATTATGCATGTTTTGTGTCGTAACATATTCCTGTCAGTCAATGACAATTTGTAATGCGCTATCAGCAGGTTATGAATGCAATGCCCTCTCTGCTCCCTCAGAGATAAAATTCAATGAGCAGTAAAGTGGTATTTTGTCAGTTTTTTTCCTTTAGCTGACTGAGCCTGCTGCTCTACTCAATGTTGCAAAAGTCACAGCAGGATACACGAGATCAGTGCGGAGAACAAAAACAAAAAGAAAGGATTAGGTAAGAGGTTTTAGATGAAAGAGGGGAGACAAATTGTGCGAAGACGAGTGTAGAATCAGGAAAATAAAGAGGCCCTGTGACCACAAGGGGATATTGGAAGAAAGCAAAAGCAGCAGTGATAACTCTCTGCTCAGTCTGTTATGGATTTTGTTTTCAATATTTAAAACCCCGGTAGTTGACTTAAAAAATGACTTGCAATGGCAATTCCTGGTGGTAAAGTTTAAGACTCTAAAAACAAGACGGTGTAAGTATTTTTTTTCATGTAAACAAGAAGCTATAATCATGTAACAATTCCACATATACAGCCTTTAAATAAAAGTGACATGTAAATCCCAGTCAGCACAGTAGTAATAATATGAGCCTTGTTTTGGTAAGTGTAGCATCTTTAAACTTGTGGCAGTACAAAATGGAGACAAGATGTACATTTTTTTTTATAGCACTGATTTTCAAGACGTCACTCATAAGCGATAGAAAAACAATCTAGAAAAAAACATATTCCTGCTAAACAAATGATGTATTTTTTTCCAAATTCCGGTTGAGATTTATGTACTGTACTTCCTGAAGGCATCGATCAAATGGCTTTCTTTGATCAGGAAGCAGCTAATTAGAACTTATACTTGCCGCTGTGTTGTTTACCAATTAATGTAATTTGTTCAATTCCACTCCGTGTTCCCCCACAGATGGCTGGGACAAATTCGGCCACCCCTACACCAAGAAAGACTTTGGCAAATGGGAACTGATTCTGCCGCCCAAGCATGACAATTCTCCAGCTGTGGATCATAACACCAAACTCAAGGTAGAGAACAGAACATCTTCATGCCTATTTTCACGCCCTCAGTAGGTGTCTTCTTCTTGCCATGGCAGTATGAGGACTTGTCACTGTTACCTACGAGTGAGAGTCCGTGTCATGTGAAAACCTGGCGTGCTGCCGTCAACAACATGCCACACTCACAGCGTGCAGAAGGGAGATTACTGTATGTACACAATCTGCACAGTGGAGGGTAGATACACCTGAGGAGCTCAAGTGATGGCTTTTATTTCATCGTCTGTCTGCGGCAGGTATCCCACGGGGCATCGCGCCGCATTTGTCTGTGCAAAACAGAGCCCACGGTGGGTGTAGATGATTGTTTTTTGTTTTTTTTTAGCTCTAGTAAATAATTCATTAGGGTTAAATACAAAAGACACTCCTCCTATTATGCAATGTCTCCCAAGCAAACAGTGTGGACGAGAAATAATCCTGAAATTAGATGCCAGACGTGGAATGGATGGCATGGTGGCGCCACTCTCCTTGGGACTGGGTCATCGTTGGCAGACTTCTGCACCCTGGACAGGCTGTCCGGCTGCCATTGTCAGTGGAGGTCAGTCTAAGGACGATAAGAAGCAGATGGAAACGCTGGCACCTGGCCTTTCCTTGTGCACCCCTGCTGCCTATGAATGGCTGTCTTGCTGTGAGCTCCACTTTAGAATTAGTTCCACAGCACTCCCTCGTGGAAGCACAAACCTAGCTCCAATCACTCTCGTGTAGAGCAGCTTGCCCCTGTACCCCCTTTTGTTCAGGGCCCAATCTGTCTCCGTAAACAAGCGGTGTCGTTTTGCGGGTGCAGCATTCGTAATGAGCTCTTTATGTTGAGAGTATGCATGACTTCAGAGTAGTGAACCTAACTATCTAAGATCCAACGCCTCCTTTATCATCCACACCTTACTTCTCGACTATTGCTTTGCCCTTAGTTGTTTTTCCTGTTCATGCACCACCTATGGCTTCACAGCAGTCTGATTTCTGTTTAATGTGCCAAATGCCGGCCAACTTGTCTGAAGGGCCACCGCTCTATCAGGCTTTATGCCAGTCCATTTATCCACCTATCTTTTCCTAATCCTATAAACTGTGAAGCATGTCATAAGGGGAGCCAGGCAGCTAACCCCTAGGTGGCCTGACCATAATGAAAAAACCCCAGAGGGGGGTCTGGCCAACGGCTTTCAGGCAGGTGGCATTGGAACAGTCATTACTTCACAACAGTAGCCAGAATTAGTTGGGTTCTTATTCCTGTTTCTGCAGGGGAAATAACACGGTGAACACACTCTGTGGGTAACACTACAGGATCGATTTCTTGGTGGATTTTTCCAACTCTCATGCTGCCTTTCTCCTTTCTTTTTTGACTGGTAGAGGCAAAGTAACTTGTCAGTGAGATTTCCAAACTAATTTCACCCCCCCCACAGCCCTGAATTGCAGACATGATAGATTTCCTCTTTGTCTAAATCGCTCCCTCCTCAAGATGGTCCAGCAAGTGGCTGCATTAAAATCAACAGACGAGTTTCTCCCAAAATAAAATACAGCAAATTACCATTGAATTCAGATTCACCATAACACAAATTCCAGTCAATACTGCAGCTTTTCCTCCTCCACATCATTGTCTTCAGTGGGTCCGCGAGCCCACTGTAATAGCTTTGAAGCTGTGAGTTTAACATTGGAGAGCAGGGGCTGTTTTCTGGAAGAGCGGCTGCTTTCATGTTGACACATTGAGAAATGTTTGGTTTATTGGCTGAACAATCTGCACCATCTTTTTTTTTTCATATAATGGATGGGGAGTAACAGCACAGTTTTATGATGTAAGCATTTCATGGCTACAAGATGTAAATAGATGCTGACTTTAAAGTCGCAGACGTGCAGCGACAGAAAACAGGCAGGAGTCACAGAGGACCTTGAAGCCTCTGATGATTTGCCAAGCCTCTTAAACAATAGAGAACTCTCATTTCTGGCTAATTATTTTCCTTTTTTTTTTCTTTTTACAATATATTTTCACATTTGTAGCACTTTTTACCATTTTACTTTACTATTATCCTTTATCCCTCTTTCCTGTTGGTTTTTATTAAGATTTCCAAAGCTACAATTCTGTGGTCCAGATCCTTTGTCCACTTATTAGACAACATACAGTACGAGTCCTCTTCCTCTTATGTTAATTGGATGTTGAGTCTCCTGAATGCCCCCTCTCTATGTCTTGTTCAAGTGTCCTTGCTATAATGTAACACTCATTTGTCTCATTTTCCCAGGTGGTAGTTCACACCAAAGAGGGTGAGCGGCTGTACCGGATCTCACCATGGGCCAAATATGTGATGAGGGAGGAGAAATCTGTCATCTACGACTGGGTTCACTGGGATCCTCTTCAGCCTTACATTGTAATCTATGATTTTTTTTCATTTCATTATTTTTTCAAAAACAAGGATTTTTTCCCCCATTTTTTTCCTTTTATTTATTTGTTTTAATATTTTGATTTAAAAGGAGTAAAAAAATCTTCTGTTAATCTGAGCTGTCAATAATGAAGGAAGGCATTATTTAATGTAAACTGTGATGATCTGTCTTTTCCTAGCAGGATGCACTTTTAACTCATACGATCATTTGAACTATCTTCGATTTATTCAGATTTGTTTAATTATGAAAAAAAAACCTTATCAGAACTTTGCCAGTTTGAAAGCAAAGGAAAAAGAAAAAGTTTTATCAAGATAATCTCCTCGTCCATGTCACTAACATTACTGTGTTTAATTTTGTCAGTGTCACCTCCCATATTCTGGTCCTGCTTTGATTTCTTGCAGTGTGAAACATACAGTTACATTTGAAATCCACCTCACTGAAGGATAAAAGATGGGGGCACCTGATAGTCAGGAATGGTATTTTTGTGTTACGTGATTCCATATTTATTTGTATTTAACATATTTAAGTTGAACAGATATAAACATTATTGTTATATGCTGTTTTTGTTTTGTATTGACCTGTCTTGCTTTGTTTTGTCTTCAAAATTGTTGGTCTTTTGTTCGTGTAGAAGTGCATATATTGAGATGCATAAAAAGAAATCCCATAAAAAAAACAACAACAACCTTACATCTTGCATCTGCAGGTGTGACTGTGAGTGTTTGATGCTGCTGATTTGAGAGGGTCTGAATTTGCATCAGTGTTACTTGATGTCATCAGCACAAGTGAGCACAAGCACAACAATAAGAGGCTATTAAAGAGCACCTTACTTTCTTTATCGTTTGTTATTTGGCTCCATTTTAATTAGAGCAGCCCTCTTACTGGAACCATTATTTGCTTTATTTACAAGTGGGTCAATCATGTACTTCAAATTGTGGCCTCACATGGCGTGGTGGGTAGCCATCAGGAAATTGGTTGTAGCACAGGCAGTTTGAATCATATACCATTTAATGTTTGACGTGTGTGGAACCAGCCCAGGAAACACAATGTCTACATTATAACTCACCAAATGTTCTGTCCTTCTGGACGTTTGTTGGGAAAGTTAATGCCTGTCGTAATTTTCTCTTCAATCCTGGTTTCTTTATTCAGCAAATTCATCCTCGGCCAAAGAAGCCCACAAGCCTGAGGATATACGAGGCCCACGTGGGCATCGCTTCACCTGAGGGAAAGGTCGCCTCATACACCAACTTCACAACCAAAGTGCTGCCTCGTATAAAAGACTTAGGTAAGAGACAAGAGACCGCATCTCTTCCCTTTTGGCCTGCCTCTTATGTTTTCGGCTCCTCTGGTCTGTAAATGGTGCTTAACAGTCACCCTGCTGTGGTCATCTACATCCAAGTGTCAGTCACAGCTTTTGTTGACTCAACCTGAGAACATTTTGTACGTTCTCCATCCCAGAACAGAGGGGAAGTGAAGCATTAAGGTGATATGTGTATATGCCTCCCTACACACCAAATCAGAGCCAACAATGTGGATGGAAAAACAATATTTAAAGTGCAAGAGAGCCATTTTTCATAACTGCAAGTGTCCTGTGCCATCTCTGTCAACACAGGTCCATAACCCAGCTGGCGTGCTATGCTGCTTTGTGTACCGCGGCTTTTTCAGAGTATTTTCTGTGGCAGACCAGTCATACTTTCACTGTTTCACTGTTGGGCGTTTTTTTGTTAAGAAGGCTCCACAGGAAAAGTCTCAAGACATATAGTACAGTTAGGGCTCTAAACCTGACAACTTATTTCCATATGATCTTGACTCAGACTGCCAATATCAGTCTAAAGCAATCTTCCTGTACCTCGTTTCATATCCCGTAAAACAAATACCATACAGACATAAACTTATTCAAACAACTTGATACATTGAACAGTTATTTTTGTATTTTTCATTTATTTTTAATATATTTTATTCCTCATGCTGAGTCATTTTGAGTGTCTGGATGTGATTGAACCACTGTTCATATGGCACTGGCTGTTGCAGGCTCACTTTACTTACACAGGATTCAGACAATGTATTTATTGTACACTGACATGAGTCAACCTTGGATTGTCAAAAGGTTCATAATTTAATAAATTCAGATTATTACACAGCCTTAAATGTTTCTGAATAAGGAAACAGGACTGTGATTTTTCCATGTTTGAATTCTATCTGATTAAATATCAACTATTCCTCAGGCGATTGTGACTATTAAAGTTAATCTAAGTTGATCTAAGACAGTGTTTACGTCATCTCTGCGACAGTTGTACAGCAGAGAAATGACACGTGGTAAAGGACTTGAAATTTTGGCAATTGTTTTATAAGTGACTTGAATTGATCGATGGTTTTGTCTGGAAAATCAAAAATATAAAAAGCAGCCTGTAGGTCAACCACATTATATTTCTTAAAATTTACCTTAGATTTTTTTTTTTGTTCTACTTCTAGTTGGTCTTTTGCCATGGTGGAAAATCATCAAACATAGCATAATGGTCCAATCTCCTCCAAAACAACACTAAATTGTGAGAAGACTTTTTCAGATTGTGATTTATTTGCTCTTGTCTTTGCCCTGTCCTGTTTCTGCTTAATAACATCTTGAGAAAAGGAGCTTTTGCTGAACGGACATTATTAAAAGCTGCATATATGATTGGCACAGCAAACCAGGAGCAATCTGATAAATGCTGTTTCCTTGGTTGTGCCATTCGTCTGAGCGGGAAAGGAAACTGCTTGAGTAAATGCTGTCAGAGAATCTACCAGCAGCAGCCGAGGGATTCTGCACAATAGGATTCTACAGGAGGCTTAACTCCACCGTCTCTAGTGACAGCTGCCTTTGCTTGCCATTTCATTTTCTTGACTGAGAGTATACTATATTTTCTATCTATCTATCTATCTATCTATCTATCTATCTATCTATCATTTGTAGATTTAAAAGAAATAGAGAGAGAGAGAGAACTAACTTCCTCTCACTCTTATGCTTTGTCATACTCGTTCAGAGGAAGGTTTTTGTTTTTTCTCTCTCTCTCTGCCTATCTCTAGCCTGAAAAGAAGCTTGAATATAAATAAATAAATCTTCCTCACACAACAATGAAGTTTAAAAACCACAGGGCCACCCTCTGGAGTGCTCAATGGCAGTTTAAAAGCCTGTTGTCCTCTTATTCACAGAGACAGTTTGCTTAGGTTGTTTTGAAATGTGGTACATGACCTCCTGACTCTGATAGCTGGTGTTTCCCTGTAGCCACTGCTTGTCTTTGCAATGCTGGAGCTTGTGTCTAAAAGGAAACGCCTGGGGCTCATATATACAGTATGACTGACATGGGTCGAATAGCATTAAGATGTAATGATTCCTGTTGCTCGCTGTGCTAAGTTGATGTAGCCTTTAATCGGCTTTTTCAGCATCATTAATATATTTATAGAAAAAAAGTTAAGTAATCGGTTAGCAAAGCTCTAAACACATGAACTGGAAAAGAACAATTTTTTAAAATAGAATAATGTTTTTTTTCCCTGTTCTGCGCCTTCTGTTTCCAGGTTACAATTGTATTCAGCTGATGGCTATCATGGAGCATGCCTACTATGCAAGCTTCGGGTATCAGATTACAAGTTATTTTGCTGCCTCCAGGTAACAAAACCGTTTAAAGCATCTACATTTACAATCTATATTGTTTTCATGAGCCCTCCTTTTTTGTTTTTTTTGTTATGACATTCAAGTTATTTGCATTTTGTAATTTCCTGCCCGTATTGTAGTTTTCATTGTTAGATTATCGGTGGGCAGAGTCTACCTGTCCTTTGCCAGTGTACATTTCACACATGTGGAAGACGATGTTCGGTCATGAGCTCAGCATTATGATGCCGGAAGACATTGTTGACTATTTTCTTTAGTCTTCTTTACTGAAACAACATGAAATCCTTTAAACAAACATATTAGTGACTCAATGAATGGTCAATCCTTTTGCTATTTCTAATAAAACTCCTGGACCTCTGTTGTTAAAAGCACCAGCCATATGGAGTAACCAAATCAACCAGTTTGTACATTAAATTCTTACAGAGTTGATCTTTAAGGTGTATTTATTTATGCAAAAGTAGTAGTAGATACATGCAGTATCTGCCCTTTAATACAACTGCAGATAGTCTTAATAATGCTATGTATATTAGCAGGGTTGATCATGAAGATGAAACTGAGTAAGCAACTTCCCTATTCAAAGAAATAGTCACCTTAAATCAAGGTTAGGAAGTCTGACAACAGCTATAATCTCTCTGTAAATACATTTACTGTTAATCCAGAGAGTGGAGGGAGCTGTAGATAAAGGTGCACTAGTATGAGCATTTATCTTCTCTCAGAGATCCCTCCTTCTTTTCTTGGAGTAGAGTAGAAACCCAAAGCATAATGTATATAGTGTAATTTCACCCATGGCTGATCTCTCAGTGTCATTTAAAAACTGAGCCGGTGAGTACAGGGAAGCGGGGTAATACCGTCGCTTTGTGCCCTGTTTTGCAAGGAAATTGATCTAACGATAGCTGGGAGGACAGACGGGACGTTATTGGACGATATGAGGAGTGTAGATATGTGTGTGTGAGTGTGTGTGTGTGTGTGTGTGTGTGTGTGTGTGTGTGTGTGTGTGTGTGGGTTTGACATTGCATCCCCACCTTGCACAAGTCATGAACCATATTTATGTTTGGTTGAGTGGGCAAAAGGATGTCTAGTGTTCTGTTCAGGCATTAGAAGTAGATTCAGAGGCTTACAGTTCTGGAAATTGAAATAACACTCAAAAGTATATTTTTGGTCCCTTGGGGGAAAAAAAAGAGCAAATATGTTTATCTGTTTTTGCACAATGTGTACAAAAACACAAACGTATACATGGAGTTACTGTATGAGGTCCAAATTGTCAAATGCAGACAGAAGACACTGAGTGATGCTTTGGAAAGGGCTCATGTCGGGGTCAAGTTGTCGTGAACTAATACACATCTGTATTTCCGTGTTTGTAGTCGGTACGGTACCCCAGAAGAGCTGAAGCAACTGGTAGATGTGGCTCATTCAATGGGCATCGTGGTGCTGCTGGATGTCGTTCACAGCCACGCCTCCAAGAACACGGAGGATGGCCTGAGCGGCTTTGATGGCTCCGACTCGTGCTTCTTCCACTCTCCACCCAGAGGGGAACACAGCCAGTGGGACAGCCGCCTCTTTAACTACTCCAGGTATTCTCTCGTACCACTGTGAACCACTGTACCTCATCTTCATCACTCTTTATTGTATACCGTATGGATGCACTGCATTCATAGAGGGCACTGTCATTGGAAGGATATTCAAAAGCCATTTCATATTCATAGAAATATATATTAATAATCTAAAACATCCTCTTTCAGAGAGATCTTTATTGATATATTCAAGATTATAACTGCATCTGTATCTTATTATATGATGCTTATGGTGAAACAAGTATTTTTAAGTCTGTTTAATGCATTATTCCCACAAACTGCAACGTTTTCATTTTCATCAAGGTGGAAAAAGATTCTTACAGTATAGGGAACGCTAAAACCTGGAAGTTGTGAGAGCCGTAAAGAGCACATTCATTATGGAAAGCTGTGCAGTATGATTAAATTAGAATGCAATTACTTAGAGTAGTAGCGAAATGCTCTACAATTTGTATTATTAACAGTGGATCTGTAGATTTCAACCCCACTCCACATTATACTCCTGCTCTAGAGATTAGAAGCTGCATTTAAATGTTAAATGTGATACTAAACGCGTGGAAGAGATTTAAAACTGACCACGGCTGCATCAGATACGTAAATGTTTACCTTTGAAAACACGGTTGATAAATGAGCAATGTGGTTGCGGGGGCTCTACATTTAAAGTAAAATGTATAAGCAACGTATGAACAGATGAAGGTCAAAAGCAAGACATTTTCTCAAAATGACAGATTACAACTCTCACCGGAATGGCCATGAGGTGAGGCTCACAGCTAATCTGATATTCCTGAGGCGCTAAATGGGCTATTAATGGTGAATTTTCCTCAATTGTCTTGATTTTATCTTCACATTTGGCCACACGGGTCTTGAATTTTAATGCATCGTAAGTAATGAGCTCATGTTACAGTTGGCAGACTTTGTGAATGTTCGTATTGTCTAATTACAAAAGAGTGAGGGGAAAGCATAGGAAGCTTTAAGTTGGCTGTCGAGTCTGTTACTCAGCTGGTGCTCAGTGTACACCAAAACTATTGATTGGTGTTGTTGTAGGCCCTGTTAAAATGTGTCTCCTCTAATGATCCCAGTGCACATTAAAGAGCAACAGGCGCTGTTGGGTCTATCAAATGCCTTTTTTGAACTGGCTTTTAATAAGTGTGCATTGATGTGCAGCAGTTTCCAATACATTATACAATGTTTAGTGTCGGGCACGGGGGGCTGCAATAAGAGAACACGGTTCTGCTTTCATTAGTTAGTGCTCTCCTCATATCTGAAGCACTCATTAAACACGGTGCAGGCATATGCCACGGCTGGGAGGCATATGAGGAGTCATTTGTAAAAGCCCAAAGGAGCTCCACAATGTCATGGCCAGTTCATTTGTCTTCTCTGCCTCTTACAGCTTGTTTGGACCGGCCATTTGTGTCAAGCTCTCCTGCTACTATCTTCGGGAAGGAAATGAACCTCAGAGTCTAGCCGCAATGCTAGTGTGAAGCACATCCTGTTTTTAATCAAGCAGCTGTGCTATCAGGCATCGCAGTCTGACTGACCATGATGGTCTTATTAGGTTGACTGATACTGGCTATCAGAGCAAAGATACTGATTTTCCTTGTTGCTGCCTTTTCTGCACCACTTCTGCGTCTTTGTCAAAGAGCATCTTTTTTTTCTTTTTCTTTTTTAGTTTGGTGTGTGTTTTCCTCATAAAACGTTCAATGCAGTTTGGAGAAATAGGTGTTCAGATAGATGCCTGATGGATACACAATCCACTTCTTCATGTGTGTGTCCTTTGAGTCACATGCGTTTACGTCTGATGACACATGGTGTCAGACCCCTGCCCTCACAGACTCTGTAGTTGGTGTATAACAGGAGGTTCTTGGTTTGTATACTTCTTCTCATTAAAATTCTTTAATTGGATTAATTAATTGATTATAGTTTAGGCGATAAATGTTTTGCTTAAGCCTCTGCTCAACATCAAATGGTATTTTCTTTGTTCATATCAGATTTTAACACTTATCAAGATGTACATTTTATGTGGATGTCATAGACTGGACAATCATCAGCTCTTGTAATAATCAGAAATTAACTATGGGAATAAAGATGAAGATGCCAAAGTCACCTTGAGCCAGTGACCAAGTGAGTGGAGCCCATGGCTCTGGTCTCATAGGAGGTTGGCAGTCAGACAAGTCAAGGCTTTTTGCAGATCAGGGCCTTCAGATGTGAGAGTTCTGAGAAGCTTGATGTGGGTTTGTTCTGTAATCCCCCCCAACCTCTCTCAGGATCATTTGCATCCATTTTTCATCAATCTTTGTGTGAATTCTTAAGATATGAAAAATATGCCCAGGGATAGGCTTTTGAAATGCCTTTTTAACTCCTCTTTCGTGTTTTCATGCTGAAAGGTTGACCCTGTGTTTGAGGACCACGGAGCAATAATTCTCTCTTTGACAAGATTATTCTATGCATGTTCAACTTTTGTTGATGATGTGTGGATTGGGCAATGCAAACAGTGTTTGTGTGCCTTTGTGCAGCATATAGGCATTCACTGCATGAGATTACCAGTGCTTGAATAATACAGGATCAAATAAAAGGTCGTATGTATGTAGTGCTGAATACATTTATTAATGTATATTTTATTAAATCCTTGTAATATATTAGTATGTGTTACAGTAATATCATATATACATGTTTTTACTATGTTTTTTTTCCTGCTAAGCATTTTGTAAAATCAGTTTGAATCATTTATTGGTTATTTTTCAGCAGTTGTGTCTACAATGTGCCAGCTAAATCCTTTTTGGTGAAATCGTAAAATAACTAAACGGTACAAAAGGGAAGACGTGTAGTGAAACAAAGAATCATCCTGCTGATCAATCACAGGTTTTTATTTTAAAGAAATAGAGCAGAAACCCTCATTAAAAGAAAAAAGCTGCCTCTGTCCAACTTAGCAACATTCATGTTTTTACATACTTGGCCTGACTTTTGAGTAGAATTGGGGCCTGGCTGTCTGATCAATCAATAAGCTTACGCTTGAAATGGCAACTCCAGATTCAGTCATTTCAGTATTTAGCACCCATGAGTTATTTCCCCTGCCCCATCATGTCACCCAGCAGGGAGAAAAGCTGTTTTCTCCTCTGGTGAGCTTCAGCTAATGAGTTCAACTAGCGGTCGGTGTGCATAGAGTGACCTGTAGAGCTTCCAGTAGCATGCTGGATGGAGCTAGTGGGTACACACTGCCACATGATTCTGAGACATCGTCATTTGGTCAGTATTATAAGTTTGCCATACTTTGCAATAGTTTGCTTGTGAGTTTGTCATTCACAACTAAGCTAAGGTAAGCTTAGTTACAGGCCTGGAATACTAACATACACACTTACCAATACTAAATAAACAGTGTGTGCCGTGGCTTGTCCCCCCTCAGTAAAGCCTGTAAGGCTGCACCCTCCCTCAAGACTGCCTGCCAAGTTCTAGCCCACCTCTTTTTGTAAGTAATCAGTCCCTTAGCACATTGCAATATGCAACATGATGGCGATGATTAGCTAGCATGCTAGCTGTCTGTATGGCTATGACTTTGAAGACATTTATAATTTACACATTTTTTGTCACGATGATCATACCAAAAAATCCCCAAAAAATATAGATAACTTCAGCGGTAATTCCCGAAAACATACACCTTCAGAGATGTCCTGCCACTGCTAAAATAAGGAGAAAAGTCAGCATTGGGGACGTCATTGGCCTGCCAGACTGCAGCTGATTTCTGGAAGGCAGAGAGTACAAGTTGATACTAACTACAGGTTGCTAAACAAAGACTCTCACAGGCAGAAGAATATCACTCCCAGTACGACAGGCAAATGCAGGAAGCTGCCTGGCAGCCTAAACAATGCCAGCCACATGGCAGATATCTGACACAAAGCAAAGCAACACAGGGACAGTCTGTCAGTCTGCGAGATGCGAGATTACCCTATGAGGCAGCCAGGATCACCAGACTGCCTGGAAGGTTGCTTAACAATATGGCACCAAGCATAAACACGAATGTCTTACACATGAGCACATATTTGGGTTACAGACAGACACTGCTGGTCGGACAAGTGAACTCCCTTTCACTGGACTGTGGCTTATTTGATGAAAGATAATAATCACTGAGCATGACTAAAATCTCTGCCATTAGTCACAAGAGTAATAGAAAAAGACGTTATGCAGCATCAGCAAGTCATATACTATACATAAAATCCTCTTTGCATGTGCGTATTTAATGTATCCACGCGCCAGATGAATTATGCCTTGATTGAATGAATAGATAAATAAAAAAAAGCTTCAACCAGGAAATGTGAATTTATTTCTGCTGTCACTCCTGTCAGTGTCTTTGTCCTGCACATATTAATTGCTGCGGAACTGGAGAAAATTTTTGAAAAACCTTAAATGAGTTACCTTATTTGTCCTTTTTGGCACAACAAATGCACACCATCCATCAGGCTGTCTGGCGTTGTTGTCTGAGCATCACACTTCTTGCAGAATGACCTGTCAGCTTCTGTAATTTATTTGGTCTTATCTGCAGTTTACCTGTGATGTTGTGAAAACAGAGGCTTAAATCATTCTCTCTGCCGTCACGACAAGTTGCTTTGACCCTCTATGCAAAATTGACATCTAGAGACGCAACATGTTTGGATATCTCCTCTGCTTGCAACATAACATTAATACCATAATATGGGTCACAACCAGCTGGAGGAGTAAATAAGCTCTGATAAGGAGCAACTAAGCGTGAAGCTAGTCAGTTATTTGAAGTGATATGTAGTGACCTCTGTAGAAGTGTGTCTTTTTTGGTAAAATAGCAGCAGATAGGATAGATTACCTTCTCTTACTCTACTTGCAGCAACATTAGGACTTTATCAGTGCTCTTTAACCAGATTTCACTGCCATTGCTGAGTTTTAGCATGAGGACAGCTTAATATGCAATTTGCTTTTGTGTTAACACCACAGACAGAGCGATAACTTAATTGAACTGCGCGGATAAGTGGTGTATTGCATCGTGTATAGAGATCTACTTTCCCACTGTAATTGGACTTGATGATGAATGGCATTGTGGGTCATAATGTGGCAGTATGGTTTCATCTTGGGCCTCTGGCTCTCACTGGCTATTATCTCCATCCCGTGAGGATACATTGTGTCTGAGCCTTTGTTGGCTCTGCGCACTGGAGTGGAGGACCTAATCTATTTATCACAGGGTCTGCGTGACCACCCAGTCAGGCTGTTATATCGGATCACGCCAGACTCCCTTGTGTTCTTCCTCAAGGGAAGGAGGAAGTACTGATGTAACATGCAGCTTCACACCTGTCAAACAGTGCCGAGGTTGGTCATCCCTGAGGAATGGAGCAGAGAAGCCAACACATTTAAATGCATATTCTTTCATGGCTTGCTTTGTAAGAAACACTCTCGGATTTTGTGTTTTGACATAGAGGATGTAATCCTTAGTCTGCAGTGTCGGAACATTCAGGGGATGAATCAATGATGGGATTTTAAGGTGAGATATTATTGTTAACAAGAGTTGTCGAGTGTTTGGATGGATTTTTGTTGTTTGACATTTTACAAGTGTTGTTGAAGCATAAATCTGGGATCACCAACTTTTTGACATGATGAAATTGCAATAATCTTAAGATGTCCCTCAGTGTGTCTGAAAACTGAAAGAAAAGAAAAAGAAATTCAGTAACAAACTTTTCTAATTCAGGTTCTGAATCAAGTTTGTAAACTGCTCTTGTATAGTTGGAAGCAAAATCTTTCAGCCCCCATTGTACATTAGGTTGATTGGCAAAATAAATATTTATCAACTGTTTGCTATAACCAAATCATACAAAAACAGTTTAAATAGCTAAAAAAAAATTGGTTCCAGTTCACTCCAAACCATCACCAGAAGTTTTGGGATGCTGTTCTGTGGAGCGTCGACACAAACTGTAACTATTGGTGCCTATGGATCAACGGTATGTCTGAAGGAGGTACCTGCAGTGTGCAGAGGGTAAGATTCCATTACGTGCCAGGAAATCCAAGAAGAAAATAATCTCACCATATGTGAGGAAGCTGAAACTTGGGATTCATTGGATATTCCATAAGGACAATGATCCCAAACATACCTCAAAATCCACAAAGGCTTGGTTTCAGAAGAAGTCCTGGAACATTCTAGAGTGGCCCTCAGTCACCTGACTTGAATCCCGTAAAAAAAAATCTCTGGTGGGATTTGAAGAAGGCGGTTGCTGCATGTAAATGCAGGAATATTCCACAACTGGAGTTCTTTACCCCGTGAGGAATGGACTAAGATTCCTCAGGAATGCTGCCAGAAGCTGGTGTCCGGCTATGCATCACGTTTGCAGCAGGTCAAAGCACCAAAAGGGTGCTCTTCAGAGTGCTAGAGATGTTAATCATTAAGGGGTTGTGTACGTTTGAGACTGCAGTCATGAGTAAATGAAGCATTTTGTGTTATATTTGGGAAAAACTCGTCTAGTATCTGTTGCATCAAGCTATTTAATTAGTTCATGTGTGATTTGTTTTTTGCAAACAGCTGATAAATAGTGCATTTTGCTAATAAACCTAATCCGCAATGGAGGTTGAATAATTTAGCTTCCAACTGTAATGATGAGAGCTACAGAGAAATCCGAACCTTTCAGAAGTCTTATTTTTTTGCGTTATTTCTTGTGTGACAATAGTGCCAACCACTACAATAAATGTAGTGCATTATGAATAACTGTAATTTTCTGTTAATAAACCCCAGTCTGTTTCAGTCGAAGTTGGTGCAAAGCTCTTGAGGTCAATATTTCATGAAGCTTTCAGTGAAAAAAAGACAGCGATGTATTTCATAGGTGTACTATAAATAGAAATTTGTTTCAAAAATAGGAACATATTAGGTTCACAGGTTGAGTTATATACAGCTACTCTAGATTTATATTACAACCATTGTTGGAGCTGAGTGTACAGAGTGCATCTGAATTGTAAATTTCAGACTTAGCAGAGGAAGCAGCTCACATTAAATCAATACCATGAATGTGTCCGTGTCTCACATCTGTAATTATTTGCTATAGCTTTCAAATATGGCATCCATGTGTTCAAAGTTCCATTTGGTGCTCATTATACACACTGCATATAGACTACAAAATCTTGAGTTTTAAGTCATGTTTCCATGGGAACACACCACTGAATGGGAAGAGGGGAGGTGCGTAGTGTACTTTGCCTTGAGTGGCTGTTGAGATCCAGATGAATCTCCCGCGGCTCAGTCAGGAGTGGAGACCAGGCCCCCTTTATGGGATCCTCCTCCTCCTCCTCCTCCTCCAGCATCCACCAACACAGTCCAGCCAACAGGCACAGAGAGTATCTCCATTCTTTGTAGGACACCATATGCAACAAAACACAGCTACTTGTACGAGATGCGCTCTCATATTCAGATTCATTTTTTAGTTGAGAGTAATTTTTTTCTTGCTTGCAAGACAGAGGAGCACGCAAGGTATGTTGAAGATGGAAGTCAACGCGAGTAGAAGTGTATGATTCATCTAATCCTGAGGAGAAGGAACTCAATTCCTGTGCATGGTGTTTGTTTACCCAAGTGTTAACATGCAATGCTATCATTTCAAAGACACAGGGATGGGCCTGGCTGTACTAAACTCAGGCCCTGTGGTCATGCAATTGATCGGACAGAAAATCTCCGCTGTGTACTGTTGGCCACTGATTTGGATACGGATGTGTGAAGGAGCTATGGTGTAGTTAATGAAAGCACCGTCTCCTGTTACTGACACTCGGCACGCACAGGTTTGCTTATCAATATGTGAATGTCCTTTAGCGGGGGAAATTAATCTCCTGTGCCTAAAGAGCATGATGAGATGTGTGAATAATTCACAGCTTCTTGTTTATCTGACCTTGAGAGTGTGTGTGTGTGTGTGTGTGTGTGTGTTTGTGCCTGTTTTTGTGTTTGCTAGCTGGGAAGTGCTGCGGTTCCTACTGTCAAACCTGCGCTGGTGGATGGAGGAGTACCGCTTTGACGGCTTCAGATTTGATGGTATTACCTCCATGCTGTACCATCACCATGGCATCGGTAAGGCTGGGTTGTGTATGTAAAATACTGTATGTAATCCGCTCCTTTGAAACCCACAGAGCAGTGTGTGCACCGCGACCTCCAGAGAGTATAAAGAATAAGGCCAATAGGTGCTTTGTAGAGAGGTCTGCCTGATCCCAGCCATCATTTAGTGATATTTCTTATCTACAAAGCACAGGTCAACTACCACACATAAAGTCACTTAGTGTAACTGTTGCCAGATGAATAAAACCGCGTCTGAACATGAAAAGGTTCAAGAGGCTCAGAAAGAGAAATATCTTTCAGACGATGAATAAATGTATTTTAGTGAAAAGCTACATACCTTACAGCGGTTCAAATGAGGTCAACACTCATTGATTGATTGACTTTGACTTTGGGCAGGTGGGTTACACCCTGGACAAGTCGAAGGTAGAAGGTGTAGAACGTGTAGAACGTGTTTTATATTATTATGAATCTCACTCTTGTAGGTGACACTAAAGCGGCATCTTACAAAGTAGCCTGTGTACTTGTGAGCAGAAAATGAATCAGTTTGCGATGTATAGTTTCTAACCTAAATGAGCCTGAAAATGAGAATTTAAAAAAAATACTTTTGGCTCTTAATTTTGAGGCCTGTTCAAAAAAAAAAAAAAAAAGATTTCACAAAGATTTCAGGTAAAGCTGTGGCAACCTGTTTAAAAAATAGAGGGATGAAGGATTTTAGATGTTTTGGAAGAAAACATGAGTGTTGACTGTGTGGGTGTTTACTCCTCAGGCTTTGGCTTCTCAGGGGACTACAGTGAGTACTTTGGCCTACAGGTGGATGAAGACTCATTGGTTTACCTGATGCTTGCCAATCACATTCTTCACACCCTTTATCCCGACTGCATCACTGTTGCAGAGGTAAAAACACACTCCGCCACACACACCTTCAGCATCCACTTTGCAATGACACTGCCCACAGCTATTGTTAATTAAAAGCAGTTATTCATTAGGCATAGCTTACTTACGTATTCATTGGCGTAATTAAGAAGTAATGCGAAAGGTAATGAGATGTCACTGTTTTTGCCCTTTGGTATAGGATTTTCAGCACTTAATATGTCAGTTGTGGACTGGTATTGATGTGATCTTGAGTAATACTAGGAAAGAAACGTGGGCACACAAGGGAAAAATGTGATATGAAATAGTGTGACGTCTCTGCAGGATGTGTCAGGGATGCCTGCTCTCTGCAGAGGAGTGGAAGAGGGAGGACTTGGTTTTGATTATCGACTGGCTATGGCCATTCCTGACAAGTGGATTCAGGTAAGACGATTTTTTTTAATGTACTTTATTTTACCCTCTTCTCTCCAGAAACCTTTACACACAGAAGACCTGTGCTTACAGAAAAAAAACTTCTATGAATGCCTCACATACAGTAGAGAGAAAACTGAAAGCATCTGCTTTCAAATAGGGATGAAAGACAAAGGGAGTGACAAGACATGTTAGGAGGCATTAGACACTTTTGTGCTATATTACAGCTGAGCCTGTTGCTAAGCTTTTGAGCCTTTGTAAGAGGCTTTCAAGTGTGAAAATTGTATAGTGACTCAAGGATCTTGCCCCGTATTTTCCTGGAGCCTGCACATGCTTGTGCTCTGGTGTAACCTGAAATTGTAATGAATCTGAAATGTAACAGTATACTGTACAGGTTTATAACCTTGGAGAGGACGTGTTTACAATTACAAAACGCACTGTGACAAGAAAACCTTCACCAGCCTGCCTAATATTTAGTTTAGAATTGTGCAAAGCTTAGAATGTTTAGTTTTGTTGACTTTGTCATTGAGATATTTATTGACTGTAATTCTAAAAGAAGTTATATGATTAGTGTTGTTTTGTATTAGATGACATATCACAATAAGAGATGTGTTGCTTTCAAAATTCCATGTGTTGCTTTCAAAATTTCAAAAGTGCTTTATATAAAATAACTAAAATTACGATGAAACAGAGAATAGGAAAGGATATATTAAATAAAAAAAATATCTACCAAACACACTGCTGACTGAAAGGGCTGAGGAAGCTTAAAGTGATGATTAACTGTATTGTTAAGTTAAAAGCATTGTGTTTCTATATGAAAAAGATAGCTATGAATATAATTCTACAGTCATAATGTCACATTCACTCTACCAAACATTCACAAATGTTAACAGGTCAAATAAATCTTCTGTTTTGGTAAATGTGATCGAAACTGTGAAGAGACTCTGCGTTTGAGTCTTTTATATATTTTTTTTTATCGTCTGGAGCCAAGAGGGTTTTTTTTTTTTATCAGAGTGAAGGAGGTGTTCGTGCTTTTTCTAAAGCAGTGCTAATTTACTTTTCTTTTTTTCCCTCCTTAATCCTATCTGCTCGGCAAATGGGGAGGTCATTGTGAATTAGGAATTAATGATGGAGGAGACATCATTTTCACTGAAAATAAAAGCAAAAGAAAGGCAGGCTTTATAGAACAGCATCGAGGTCATCCAGTGTCTCACCTTGATTCATTAATCAGTCTAAAATGTCTGTCCCTGTGGTTTATATCATGTCAAAACAACGGTTATTTTTCTGTTTGAATTCAGTGCTCTGTGGACTTTTCCAAACAGGTTAAACAGTCTGAAGTTGAATGTCCTTGTCCCAGCAGAGGACGTTCATTTCAGCTCTATCAAATTAAAGAAAAAAGGGCCAGTTATGTTCTTTCCAACACGACATGCAGTAAGCTGTGAAGAAAGCTGTAGACAAATCATTTTTCATTTTTCATTTGAAATGATGAAATTCCCATAAATAATAATCAAATGGCAATCGGGCAATTTATAGTCCTGAAGTCAAGCTCATGTGTGAATGACTAATCTAAAGATTTTACAGCCGTGACACAGGCTGTATTGGCTGACTATCAAATCAGGTCAATTTAAAGTGTTGTTTGTTTGTTTTTTACACTGATGAGCTCAGATTGTTACTCTAACTGCCTGATAATATTACCAAACGGCATCGCACAGAAATAGACCTTTTGTTGAAGATCAAAATTATTTTTGTTTAACCAGAAACAGCTGCTATGTGACTCTCACCGAATCAACCATTCGGGACTCCATTGAACACAAAGGTAATTAAATGGTAAACACACGTTTTACAGTCATCCACACCTGACAGAAACAAAATAAAGCTCACCAGAACCACCTTGTCTACCCAGGTAGATGTGAAAATCGGGAGAGGAGTGAGTGGGAGGGCAGACATCAGAGAGGCAGCAGTGGAAAACAGCATGTAGAACTAGAGTATTTTCACAACTAACGCTTTGAAATAAGGGTTTATTTCAACCAAAGCAGAGCTGATGATTTCTGGAAAGGATAACAAAGGCTGTTTTTTTTTTTATTTCATTGTCTTCTTCTCAATTGCCAAGTGATGTGTTGGGTCAATTTCACAGTGTGATCTGTAGGCTTTAGCTTCTAGCTTTATCTTTTTAACCTGTTTTTTGTCAGTTTAACATATTTTCCAGAACATTCCTCTGAGCACGCAGTCAGTGACCCTGTGTGGACATAATTTTTAGACAGGATTATAACAAAAACAGTACCGTACATTTTGGGGATGATAACTCAACTACGGTACTTGCACTGGAATACTTTGTATCACTCGGCATACATAATAAAAGCACTGGGTGATGTGTTACCATCCGGCGCTGCTTCAGACTGGCTGGTAAATTCATCTTCCCAAATATTCTCTGTCCTTCCATAACAACTGTTGAAGCACCCTTAAGCTTGGCACTTGAGCCCAAACTGCCACTGTGAAAGTACTTAATGGCCCACAATGGAAAAATGTTGTTTATAACAGTGTATGATGTTGAAGCATGGCCAGCCATTCATTCAAAGACAAATAAAGGCAATCATATATATATATATATATATATAGTTATATATATATATATATAGTTATATATAACTATATATATATATATATATAGTTATATATAACTATATATATATATATATATAGTTATATATAACTATATATATATATATAGTTATATATATATAGTTATATATATATATATAGTTATATATATAGAGTTATATAACTATATATATATAACTATATATATATATATATATAACTATATATATATAACTATATATATATAGATATATATATATAGTTATATATATATAACTATATATATATAGTTATATATATATATAACTATATATATATATATATATATAGTTATATATATATAGTTATATAACTCTATATATATAACTATATATATATATATATAACTATATATATATAACTATATATATATATATAGTTATATATAACTATATATATATATATATAGAGTTATATAACTATATATATATAACTATATATATATATATATAACTATATATATATATATATATATATATAACTATATATATATATATATATCTTTTTTTAAATTCTTTTTTTTGTTGTTGTCGCAAGTTTGCTCTCAGAAAGTTTATTCCAATCTTCTTTTGGAACAATGTCCTTCTCTTCTGGAGAACTAGATATACTGTACTTAGGATCAGTACATAACTCATAATTTGTTTTCTTGGTCCCCACGGTGTTTCCTCAGTGCCTGTCTTAATAAAAATGCCATCCATTCATCATCAGTGTGTGACTGTGGCTTTATGAAATCAGCAGGTATTACTTCAGAAAGTACATTTATAGGAAAGCAGAAAGGCAGTGGGTTATCTCCAGAGATGTGTCGGTCTGTTTGGGTTGGCTGGTGGATGAATGTGGATTGCTTGGTGTGTGTTTTGTGTGTGTGTGTGTGCTCTCACACATTTTGGAGCAGGTATGAGGCCATTCCTTATTGATATTTGAGGGGAAAAGCTGTTTGCAGAATGCATGAAGAGATTAACTGTTGTAAGACTCCTGAAAATAGGGGCCTTTTATCTACTAGTCAACACTGAAAGTTATTTTTACTCATATTTCGGTGAAAAAGCAAAGCAGAATGCATGACCTCAACGCCACACGAGTCCTATTCCACCACTGTTTTCTTGTGTTTCTCGATGGGGGAAGTCTTATGCATCGTTAATCAAGTCTGTCGCTCGCAGCAGTGGGTTTTTGCTCAGTTGGGAGGATGGAGGGAGGAGAAGATGGGGCAGAGGAGGCGAAGGAGGGGGAGAGAGACTTGACCTTACTCTGTGATGTTTGCAATAGCTGCGAAGGAGCTGAGACGCTGCCTGCTCTTCGGTAACCAGAGGTTTCACAGCTATTGTCCTCTGTGCAGCTCTGGAGGTTGTGGTTGCTTTTAGTGTCCAAACAATAACGCTTCAATCGTTTCGAAATTGTCACTTCCTTGAAGAGAATTGGTGCCACATGAATTGTAAAACTGGAGGAAGGCAAGTGAGCAGCGAAATACATGTGTTTCTGTGCAGGGAAGCATTCATATGAACATGCCTTGGTACAGTCAGTGAAGTGTACTCAGGGCTCGCCTTGCCTCTTCTCACAGAGTGTCAATTAGAGATGGATTTGAATGGACTCAAGTGGAGCCTCCAGTGAGGTGTGTTTTTCAGAGCAGGAGAGGTAGAGGGAGGCAGGGCAGGGCAGGGCAGGCATTCAGTGACAGACAGACACAGCAGGGCTGTTAGCTTATTTATAGATTCACATGTGTGCACGAATGATAGGCTCCTCCAGCGGGGCCTCAAGCTGCGTTTCATCCTCAGCACTGATGGATATGACTCATTTGCTGGCTGCAGAAGGTTTAGGACCAACAGGCTGTGAAAAATTAAGATATCCTAATGAGAGGACCAGATAAGGTGCACAGCACAAGTTTGGATGATTTGATCTGATTATGACCATAAAATGCTGTCACTCCTAATGGATAATGATACAAAAGCCCTCTAATTTAACAAGCACCCTTCCCTCCAGCTACAATAGATTGAGATGTAATTGAAACAATTAGAGACAGATGAGGTAGAGGGCTCGCCGGTCGCAGCTAGTGTAAGAGAAGGCGACGCGGAGAATGCTTCTCTCAGCTCTTCAACTTGAATAACCTCAGTCTTTTTTTTTTCTTTTTTTTCCCCCCGTTCCCACATTTAATTTAATTGAATGAAATATCTGTCTGCGCAGCTCTCAGCTCGTTAGTTTCAGGGGGAAAAATCCATTTCGGGTGCGCATGCATCGCTCTGTCCATCATAACTAGAAATACTTTCAATTAGCATGACTTAATACAATTCAGCCTGCTGACTAGCAGTGATTGACTCCGGCTTGTTTATATAAACATGTCAGCAACTTCATCTCCAGCCTGTAAAGGCCGCCCACTCTCTATGACCCCCTCAGCCGGTGTCACTCTGCACTTGCTTCCTCTTCACTGCAGCATTTCAGCTTCATCCTGCTTTATTTTATTAGCTAATTGCACTCTGAGGCCTCCCTTGAATGGTGTTAACTGATTTAGATGTTGCAGGCTTAGCCAGCAAGGATTTCTGAAGAGTGTCTTTCAGCTGTACAAAGCCTCTGGCAGAGAACTTTGCGTGGGCAAAATGCATCTCTATCCCAAACTGTGAAAAAAATAGGCATTAGCATGATCCATGGGATGAACGTTGCACACTTTTGTTCTCTGCTCATCTCTGATGGTGAGACTATGTGCGCAAAGAGACGATGTCCCCATAGCAACACAAACTCAAACACAGTTCCCGTAGCTTTGTTTGCAAAGAATTGAGAGGCAGGATGCTCGGGTCAGCCACCAAATGTAAAACAAGAGCTTTGATATATCTCTGCCTCGGAGTCCTTCCTTCCCACCCTGTGATGGTAGCAGAGCGGCTCTTGAATCAGTCACAGCAGATCAGCGGCAGTGAGATGACCTCATCTTGCACTGTGAGATTTTTTTTTAATATATATTTTATTTCTGGCTCTGGCTAATTAATCTGGGCACTCTGGTTGGCTCCTGACAGCCGGCTTGTAAAGTAAGATTTGTGCACTGCTCATTATCATTGATGAAGTGGAGTGTCAGCGGTGCCAGGAAGCTTGGCTGGTTGGGGCTGATGTGGGTGAGCTGGTGCTAGGGAAGTCGTCAACCCAGTCACTCCTGTCTCTGCTCCGACAGTCCCACTCCCAGATTAATTGCTCTCAGACCACTTTTGCAGTTGAATTGAATTGTACTGATTCATAAGGAAAGTGTAAAGTGTCTTATCTTACGAGGATGTTGAGGCAGCCAGGCTGACCACTGAGGTACATCCTGCAGATTCAGTTATTTCACTTTTATATTGGAGCTGGTGGGAAAAAGAAGCCAGCATTTAGAGCATTTATTTATTTTCAGCTGGTGCTGCATTCTTATTAAACTTTGTATGACTGGTGTTGGATACATACATACATACATACCTAACAAGTTTGATAGGGTGACTTTTTTAAAAGCAGTTTTAAATGGTGTAATATCAATAGTATTAAAAGCCACTGAAATGAAACAAAAGCAGGAGGACAATAGATTAAACCTGCCAGCTGGGGTGCTAAAATACATGTCAATGTACTATGTCAAAGCCTTTTTGATTCATTTTGATTAACATGTGATACGATATTTGTTCTCAGGCATGAGCTCATTGGCCTCAGATCATCAGTTCTGATCAAAAACCAAAGAATAGCTAGAATTGCTCAGGATCTGAGGCTGTGCACTGAGCTTAGAAGGAGTTAAAAGTTCTGAGAATTTGTAGTACATGTAGATTATAGGTGCCTCGCTGAGGCTCTCCAGTGCTATTGGCATTGACTAATATGGCCACACAAGGCTGAGGTGAAATAGAGTGAATGGGAACACATGGTGATATATAGAACGAGATAGCCTCTATTTAGGTGGACCAGCCAGTTCATCTCAGACATATTGATCGGCACAATTTACTCTCTTTACTCAGAGGATTATGGCCCTGTAGAGTAATATAAAGGTTTCCTGACATGTCAATCAGCTGTCACAGCCAATTCCACCAAGGAGACTTCAGCCTGTCACTGAGATGGGCTCGCCAAGTCCGACATCTATCAGACAGGCTGCATGTCCATCATCAAGAGTTCTTGGAGGGAATAAACTGGGGTTTTTTTGTACTTAGGAATGATATTGATATTGTGACTTTTTGGCACCTCTCTTGTTTATTAAATTGTCTTTGTGCCCCAGACAGTCTCAGTGATTTTCTTTACTTGCAACAGTGCTCTCGTTTGCTTGTAAGTCTTTCGGACCAGTTTTAGTGACCATAGAGCAGCGCTATGTTTTGAGCCCCCCTTATTCCTTCTGACCTCTGAAACTGATTCCTTTTGGCAGAAAGTGTGCATTTAGGCAGGCCAGTGGCGGGGCATTGATTCCATGGTTGGATTTATTGTTGAATCCCACTATTTGGATGAGAGGCTCTGACCTTGCCGATCTCAGGCAGAGAGAGCTTATGCCTTACTACCCATGGGCTGTAGTGAAGTTATTAAAAACTCCATTACCACCATTCAAAGGTAGACATAACTCACCGTGTGGATATAGAGATGTCAAGACAGAGATTGATCTGAGAAAGAAGTGTAACCCAGAGAAAACTTAAGGAAGGTAGAAAGACTGCCAGAGCTGAAATAGTGAGCTTTAAACATCCGTCAGAGTCCACACGGATGTCTCAGTTACACATCTATCATACCCTTTTTCAATAACCCCTCTCTGTCACTGTGTAGATCCTGAAGGAGTTAAAGGATGAGGACTGGAACATGGGCAATATCGTTTTCACGCTGACCAACAGGCGCTATGGAGAGAAATGCATAGCCTATGCAGAAAGTCATGATCAGGTAGGCTGTTTCTATGAGATTCTACTTCACAGGGTCAATAGGGTCTTCATTATCTTGCTTAGGGTAATCAAACATAATCCATCTTTTCAGGCTCTGGTTGGAGATAAGTCTCTGGCCTTCTGGTTAATGGACAAGGAGATGTACACCAACATGAGCTCCCTGAGTCCCATGACACCGATCATTGACCGTGGCTTGCAGCTGCATAAGATGATTCGCCTCCTCACTCATGGACTGGGTGGAGAAGGCTACCTTAACTTCATTGGTGAGTCATCGTGGTAACACAGTCTACAATCTAACCCTAACATTTTGATACATTTTACGTATTAGAATGAATATTATGCAGCAGTCATTAAAAAACATTGTGTTAACCTTGTTATCTGCACTTCAGTGAGTCCTGCTGTGTAGTTTAGTATTGAAACAATCTGTTAAAATAAAATAGAAAATGAATAAATAAATAAATAAACAGCAGTTATGGGAAATCGTTATTACTTTAAATTACTTAGCTAAACAAAACAAGCCAAACATTCATTTGTTTTTCTCCTTGTCTCTGTTTTTTATATATCGTTTTATTTTTAACCATCGATTAGACAAAACAAGCAATTTGACATTGCCTGTGGCTCTTTTCTGACATTTCAGTGTATACAACTCATGAATTAATTAAGACGACTGATTGACAGGTTAATCACTAACCAAAGGAGTTGTCTGATGCAGCCGTGATATACTGAAATTATATTTTAGCATGGCTACATTTATTTACAAGCATTTTAATTCAAAATTCAGCTGTAAAATGAGCATTATAATCCTATAATGTCATATAATCATACCATATGTTTATTAAATCATCTGACCAGGTCACATTAATACACATATAATCATACTAGGGGAAGCTGAACGGTCAAGAAGTAATCATGATTGTGAGGCAGCATCCATCTGTTTGGTGAATTTTATTATTTATAGCGGCGAGGGGAGTCATTTCCAATCCCTCTCATATACTGTGTTCTCCCTGAATCTGAGCCCCTCCCCGCAGGCTGACCCAACAACCTCTGAGTGTTCACCAAACAGAAACACACATTTATTCTCCCGTCCATCCAAATCCTCCAGAGTCAGCAGGCAGACACAGAACTAACTATAAATTTTAATTGATAAGCTCTGCGTTCATTTGCAGCACCGGCAGGGTTGTTATCTTGTGCTCAATAGAGTCATTTATTATTTTTTGCTCATTTTTTCATTATCTCAAAGTGTATTTTCGTTAGCTTCCAGTATAAGACTCACAAACGGATTTTTAGCAATGATATCCTAATTCATGAAGGTATGAAATATCTTGAAATAGCCCTTGGTACTTTAGTTCCATCTGGGGTAAAGTGCTCAGTTATTAGATTTTTCTTTTTTCTTTCTTTCATGGATGTATCTCTGGAGTAGCTCGCCAACAATGAGTCACGGCTGATGATAAGAATCAAAAGCACCTTTTAAGGTGGGGTTGACACTAATACGCACTGTCCAGAGCTGATGGTGAAATACAGTGTAAAATCTGACAGATTCTTTTCAAATGGATCAGATTCTCAGTCACTGTTGGGCGCCTTATTTTCTGCACATCATCTGAGCTACAGCATGGTGTTATCGAGTCCTGCTGGCGGGGATAATATAGTGATAATTAATGATGTTGGAAGTTGACCTTGGTTGAAGGGAAAGTATTTCCTTGTATGTGCCGCTCTCTGGCATCATGTAGATCCACAGCATTTTAGCTCCACCTGGTGACTAGGTGATCCGGTCAAGCACTCAAGTCCAACTAATCAAAGTATTTCTACAATGCTTGTGCTGCCTTTTTGGATTCATCGTCACTCAGTGTTCGCTAGATTGCCACTCAAGGAAAAAGTGAAACACTCTGTGAGTTTCTGTTAAGTGGATTGATGTGTGGGCATAAAAAGGAAGTACAATCAAAGTAGCTGATCTTGATGGAAAATCATAACAGGGCAGCTCAACATGAACAGAATGTCAGAGAACTGGCCCGTTGTGGGCAGTTGAAGAACATTGATAGTAATTATATCTGATTATTTGGCTAAAGTATAGCTAAAAAGCACATTTTGATGGCTCTCATTGCTTTTTCTCTCCTCTATTTCTGGGTCCACCTTTACTCTCAACCAATCAGTGCAGCATCAGAAGCACTGAGAGTTGATGAGAGTAAAAAAACAATACTTGAAATGTTAATTTAACACTGATGTCATCAAGTCAATTAGATATCTTTTTGTGTGAACAAAAGACCTGAAATGATTTGTGAGTTTTAGTCGACTCTGTCAAGTAATGCTCAGTGTATTGAAGAGCAGAGTTATGGAGAAGAGACCAGCTTTAAGGAGGCAGGGGAAGGAATATTGTTCTCTTTTCAAACGTCTGTCTGGCAGACTTTAAGAATTGCGCTTTTGATAACAGCAATAAAGGTTGAAAGCAAAAAGTTTTTATCTGCGGATCACAAAATCAGGGGAAATACTATATGAAAATTTACAAAGACGTACCTCACTGAAGTTCATCCCTCAGAACTTTCCAAAGTTTAGGCAATTAGGCAAGTATTAGGAAAGTGCTCAAGAAAAGAAAAAAAAAAGAAAAAAACAGGTGGATCTAAGATGGCTTGCCCTGTCAGGGGTTCAATGAGTCATTTAGTCAGTGCTGAGGAAGAACAGATTGTTTGAGCAATCAACTTGAAGTGCCTGCCCTAGAAAAACCTATTTATTAACTCATGAACAATTGCAAACATCATACAGCAATAGGAGAGAGGGAGCGTCCATATTTGAGATGCTGAGACATGGATATTGCAAAGGATGTCGGAGTGTGGCATTGGCAGTAATGAAACGCTTCAGTGGCTTTGTCATTAAATCAGTGGGGACACAATGGAAGCACGCGCACTTTCATTTCGCAGGACTTGAAATAACCTTGCAGATCTCCACTAGACTTTATAATGTAATAACATCAGAAAACTGAAACTAAACACATGCAGCAGTGGTCGGTCCACTTCCACTATTAATGAAGTGTAGCTTGTTAAAAAACTTGAATCAAAGCACCAGCCTGTATGTGGGCTTCAGCAAATCGGGGTTCTTTCTCTAACCCCTGTGTTTTTGTGCGTGTGAGTAGGATGGTTTATGTACTTGCCCTCCCTGCCTCCATCTACCACGCACCCTCTCAAGTAGATGATAAGGAATAACTCGATGCTGCCTGCTCATTAATGGGGAAGTCTACACTTCTACACTTCACACTGTTAAATAACCGTTAACAAAATACTTTACATTTCTCGGTACATGTCAGTGTGTGGTGATGCAAGTGTGGGCCAATGATAATAAGTCCTATCACATTGAAATGTTTTGATTGCAGCTCATTATGTTGCCCTCACTGTGTTCACACCTATAGTTCATTTTCCCCACAGTAAGTCCAGATAAACATGATCCATTGTTTCCCGTTGTTTCTAATCAATTTAAACTTCATGCTGCCTTAGCATAAACAAACCGGGAGTTGAACACATCAAGTCCCATGGATGGACAGTTAACTTATTTTTAGTTTCAGTGACTTATTCTACATCAGAAGTCCGACAAGAGCCTGCTGGGGAAATCAAAACAATATTTACCTCAGTGACTGACAGTAATTGACACTCTGCTGAAGTCTTAGCTCATTTTCCCTGGTGGTCCCAAAGAGAAATCGTTGGTCATGAGTAGCACCTCAAACTGTAATGTGTCTTTAATTGTCATACATAATGACCGAAGGGTGGAGAAGGCAGAAAGAGATGTAGGCCGTATTTGTGCTGCAGTATGATTGGGAAGAAATTTTGCTATAATCGGAAGACAAATTATGCATTTTTTTTTGTGTAGCTTTTGAATTCATGCAACTGTCACATATTAATATGAGAGGCCATGTTGGCCATATTTTATACTTTCATAATTTCATACAGACACAATCATACTCTCTCACACACACTACTTTACTCTTACATGAACAATCATATATGACAGCTAAACAGTAAACTAAAATGTGTTTTTGCAAATATGTTTTTGGAAATATTTTAGGCTATGGGAAGATGCAGTGATTACATAACCATGCAACCATGGACTTGTTACACGTAGTTTGAATACTTGTGTCACACATTCATAGCTTGCATCTTCATGGATCTGTTCCCAGTCAAATGTAAAGTACTTCTTTGATGTCATTTTCATGACACACCTCTTCAGTGATCCATTTCTCACCTTTCCTTCACCCGAAAATGAACAATACTGCTATGGTTGCTCTCACTCCAACCACTTACATGTACAGTATGCAACACAGTGCAACACAGAGAGCCCATTTCCCTTGGGTGTGTCAAAAGTCATTCTGGGAAATGCAAGAGCTCAAAAGTAGTTGTCAAGCCAGACTTAGGGTGGGTACACCAAAATAGTAAATTATGCATTCAACATCACATATTGATGTCTGACAGTGAAAGAACGTCTGAATATGGGTTTTTTCTCCTTGAGAATGAGTTCCCTGAGGTAATCATGGCCTTATTCCTTAGGTGCTACTTAAAGGAAGGAGCCTCTAGCACGGAGTTTGAGAGTATTCCTTTATGGTACCGCTCCCTTTTGAGATGTCCTGATATCTTCTGAATTCCACCTGAATTCATCGATTGCCACGCTGACTGACTTCGTACGATAAAAGAAGACGTCATGTTTAATATCTTGAAGAAAAGGTTTTCACATTGTTGCATGTCCTCGACATCTTTCATTCAGCACAATCCTATGTGTCATACTTGCCTTTTCAAGTGGGATGAGAATAGATGTTATGCTTTTCTTTTGTAACTCGAGTTCTACTCTATTATTACAAGTGGAGCCCTCGAATCAGGCTTTGTAAGATAACCACGAATTTACCGATTTATTTATACTGATGCAAATATGTGCTCGGCCAATCAAAATGAGTGTATTCTTTCCAATGGGCATGTACTTGAATAGGGCGGGGTTGCAAGTCCTCATCAAATACATGGTGACTTGTTATCAGGCTCTTTCTGATGTTTAACAACTATTTACAATGTCTAACTGTTTTCATATTCCATACTGGTTTTGTCCTCTAACTTTGTCCACCTAATAAGCCTATAGAGCTGGCCAACAACCATCAGTTTGCAGCCCCACACCTGTCTATGCAGTTAAACAGAGGAATAGGGACAACCAGAACTCATAGTTTGCAGATTCGTCATATCAGTGCACTGGCAAAAATGTTGAGGTTGTATAGCACATACAGTCTATGAATATTATAAAACTTTCACATAGTAAGTGTCCAAACTCTTAGTATCCATAACTAAGCACAGATCTGGAGAAAACATTCAATTGCAGTTGTATGCTATGTTTCTCCTGATCTCTTACTTGAGTGAAAAAGTCTTGCTCAGAAGTTTCAGAAAACGGGTTACTGCAGACAGCTGACAATAACCTAGTTACTTACCTTAGGTGTATCAAAGGAAACCTAATTTAGCCTTTAGCTGTAAATGGTGGACTGTGCATCTGCAACTTGTGTAATTCCCATCCAGTTTCAGTTTTGTTGCACACACATTTCTGTCTCTGTCAAGATCAAACCTTTGAAACCCAAGCATATTCACCACTGGCCTGCAACACTTTTCCTGGGGAGTCATTTCCACATACCCCAGTGTTGTGCCAAGAGCTGAATTGTCAAGGGGTGGCGTAGAATAGTATATTGTATATATATTCAATAATTATTTCAGTTCATTGCACATTAGTAACCGAACAATTCACCATGCATTTTTTCAAAATTTGTCAAATAGTGCAGTGGTGTGGTTGCTAAGCAAAGAGGAAGAATGGCTCGGACAGCTGAAAAAGGCTCTTGAAATGGATTATTTGTTCCTTGACTCTCAGAAGACTCCGGGTAGTGGGCAGACATTCAAGACAGTCCATCTTGTTTCAGCACAGCACTCACTAGAATGTCAACATCTTTTTGCTTAAGGGTAGTCATGTCCACAGAACATACCTGCTGCCATTCTGCTGCCAGAGCAATGACACTGCCAACAGCTGCTGTAACATCAATGGTGAAATTGCTCATTTGCCAACACTTGAGAGCCTTAACCTTCAACATACTCCTGCCATGATGCCTTCACACACTCGCCCTCTCGAAAAAGTAAGGAGGGTCACAAGGGGGAAGCTTACAGCTAATGGTCATAGACTTCTGAACACTTGGGAAGTCTCACCCTCCTCACTCACCTGACTCAACAACATCCTGGGATGAGAAGGACAAGAAGGCATTGTCTTCAGTCTCGCCAAGAAGAGATATCTCCATCTTCTAAGGGAGCAAGGATTTGGGAAGGGGCAGAGGGCAGCCTAGTCTAACTTCTGCCACATGACATTACAGTATGACTCGCTGTGATTGCAGTAGAGCTTGTGGGAAGCAATTTTAGGTCCCAGCTCCCCTGTCTTCTTGTCATCTAATGACAACGCTATGTGGTCCGTGCATTTACTGGTGAGCAAACCTGGATAAGAGCAAAGAAAAGTAGATGGGGAGCAGCATCGTCATTGCTTTTACACAGGCTCTGATAAGGTTGGATAGATGAATTCGAACTGGCTGAAGACAGGCAGCCAATTTCACTCTGCAAAAGCGCAGAGTTGCTATTTCTAGGAATGAAGACGTCTGAGGTTGAACTACAGGACATCAGCTAATCTGCTTATTCAACAAAAATAATCAAGATGATCACAGCAAAATGGGTCAGAAGTCCTGCAAAGTATTATTTATATATGCAATATCTGGAGTGTATTTATCAGAAAATGTGCTATTTTAGCAATGTGGTACTCATCCCTCAAAGAATTTATGTTATAGCTTCCTTTCATTATTTGCCATTTGTGATCATATCTTGAAAATTAATGGCTACGTTGGTGTAAAATTTACATCCACAGTTTATTCCAAAAGCAAAAATGCATGTTTTTCCTTTTACCCGTTGTGCTGTTTATCCATCTAGATTGTTCTGGTGTGAGTTGCTGAGTTTTGGAGTTATTAGCTGTAGCAATACCTTCCCTATAATGGAACTAGATGTTTCTTTGCTTGTTGTGATCAAAGCGCCAAAAAAAGGAAACTCGGCTTGTTTCTCAATACATGTACGGCAGGTATGATATTATTGATTTTGTCTGTGAGATGGCACTGCTTTGTTGACTTTTAAGAAAGTAAATATTTAGCTGTAAAGGAAATTTTTAGTGTTTTACTGACAAATTGTAGATACTTTTTGGGCGACAGACAATATTAAAATAATAGTTTGTAAGATTTGATGGATTATGGAACCCTGTTCTCATAATTAATATATCATCAATACTTCGTGCTGTTTTTTTTTTTACTATTTACCTTTCTGAATGTTCATCAATGTACTTTTTCATGAGGAGTAATTAAAGCCATACCCATGTAATGTATGTTTGTGACTTTTTACACAAATTGGCGACTGAAATATTAATAGAGGAATTTCATGGTGTACACATTCCTGTTGGAGTGCAGAGGAAAAATTGCCTGCCAGTGTTGCAAGTCTGAGGTGTAATTTCCTCCTTTACATTTCAAGTTCAGCTGTGTGGGAGGCTTGTTATTCATGCAGATGTCTCAAGAAAAGGCGTTCTTTCTTCTCCCTTCTTTTCCCTCTCTCTTTTTTCTTTCTCTCTGCCTGTCTTGCTGTCCTACTTCCGAAGCAAGTGCTGCAATGGGCTTGTTGTGTTGGCAGTCCATGCCTTATTGTTTGCTACTTCTTTAACACCCATATAATGTATTTCATTAGAATCTGCTGTCAGTCCCTGTCCGTTCCACTTCATCCTATCACTCTGTCTTTTTTTTTAAAGAGCTGGGGCGGCTCTTAACACCAAATAAACAACTAGCCTGTATTCTTTTGTCATGCAACTTCCTCTGTCACTTGTCTCTTTGTTTCTTCCTCAGCCAGAAACTCAATTATCCTGGCTGTTGTTTTATGATGTTGTCTTGACATCTGATGACGGATTCATTATCTCATCTCCTGGCATGACAGCATAGTAGCAACAGGACGGTTCTTCCTACTCCTCTGCAGTTGCATTCAGCTTTATATCTGGACTTTATAACTGTAGCTCTCCATCAATGATGCCACTCTGACGTTTTTACTCCAGTCTGTGTTGGCTTTCCCTCTCAATTAAAAAATGACAGAAAATAAATGATCGTGTAGAGTCGTTACATTAAATGTACAGTAATTCTGGTAGTTATTAGGTGGCAGAGTAATTCAGAATTTAGATAATGTTTTGATAAAACCCAGCCACTTAAGCCAGTGTTATCTTGTTGCCGGTCCCAAGCCGAGATAAATGGGGAAGATTGCGTCAGGAAGGGCATCTAGTGTAAAACCTCTGCCAGTTCTACAGTGCAGATGAGCCTGGGAAATGGAGGAGAAAAATCTGCTCTGTCCACCCGTAATAGACAGCAGCCAAAGAAAAGAAAAAAGAAAAGATAATGTTTTAATAAATGTGCATTAATCAACAGTGTGGTAAAAGAGAGTTCCTGGATTTTGTGCAAATCTTTGTCAGATTTATGAATAGTTGTTTGCATTTTCCCTTCACTTCCAGAACTGACCTGAAGTTTGCTCTCTGTTATGGAGAAATAATATATGAATATATCCCACTGAATTAGTTTAGTCATAAATTTGTTGAAAAACTGACACTCAGATGAAAGCAATTTGATTTATTTGGACAGTGTTTTCACTTGTGTTTTATTTAAAATTCCTGGCTGACAGGAACATATGCCTTGGTGAAGGTGTTAACAGAGAAAGAGCTTTGTGGCTCTGTTTTAAAATGGAAAGAACTAACCTTGGCTGGGGTTATAAAAAGGCCGCAGACTGTCTCTGACTGTGGTCCTTTGGATCTCTGTCTTTTTTTTTCCTTTTTTTGTCTTATTAAAAATTGCACAAAAGGCAAAAAGAACCTCATATACCACTGCATTACAGAGTATGCTAATATGAAGATACTGTGTGCCTTTCTCTTCATTATGTGCATTCTTTAATAACACTCTCTGTGTTGCAGGGAATGAGTTTGGCCATCCTGAGTGGCTGGATTTCCCTAGAGAGGGGAACAATCAGAGTTACCACTATGCCCGGCGACAGTTTAACCTACTGGATACGGATCACCTCCGATACTCTCAGCTGTACGCCTTTGACCGGGACATGAACCGTACCGAAGACAAGTATGGCTGGCTGGCTGCCCCACCTGTAAGGACATCACATGTTCACTGTTCAGTAGGCTTAGCACATACACTCTCAATGACAAAATGAAAATGCAGCAACATGGCTGTTCCACCACCACCAACCAACCAACCAACCAATTGTTCAAATTTTTTTTTAACACATTAAGTTTTTTTTGTTTTTTTTTCAGAAATAGAAGTAGGCCTATACTCAGAGTCCTTTACGATGTTCCCTTTTCAACATAGACAGAGATATATTTACCTGATAACAACAGGTACATATTCGATCTCTCACAGCCACCGTCTTACTAAGCTCCAGAAATAGCTTAAATATAGAAAGAAATAATTCAATTTAGTTATCTAATGGTTTGCAACTTACCCTGCATAGATTGGTTCCCAATCTTTTTCATCTCAAGATCCCCAAAATTGACACAAATTAGATCGCAGACCTACACTTGATGAGATTTTTTCCCCAGGGTCCCTGGTCTGATAAGAATTTTAGATGTTTTATTATAGTAAATGATACTTATTGATGGTAGTATAGTGAAGACAAAATATTATATGTTTTACTGGGGGACCCCTTTAACCCCATCACGGACCCCTGGGGTCAAGCTAGCAAAGTCGCCATCAGATATCATGCTGTGTTCATCAAATTACTCAATTAAAAACAGACCATCATTAAATAATCTGAAATGGAATTTGGAAGCCCTCTTGAATATACCACCTGCAGAAATGACACTAACACAAAGTTATTTAAGTACTTTAGCAGACCTTATCACAAATCAAAATGTTTGCTGCACACATAATGGTGTACTGGTTGTCAGGATTCCTCAGCTTATATCCATGTTTGTGATCTAAAAGGCTTGTTTTTTTTTAAAATTCATAGGCTTATAAAAATGTAGTTCTGGGTTCTTTACCCTTATGGTAATGCTTCCCACCACACAGTGGCTTTTAGGTGTTTGTCTGTTGTTTGCTATCAGACAGAATTGGCAAGGAGGCACCTTCTCACAATAAAAGGCAGTGGAGTGCGATGAATTGTTTCCCCCTCTGGGGTGGGTGGGGCTTAATTGCGTTTTGGCTCTATTGAGGAGGACTGTAGTTCTCAGGCAGGTAGAGATAAATGCACCATAATGAGAGTTCATTTTTGAAATGTCCTTTTTCTCTGCCTGATGTCAAGGTGAACAGTAATAGATTTTACTCCCGTTTTGCAGCTTTCCCCTTTGCCTGCATTTGAAGCCGATGGGAGAGAAAAAAAGTGGGGTTTTTTTTCTCTTCAGAGACTGTTAGGAAAGTAATGGAATAATGCAAAAGGAGAGTGCATCTTAAATTGACAGGGATTAAAAGTGACTCAATATAATTGATTCAAAAATACCCTCCCTCACATCCCCCAGACACAGTCCTCAGATTAGAGATACTTTACCTGGTGTTACACCCTGAGCTGTATATTTCTCCTTTACAGACAGACAAATGCAACAAATGTATCAGAGAGCACAATTAGAGAAATGTCAGGTCCATGAGGATCATTTCTGTATCAATCTGAAGCGTGTCCTGACTAACTGGATGTAACAGAGCTTTGGAGGTAAAGCAAATGAAAGGCAGAGCCTGGCTGATTTCTGAGCTCCCTTTTGGTGGAGTGGGAGGGAACGCTGATCCCAAAGGATGCTACTGGCAGGGAAGACGCGCACATTTGGCAGCAGCACTGACCTGCAACACATTGAGTGATGTTTTTCTAATCGATAGCAGTTGTACAATGTATACTCAGACATCATCCCGTGTGTTATTTCTTTGATTCATTACCTCAAATCATGTGTAAGAAGATGGTGTTAGATTATCTATTGGCAGTCTGAAGGTTGTCATTTCGGCTCAGTTGCATTGTATATATTATATTCCTCACAAAGATATTTTCCGAATGCAGGGCCTTATCACAGATACCTCTTATAGTGAGAGTTTCACTCTGACTGTCTCTCTGTTTGTTTTCTTGTTTGTTTCCTAGCAGAATATCTCAAAAGGTCCTTAACGGATTTCAATTAAATCGTTAGAGAGGTGGCCTGTGGAATGGGGAAGAGATGTTTAGATTTTGTGGCAGATTCAGATTGAGATGCGGATCCAGGAACTTTTTTGCAGCCTTGGTGGAGGTGTGCCCTCTCCAAGTGCCTTTCCTGTTTTACAATATTAAGCTGCTGAATAATTCTGTAATCATCAGATTATTGTCGAATTCCACAGATAACAAAAAAAATAAGGCTGTTTTTAAACTATCCAAAAAATAATATAATGTATATATGATTATTTATAAATATATAATTATAATGAAATTAAAAACTGATGGCCAGCACTATGGACAAAGTAACTGTTGCTACATTTTGAACAGACACATGATATGACTGACATTTTTCTGTTGGTTTTGTTCGTTTGACATCGCAACACTTCTATTGGCATTCATCACATGATCTTATTCTTAGAATCTCACAACTGATTTGTACAGTCCACCAGATCGTTTTATCACACAGACCCAGTGTGACATAAGAATACTTTTATCAGATAGTGTCTTGGGGCTTATAGTCTAATTTCAAGTCTAATTTAAGGAAGATTAAGGTCTGCTCCAAGACCATTTAAAATTAGAGTGTTTCTATGAATTAATTAACTATTAATTATATTAATTTATATATATATATATATATCGAATACATTGCATTTTCATCAATCAATACACACTAATTAGAGACAATACTACGGTTTTACTTAAGTTGTATGTGCCACCATTAATTAAAGCCCAGTCGGAGACAAATAATTCTGAAATCCCTGGATTAGAGGTGACAAGAGGAAAGAGATGGAGTCAAAGTGGACTCATTCATCAAAATAGGCCTTTTGTAAAATTGATTAAGATATTAGGTAAGTGGTTTGATGATCAGACTGAAGTCACAGATGATAAGTGTCTGTAGTTGACTTTATACTCCGGTCTTAGACAGGGCTCAGAAGCAGCATAGAGAAAACAAAAATTCTTATTCGGAATTGATATATATTATCAGAAGACTTTGTAGAACATAAATCACCTATAATACCAATAACCGCCCAGATATCCTGCTGTAATAGTCATATTAGACTGAATCCCCTGGACATGTTATCAATTACATTGCCAAGGAGCTTACTGGGAATATTTTCTAGCTTAGTTCAATATTTCACTGCGATTTGCAGGGGATCCAAGGGCATTTTGTAGTTAAAAAGAGAAGCAGAAGAGGATTTGTCGGCAGCTCTCACTGTTGTTCCAGGTGTAAGTGAATTAAGTAGAAATAGAAACATGCGGGGACTTTTCTTAAAAGTGTGGTTTGTAGCCGTCTCTTTGAAGATGTGCAGCTGTGAGCTTCAAAAAAAAAAAGAAACTCTGGACATGAAATGAAGCTCCTGTTAGTGCAGAGGTAACATCACTTGAGGTTTTCGTTCTTTAATGAAAATTAAATGAACTAGTGTGCACAAGCAAACCATGGCATCCAGTGTAGTTTGCGTTCTACTGATACAGCATCATTTAACTTTGATATAAACGATTACATTTTACCATAAGATACTTTTACTGACTTATTTGTAACAGCAGAAGCTGTTTGTGAATCCCAGAGTTTCAACTTTTGTTCACGTTATAAGATAAACTTATATTGAGGTTGTTGGATTTTTCCTCTGCAGTTTGGTTACATAGCATTTCTTGAAAAAGTCTAAATGCTATTTTTGATCTCTAGTGGGTTATATCTTAAAATGTATTATCGAAGTTTTCTGTCTCCCCGGAAACATAATATCTTTTGCCTGGGTGGGCACAGCCAATGTGTAGATCCAATTTTTCCAGAAATCGCGTTGGCTGCACCTCTGACTTTACTCATGTTCCGGTGCATAAAGAGGAAATATTGCATTTGAACAGTGGTTTCACAAAAACATTTTCATTCAGAGTGCCGAGGTCCCAAATGGAGCTTCTGTAGAGATTTACTCCTGCTCTCATGGCTGTTTTACCATATTTCAGGTCAGAATGATGCTGCAGGCTTTAATAAATACAGAAACTTCAACTTAGACTCTTAGACCTATTTTACAACTCAGGCAGCCATATGTTTGAGTCGGGGGGGGTTTTTTGCCCTCACACTTGAAAATAATTGGTTCGATAAAGATTGGGAATCAACAGAGTCTGTTTATCATCATGTTGGTTGTATAAATTAACATCCATTTATTATTTATCATTATTCATGTATGAATAAGAATACACATGATATATACACTCTTTGTTTCCCAGTGTTAAAGCAGTTACAGCCAGCTCGAGGAGCTCGCCATTAAACAAAATGTGCAGACTTTTCATGTAGAAATGGACTTGTTAAAAGACTCCGGGCTGTCAGCTCATTCCTTAACCTCCATTCTCTCTGTCAGTCCGGTTGCAGGGGTCCTTATCTTCTCATTCAGCCGTGAATATGCCACCATGAAATTGGCTTGGGGAACAAGGCACTAAAAATAGGGGGTTGGGTGACATTGATAATCTCTGCTAATGACACGTTAACAGTAGCACGCTCCACAGGAGAGTGGCGGCTTTATCATGTGCAGCTGTCTAAAGCTGACAGTGTGTGCATCGCACAGCTCTGGGCCGCTGTTTTCTGCTGAATGCCACCTGAAGTTTGACGTGGGATTGTTTCTCAGCCTATTTGGAAATGTGTAGTCCACTGATATATTGTGCCCCATAATAACTCTCTAAATCCAAGATGAGGAAGGTAATGACTATTCATTAAGAAATATTTTATTAGCTTTTCTCCTCTCCTTTTTTTCCTCCTCCAGGCCTTTGTCAGCGCCACGCATGAAGAGGACAAGGTCATTGTGTTTGACAGAGCGAATGTGCTCTTTATCTTCAACTTCCACCCCAGACAGAGCTTCCAGGACTACAGGGTGGCTGTAGAAGTTCCAGGAAAGTATCCTTTAAGCTCTCGCCTGTCGTGTCATTGCTTGTTTCCTTTAAGTCTTCAGACACAGGCTTTCCTCTGTCATGCCATAGTGCACACCCGCAGCGCCTCTCAGAGTAATGATGTCTTTGTTAGTTGCTTCTTTTATGCCTTTTTTTTTTTTTTAGCCTGGCAAAATCACTGACTGCCAGTGTTTCAACCAAGACAGCAAATGTCTTTTAAAAGGGACTGAAAAGAGGCAAAAATATAAAGATGGGAATATAATATATCACACGTGATTTTTTTTTAAAACCACAGACAGTAAATGAACATTTTGGGAACGCTTATAGTAACAACAAGTAAGGTAAAGATGGCTACAGGTATTTAGTAAAGATAGTCATGGTCCCTAGTTGTTAAAACTTGTCAATAACAACAACATCTAACAGTCATCTAGCACCACAATTGGATTTCTCCAAGGCTTCAGTACAGAATACTCTAAACAATTGACCACCATCAGATCAGCTTTGCTTACTATCCTTTTGATAGCCATCATTAAAGGCTCTGGAAATACGCTGTATTTTTCTCATTGTCAACAAACCCCACGAAAAGAGAAAAACTAACACCATCTTTCAGTATTCTCCTACTTCTGCAGCAGGGGAACCCACCCATTTGTTTCTGCTGGATATGTTTGAAAAGGTCAGTTTATACCACTGTGTCCTATTTGCCAGCATTGATGCACTTGAAAAGTCTCCACTCTGGAGCCCGTTTTGAAAAGTCCAGATTTACAGTCCCCAAAAACGCCGTTCTCGTATAAACGGACGGACCAAAACGCAACAAAAAGTTTCAGTTTTGGGATGAAACAGTCGTCGTGTAAACGGCCCCTAAACACATATGGACAGCAACAGCAGCTCGGTTCCATCAACAGTGACAGTGAAAAGAGCATGCACAGTAGCAGGACCTCCTATAAGTGGAATGCAGCGATCATTAATACTCCTCCTATGACATGTTAAAATGTAAATTTAGAAAAATTAAAACACAGAATTTGTTTTGTTATTATTGTAATTTATTTAATTTGGGAAGGAAAATAAATCAGAATCAGAAAAGAAAAGAAAAAAAAACGGATGTCATTGGGCCCTATACAAGCAACCGCATCAGCTATCTTCACTATTACATAGCTGTCATGAGTTTGAGAGCTGGACTGATAAATTCATCGGAGCGTGGAGGTGGAGAAGATGCATTCTTCTGGGCTGAGAAGAGAATCAAGGATCTAAACACCGTGTCAGACTTAGAGTAAATGTGATTTGTAAAGACCCCAATATTAATGGCAGTGTTTTCTCCGAGACTTCTGTGGTATAGTTTTAGCAGTCACTGAGAAAATGAGTGGTGTTGTTATGCGATTAGAGAGAAATAATAGCAGAGCCCAGTGATACAGAAAGCGCTCTCTTTAGCGGCATTGGCTGTCTGTCTTCCAAGTGAGCAGCGCAGAGGAATTTAATGAGTCCCACAGTTGTAATTACAGTATGCTTAATGATCAGGGATTTGAAGGGGGACAGAAAACTGACAGATTTGTATTTATTATAATGGGCATCACTCTCTTCCGGAGCCCACTCAGGCGAATGCCAACAGTTGGATGGATACGAAGCTGTGTTGCTTTTTCAGCTATGACTTAAATAATGTGATGGTGAGTCAAAACGCAGACAGAGTTTGCTAGTTTTCTCTGGATGGCAGCGGTTTAGTTCACTGTCCATGAGCGATTCCGTTTCAAATTAGGATTTGATTGATGATAACGAGTCTGTTTGACAGCAGTCGTTCCGTTGATTTCTACGTTATTTCATTGTTTTATTTAGGTGGATAAACAGATTCTTGAGAATTGCAATGATATAATACAACTCCTTTAAAAAAAAATTATTTTTTTTTAAAAACAAGTCTTTAAAACAGTATCAGTCTGATGATGCCATTGAAATATGTTTAATTACATGGTTTGAAGGGGAATTCCATTTTTACATGATCTGGCTATTATTATGATATATTGTTACAGAGAGGTTTAGGTTATAATGTCACTCACTGTCTGGGTAGCATAATTAATACAGTGGATAAAAATGATAGAAAGAGAACATTTCTAATCTCTATTTGAATCAACCTCTTAAAACTGACAGAACAACAAATATGCCATGGAATGAGAATGGCGTGAGAGAACAATAAGCAGGTTTATTCAATGATTTAAAAGCCACAGCAGTAACCCCCTAATCTCTTAATATCATGCATTAATAGCACGCTTGTTTGATGTTATAATTATATGTTCTGCCTCGTGTTTCGTCTCTGCCTTGATAGGTTGAATTTTGGCCACACCACTAATGGCCTCGCTACAGTGTCTCTAACATCGTTTTTGAGTGTTTATTTTCATTTAGATGGAACCACATCTTTTCCTCCTAGTGCTTCTTTTGATGTCTAAGGAGAGGCCTCAGACACTGGGTGGGTTGAGAGGAAATGCAAATAAATGTGAGGGCAAAGCTCTGGCTGTCATTATACAGAGAAGCAGTAAACACATAAAGGCAAACGGGCTGTGTGTGTGTGTGTGTGTGAGAAAGGTAAATGCGTCCTGTGTATGAGGAGATGCAGATCCTCCGATGGGAATGTTTGCAGAGGATCCAATTAGGGGAGAAGACAGATGAAAGTGCCACTCAGAGGCAGAGGAGGTAAACAAGACGAGCTCAAAGAGTCCAAATGTGCTTTTTCATTTCACTCAGCTGTCATATACTTAAACTTTCTTCCAAATATGTGAGGGTCAGGGATGTCATCGCGGCGCTCCACACCTCTGCTTTGTCTGTAATTAATGGTTGAAAGCAGCTGACCATGCTGTTCAACACTGAAAATGTCTCTAATACAGGGTGTTATTTCCTTTGGCACAGCGGCAAGTACCGTATTATATCAGAGGGTGTCCCTCTCCAGCAGAAAGCCATTAAGTCACCTGTTGTTGCCTTCTGTCACACACTGGATGACTGCATGTTGGTCTAGATGGATCTTCAAATGGTTTCTGTTTGCTTGTTAAAAAAACCCACACACACACAAAAAAACAGAATGTTGCCCAGTTGAAGACTGTTTGAAAATGCTTCCAGTTCTGCATTACATTTTAATTGTGTTGCTTAAGTACACATAGAAAGAGAAGTTGATATAACATGGAAGTAACCCAAAGTTGGCGCTGTTGGATTTTTTTTTTTACAGCTAAATAATTGTTTGTTTTTGTTTTATTTCTAGGGGATATTGTAAAACTGAAAGTATGCTGTCTTAATAATAAAAACTCAATATCGTCTTCCTCTCTCAGTACCAGTCCTTAGATGCATGTCCGTTGACGTTTTGGCCTCTTCATATTTTTTAGAGATACTTGTCTTTTGCTTCCAATTTTCCCCTTTTGTGAATGTGTTTCTCAACAAACCCCCCCCCCCCTTTCACAAGGAACAGGAGAGAAATTGAAGCAAATCACCTCTCTGGAAATGCTGGCCATTAAAATGCAGTCAACGTCAGCTTTTCGACAAGCACTCAAACCATCAGTGTTTTGTTTTTTTATATATTATTTTCTCTCTGACTTGTGGTGGACATATTCTTCAGGAACGTTGCTTTATCTGGCTGGTTTGGGTATTTGAAATCCCAGTTGTATCCCCTCATGAAAGCTGTACCTGTCAGGGTAGATTGGTCTTTGATTTCCACTGTGCCAATACTCAGCTGAGATTGTGTCAGGTCATCTTTCTCCTTTTCTGTCTGAGCCCGTCGTTGAATGCCGTTTGGAATAATTCAACTAGAGGTGCTGTGACACTAACTACAATTTAGGTAAAATAACACAGTTGTAGGTTGCAAAAATTTACCCAGATGTTAGCAGCAATGTACCACATAATGTTTCTTCTTACTGCAGTGCTGTGGGATGTATCAAAATGGATTGCAGAAACAAAATGACATTACTTTTCTCTGTGGGTTGTACCTTTACCAGATATCATTCACAAACAGCAGCATCAATCCAGAGGCTGTTGTGTTGTGTTGTGTTCAAATGCTGTTGATAAATAGAAAATGCTTTTATTTCATGCATTGAAGAAAACTTCAATTTTAGCCATCAATTCTCTCATTTACGGTAACATTATGCTCAGCAAAGCAACTCCTTATCCAGGAACTATTAATGTTACCAATGCAGCAGAAACAGCAGGGCAGTCAGATAATCAGACAGTTTAACCAGACATGGTAAATAATACGATACATTACATTCTACCATTAATAGGACAATTAAGCAGTTATTTTGTGCATAAACAATCATATGCAATACACCACAAACTTAAGGGTTTAAACCCCACAATAAAAAACCCATTTCCATCTCTGCCTCATACACATTTCTTGGCTCCCATCACTGCAATATCCTGAGATGGAACATCAGCACAGACCATGTTGTCAAATACGCTCAGCAGAGTCTCTTCTTTCTCCAACAGCTCAATAAATTCTAAGTTGGACAACCAATGAAGCACCGTGTCTAAACTGCGATAATTGAAAGTGTTCTCACATCGTCTTACGGTCTTGGTTCAGACACTCATAGGTTCTTAATCAGTCATCCATATCGCTACCACCCAATCAATAAAATCCCTCCCCTAAGACTACTAAGACTAAATGTGAGAAAAGCACATAAACTTAAAGAAATGTTGATCCCTCAATACGCTGGGAAATTGTTTGTAATATAAAAAAAAAGTCTATCCAAGAAGTCAGGCTGTAATTAATTATTGCAGATTGTAATTATTGTAGTTCACCATTATTTCTTTTCACTACTGACAGGGAATTCAACAGTAAAGCAGTTGAGGCCACTGAGATAATAATGATGTAAAGACGTGAAGTTTGATTTAATATGTAATGATTATGTTAAAACCTCTTCTCATACAGTCCTGATTGCAAAAAAGTTGGGTTGGCTTGTTAATATTAAATATAATTATATCATATAATATAATATTAAATATTCTTATTATTTTATAAAGTGTTCTGGAGCTCATGTTGTGATATCCCTCATACATCCCTGCCCCGCGTTGTTTGAAACATGTCGCTGAAATTAATTTTCCGTAAGGATTTACACTTCACATCATTTTATGTGTTTGAGCTGCTGCTTTGCTAGACCAGCTTCTACCATGTCTTCCACTCTGATACACCTTGCATTGGCCGAACAGTCACCGATATTAGAATGTTTCCATGGCCTTGTCACATTCGTCAGACGTGCACACACATGTTGCTCGGCTCTTGTTCACCCTTGACAGGGTGCTATTAGTCTTATGAAGCTGATGAAGAAGATAGGTGGTGGTTTGGTTTGCAGTCATGGTCATGGCCAGAGTGTTCATCAAAGTTCATCAAAGTTTCTCTCACCGAGCTTCGGACTGCCTTATTTTCTCTCGACTCATTTGACAAAATTGATTGTTTTTAAATCTTTCCCTTTATGCTCAAAGGCTTTATTGATTCTTATACTTTACAGCTGAACTGCAAGTGCTTGTGGCAGCCATCTATAGCCACTAACAAAGCAGTAATCACTCAAACCTTCCAACAACCAATCTGTGCTGGAGACGTTTGCTGGGGATCTCTACTATGTGCGAACTATGTGCGCCCTCTGTGCCACAGACATGAGCACATAGAGTACACATGCAGTGTGAAGGAGAAAATTAGTGTTGCTAGCACTGCAAATGTCAATTCAGAAACATGCATTTTTAGAATTGCTTATTTTATTTTTCTTTTATTGTTTGCATTAGGAGGAATAACCTTTGAGGTCACATATACCCTCAGTTTTCCCAGAAGCATTATGAAATAGCTCCACATTGTGATACTTGTTGTACAAGCATCACAGCAGAATGAGTTTGTTCTGTCAATAAAACACCAGAGAGGACTGGTGGAACTGAGGATGTGTGGAGGAGGGGTTGTTCCTCACTGCCAGAAACAATGCACAGAGCAGCACTTCTTTTTAATCATCACTATCAAAGCAGACAAGCACACAGCAAAAGCAGAATTTCCTCCAACTCAGGGGCAGAATGAGGCAGTGTTTGAGGATCACACTCGAACTCCAGAGTATCGCCTATGGTAAGATAGGTGATAATTCAGCCAGCCAATTAGAGGGCTCTTTACATTTCTACTCCTCTCTCCTGGTGATCTTTACAGTACTGCTCCTGTCCCGGAGAGACAGGTGTAAATAATGCGATGTATATATGTTTCTAGGTATTTACATGGAGATCAGGAGGCATATGTAGTCCACTATGCATTTCCGACTGGCCAGCAAGGATAAAGTTAGCCTTGGGAGAAGTTTTCACATTTAATATTTTGTACATTCATGTCACATTCTGTCTTGCATTTGAAATCCCTCTCTTAAATGTCTTCGATATTTTTCCGTGACATTAATAACAGCCTTCTAACTGATTCCAAGGTCCAGGCTTTTTGATTCTTGTCAAGCAGCAAGATGAGGACAGGACTAATCTCAAGCAGTTTAAGAAAGGGATGAGAGGTTTTCTAAGAATCCACCTGCAAAAAAGTTTTTTTTAGACACTTTTGGTGCTCTTAATGATTTAGATATCGCATCACTAGTCTTCCATTTACCCCTGCTGAAGGGCATAATTCATCATGTAATCAATTTGATCCTACACTTTCAAGCAAAAAAGCTGGATGTACGCCAAATCATGTACACGATTATCATATTTCATGCAATGTCTGGATTCCTCTTCAAGAATACACATTTCATTATACTGCGGTTACCGTATTATTGAAGCTGCCATCCGTCTGCTCCTCAGTGTCTGAGCATCCTTTTTCAGAGGCACAGCAGAGCTGGTGCGCACGCACACACACGCACACACACACACACGCACACACACACGCACACACACACACACGCACACACACACACACACACACGCACGCACACACACACACACGCACGCACACACACACGCACACGCACACACACACACGCGCACACACACACACACGCACGCACACACATGCACACACACGCACGCAAACACACGCACGCACACACACACACACACACACACCTTAAGTATACATGATCAAAGAAGGTTACCGTTTTTTTGACTGCTTAACTATCTCAGTGCAGCAAAGACCCACCATACCCTCTCAAACATGTTATTGACGTATAACTTTGAATCTGTTTTTGACGTTTTTTTCGATATTAAGCATCTGATAAAGACTCCTGAATGACATCTTGTGCATGAGCAATAGGCACGGTGTTCAAAACACAGTATTTCCTGATGTGCTGAGCAGTGTGAGACCTAGATGGTGTCCCTACCATACATTAAAATGTGTAGAACGAATACTTTGTTAGTCACTTGGTTGTCAAGAAAATGGTGGCATTTTCTCTCCTTTATCTTTCTTTTCTTTTATCTGAGTTTAATGCTACCTGTCAATTGTCAGTGGCGTGCTGGTTTGCACAAAGCACTTAAGTCTGCTGCCCTTCAATGGGTTTATTGAGGTGTTTCCCTTTGCTAACTACAAATAACCAGGCACGCGCATCCAATTTAAGATCAAACGCAGTTCGTCAATATACTTAGGTGTGTAAGAAGAGACTTGGCAGTCAGCGTATGTTTCATGAATCCTATGTAGGATTTTCTTGTTTTCCTCTTATTGCTTTGTGCGAGAACACATACAAGAGATAAAGACCATTTATGCATGACAGCCACTCTATTTTTGTGCAGTTGTCACTCACTCGGATCATCTTTTTTGGTTAAATACTATATTTATGCAGTGAATTTGATAAATTAAAGAGGCTTGCCAGATGATTGAGCCATAGATATCACTTTTGTATTCATGTTCGTTTCAGGCAGTGTTCTCCTTGTCTGTTAGAGCTCCGTACTGTCACTTTGAAGCACTGCGAAGGGAAGATGAATGCTGATGGATGTGAGGAATCCAATGAATACAAACCAGCCGAGCACTTACTAACCCAAGTCCGCACACCAAAAGCACTGTTAATAAAGCCTTCTCTTGTGCTCCATATGTCTTATATCCCCTAATCTTCCCCATTGCTATTGCCTTAACCTCAGTCTTTGTCAGATACAAAATCAAACTGGATTCTGATGAGGTTCAATATGGAGGTCATGGACGACTGGACCACAGCACAGAGTTCTTCACTGAGCCCCATCCTTTCAACGGCCGCCCCAACTCCATGCAGGTAAATATTTATTTTGACACATCATAGGTCATCTTTTGTTGAACGTCATGTAGTCCCAAATATGAAGAGCACTCCAATTATAAGTCCAGGGCCATTATCGTCGAGCGCAGTCTCAATAGACAACTTTTCAAATAGCCTGTGCTGTATCACCGTCCCACTTTGCATAGCAATTCCAACACGTAAGTATACTCCAAAATATCAGCGTGCATACTAAATGATGTTTGAGTGTGCTGTTGATGAATGCTATTTTCCCACTATGAAGTGTAAATATGCAATGGAGGAGATGCTCATGGCTGAAAAACGTCAAAAGCACCTGTGGCTGGTGATGAGACCAGTTTAGAAATATATCAGCGAATGAAGGACTGCATTATTCCTTTTCTTTGTTGTGTTCCAACTCACATGACGAGCATTATCTATTACTGCAAAATTTACAGAGGGATCGTTCATGTGTACCAACAAACATACTACATATGTGTAGTTTTTAGGGCCTGCCTCACACGCCTGTTTAGAGAGAGTTCAGAGACCTTTCTGACAGAAATACTTATGACTTAGTGTAAACAATAACAGCAACCAATGACTTCCGTTCCATTAAACTGTCCCTGATCTATTTTTAATGTTTTTAGCCACACACTTAAGGCGTGTTACATACGTGTACCTGTACAATTTAAAACGTTATCCACTAATAAACAGATGAGAGCTGAATCATCCCTGTTACAGGGGTTGTCGGCAAAGAGGGTTGCCTGTTCTTACAAAAAGCCACCATCTCCCTGGTCTGGGCCTCTCAAGTTAACCACTGCTGTATAATTTATTATCTTCCTCATAAATACGCTTAGCTTTGAATGCAGAATCCAGAAAATGATGAAATCTGACTACATTTTTTAAAAAGGCAGAATCTATTAGGGCTCGGCATTTATTGTGTGCTTTCTTCACGCCAGGCTCTGTTTGTGAATATCATATTTGACTTCTACGCATCTTACGCTGCTCAGGCTATAGCAGTTATCCTGGAGCCATTGAGTGTTGTGAGAATCTGAAAGCTACAGAGCTTTTCAGATTCTCTGGCAAACAATGTGCATTATTCATGGAGGTAGAACTTACCTTTTCATGTGATCGCCTCTTAAACGCCGTCACAGAGGGGAGAAAAATATCGGGGAGAATGAACTACAGGGCTTCCATCATGGAGACTGCTTTAGGCTAATAGCATGAGCTAAGTTGGTCCTTGAAATATAGAAAGAAACGCTGATATGCATTTTAAGCAGAGTGCTGGAGGATCTCTCTCTCTCTCTTTCTCTTTTGCCTCTTTTTCTCTTGATGTGTTTTTTTCTTGATTAAAATGCTGAAAGGCAGTAAGATGTTTATGAATAAGGTCAGGGATGAATTAGGGAGGATCAGCACCGATACCGGCGCTCCAACTGTAACTCGGTTGATTGCATCTTATGTTAATTAATCCAATTAATGTGTGAGGACAGTGATGTCTGTGAAGTGGCCTGCACAGTTATCCCTCATCCTTCTCCGTCTGTGGTTTTTCCAGTTTGTTTGATAATAAAACCTCAAGGCAGTACTCTTGAGCTGTTTCAGTTAATACCAGCATTGACATAGCACCTGATGAGGTGTTTGTTTACCTGAACTCAACTTGAACCTCTTCAGATCAATACTCGTGTTGCACTTAATGGATATAGGATATTACTCTTTATAAAGAGTTGGAAGCAGCACTTGTGTAGCTCAGAGATATTCTTGGCAACGCTCGCACCGCTATTTAGATGATTAATTCAGCATTATTTAACCCCACTTAAAAAGCCTCTTCCTCCTTCACGCAGTGAGTGATTCTCTATCATATTAACTTAGGTTTCATCACTTAAGGACTCAAATTCTACATTCTCTTAAATCTTTTCTAGCTCTTATTAATTCAAACACCACTGCTTCTCCCACGTCCCCTGTGGCCAAAATCTGAACTTTAGTTAACAAGTCATCCGCTAATGTTGGCACCATCATGGTTTAATGGGGAATGAAAGCGAGTGAGAGGGATGGGGCTGACACGGAGGGAGGAGGCAGGGTGTGAACCATTTGGCACATACTGTATCTCTTTTTTAGGCTCCCTTGTAGAGATTGCACTGTTGTCTTGCATGAAAACGCTACTTCTCCTCCACCTCCTCCTCACACCTACCTGGTTTTGACAAGAATAATCAGACAAGAGCCTCTGCGGGGGCCGCTGGTGCCCACACCATCCATGTTTTATTTTACAGCTGTTGCTGTAAAAGTTTGCACCAACTTCTTCCCTCTGGTTTTTAATGGCTCCATCATTTCTCCAGCTTCCTCATTACTGGGGGATAATAAACTCTCATATCCTCCATGAATGCGTCACTCAGACTGAGAATGCATATAATTGGATAAAGCCAGCAGAGTCCAGAGCATCCCAGAGGCTCAGTGGGCTGTGGTAAGCTTTTCGTAACTGTAACGCCTTATGTTTACAGATCTGGTCCTGGACCGCTGTCATGTGACATCTTCTTTCAGCCATGTCTTTTTCTCCGTTATAAAAAGAGAAGAACAAACTAACAAAGCCTGTTAGACATGACACAGATAGCAGATTGTGCTACTTGTACACATGTCCGCACACTATCTCTGTGTTTTTAAGAATGTATTTCCCAATTTTTAAAAAAAAATCTAATAACTCACCCCATAAAAAGGATTTTCTAGTTACTTTAATTAAAAACTTTTTTTTTTCAACTCTGTAGATACAAATGTTAACAGAGCTATTAACAAAGGTTCGTGTGTCTCTCAGTCTCTGCTAAGCCAAGAGGCCTGCCGCTGTAAATGTTCATAACTTAATAAGAGGAATTAAATAGTTAAAACACAGTGAAAAGTGTCACTGCCTGACAATCCAATAGGTGTTCATATTGTTGATTATATATATATATATATATATATATATATATATATATATATGTGTCGTTTTTTTAATCATTGAAACGCTATTAATTCAGACTTTGTTGTCTAAGGTGGCACCAAAAATTATATTATGTTTCCCCAATTATTCCCATTTACATCTGTCAATGGTGGCAGTTGAGTAATATTTAAGTGCCGTCTTTACCTAAAATAACACAATCTGCCTTCATTCTTTCTTATTGATCAATAAAAATCCATGTGAGTGGTTTTAATTAAAATGTTAATACCACCTTTGGGTTGTAATGAAGCACAATGGAAAAGGAAATCTAGTTTTAACAGCAACCAATGAACAGACCAGTGATGCCCAAAGTTAACATGGTACCCAGAGGACAATATTCATCATGTCATTTTCCATTTATTTTGTGTATTTAACATTTCACCACATCAGTAACATTAAAATTAATGATTTTTTTATATTATGTTTTCACACAAATCAAAACAGCTTGCCGGTTATAATTTTAACACAACATATTTTCCGGCTGAGGAGTTTTTCAGAAGCTCAGTAGTCAGAAAAATAGTGACTGTCAGAGCAACCAATGGAAAGGTTTGACTGGTTAACCATAACTTAATGAAATACTGATACATCTCAGCCTTACACATCATAAACTGTTTGATATGGGTCTGCCATCCCTGGCTCACAATGAAAATAAACTGTGCATCACTGGAGTCAGAGCTGCAGTTTATACTCTGTCTCACCAGCATCAACAGCAGCCTCTCCTATTTAAGTGCCCCCAAACTTTTGTATGTTTATTTTTTCTTGTACTTTAAATATAAGCTCATTTTGATTTTGAATAAATTAAAGAAAGTGTGGGTTGAAGATGTGTGGAAAGCATCCTTACTTTAGAATTGTAGTGTCTTTGCAGCAGCATCCATATTTGTAACATTGTAGTCCACCACAAGCTTATTGGATTTGCTGATATTGAGCTTGCGGTGAATGTCATTAATCCATGTGATGAAGCTCTTGATTAGTAACTACATGTGTCCTGACTGACAGGCATATACTCACACTCATGGATTTGCATTAATCTATTGACCTGAAACAGGACTCCAAATGAAAGCTGATGTTGCGAAACTACTGAATGTATAAATAAACAGCTTACTACTGTATAGCAACCGGAAAAGGTAATGATATGCTAGGATTTTTTAAGACTGGTTTCCACCACATCGAGGGGCTGGGAATCGAACCACCTACCGCTCTTACCACCGAAGCCACAGCCGCCCTTTAATATTCATATATGATATAAAATGATCTCTTAGATTTAAAATAAGACAAGAAACAATAACCCCCCCCCCATGAATAACACAGTGTCCCAATTACAGTATCACTGATATATAATTATTATAAGATACATTTATTTGATTTGTAGCTTGGTAATACAGAGTGTGTGTTAAACAGCACATATTGATTATAGAAGGATCCACTCCCTACTCTCTAAAGTGTTTATATGTGTTTGATGTAGCAGGTTTGTAAAAGGTAACATCTTCTTTTTTTTCTGATTACTAAAGATTCAGTACTTTGGTTCATTGCATTTTTGCCCTGGTAATTTGACGAGAGGGAATGTTTCAACAGCCATGAAGCCATGGAGCTGCATGAAAAGGATGAAAACACTTTTTTTTTTTTTATGCATACAAAACATGTCGCAGCTAAGCCTTCATCGTAGTGAACTGACAGCTTGATATACTCAGCGGAGCATTAAATGAGAATCTCACATATCAAGAGCTAGTACTACTGCTATTGAACAATCACTATTTATTCATTTAGCAGACTTAAATAGTCTGAAAGTTCCATCTCCCAAGTGAGAAAACATTTTTAGGTTAACCTCCTCCCATATTTGTTACTTTTAAAGTTATGTTCGAGCGCTATAATTGCACAGATACAACACAGAGAAACACCGATGAACAATTAGCCTGCACTTAAAACCATTTGCTAAACTGTGCATGCATCAAAGAGACTGTCTGCTTCGATGGTTTCACAAAAAAAAATTAATGTGAAGTGAAGAAGAAATGGGAGTGAGGGAAACTGAGCAGGCTTGTGGGAAATGATCAAAAGACATACATTTTCATCAAACACATCTAAGGCCTGAAGTTGAAGTCTGAATTATCCGACTGATACTGTGACAGCACGTTGAGGACCTGCTTCACACTTTTCATACACATGCAATTAATCAGTACAACTAAATCCTCATACTGTAAAAAACATGTGCTCATGTACTGTACACAGGTAAACATAAGGATCTTTTAGTAGTTAACTTTTTCCATTTAACTGGAGGTAAAATATTTTTCTTGTTAGAAATATTTGTCTGGGAAGATCCGTAATTAAGCTGATTATAATTGAAGTCAGCACTTGAGGGAAATTTACAATCTGGTCATTATTCCAAGTAGTTATGTCCACACAATTTTCAGTAGATTAACAAGTAAACATTGAGAGAAACACAGTTTCATAAATTGAGTGAAATGCTCATATAACCAATAAGAATGATGTCCAAAGCTAAAAAAAAAAAAAAAAATGAGACCAGTGCTGCAAAGAGGAACAGATATTATCATTTAATTGGGTCTTGACTCTGTTAACCATTCAAGTCAGATTTGTGTTTTTGTTGCAGAGTCATATTTTTGGTCTGCCTAAAGTACAAACTGCAAGTACCGAAGACTTTAAAGGGAATTTATCTATGTTAAGTGAATAATGGAGCCAAGCAGAGACATGTCTGGAGACTTTAAGTGCTTGTATAGTCAGGCTGTGTTCTCTGTGTTAGGAGATAGAGACCTAGTGGATGATATATTCCTGTAAAGCTTCTATCCAATTTTTCATCAGTGCATTTGAACATTGATCAGATTGAGTATCAGCCCAAAAGCTGGACTTGAGTGACTAGAAAGTACAAATTATCATACGAGAGTGTGGGAACGCACTGTAATATACTTACATCCATAAGACAAAGATAGGACGAACAGACTAACTCTCTGCTAATGCAGTACATCTACTGTGACAACACAACAAGACATAAGTGGTGAAAAGGAAGATGTTGAATGAATGAAGTGAGGGGAATGAAGACGGTTATGTCCTATTATTTCATTATTATACAGTATGTACCTTCAGTATTATAAATTCATCAAGTCTGTTTGACATCCAACTGTCCAGCCTCCACACGTTGTAGGCTGGACGGAGTGCCACAGGCTCAGCTTTCACATTTTTTACTGATCCTTCTCATGGCTGGACTCATTAATTTTTGGAATCGGCCGTCCATCTATTCATCTTTCCATTCATCCATCTGTACAGCGTGATGTCCCAAGAGCGCCTTGTGGAAATCCTTTGGCGCAAATGTCCACTTCCACGCCCAACGATGAATTGATAAGAATTTGTCAAAGGTCACTGTGACCTCACAAAACATGTTTTTAGCCATAACACACAAATTTCACACACTAATCGTGAATTTCACAGATATAGTAGTGGATGGAATTTTATATCCAAAAGGTCGGGTTCACCATGGCATCATAATGTTCTACTAAAAACAACTTGCTTTGTGATTATTTAAAAGTGCAGCTACTAGTGATTTTATTTTTTTAATTTTAGATACTGTATTAATCCCATAGGGGGAAATTCTTTCTCTGCATTTGACCCATCCCTGAGGAGCAGTGGGCTGCCACTACATTGTGGCACCCGGGGAGCAAATTGGGGTTCAGTATCTTTGCTCAAGGATACTTCTAGTTGTAGACTTGCAGGGGCTGGGGATTGAACCACTGACCTTTTGTTCAGTGGACGACTGCTCTACCTCCTGAGCCACAGTGACCTAAAACAAGTCTGTTTCATGCAGTGCAAAAGGCAAGAAGAAGCAAAAACCAAGCAACATTTTCAGGTGCTCCTTTGAGAACCAGACCAAAAATTGTATGTGCACCCCTGTTCCACAGTGATGATGAGGATAATTATGAGCCACAAGGGCCTCTGCACCAGAATTTGTCCTACCCTCTACAGCTAGAGCCATCAACATCTACACTCACATCTCAACCACACCCAGGGCCAGCAGCATCTATTTCCACCTGTCAAACACAATATTGCCATCAACACCTACGCCCATCTCGCAACAAAGGCCATCAGCATTCAAACCCACCTCTCAACCGCAGCACTTTCACTCCACTCTATACGCACTTATGGTCCCCCTCAGCATTTCTTCTTCATCATTTTCTGACTCACCTGAAGAAATGATCCAAAACAAAAGGGAAAACACATGAATCAGCCAAACCTAAATGTGGATGAGGGTGGACTGCCACTCCAAGTGTGAGAGAAGAAGGTTGCACAACAGAGGAAGACGAACGTACAGATTCACCCAGGATTCTTTGTCCCACATTCGACACCAAGGCAATATGGCCTCCTCTCTCTTTTCTCATTAAAGACTTTTGTTTGAGAGATGACTGAGAGGGACTTTTATATTTTCATTGTAAATATGCATCACAGAGCTGACTACTGGAGAAAGCAATGGGCTTAAAACTTCCCTTTCCTCAGTGACAAAATGACTCACTTTGAAGCCATTTTGTGGTCACTGCACCTTTGCAACCCAAAAGAAGATGAGGACAATGAGCACTGCCAGATATTTGGACTCTTCAAATTCAAGTCCCCGAACACTGAGATGGGGACCAGCCAAACACATTTCCAGCCATATCAAAGAATTTGCAGTGAAGAAAGGATTTTGATGTCCAAGGCCTGCAACAGTATGAAGCAATGCATGAAGGACAAACCCACGAAGTTGCGGTACAAACTCTGTACTGGCAGACTCCTCAACAGGCTACACATGATTTTTTTTTCCGTATACATTAGTATGAGCATCACAAGCCTGGGCCTTAGCTGGGTGATATGCTGTGGATGAGAAACAAAACCTCCTATGACCAGCTACTGGTCAATAGAGGAATCACCCAAGACTCTAAGACTAGGCAGACCAACCAGAACATTGCCTTTATTGACTACAAGAAAGCCATTAAAGAAATGCAATATCCCACACATGGATCCTAGAATGCCTTGCAATATACAAGGCTAATACTTTAATTATACCCTTCATCAATAACTCAACGTAACTGTGGAAAACAACATTGGAAGCCAACTCCAAGGCCATTGCACAAGTCACCTTCAAGTGTGGGACACACCGAGATGATGCACTATATCATTGAAAGAATGGATATGGATACAGATTCAAAACTGGAGTGACCACCAGCCACCTCATATACATGAATAATATCAAGCTGTACACCAAGACTGAACGAGACATCAGCTCACCTGACAAGGGTCTACAGCAGGAGTATTCAATTAAAATTGCAAGAGATACAGTAAGTCAACCCTCCACCTCCCCCTGAACAATCAGATACCTGCAAATACGAGCTAATGCTTTTTGCCAGAATGGAGAAATCAGTTCAGTTCACTTCTTTTTTTAATAAAGTTTAAAATGTCAGAAGTAAAAAGTAACATGTTTTAACATAACTAATCTTAAACAACATTTTTTCTGTTCCAGGCTGCTTTGGTACAGATCCAATATGATTAGTAAAGTCAAACAGGCTAAAATAGAGAGCCTATTCAGGACAAATATAGAAACACGGTGCAATAAACTCTTCATCTCTAAATTTGTATTGTAAATTGATTCCTTTCAGTCCATAACAACACCCTCAGAAGGACAACTAAATAAGATGCTCTTTTAGGCTGAACTGAGCTTAATAATAATGGAAATACAAACTTCTTAGCTTAAAAAAATCTAAATATCACTACACACATTCACATGTTCAGTCACATGCATCATCTCTCCTTCCAAAATTCAGTGGGATAAATCCGCACTTCTCTTTCTGTTCTGATAACTTTTGACAACCTGAAACAAATTTAGCACAACATCCACGTAGAGCTTAATGCAGGAGAAATAAATGCATTATTTTCTGTCTGGTCATCTTGCAAGATTTAGTTTTCATTGTTGATTTTTCAAATTTTCATTTCTTTCATGCATGTTGTAAGCCTCTGTGCTGAACATGCTTACTGGCGTACGTAGCAGCATATATATGCAGCCTATTTCAGCCACCTAGCAGCAGGAGGACTCATTAGGACCCAGGCTGTTCTACGGATCTGGCTGTGTCATGCCTGTTGAAAATACGTCTGATGACAAAAGTTAAAATAGGCTATAATTTTTTCCCATCATGCCAAAAGGCCTCGCGGTCCGAATAGAAGCTTCTCGTGGTCCAGATATGGCCCACAAGGACAAACAGGACATCGGAATGTCAGTCGGTTTGGAAAAGTATGAACGGATGGGGGCAAAGAGAAGAAAGGTGGTGAGAACTGAAGGCGTGGGGTTACCAGAACGCAGCATAGCAGACAAACTGGACAGATACAAGTACTGGATATCCCACTGGCCAATGGGAACTATGGTGAGGATGCAAGGAGGTCAGCCACGGCCAAATGCCTCCAGAGGGTAAGAAGCCATGATAGGAATAAAGTCCAAGCCATGAACATGTATGCCTTAGCAGTCATCAGATACGCAGCTGGAATAGTAAGCTGGCCTTGGGAGGCGATAGATGCCACTGATGCCACAGAGACACAAGAACTCCTCAAAATGCACAGAGGGTACCACCCAAAGTCCAGCACCTTGAGACGCTACAAGCAATCAAAAGAGGGAGGGTGAGGATTAGTAAGCATCAGATCCTCGATCCAAGATGAAACAAGGAGCATCCATGAATACATCAGGACGATGGCCCCTGGGGATGAACTGCTGAGAGAGTGCCTCAGGCAGCAGCAGACGGAGGGTGATGAGGAGGAAGAGGAAATGTCGTGACTCTATTTCCATGGGTTATTTCGTTGCAGCTCAACTCAGGCGACCTTTTTATTTCATGCGAATGTTTCTGACTAAACTGTACCAGGAAATATTTTATCCCATTTATGATTTATGATTGGATGTGGTCTGAATTATGAGTCGTAACGGGTAATTTAAGATGTCTTATTGATAATACCCTCCTGTTGTAAGGAGTAATGCGTTCATTAGAATGTCTTCCACTAGTTGCTGTGCCAAGACTTGGGACTTTTTTGCTGATCTTTGTTCACTGATTTGTCACTATCACTATCTATTTGGTGGAAATAAAAGCTGTTGACATATTCCAGGTTAGACACAGTGGTAGCTTTTGTCTAAACAGGTGCAGCGATTAATTCTGCCTTCCCTTCTCTCTATGGTGCTTCTGCATGGACACTCTCCCACTGTGACTGTTTAATTAGTCACCAATGTCTGTGTCAGTGTTTCAGCGCTGGGCTGCTAGACTCCCTCGATGACAAACTGTTGCCAAAGAAACACATCCACAGCAAGCTCAGATCCACTGATGCCGAGGGGCGGCTTGAAGAGTTCAGGGGGTGATTGAATTGTTTACTGCTCCGCTCTCTTTTTCAGTTTTCTGTGGGGAAATATAGCATCATTTATATCTGCTTGGCTTTTCCTTTGGCATAAATCTGAAATGACTAATGGTACACAATAGCGCCTTGCTTCCAAAAGACACTGTGAATATCAAAAGACTTGATCAAAGACTTTATTAGCTACACCAAACTAACACCCTCTCTAAGATATCTTTGTACTGCGTATGCTATATAAGGAATCTGACATTTTCAGGCATTTATTTCAAGACGTACTGTACTTATTTTTTGCTGACATGTTTTTCTCCAGCCACCAACACTCAGGAGATTCTCTTGGTGGAGTTTATGCCTGCTGGCAGAATGTATCTTCACAGTACAGTTGATGAACACAACAAAAAGATGGGGATGATGAAACACACAGTTATTGCATTGATTGGAGAGTTCAGAAGAGAAAATTAAGATATTTTTTTTGGTCACCATTTTTGATATTTTTGGGTATCACTCACTTAAAGGGACAAGCTTTGAATGCAATGTTAATGATATGCAGTTGTGACTCTCCTTACACAGATCTGTTGACTCCAGTGCCACCCAGAGGTCTCACTTAAGCTGCAACTCTGTCACATGTTGATTATTCTCTCTAACCTTGATGGGCCTTTATGATCAAGGATGTGGTGTTTGTGTACTGTCTTCTCTGAGGAGTTATTTTTCTGCTCAGATCTAAAGTTCTCTCTAAGTACACCCATCATCCTCTGGCCTTGTCTTTGTCTTCCTCTTCCTCCTCCTCCCCTTCATTTTGCCATGTCTACTTTGATTATGAAAAGCGGTCACGTCAAGGCACCACAAAATGTCTCCCTGCATGTCTTCTAAAAACAGTGTAAACCTGAAGATTCAGGAATCTGCGATCTTGCTAACATCATTAATCTTCAATTGTCACCTCGCTTTTCTCCCTTTGTCTTTTTCTCTCAGGTCTACATCCCTTGCAGAACAGCGGTTGTCCTGGCCAACGAGTAGATAGATTACTGTTATTAGAGGGCAATTGTCTCCAGAGAGACCAGGATCAAGAAAGGATTCCAACATCAAACTGAGTGTTAACGATCACCTTCAACTTAAATTGTCAACCTTGCGCACCATCCGAGACCACTTTTTGTGTTCAAGTCTTCTGCTAAATGGGGGGGGAAAAAAGTATTGCGAGCTTGTGTGTTTTCAAACACCATCTGCAACCTTCGATTCTGTGTAACCCCATTTACTACAGATTGCTCCATTTGGGAAGCGTCCAACCTAACCAGCAGCTAGATGCTAAAACCTAAAACCCTGCCGAGTCTACCCACCACTAGCCAGCAGCCAGTTATAGGCTCTGTTGAATTTGGCGTGTCATCTGAAACATATGACCAGAGACTGTGGCAGAAGGAACATAATTAAAGCAAAGAGAAAATGAGAATATTTTTAGAATGTTCTATATTTTTAAATACATTTCACTTGATTTGTATATTATTGTTTAAAAATAATAATGTTATAGAAATCAAAGACACAGTGTGATTTACACAATTACTAGCACATGTTAATCACAACATGTAGGTATTTAAGACTAGTTATCTATCTTTGTTAATTTGCATTGTGGGACATTGTACGTATACAAATATTGTAATTTGCACACGGTAATAAGCTGCTTTGAGTTATGCTTTTAATGGGCATCTCAAACAGTTGTGTAGTAATGTCTGAATTTTTGCAGCTACTGGGAGCTTTTATGTGGTTATTTATGACCCTGTTATTAAGCCAGTTATTTGCAGCAAAAGCAATGTGATAAAATCTCCTCATTTGGATTGCCCCAGTTGTGTTGCATTATGCCCAAGCAATATTTTTGTAGGTAAATTACACATTTCTTTCTCACTTCGCAAAAAGCGATGCAGTTTTATCGCACAGCAGATCACATTAAAATAGTGTGTGTTGTGAATTTTTGCTAAACTTTTTAGATTTTACTAAAATAAGTTGATTTTGTTGCTCAGCACATGTTTTTTTTGTGGGAAATTGTACGGTTACAGATAGACTCACACACCTGATTACTTATGATACTATGATTTATGTGCACCATGTTCATTAGGTTCTGTAGCATTCCCCTGAGATCTTTGCCGACGTTCCAGAAAAACACAGAAACAACCTACATTCACAGAGAACGATATGTGCCTCCTCCAATTAGCTTTGACTTTTGTGACTTTTTTCCCCAACACAGTTGATGATTGAACATCTCAAAGAACAGCTGCAATTCTCATCCCGTCTTCCCTATGTGAGAAGGTTATTGATCAACGAAAATATGTATAAACTGAGGAATATTCCTGATGATGTTTTTCTGACTCACTCACTGAGGCAACATGTCATTAAAATAGCCTTAAACACAGAAGGTTTCATTTTTTGTGGGTATGTTTTTTGCAAATTGCTGTTATAATTTGATGTATTTCCAGCCCTTTTGTTGTTTTTGCTTCCATCCTCCTAAAATTTCCTTGTTGATGTATGAATAGATGTCTTTTGGATCAATTTGAATATTTTCTGTACATTTTATCAAAGCCACACTGTTGTAATTGATACACGAGATGATTTTGGGCATCCCAGATAAAAGCTATTCCTTGATTTGCTGCCATGGATGCTGTAATTCTACAGCATTAGTACACAGTTTCAGCTATTTAAATGGTATTATAGCATATGGAAGGTTTTGATCTGCCTCCCCTGCAGGTGAAGACAACTAATTTACATTCAGGACCATCTACCTGTGTTTAGCCAAGACTTTGATGAACATGTAATTTTTTTTTTGCATAACTTGAAAAGTACAGAGAGGATCACTCAGCATACAAAGTTCATTCATTTTCTGTTACCGCTTATCCTGTGTAGGGTCGCGGGAGGCGACTACTTCACTGGACTACTTCATCACGGGGCCACAGAAAGACAAACATTCACACTCACGGTCAATTTAGAGTCACCAATTCACCTGAATTGCATGTTTTTGGTGCTGGGAGGAAGCCGGAGAACCCTGGACCTTCTAGCTGTGAGACAACGGTGCTAACCACTACGCCACCGTGCCACCGCATACAAAGTTGTGAGACTGAAATGGAGTGTTTTATCATCCCTCTTCTGATCCATTTCCATTTTATCTCCGCCAAAAACAAATGTCTGCATTTATTCTCAAAAGTCAAATCTGTTACACATGAACTACGGCAGTATATGTCTTTCATGAGTACTAATAATAATAATAAATCAGTCACTGTTGAGCCACATGAAAAATGTGAATGAACTGGATTTTGTCGCATCGCACACTTATGAAAATGTAGGAGCTTCACTATCTAGTAGAGTACATTGAGATTGTACTCTGTAACATAGTACTTGATACAAAAACTGCTGTTGTGGTTTTCAATTGTTATCTGTCTGTCAATTGATTACATCCATCAGCTGAATTCCCACATGTATACGAGGCTTATAGCTTATAGCCAACCAGGAGAGATGTCTGCTACCTTAAATATTATATTTATATTTCAGCATCAAGTGCTTTTATTTTCTAAGTAACTGTCATTAGAGCTGCTAGTATTTATTTTATAAATATCCAAATACAAAGGCTCAGCATCACTAAGCTCTGTTACACCATCATCTAGGTGAGATCGCTTTTCTCTGCTTTTTTGCTCGCCCTTCGGTTGCGGTAAAACATTTTGCCAAGGAAGAATCCCTCCTCTGTGCGCTGAGGAATGCCTTAAGTCAGCAGGGAGTAACAGACTCTGTTGCTGCTGCAGCTTTTTCTGTCCTGCAGTTCCCTCACCAACAGGGGACAACCTGTCCTAAGACAGGGCAGAACATTAGCTGTGTCCCAAACCGCATACTTCAGTTAGTATACTTACATGTGAGCCTAGTATACTGCATGTGAGTGTACTTACTTGCGTAGTGCGTGGATTTCAACTGTAGTGCTGTCTCAAATCGGATACTTAACTGGAAACAACAGCAGCAACATTTAACCACAAATGTCACGTCTTTTTCAAAAATATCTGCCAACTTTTTCACTTGACTAAAAATGAATGGTTTAATGTGCTCCGTGTTTCAAACCATTTACTGTGCATGATCGCCATGTGAAGTTACGGGCACAAAACCCATTTCAATACCCACCACCTCTGTGCTTATGTTACAGCTACCAGCTCTATACACACCCAGAAAAACAGCTTTAACTTTGTCATGCACCAAGCTTTCCTCCAGGCCTTCTGAGCTTTACTCTTCCATTTATACCGTAACAAAATTGCATGTAATGATAGTTTGGAGCAGAAAAAAGCAAATAGCTGATTGATGGACATATATCACACCAGCCTCTACCCCCCCAGAAAAAAACTGACTGAAACTGGATAACCTATTTTCCCTCATAGTCAGAAGCTGCGCAGCCATTGGTCACTACTGGTGCTGAATTTGGCCAATATCAATAGTTTGGAGCTGATTCCCTCTAATGAAGGACATTATTCTTGTACATATACACAGTAAATCATCATTTTCATCTTTTTGGTCTGTCCTCTAAAACATCGACACCACCGCCCGACACCCCCTACTTTTGCATGTAGGTTTAATCTACATCAGACTTATCTTACTGATGAAAAAAAAGAACCCTGAGAATTGTTCTTCTATCAATAACACATTGTGCAGCCCTCCTCGTTAATGTTCACACTTCACTTGAGTCACAGTGGATAATGCTCATTGACACAAGTGCAACAGGTTTTGCATTTAAAGATGGATGCATGAGTGCATCACATACAGCCCAAAGTGCAATTATTTAATTAATCGAATCATTTAATAATTCATTATTTCAATTATTAAAAGGACTTTTTTTTTAACTTTAATGCTATTTGATTTTAAATTTGCAATACAGATGAAGCCTTTATTTGTTCAGTTAAAAGCAGTTTACTCTTAGTCATTGTCAGTCATTTGTCTTTTACAGAGACAGGAAAGCATCAGAGTAGGAGAATATGTTTTTGGAAGGAGTGTCAAAGTCCAAAAAAAAAAAAAAAAATCCAAGTGAACTTCAACTTTAACCCCCACTCAATCCCACCACACTCAAAAATAGTTCTCTTAGTAAAATGTTTCCATTTCCACCACTGAATATATCCAAAAAATTAACTTAGATTTTGGCTTTAAGAGCAGCAAGAATCACCTTGAAATTCCTCTCATAGAGGTCTGTGAATTGTGGGTAGTAGAAAAGTAGACCAGAATTCATTAAGAAAAACCCTGAAATCTTCTGGATGACAAAAGAAGAAATAGTCTTTGCTTTCTACATTGGTGACAGGGAGGCTGTGAAATGTTGTTACGTGACTATGCACAGCAATCGTCTCAGTGATTCCCACAACCTGATGTAAGGGGGATGAAAGACAACTCATCAGACCATAATATTTCCATTTCCTAGGCGTCTGCACTTTGTGCTATTTAGACCAGATTATGGGTCTTTGTGTGCTGGCATACAAGCAGATTCTTAATAGCAGCTGTGCCATCACAAGCAGTTTGGGAAGATTATAATGTAGCTTTTGACGAGGCTGTTTCACAAAAGCACTGATTCAATTATGTGGTAATTTTTTAGGCTCGGATTTTGTGGTGTTTCAGTCTCTCAAATTTCTAATGAAGGCCAAAACAGTTCCGTATATTTCCCAATAAAAAAAAAACCCCAGATCTTCTCAATAATATCCATGTGCTACCATAAAGGATGGCTTGTGCAAAATAATGCAGTCAAATGAACACAGGCCACATGGTGGACAAAATAACAGAAGCCCTTTGCAGCATAATGCAACACCCTGCAAACTATAGCCTCAGAGCTAACATGAGTTGAATCAACAACTGTCTGCAATAGTCACAGCAAAAATGGAACTGCAAGCTTCACAATAGATGTTGGCGAATGACTATTTCATGTGGGGTTGCATTGAATTTCACAGGTGTTTTTTTTTCTTCCTGAATACAACCCCTGTAGATATGACTCACAAATAGCAGGAAATAGATGTATGTTCCGTTGAGCATGAAAAGATTTCATTAGTAACTCTGAAAACACAATGTGTCCTGTGCTCTACCAGTTTGTCTTTTTGTATTTCTTTATGGGAGTGTCCTGAATAGAATGTTGACAAAGTCAAAATTGGGGTTATGACATGCACAAAGAGAATGTCTGACCTGTGAGACTGCACAAGTCAGGAAGGGATTTCATCATTCACTCTGTTGCACCTCTAATTCAATATGCCTGTCCTGATATTCTATTCTGTTACTTGAGCTTTCCGGGTAAATGATTGCCCAGGCCGTGATAAGCACTTCAGAAATTATAAATTGTAAAGTTGATCATATTACGTAGTGAAATGTTTGTTAGGTCGTCTGGAATTTTATGTGCTATCCCATTAGGAAAACAACCAATGAATAACTTCAAATACAGTAATGCCGTTTAGTATTAGAATTCAAAGTCTAGTGTAAAGCCATATGTTTTGAGTGGAAAATGTCATTAAATGCTATGATAACGGGGTCTACACTGTGTATCGGATGACTTCTCTTTCTTTCAATCTTTTTAATTTTTTTTTTCTTTTTTGCCCACAGAAAATGTCTTCATGGCAATTCTGTATCTGTCACATATTATGTGCATCAATATTAAGTTGTTAAATGTTTTTTTAAATGTCAAGGTCCTGAAATTTTGAGAGAACAATATGTGCTCTTCATTGCTTTTGAGTGTTTTTCAGGAACAGTCAACTCCTCCCGGTGTGAATGCCTGAGGCACACAGAACCTGATCCTTTTAACCCTGCTTGATGCATTTTCCTAGGATGGTAAGACACCGTCCTCCATAAGTTTAGCCTCTTATGCAGGCTGCAGGAGTTACACACGGCAGACCCCTTGAATAATGCTTTTTACTTTTCTGACTCAGAGGGCAATATTTTCATCAGGGGATAAGGCCGACAGGATGTTGGCACACAGGATAAAGCAGACTGAGAACAGACAGTGTATGCAAGCAGGTTGGGGTGAGAACACCTCAGTGTTGTGCAGCCAGTATAAACTAGTATTTCAGAGAATCTAATTCAAAAACATACGCTACTGACAGCAAATCAAGCATAGAGGAACTATGTACCTTTTTAGGCGACTTGATCTCCCCTTGAGATTAGTCCTATCCTTAACGTAGTTGATGAGGTGGATGTTCCCAATGACTCTGACCTAGATAGATACAGCAATAATAAAAAATAGGGGCAATGAAACCCCCCTAGAGAACCATTAGCTTGTGTTATGCCAAAGAAGATATTAAAGGTTTGCACCCATATGAACACAATAACAAAATAAATATGGTATGTATGCAGATGATATGTTGTTAACATTCAGTAACCCTGCAGCATCCCTACTCTTAGATGTAGGGGAGAGGTTGCTTGGGGAATCCTTCGGGCAAAATTTCAAATAAATAATCATTATTATTATTATTATTCATTCTATCCCAGCTGACTTTGGGTGGGAGGCGGAGTACACCCTGGACAAGTCGCCAGTTCATCCCAGGGCCACATAGAAAGACAAACAACCATTCACACTCACAGTCATACCTGTCAGCCAATTTAGAGGCACCAGTTCACCTCTATTGGATGTTTTTGGTGATGGCAGGAAACCGGGGTAAACGGAGGGAACCAACGATTGTTATTATTATTGTTGTTGTTGTTGACATTGCACAAATGTATTCTTACAGAAATTAAGGGGATATTTTTGAGGCAGTTTGACATTTTTAAGAAGAATAAAGATCAATTTGATTTTTTTTTCAAGATAAATGATAAATGATATTTGCGCAGTAAAAAAGGCCAAATCACCGGATATTAGTAGCTGATATAGGAGAAGACCACATCTTATCAGAAGAGTTCAAGAAACAGCAAAAGCAGAAACACCGACAGAAGACGCTCTCATTCATTTAGAAAAAGATTGTCCAGGAACGTTGTATGAGTTACTAAAGGTTCCTCCAAGAACCCCCTAAGCAGCATTCTTAAATATGCCTAGAGTTCCTTGAGACTCTCCTAATTACCTCCAGTAAGGAGGTTATGTTTTCATGTTTCATGTTTTCTTGCATGTTTGCTAGAGGAATATCCTAAAAGGTAGAGATATATATCAGACACGCCTTTAAATGAAAATTAATTGGTGTAAAATATGTCCCATTTAGAAAATGACCAACACCTTATGTTCTTCATTCACCTCTCAAGGTACACTGGTCAATATGTAGTAAGTAAGCAGTATAGCTGCTATAGGCTACTATCTGCTGAAAAGTCATAAAATATGAAATATATTCACATGAAGAGGAGATCATTGTGTTGGGATTGTCTCTAAGAGTGTGTTGATGTTGTTTTGTCATTAGTTATTTCCAGTGACTGGTTCCAATGCAGATCTTTGGGACCCAAAGCGGCACTCGTTTTATTGCCCAAGGTAAATAAATGCATTCTGCTGATATTGTGTGTCTATTCAGTCCTCATTGACCAGCTTGTATGAAACACATCAGTAATCCATCCTCTGAGAACGACAGCTGGAAAACACAGGATTAATATTGAATGCATCATTCTCAGTGAAGGTGATCGAAATAAGTTCTCGTGGTAAAACAATCCACCAGAGGTGTATCTAAAAGGGACAAAATGCTGTGGTATCTGGGTAGGGGGAGCATACACATAGATCTTATGAGGCACTCCCTTCTCTGAGTCCCACAGGAACTGCATTTCTTTCAAAATCACCTTAGAGCACTGACTCCCATTTATCAAGACAATCCACAATTGGCCCACAGGGTGAGCGGCAGTCAACCATAAATCTAGAAATGTCAGAGAAGGCAGCATATAGCACTTCTCGCACCAATTATGTCTTAGTAAGCTTTGATACTTGTACTAGTTATAGAAGCAAAGAAGGAAATCATGAAGCAGGCCACATGTATCCAAACTGATCCCAATAACCTCTGCAGCATGTTTAAGCAGGGACCAAATGAGACTGATCCGCTTGGAGAGGGATCTTCCCCCCTCCAAGCTTCATGGAGTCGACTGCTGTGGCTTCCCTTTTGTATGCTGAACAGTCTGTAAGGATCCGCTTGCATTGATGATCCCAAATCCTGGTCTAGATTTTGGACCTACATGTCAGGACTCGGGCTGAAATAAGAGGATCACGCCACGATACGGCTCCACAGGAAGCCCAGAGGATGGAGCTTTGTTTCACCTCTGAGCATTTTGCAACTTCTAATTTATGATGGGCCCTGCGGTGATGTGACAGTATGTATGCAATGGATGACAGGAAGCAGGATCAGCAGGTGAATATATCAACATAAGCATATTGAGATAGAGGCTAATTCAATATTTGCTTGAGACAATGACCGCAGACATGATGTTTGTCCAGCCAAGATGCCCCAGAGGTCTCGGCAATGGAGGGGAATTTGCTTGTAAAAGAGTGACATCTGGTGGTTGGTGGTAGTCTTTGCAGAAAGAGGCTCCAGGGTGGAGCAGCATACTGCAGGGTGGATCCTCCCACTTGCACTAGTGGCTTCCTACACTGAACGTGTGTGTGTGTCTGTCCTCCCTCATCTTCCAAGTTTCACAGCTGTTGAAATCGTGCAGTAGAGTTGCATTGCTGAACGAAGCGATTACTTGTTAGGTCTCCATACAGAAGGTAAGACGGGTTCTAAATGAATACTTTCCCTCTGTTTAAAGTTAAGTTCCCAAACAAATGTCGCATCTACGCGCGTCGTGTTTAAGTAATCGGGCTGCTCCGACGTGCACATGGTCTGACAGTGGGAAGAAGGCTGATGCAATGTAACCTGAGGTCTGCCGTTGTATTTCCTGCCGTTCTCCTCTGTCCTCTTCCATACTGGAATGTTACTTAAAATAGCTTATTGCTGCGAAAACGTGGTCACTAATCAATCAGAAGTATTTTCTAGTGGATGGCTCCAGTTTGAAAAGCCTGAGCTGGGAGCGCAAATATTGCCTTTTATAGTGGGGTTTTTTTCCAAGTAGCGCCTATGAATCCACAATGTGGATAAGTGGAATTAGTCGCATGTTTTTATCATAGGCAGGTCTTACGTTTTAGATTACGAACAAATGACCAAACTGTTAATGTGAGTAAATAATAAAAGATGTTCCAACAGACATATTCTAAAAATGAATTTTCTTTGGCTGCTTATGTGGAGCCGTCAGTGTTGAATTTGATGCGGAATTGCTTGAAATATTTTTTTTTGATCAAACGCAGGCCCATGAATGCATTTCAAGCCGATCTGGTATGTGTTTAGCATTAATCATAGAGAACTGGAATCATTTATTTTATGTGAATGTGATCATTTCCTTGGCTTTAGATAGGTTTGGGGTTTAGTTCGGACTCCCATGATTATATTTGCATCTGGTATTAGTCAATGTTGTTATTTCTCCAGTCCATAGTGGCTGGAGATAGATCCTTTATAATGTCAGAGACGGGGTAAAACTTTTGAAATGCTCTAAAAAGTTATCCCAAAGCCAATAAAAGTTTATTGAGTTTATCAAGGGGGGCAGCTGTATTAGTGCTCGGGGCAGGGCTAGTTTCCCTCCCCTCAGCAGCGGTGGAGCTATTAACATCCTCGCCACTGGCACCAGGTTCAGGTTGGGAGGCGACGCATTGAAAATCGCAGATATTTTGACCTGGTTTGCACTTTAGGGTCGATGTTTGTCCTCTTTTGATTTTCAGGAAGATTTAATTGCATGTAACGTACCGACTCCGTCTTGAACTCGGGTGACTCCGTGTGACTAAGTCGGTCGGACCAGACCAGAGCAGAGGAGTGTCGAATCATTGATCATGACAGCGAAGCGCACAAAAGACGCTCATGCTCTGCTGAAATGAAACAAGTGCAAATATAAATTACGTAAATTCCATAAATAAAATATTTCATGCCTTTCTCTTTGGGGTGCCCCCCCCCCCTCCCCTCCAAATGAATAGTAGGGGACACACTGCTTTGGCATTTATGATTTTGACGGTCATAGAGTACAAACTATGAAGAAGGAACAGAATGTGAGCACCGTATCAGTGAGATGCCAGCAATTCTTTTTCATCTGAGAAGGTTTAAACATCGCAGCCAAGCTCAGAAAATGGTAAAAGCTGTAGTTCCTGTTGTAATGGGTTTTGTTGTCTCACCGTCTGTTGCAAGGTTAGTATGGCCCTAAACAGCTGGAAAGGAACATTTGTTTAGCATGTGTAAGCTGCCTGTTTTATGATCACCCCCACAGAGCACTTTGTTTACTCCGTGACCAGTTGCACCATGAGGGCATGTGGGCTTTTTGTGGTGCTGCTGAATACCCTTCAAATGCCAAGTGGGAGCACACAGGTCGCTGCATTGGCTCTTTGTTGTCGCATTGTTTGAAATGAAGTGAAAATTGTCAGTAAAGGTGGATAATTCCACACTGCGGTTCCACAGGTGTCCGTTAGTTATATGTAATAGATCCAACATGTGCAGCATCATTTAAATTCAGCCAATACAGATATGCAGGTCCAGTATTAAAGCTTGGTAATTATGTGTTTAAGGATGTAATTTTGTCTTTTACCTTAACCTGCAGGAGAAATCAATAATGTAATGCAACCTTGTCTAAAATACCAACATCTGATCTATGCCCACTCTGAATATATGAGCCAATTTGCTTATGGTTGGAGGTATTGTACAAATTTGATTTCATATATCAATATTTCATATACAGTACCAGTCAATAGTTTGTCAATAGTCAAATTTTTGACTGGTACTGTATGTTGTTTGGCATCTTATCGTAACTCTTCTCTGTGTGTATAAACAATTTCACTGTTAACACAAAAGACATTTGAAGGAGCAAGTCCCTAAGGCCAAATAGTGAAGGGCATGTGACCGACTGCTATTCCAAATACACCCTCGTGTCCTCTTTATGACACCAACAAGTTTTGAGTCTGATGATTGGTTGAGAAGAGGGCAGGGACTTATCCCTCCCAACCTCTTTTTTTAGCTCAGCTGCTGCATGTCACGTCTCGTGCTGAAGTTGTGAACCATAGGCTGTTATGTTCTTGGTTGTGCAACATATAATGACATTTTGTTTCTTGCCCTTCATCTGATCAACATTGACCGAGTTTGTTTTGGCTGTAGATCCAATGAAGTGTCTGCCTCCAAGTCTCCAGGTCATCATAACCTAGAGAGACAAAGATAAAACATCAGGCTCCTTAAGTCCTTGATTTTAGTCCCTTTTTTCAGGGAACAAAGTGCTACACACATCCTGATGATGCGTCTGATATGCAGTGAAAATACACCTCTGCATCTGGATATTCACAAAGCACGCAAGTGACATTATCATACTTGGCTGAAAGGACTGTTTGCACAGCTGGCATTTTGACTTGTCACCACCAGAAAAACACCATTAGTCTTAATAGCAATTACAAAGCAATTACAAAGACTCAGTTCCAGCATGTCCGTGAGAGTGAACCAGAAGGTACAATGGCATTTACTCTTTGTAGAATGTTGCAATCATTAAAATACCTGGGAGTATCCCTTCCCTCCCTAATAAGCTCCAAATGTGTATTCAGCAGTCTCGTGTAAATATTTCTGTTTAAAATGTCTTTTTTCCTCTGTAAAAAATAAATAAATAAATAAATAAAAGAGCACTAGGGTGACATTTTCTTACTCTTGTATTCGTGACTTCATGATTCATGGTGCCTTGGACCAGCTCCATATGGTTATCATCACAGTCGCTTTGAGTATCTCGAGCTCAGAGGCCAAGTCACATGTCACTGTTCTATTTGTGAGCTCGGTACCTGAATGGTTCCTGGAGTGAGGCGTCTGCGTCACGTGTCCAACAGCACTTGTAGATGTCTCTCTGACTGGAAATTAGTCGACAGTCGTGCTCTGGAGAAAGTGGTTGAGAGGTTTAATAAACTGACAAGAGAGAAACAGTATATCGGTGAAGACAGAAGATCGTGTTTTGTATTGTTTTGTGAACGTGAGTACTTCTCTGCTTCGCTTATCCGTCTGTGCTGTTTCAGAGGAGGCTTTGAAATTGGATCTTGGCTTTCTAGGATTATGACCTGCAGTTCATATGCGAATCATCAGCATGAAATCCTTTGGCAGATAGTGCTGTTATGAATTGACTCGCAGCGTCATGGATTCTTTTACTTTTTCCGTTTTGTCATCAAGTATTAAAAAATGCTGACTTTGTAATTTTGATATTGCATTATTTAACAGTAAATGAAGACGCTCTTGTTCACACGGCTTAATTGGGGGTGGCAAGTAGGCTATCTATGTTGGCAATCAATCATCTGTAATCTAGTACTGTAAATGTTGCCAATGCTCTATGGCTTGATAAGAGTACATAGTAATTGAATAAGAGATAAGATAAGGAGAAGAGACTATCTTGAAATAGTAATATCTCTGTGGCTACTGCAGTTCGTCAAACATGCTCAAATAGTTGCCTAAATAGTTGAATAAGGCTATTTAAGTCAGTCCTCCATTTTAAAGTATGATCTGGTGATCTAACATTAAAAAAAAAGAAGTCATAAACAGTGCTTGATGAGCAAGTGTCACACATTCGACAAGAGGTGGACGTAGCGTTGCAGCGTAAAGAGGATGAAAAGTTTGGACCGCTTGACAGAGGACTGAGCCAGATCATGAGGTCTGCTGGAAGAAAGGATAAAGCACAGAGAGAGGACAAGCTATTGGAGAGAAGAAGGAGGCGGGTGGAGAATGGCTGCAAGAAAACCTGCAAGTGCCCAAGAGAGCAAGAATATTGCACAGGAGAAGAGGAGAAAGAAGCACAGCAGCCATGCAAAGGTATTCTGCCAGACGTAAGGCCAGAGAAACCCCCCCCAAGGAAAGGAGGAGAATGAAAAGGATGTGTCATCTAGTGAAGGAATGCCACCAGACATAAAGCCAGAGAAACCCCTCCAAGGAAAGGAGGAGAAGCTAAAGGATGGTGCATCAAGTGAAGGAATGTTGCCAGAAGCAAAGCCCTAGAAACCCTCCGGTGTGAAAGCACTATAAAGCACTGATGGAATATACTTGCTACTTAACAAAATAACTGTAGCCTGACAAATAGTACAGACAAAATTATTGACCATGATATGTGTGACAATCATTTAGCTGTTGTTTCAGACCATAGGCAGAGCTGTGGCGGTACCACTGTCCACAGTACTGAACCAGGGGCGATCGATAGCTGGGGCTGTTACTACCTGCTTATTATTATTGCTTGCTTTAGATTGTTGCTGTTGGTGTGAATAACTGAAGGCCTAGGTGTAAAATTAATTGCCCACCACTGTGTCAGTGTATGCAGCTCTGAGGATGGGATGTAGTTATGCACATGATTTTGATGTGCCGTTCTGGTGAAGGTTCAAAAACCTGCAGCAGGCACTTCCTCATACCTTCACATTGTCCTGTGGTCTCTTGGTTGGACAATGAAAACACATACAAGGAGTATCAAGGTGCAAAATACCCACCTGCAATCTGCAATCTGCAGACAAAATTCTAAGATTGCATGTAAAAATATCAGCAACCTGCAATTTTGCAGATTAACTGAAGCCCATGGGAGCAGATACACTCCCAAATATTACCTTGTGTGTAGAGTGTCGTAACCCCGCAATGGTTTGAGTAAGACACTTTTTCCCCCATAATCTACAGAGTAAGCACTTTCCAACAAGCCCCTGATTGTGTCTGTGGGTTATGTAATTCCATCAATAATCAAATGTGTAATGTTGTAACAGATTTGATTAGTCTCCCCTTTTGCCTGGCACTTTGCTCATCCCAACTGCATGTATATCGATCAATTCTCAATCGCCATCTTTGCTGGCGATGTCAATTTGTGAAAGGGGGCACTCCCATTGACTTTAGTGGGTGCAATCACAGCCAATCAGAGTGTGCCAGCAACTCCAACTCCCACTGCAGTGATGAAACAGAGAACATGTCCAAGTACATCTCAGTCAAGTTGTGTAACTGAGGGACACGATGCAGTTGATTGATCGTTGATTCAGGCAGTACAGACCAATATCCATATCAGAGCAAAAAAATCATAGAGATTGGGCACAGATGGCGCAGTGGTTAGAGCGCACGCCCCATGTACCGAGGCTATAGCCCTCAGTACACATACAAGTGTAAATAAAGCTGTGTGAACCATAATTTGCCTTTGTGTATATGTACACACTATTTACAGACAGGATAATTATTTAAAAAACAGCTTATGTAAAAACGACATAAATACATAATGCACAATGTTAAACCTAAAACAACAATTACTGTTGACCTGGCTGCTCCAGTGCTTCATGGAGCCGTGTTTTCAGACCCACACAAAAAAATCCCCAACACTGAAAATATGAATAATAATTCTTACTTAAAAAACTAAGATACTAAATACTAAAAAAAATGAGATGAATAAATAACACGTGTTTTTAAGAAGAATCAGCTATTTTGCTGTACACAATCTTTAAAAATGACTGAAATGATAGATCAATAACTTACCTTTGCAGGTCGATGTATTACTATCAGAACGTGCCTTTCCACAGTGTTGGTATGTAAAGACGGCACCATTAAAGGAGGACTCCGATGTCTCTATGGGATCAAAACCTTGAGCCTCGTTTCAATAAAGTCAGTCTGGTCAGAGCCAAAGTGAGAGTGGGCAGCACTCCGGATACTCCAATATTAAATGTATCGTGTATTTTTAATTATTTGATGGTTAAATAAACATAAACATCCTGCAAATGTACAACTTGAAGTACCCAATGCATTCTTGTCAATCCTGATGGTATATAGTATTCAGTGCATGCTATTAGAATGTAGAAAGTACTGTAGTAACAAACGGACACAACTCATCAAAGTTAAAGGCGTACAGAACAACCTGATAAGAGACTAAACCATAGTTTAGTTCTTTTCCTTTGTCTGTTGACAAATATGGACATTGTAATTTCAGCGCTGTGTCATTTCCCTCTTGATTTGTCAACAGGTAAACTATCTTCCGTAGTTGGTTTTGGTGCAGCGTTGCCAGCCGGGATGATTTTGGCAACACTAAAAGGCATCGGGAAGCAGCTCCTGCGGGTGAAGGTTGTAGACTGTAACACAGACGACACCCACTTCGCTCGATGCCTTGGCACCTTCGACCTGGTGGCCCTGGGCGTCGGCAGTACACTGGGTGCTGGAGTGTATGTGCTGGCCGGTGCGGTAGCCCGAGAGAGCTCCGGACCTGCCATCGTCCTCTCCTTCTTCATCGCTGCCCTGGCCTCAGTCCTGGCTGGTCTGTGCTACGCTGAGTTCGGAGCCCGTGTCCCCAAAACTGGCTCAGCTTACCTCTATAGCTATGTGACGGTTGGAGAACTCTGGGCTTTTATCACAGGCTGGAACCTCATCCTCTCTTATGTCATCGGTAAGACTCTTAAAATGAGGAGGGAGCGTAGTTGATGCTGCACCAGATATTCGTCATGTAGGATGAATTATTTCCTGTGCGCAGGTACTTCAAGTGTGGCGAGAGCGTGGAGCGCGACCTTTGACGAGCTGATTGGAAGGCGCATTGAGGAATTCTGCAGGCAATATATGACTATGAAAGCCCCGGGTGTCCTGGCAGAGTATCCAGACATGTTCGCTGTCTTCATCATAATCATTTTGACAGGTGAGGAGCAGCTCAGACATATCTCTCATGATTTAATGTTCACATTCCTTCTTTGAAGTAATAGCAAATGCCGTGTTGTCTTTTTGTTCAATTGCTGGCAGGACTGCTTGCATTTGGAGTGAAGGAGTCAGCCATGGTAAATAAAGTATTCACCTGCATCAATGTAGTGGTTCTGTTATTTATGATCGTCTCTGGCTTGGTCAAAGGAGACCTAAAAAACTGGAATTTGAACCCCGAAGATGTCCTCAATGCCACCACCAACTCGAGCAATAAGTGAGTTGCTCATGCCAAAAATGTATAATGTGCCTAATGACATGACAGAATTTTGTGTTTAATATTAGCAAATGTTTCTTTCCTTTTACTTCCAGTATGTCCGATTTCTTACCATCAGAAGAAAGTCTTGGTGTAGGAGGCTTCATGCCTTTTGGGTGGTCTGGAGTCTTGTCTGGCGCTGCCACCTGTTTTTATGCCTTCATAGGGTTTGACTGCATTGCCACAACAGGTGATAGAGGAATACATGAATTTGATGGCTAACACACATGACCCTTACTCTCTGACATCTCCATGTTTGTTTTCCATCCCCAGGAGAAGAAGTGAAGAATCCTCAGAGGGCCATCCCTGTTGGAATTGTGGCCTCGCTCCTTATCTGTTTTGTGGCATATTTCGGTGTGTCTGCAGCCCTCACTGTGATGATGCCTTACTACTTGCTTGACAAGAATAGCCCCCTGCCAGTGGCCTTTAAATATGTGGGCTGGGAGGGAGCCACTTATGCGGTGGCCGTTGGCTCTTTGTGTGCCTTGTCGACCAGGTAAGATGCTTTCCTGTTGCCTCTCAGCATGAGAAGTCGTAGTTGTAAAGGTTTGCATGCTTTTTTAAATGAATGCATTATTCATGTCTGGTACACTGACTACTATATTTTTATCATCCCCCGCCACATATGCATAAAACTCAAAAACTGTTTAATATTTTTACGTTAAACTTTCTACACACAGCAACCAGCACTGAACTGGTGCCTTTCGCTATCTATGGAGTTTGGTCTTCTTCTTTTTTTTCTGTTTCCATGTTTACAAGTTGAGTTTAGTCTCTTTAGTCTGAGAGGCATTTGTCTCATAACTCTCCCATAACTCTAAAATATGATAATTCAATATTTTTTTTTAACAAAACTTAATGTAGACATCTCCCATGTACATACTAGAGAGGATTTAAGCATTAATTGACTTTTTTACTATTTTAAAAGATGAACTTTTTCTCAGATACGCAGTTAAAAAGAACTGCAATTAACGGAGACAACTTCAACAACTTCTTTTATGTCTTTTTTTTTTCAATTTAATGTGCCTGTGGTGGGGGATCATGAGTATTTTCTTCTTGTTTTTTTTTTTAATTCAGTGCTTAAGATGAACTAATCATTTAAAGAAATACCCCACTTGTGCAAGACTGATATGACAAACTTACAATATGAATAGGTGCCTTGTTTTTTGTAATTAAAGTTTCTATTTACATTCTGTTACTCACCGAATCGCATTGCATTTATGTGGGTTTAACAAAGGACTTGAGCATTTGAAACATACATTGTTCTCATACATGTTTATGTGCTTGCAGTCTTCACTACAGTATGTTTACCCACCACCTGTAGCTCAATGGAATATTGTTAAACGATGGTCACAGATGCATGTGTGCTACTTATCTTGTGTTTTAGCAGATTAGATTAGATTAGATTTAGATTAATAAGTGTAGTGTATTTACTGCATATTTTTTAGTCTTAGTGAATTTGCAGTGCACGTCCTTAGATGATCTTTTGGCCAAGAGTATGTGGAGCCCCATGTCCAATTGATAAAAATAAAAAAAGTTTTTGGTCTGAGGCTGTTTTCATGTTTTAGGCCTCTTAGTTCCAGTTAAGGAAAATCTTATCTTAATGTTACAGCAAACAATATTTTAGACAGTAATGTCCAACTTTGTAGAAATAGTCCCATGTTATATTTAAACTGTGCGTTCACTTCCACTGCATGCTTTTTTTCCCCCTCTCTCTCTTGTACTAGTTTACTTGGCTCCATGTTCCCGATGCCCAGAGTGATCTGGGCCATGGCAGACGATGGCCTGCTCTTCAAATGTTTGGCTAAAATCAGCCCACGAACCAAAACCCCTCTAACAGCCACGATAACATCAGGTTTTGTGGCAGGTGAGGTCATGATCTAAACCTACTAACTGGCTGGGGTTCCTATCACCCCCTGTCTTGGTGCACATGGCCTCAACATAAGCACTCAACCGAAGTCAAGATGGATCATGCAAAAAAGAGACAATCCTGCAAATTTAATATTTCTTCAATTACGGTCATGTACAAAACTGACAGTGAGACATCCTGAATACAGCCCTCTGCATTGTTTCTCAGGATGTCTGACTGAGAATGGTTGCAGTTGAGGCCTTGTGTGAAACCTGAGTAGGGTTGCAACGGTATGATGACCGTCTCAGAAAATACCACGGTATGACAGCATCATGGTATACGGGATTGCACTATTGTTATTATTAGTAGTAGTAATAGTCATATTGCCCATTAATGAATTAAAGCAGATTTTTTTTCGCTGAACAAACGCTATATTATAGTGGAATTATAAACTATTTTTCGTGGAAGTATGCGTAAAGTGTCTCCCTTTTGAAAATAATTGAAATAGTGAATCTGTGCTTGTCCTATTTGAAAAGAAACTAGGAGGAAAAAAGTAATGTAAGTAAAGCAAGATTTAACTTGAGGTGTAGCTCGTTGAAAAGACAAACAGACAGACGTAGCTGCGGGGGATGAGGTAAATTATTTCAATAGCGTATTTTATGATCGTTTAGCTGGAAACTCCAGGATCTTTTTTTTTTTTACTTGAGCCATAAAATGTAATTCTCTGTGGAAGTAATGCACATAAACATAACTTGTTTCCTCCAGAGAAACACATGTCTGTTTGTGTATCTCAGTCTGTGACTGATATTCTGAAGTTTTGGTGTCTGTAGAAAATGAACTGACTGATTTGGATCGTTTTAGGCCCTCTAGTCGTATGAATGTTCGGCCACATTTCTTACAAACTGGGTATCCGTCCTCAAGAACAAATCCTTTTTGGTTTTTTGGATATCCAAAGTAGTCCCACTCTACATGCTGATTTATCTCTCTTTTTGAGGAGATGGAGATCAGTGATATTTGTCTCGCTTCTCACTGCCATTTCCTCTGCTACGTGTGTCGGGGCGCCCGTTGCACTGTCTGACAGGCAGTCCAGGGGTAGCAGAGATTCTCAGTTTTTCTTTTTTAATTAAACTCATCATAAGCAAATGCTCGTGGTATGATTACCATCAAATTTTTATACCGTGGTATACTGTGAAACCGCTGCGACCCTAAACCAGAGTTCACAGACTTTCCATTAAGTTAAAAATGTCTGCCTCATCCTTCTTCCTTCATCCTTGGCTTAGTCTTCTCGGCTCCATGTTTCCACTTCCTCGCATTATCTATGCTATGGCTCGCGATGGCCTGCTCTTCTCATTTCTGGCACGAGTCAGCGAGAGGAAAACGCCCATTATCTCCACGTTCCTGTCTGGGCTTTTGTCTGGTAGGTAGCTAAGAAGAGGCCAAAAGCAACAGTGCCTCTTGTGGAAGGAGGATCAGGGCAAAGTTACCTAATTTTGAGTTGTACAGTAATATTTTGAAAGATTATTGATTTTAAACTTATGTATAATCTGAAAGTACAACATCTGCATTGAATCTAGGAAGTGCTTTGTGCTTTTTCTACATTTTTGCATGAGGAGGTTGAAGAAGTGTGTCATCTTGTTGACTTTGTGTATTTTTCTCCTGTGTGTCCACAGCTGTGATGGCTCTTTTGTTCGACTTAAAGGATCTGGTTGATCTCATGTCCATTGGCACTTTGTTGGCCTATTCTCTGGTGGCTGCCTGTGTGCTGGTCCTCAGGTACTTCTCATCTCTCACTTTATCTAGTTTTAAGTGTCAAGGACACAAGATGTATTATACTTGTGTAATTTGATCTAATATTTCATGTGGATTTGATATTTTTATTTGTTTATTTTTTTATACAAAGATCTGAACTACTTATGTTCTGAGTAACCTTAGTGAACCAAAGCAGTTCTTTTATTTACTGTAACTTCTTCCAGTGAAGTGAAGTGAAGTGAAGTGTGGTAGTGTGTAAATAAATGCAGTCTGAGTCATCCTCCCCTTGCGGTGACTTTGTTTTAAGTGTTTTACATGGAAATAACCAAATATTTGGTGCACGCAGTCAGCTGTTGCCAAAAGAAAAAAAGATTCCCAGGGGAAGCACTGCTTTTTATTATTTTATTATTTTTGTAAAATATTTTCAGTCCATAGATTTCATATTATTTACCAGCGTTGGTTTGTATTTATTACTACTCCTATTATTTAAAGGTGTCAACCCAAAATATAGTCCCTTTTTAATTTTTTATTCATTTAATGTATTTAATGTTAGATTACAGTAACGAGCCTATTTACTAAAGAGAACGATCTTACAAACCCTCATAATGAATGTGATGCAGCATGTTTTTTTAAACGGGGTTGGGAGAATATTCTGATGTGTCCACAGCTTTACTAAATAGAAGTTTCTAAGTCTGCTTTTGAATCTTGCCATCTGAAGGTACCAGCCTGAACAACCCATTGCGGCCTATGAGATGGCCAACACTCAGGATGAGCCTGAAATTACTGAGTCTTATAACTCGGACATGTTGCCGCAACCAGATGATCGCTTCACCATCAGAAATCTACTTTGCCCTTCCGAAACGCAGCCGTCCCCTCAGTCCGGGTCCGCCGTCAACGTTTGCACCTGTGTTCTTGGTGAGAGGCATACAAATGATGAATGATTCACCTGCCCCTGAAACAGACCATCATCTCTTAACTATCTTTATTCTTCCCTCAGGTGTTTTGGCGTGTGTCGTCAGCGTTGTAGCTGTTCATGGAGGGATGGCAACCTGGTCTGTGTCTGTCCTCGGTATTCTCTTGGTGGTCTGCCTGGCTCTCATCTTCATTGTGTGGAGACAGCCGCAGAGCAAGGCCAAGCTTGCATTCAAGGTAGAGTGTGTTCTTGCACCAGAGAGTTTTCTCACACTATCTATGTGATATGGGACTATGTGATAGGCGTGGAACTCGCTCTGCAAAACTTGCTGTCAGTGCAGTTGAAGGTTTTGCACTTGACTGCTGTTGTCACAGCAACTACAGTTTTTGTGTGTAGAAGTGTGTGTATGTGGGTTGATAAAGGAGGGGGAGAAGAAAGACGAGAGAGAGAGAGAGGAATCGGGATCCTGGCCTCCACAGAAAGACAGCAGCTGGTATTTTATCATGCAGGAACCCGGCGTGCAGACTCAGGTTTGCAGCCGGTCACTGGTCCTGATAAAATGCAGGTACTGGCGTTAGGTGCAGTAGCCAAAATGAACTCACAAAGCCCAATGGTATTGGACACCTGTGTAATATTAACATGTTAAATACAAATCAGATCGCGCAGCAATCAAACGGCAATACATGAGACTCGGCGATGCATGAATTTACAATAACACTTAAAAAGTAAAAGTACCTGGTACCTACTTTGCTGGTATCACCTCCATCCAGGAAATGCAGTAGCACACAACTGCAATAAAGTATTTATGTAGAATAATTAAACAAATGAGGACCAATGACTGTCTGGAAGCTGAGGGAATCTTAAATGACGTACTTTTGAAATAGGTTCAAGTCATATGTAAAATGGTTAATTGTTCAAGACTCTTCACATGGGAAGATGCCCTTTATATAAAACAAGGCAAACACCATTTGCTGTATATCTTGTGCCAAAATGTAAAGGGAAATAATTGTTTAGGAGGTCAATGAACTCAAACTTAGAAAACTACAGCACTACAACACAACACAGTAGAAACAAATGACATTATCTGACAACTATTATAGCACGTATACTGTTGCAGTAAATAAAGTTGGTACCAAAAAAGATTATATCAAGTATTTGTTTGATGATCAGCACTCATTAACTCAAATGGAGGACTGCTTTTTAGTTTAATGTCATCATGAAATATGATGACCAAAAAAATTTGTTCAAAAACCTCAATGTTACTTAACAGGTTAATTTCATCACAGCCATTATTTAGCTATAGGTAGCTATAGGTAGCCAAAAGCTTTGAATTTGCCCTTTCTTAATTATATCTAAGTTTGCGATATAATTACAGTAATCATTAAATACACACGCTCTCTCCTCATAGGTTCCCCTGCTGCCCTTTCTTCCAGTCGCCAGCCTTTTCATCAACGTCTATCTGATGATGCAGCTCGACAAAGGAACCTGGATGCGCTTCGCTATCTGGATGGTCATAGGTATACTTTGGATTTTTTTGGCCAATAGTGTCAGTATTATTCCTACTGGGCTCATGATTTGAAAAGAACTAATGCCTTTGCCACAATGTTTCCACTTCATTTGTAGGTTTCTTAATCTACTTCAGCTATGGTATTCGCAATAGTGCAGAGGCGGTGCTAAACAGGCCTGACACCTACACGCCAGCCTGCACTATAAAGGGAGAGCCAATGGAAACGGAGAAGGAAGCCTTCCTACACAACACAGAAAGCGCCACTGGAGATGACAGTGCAGATTTGTGAGGATATGGGAGGTTCTCTAATCTTTTCTGCATTGATATACGTACGTTAAATTCTTTGAAATCCATCCAACCATAGTTTTGCTTCTGAATTCTGGCCAAAAAATATGTCTAATTTGGCTGTTTTGAAAGAAGTAAAATACTATGTTATATAGATTTAAAGGAGAGGTTATTTTTTTTCAGGTCAAGGTGATTCTCCGCCAATTTGAAAAACAAGAATTTATTTCACAAAGTTTTTATTATCTACTTAAAAAGCTCAACTTATTCTGTGGACAGCAACCAAAGGCAAAAATAAAGTAGTTTTATCAAGGTTTTATCAATATATCAATCTATATATTGTAAATTAAGCCCTTTCTTTTTATTCCTTGATATGCAGAATATCAGGATGATGAGCTCCATTCTTTAATATATGTACTGCCTTATTTTAACTCAGCAAGACTGAGAAAATGAAATAGAAAAGCATTTTAATAAAATGAACGAGGCTCATCTTTTTTCTTTTTTTTTCTCCTTTTGGCAAATTTGAATTTGGAAGAGCTACTGTGTCCAAATCCAGATTTTCTTTAAATCTTCATCTCTTTATCACCTTAATTAATTAATTGCATTTTTTCAGAATCAGCAAATGCATCTCAAAACCAGCTGAGAATTTCACCGAATCTTCAGTAACATTTTATCTACAACTAATGTTGCTCTTGAAAAAAATGCACTTTGTAGAAAGCATAACCCTGTGCCTGTTTTTACATTCAAAGTCTCTCTTGGAGAAATGCATCATGGTGCTCTGAGTAATCTGGTACATTACTTGCTGATCAGCTTACCTCTGTGTGAAAGAGTTTAGTGGACTTGTCCTCTAGCTGGTGGGTAGCTTCCTCACATTTACCAGCGGTCAAATAGACCAGTATTGTCTCCAACAGAGAAATGCACTTTTTAACTAGCCAAAGACAAAAAGCTGCTAATGATGAAAATTGATTTATCAGGTACCTCTAAGGATGTGTTTTAAATGCCTTATGTCCCAAATAAATGTTACACCTTTAAATGTGTGATATCACCCGCTGGATTTGTTCAATATTTATACTGACTGTATATAATTGCATGTTTTGAAATTCTAGAAAGCCTATAATGTATATATAGTCAATGGTATATAGTCGAGGATTTCACCTTCGTGGACCATTTTCACGTCTCAGATCACATACTCTACATCTGAATGGGATGACGTACAATCTGTTGGTGATATAACTGTCATGTTTAGTTCTGCACCAACAGTAACAGTGTACCTTAATCAGTGATATAGCTCAGTGTCGGGCATTATTAATGATGAAATGAGAGCTGTATACATAATTCCAGTGCAGTTTAAGACTGAAGTTCACTAAAGGCTGAAAATGCAACAAAGTGAAAAATCTCTTTACTGAGTCCCTTTTTTAAATGGGCACACCTTTGTTTGGTGAAGATATTGACGCAATAATGTCAAATATGATTGTGTTGCAAAAGGTTACTGTTTTCCACCACAAACTTGTTTTGTAAATACCATGCTTTTAAAAACAACTCGTCTCTATTTTAAGTGGGAGATGTATGAATCAGTAGGGCAGTAAGGTTTGTTCTTTGTAATCAAATGACATGTAACACAACCTGTTTTTAGAAATGTCAAGAATTTTCTGTCCGTTTCTGCAGATATTTTGAATTGTTCCTAAAGTTACTGCCCAAATTGCGTGTGTTATTTGTCTGTAACCATATCACCCATTTGTTACAAGCCTTATTTAAAAGAACATGAGCTTAACACCAATATGAATTATGTTAATAGTGTTGTCAACAGTCAGTAGATGTTTTGTTTGAAAGTGCCAAGAAGAGTCATTCATTGGATGTGCATCATGGAGTCCTAGTTTCACTGACAGTGTTTAGATTGTTATGGATGCTGTAGCTGCATTCAAACTCGTGAAACTTTATCTACACTAATGAAATCATATATTTGGAATTTTTGTCCTCGACACTGTTTCATTTAACATTTGCATAGTGCACTATCTTAAAGTTTTAAGATTTTGAAACTTTATAAAGCTTGAAAAAATATATACATTTTGTAGTACTGCTTAGTTGTAACTAGGTTTAGGCCCACAGTGTATCATAGTGGTGAAGGTGAACTCCCCAGACATGTTGTCTAAATACTGTTTGTGGGTTGTATAGTTCCTGTTGTAAATAAATTTTGCTGAGAGTCAATGCCACTGACTTTGTCTTTGTTTTTTGTGAAATTGAGGTGCACAAACCCCCCAGCAAAATGGTACATTACATGATGTACATTATGTAATGTACATAATATATATAAAATATATTTTATATATTATATATAATATATTATAGACACATTTGAACTTTTCACAGTGATTTTCATTTAATTTTGTTAACATTTACCTATGACAAGGGGGTATGGTCTATCCACAGCTCCTCAAAAACTGAAGGACAGAAGTCAATGAAAATTATCACATGCTTTCCTGTCTCATAATTGGTTCCTTCATTTTGCTTAATTTTACAATATGCAGCACATTTTAATTTAGGTGCATGTCACTCTGCTTTTACTCTGATAGGATAAGACAATTCGCTGCCAATAAAAGTGGGCGTGTCCGGGGCGCAGAGAGCCGTCCCAATGTGAAGCAACCAATTGTCCCCTAGTAATTGAACCTGTAATAATAATAATAACAATAATAATAATGTTATTATTATTATTGTTATTATTATTAGTTGGGGTTGAGGTTGATTTTGGGGGTGTTGGTTGTTTGAGCACCCCTAAAAAAGAGTATAAAATCGCAAATGGTTCACGCCGTGATGCTGCTGTATATTATTGTATGCCTTCACAGCTTTAACAGCTGAGGGGAAATGGTTTCACCTGCAGGGGGCGACCTGAGCCTATGTTGTCGTGGGCGTTGAGTCTCCTCTCCTCCCTGTTTTCCAACGATGCTTCAGACTGGTGTTCTCCCTGTCACGGCTCAACCTGGACGAGTCCCTCCTGCCTCTCCTCCTGATTATCAGTGGATCACCTGAATCTGGACGGTAAGGACCATTTCACTGTTGGAACGGTGCGTCTTTTCTGTCGCTCCTGCCTCTCAATCTCAGATCAGCGGCAGTGATTAATAAGATTTATTGACATTGGTGCATCTCCCGGAGAGGCTGCGGATGATTCTGTTGTTGAAGGTGATTGTGTTAACGTGGCTATTTTCAGGTCATATCCAGTGCAGCTATTCTAGTGTAGCTGTTACATAAAGTCATGCTGAAAAATACCTTACAGTATATGTGGGCTCACCTCAAGGGGTCAGGCCTTGGATTACCTTTTCTTTCACCTCTATCTCACCTGTTTTTGACAGGCCAACACCTGTTCTTATTTTCTCTCTGTTTGCATGTGTGTATATGCGTTTAAATCTAGAAACTGTGCAATGAGTAACACCTGAATGGATACACATCAGTAATAGTGTGAGAATGCTGCAGGTGAGGTTTTAGACAGTTATCCATAAGGCCAGGCTTCTGTTACATTATGTAAGATGTGTGCTGAGCTTGATTATACTAATTTAACAGAAAAGGTGTTGATATTAGGTGTTTGTACATGTGCATGTCACATTAACGTTGCATGTTCCTTGTGAACATTGCGTGCCTTCCCTTGTAGGCCTTAGAGGCACACACTTTTGCAACTGTTCCGTCTTGCTGTCAGAATTACAGAAGATGCTCCATGAGCTTTGCTTGGTTACACAAAGAAGTCAGGGCCACTGAGGCACTAAAATAGGAGGGAGACCGAAGCCTCCATTTTCATTCATCCTCAATATTTCATGAGGATTCCAGCTGAAGCATTAAATGACTCTTGGTGGACAAATAAGGCCTTGATCTGTGTTCTGCTTTAAATGCATGACTCCTAAAACTGAAGGTTTTGTTTCCCTGTGAAAAACCTATCATTAGAGCAAATACACACACACACATTCAAGCACTCTTACTAGGGTGCACAGATTTCATAAGAAGCCCTGATAAATGTCTCACCATCATGCTGCATATCAGGAGGCAGGTGGCGGGGTGAGTTTGTGAACAATGGGGGGATGGGGAAGCATGTTGTTGAGGGGAGCGTAAATTTCCTCAGTCTCCCTCTTGCCACGACGGCGTCACCGCAGGAACGTTTATCAGCTGTTGCAGTGGCAGGTAAAGCATTAGAGATAAACAAGCAGGGAATGTAAGAAAAGCAAGGGATAGAAGTGACAGGGCCAATGCAGGAATCAGCCCCCATGTACAGCACATCAGTATGTACAGTGTGGGTGGAAATGGAAAATGGGGTGAAGGAAGGAAGTGAAGAATTCTGGGTACTTATATTGCACGTTTTCAGTCTGTCATACCAGCAGCAGCCTGTTCCTTCTTGCCCGTACTGTGATGCTCAGCCCCCCAGAGATTTTTGAAGAGAAATAGGATGAAATGAATTAAAATGTTTAATTATCTCTGCAATGCTTTTATTTCATCTAGAATGGGAAATTGCAAGTTAAAAAAAGAAGATTAAATCCACATTAAAAACAATACAAATGTAATTATCAAACTAGGTCAGGTGTGGTAAAAAAAAAAGGAAAAAAAAGGTGTAATTGATTTTAGAAGTTTGTCAAGGGCGGAGGAGTGAGTTTCTGAGGGATAATAATGTTTCATGCAAGCATTAGTTTAACTAACATTTTTGTTTTCTAGGAGTTAGGGTCAGTTATTGAAATATTTACATAAAGTGGTGTCAGGTAAATGAACTCTGGCCCCCAGTTGTTTATTATATCCCTGTGATTTTTACCTTGCATGCTCTTGAAGTATAAAAACCTAATACCCAGATATGTGTACTGTACTGTTGTGTCTGTGCATTGGTCTGCAGGGCATTGAGATGGATTTGGAAGCAATCATGGCTGCAGCAGACACAAGCAGAGTGTGGCTTCTCTCTTGAAACACGACATTATTATCCAGTTTCTCATCTGTTGCCACAGCATGCCGCTGCACATCCAGTAATCTTCATCAGAGCTTCATTAGTTGTTGGGTAACCCTGAGGGAGTCGGTGGCTTCATGTGTTTGAACACTACACCATTCAGTATTATGAGAGACACTATAGGGAGACACCGGAGAGGCAGCTGAAACAGAATGTGATTCGTTGGTCTTTGTTCTGCACTGCAGGTGCTGAGACAGCATTTAGTATACTCTGTACCTCAAACAGACATGTCTTTACTTTTCCTTTAACTCCAAGTGTAGGCTACTCAATGTGTGGCCGTTAATGAAAGACCTGATTGATTGTGGCAGATATTATTTTCCATTCATGATGTGAACACAAAATCTCTTATTACACAACAGTTTTCATCTTTATTCGAGGGGAAATGAGATGTTATTTCCTGCTGTAAGTGAACTAGAGGACATAGATGGTGAGCAAAGAGATGAGGTGGAGCACTAGTCAGATTTCATGGTGATCAGCTGATGAGTCTAATGAGGACAAACAGAAGGTTCACTAGTTAAGCTATGTTTTAAGCTGTTGACAACAGGTTTTTGTTATCCAGTGCTTACCTGAAGTAAAATAGGTGTCTTTGTGAGAATTGCTTGAAAATCAGAGGGTCTGTTGAAGCTCTCTGAATACAAAAATCCACTAACTGATGTCTTTTTGATATGATTTTGGATGAGGACTACGTTCACATTGGAGGTCATAGAGCTCAATTCTGTACACATCAGCTGGGTTGTTATAAATTATTTTTCTAAACACTAATGAGCAACCGTATAGCGGAACCATGCTCATTTTTGTACTTAACACAGACACTGTTTCATTCAAATTAATTTAGATAGTCTTAAACTTGAGTTATCTGTAATGATCCCACCAGGGACGTAACTCCACATGGTATTTTCTCCACCATTTGAGTCAGTGTAATTTTATCACAGGCTCCTATTGATTTCCAGTGTGCAGAGATCACATGATTTGTGGCTACTAGTGCATTTCATCTGCAGAAGTTCCTGCCACCTTCTTAAATTATTATATAAAATACAGATGCAGGTAGTAAGGTCACCATAGGGAAAACTTTAAAAGGCACCACAAGTGCCAAGTTCAAATATTGCCTGTGTGTTTTATAAAGCCTATGTTTTCATACAGTCCTCAGTCATTTATCTTCTAATCTTTTTAACTGTTATCTTTTGTTTTTATGCAGGATAAGGACACCCGATGTGATGAAGATCCGTCTTTCAAATTAGACATGATACTCAATATTCTTATTACTGGCATATTGGAACAAAATGTGAAAATTGCCTATTGGCCGTTGATGTGCCACTTGAATGGGTCGACGGAATTGTTCATCACTGATGGCATGGATGATTGATTTTTAAATCGCTCTTGAGCGAATTGTAAACTCAGAGCTGTCACCAAAATGTGTGAGCGAGGGGAGCCCTTCGATAAGGGGGAGTTAAGGAACAATAATCAGCAGGGTGGAGTTCTGGCTGATGGTGATGCAAATGCAAATGAAATCCAGACAGAGGATGGTGGGAGGACGGGTGATACTGGCACGCTGCCGGGAATTAAGACCGAAGCAGTAGAGCAGGACAAAGTCATCATATGGGGCACAGACTCACAGTGTGACGACCCCGAGCTGGCTGAGTTTGAGATGTTGGAGTGTCAGGAGCTAGAAGCTTACCTGGTTGAGGAGGGAGAGGACTTTGTCGGGCTTTCAGATCGGATGGATCTTCAAGAACAGCCTTCATTATGTAACAAAGCCACCGTAGAGCAGACAACATTTAATAAGAGCAGAGGAGAAAGCAAATCTACTCTGCATGGTGGCAATGAGCAGGAATCCAGTGCGTCTCTTGTCTCTGAGAGTAAAGAGACATCCAGGACAGAGTTAAGCTCAGAAAATGATGTCTTTGTGTCCTGTCTGTCCACTATTTCAAACATTGCTACGGACACTACTGGAAGGACCCAAACGACAGACTCCTGGCACATTGCCTCCGGGCCTTACTCAACCATATCAGAAGACCTGACTCTGCTTTCCCTGACTTGCAACACCACCACTGAGAGAGCCAAGGCTCCTCAAAAAGCAGACCACCCTTCCAATTCTTCTGGAAAAACCCCCATACACCAGAAAGATGTGGACATGAACTTGAATTCCACTGTTCACTCAGAGGATGCGGTACCACAGGCACAAGTGAGCAATGAATTTGTTCCGTCCAAGTATGTCACTGATGAGCACAGCAAGAACAATAACCAGAAAAATACAGCAGGCAATACTGTTTCAGAGCAGGATTGTGAGCGAGAGAGAAGTACTGAGCACAAGGTAAAAAAATCACATGAAGAGAGCAACACTAAAATTTCCAAAAGCACACAAGCTGATGAGGCCCCTGATGTGAACTGCAGCCCACACAAAACAAGCACAAAGGTAACTCAGTCATCAATTGATTCCAAAGCCATGAAGAAACAAGCATCATTTGATAACACTTTGAAAAAACAAAACTCTTTTGACAAGACTTTTAAAAAGCAGGGATCTTTTGAGAATAGTATCACCACCAGCTCTTCAAGTCTAGAGAGGAGGAAGCCGTGGGGAAGCCCTAGCCGACCAGCAACACCTTCTTCCCCTAAAAGTACCTCCTGTTCCCCCAAGAGACGCCCGCCTGGTTCTCCAGCTAAGGTCCAGGGCATCAGGGCACTGAGCTTGGAGCGCAGCGACTCCCCTCAGAGAGGTTTAAGTCAAACAATCAAACTGCCAGGTAAGACAGGTTTGAGCAGTGCCATCCCCAAACCTGTCATGCCTCAGCAGAAAGAGCCTGAACCCAGGAGGTCTTCTCCTCCCCAGAAGCCTAAGAACGTCCGTCCAAAAATCATCACCTATGTTCGAAAGAATCCTCAAGCAAAACCACACGTGTCAGATGCCCCACCTGATACCTCAACACTCCCAATAAGAGTGTCCTCCTACTGCAGCCCACCAGCTCATAAAGATCTAAAGGTTGGTCCTCAACCTAAAGCCACCCCGGTGCTATGTTCCTCCAACCTGCTGTTTGACAAATATCGACAGGAGATGCAGAAGGTGGACTACTATCCTCCAGGCATGGTTGTAACTGGGGTGAAACCTCCAAGCAGCACCATCCCTCAAAGGCTTGGTGGGAAGTCAGACAGTTTTCATGAGGATATACCCAAGAAATATCTTCAAGAGGTGAGAAATAGACTTTTGATTTGATATAATGATTTGATATTTCAATAGCAGTTGAAGCTAAAGAAGAACACCAACATGCAGATGCCTCAAAATAGCAACAATTGACAAAATATCTGAGCAATGCAGAAGTTTTTTTGCCATATATGAAGATTTTCTGACCTCCTACATGTGAAGACACAAAGTCTGAGCTGACAGTGAAACGAACAATAACAGACAGTGACAGCGAAGCTAACAGTGAAGCTCCGAATGCAGACTTCATTTTGGCCTATACTTTAATGCATTTTGGAGGTTTATTCAGGTGGCTAAGAAGCTAATATTACTTTTGCAAAATCACTTTCTGATTATTGGTCACCAAACTGTCATATCATTTCATGAAATTACAATGCCTTGTGCAGATATATGTGAAGAATTAAATCTGTCATTGCACTCCACAACAGAACTATTATAAACTATATTATATTGTTATATTATATTTATATTATATCATAACTAATTGCCTGTCAGTAACAATCTTCATTGTGATGACAGTGATTGACTGTATTGGTAATGTCCTTCACCAGCATGTTTCTCAAGAGGCAGGCAGTGTTTACCGCTCACCCAGAGCTCTGAGGCCTCAGTTGGGGTTAGGGGCAGTCACCAGGCAGCCTGCAGCAAAGACAAAACTTCAGCAGACTGGTCAAAGGTCAGCCATGGCCCCAAGGCATTCTGCACAGACGGCCGGAGTCACTACTACACAAGGCTTCCAGGACACTGCAGGTGAGATGGTGATCTGGTGGCGTAATGAGCTCAAAGTGAGATTTTATTATAGATTTACTCAAAGTGAAAATGTACACATGAATCTTGCCATCATTTGGAAAAGGATTAGTGATGGTTTTATGAAAGTGTTCCTTAAATAATGTAGTAATATTGTTAATACTGTGATGACCCAATATGGCTTCAATGCTGTTTGGTTTTGCTGTATTTGGTTTGTCTTTACCTTAAGTTCGATTTTACTTATGTAAAATAAACTTATTTTTACTAACAACTCATGTGTGTTCTACCGTCATTTGTCTAGCCAGATTGTGACGGTACAATCATGCGTTTCACAAAGTGGAGAACCTCGCCCCGTTCTTGTTTGTGAATGACTTAACCTTTTGAAGATGCCTCTTTCATATCCATCATGTTATATCACTTGTTACCAATTAACCAGTGTACCTGTGCAATTGTCCAAACAGGTGGTTTTTGGGGCATTCAAAATCTTTCCTAGTCTTTTATCACGCATGTCTCAGCTGGTTTGAAATGTGTTGCTACCATCAAATTTAGAATAACCATATATTTACAAAACAAATGCTGAAGTTGATGAGGCAAAAACATTAAATATGTTGTCTTTGTAATGTTTTCAATTAAGTATATGTCAAAAAGAGTAGACAATTAGCCCATTTAGTTTCATTTCTGTTCTATTTTCCCATCTATCTCAGGAGAGCAGAAGAGGTCAGGAGAACAAGGCCCAGAAACCAACAAGAGCCTCCTGCTCAAACCAGGTCACTCCGGTCTCCGTCCTCCAGGCTTCTCCACCCTGCCGGCTGCTCGTCTGGCCGCTTATGGCTTCGTCCGGAGCTCCAGCGTCTCGTCTGTGTCAAACAACCAGTCTAACGACAGCAGCCACGCTGATCCTTGCCGACCTTCTCAGTGTGAGTCTCTCTCTCTCTCACCATACCTTTCATATGAATTAGGCTCATAGAGTTTTTACCTCTTAACATTAAAATTTTAGCAGCTAAAAATAGTTGCAGATGTCAGAGACAGTGCTCTGTCTGATTAATTAATATTCCACATCTACGTTTTACCTTATCTAATCTTGTCAGTGGTCATGGCTGCCCCTGCTATCCCTCGTTACTATAGTAACAACCACTCATTTTCTTTCATTTTTCGCTCATTTATCACAAGTAGGTACTGAAAGCTAATGCACCTCTGTGGCATTCATGAAAAAACAAATCTTTAAGTCACTCTCCTTCCTCTGCTGCTTCTCTTTAGCCTGTGAACTTCAGCTTCTGATCAGATCAAGGTACCCTGCCTGATATATAACCTTCCTGCAGCCTTCATTCATTGAAATCAATAAAATCCAAGATGATGATTATCTATATGCCTGGAATAGAGATGTAAGATTTGTGTCCGAACAAGCTGAGATGTTGCCAGTTGAGGCTTTTTTGAATGTATGACGGCAAACAATTTACGTTTTGGTTTTTTTTCCCATTATAGACCAACCTAATGAAATAAAATTGCATCAAACCACCCCAAAGAAAACAGCTGTTGTCTCATATGCAGGGTGCTCCCCCCACCAACACCCCCTCAACTTCAGTAACGGTGTCAAAAGTCAGCAGCGCTCTCTTCTTCCCTATTTATAATCTGTGAAATGAAGAAGTGGTGCCGACGGCTGCAGTGTGCGTCGAAAAGAGAGAGTCAGGGTGTGGGATGACGGGATAATCCCTCCGACCAGCCTGTTTCATTTCAGTCAATACAGATTATGTGTCTCTCTGTCTGGGTCCCCACTAAAAATGTACACTTTACAGGGTTACTTTGTACCATTTTTAACACTGATTCTTCAGAAAACAAGCACAGCTCCAGCTGATAACCTACATTCATGTAAGTGTGGCCTACTGCCTCCTTTACTGCTATTAGATTCTCTGCGAAGCTCTTGTCAAAATGACAAGCCAGTTGCAGGTCTTCCCTTCTAAAAATGTAATTCTCCATGTGCTGTAAAGAATCGATGGTTGTCTACCAGATAGCTAAACACAGACAACATATATATATACGACTGTTGTGTATCAGTGTTTTCCTACAAGTTATTGGCTCAGAATGTGCTGCTCTGCCACTGAATGTCTCGAATGCAGCCACGTTCACCAGCAAAGCCCTCCAATCTGATGAATCAATTTCTAATAATCATATAAGTTGTTTATGTTTCTTGATTCTCAATTTCTTTGGTTTTTGATCAGACAAATTTTTTTAGACTTGCTTCTAGTTATGATATACTTTATAATCCAACTTAATGCTTTGCGAATCAGTTCCAAGTGACACTTCGCAACTGTTGAAGCAGCACAAATCTCTGTGGTATATTTATGAATATTGAGCCCTCTTTGCCGCGGATCATTCCCATCCCTGTCATGTCCTGCAGGAGACGGATTTGTACTGTAAATGCGGGATAGAAACAGGCATTTCGCAGTGTGAGTCATCCTCCAGTCGTCTCCCTCAGCCAGTCCGCTTCGTGGCTCAGCGTCAATTTCAGCAAGACGCCTTAAGGAAAAAAAAATAAACATCTGCTGACTCTCTGGAGTGAGGAGAGCTTCTGTGATCCCACTGGGGCTTTGACACAGGTCCTGGGTGTATTTCACATCAAAAGTGATTTCATATTCTCATTCTAGTCTGAATATATTATGCTTTCTACACTAATTTCTCCTATTTTACTACCACAGTTTGTTGTTTCAGCTGAGATTTCTGGCTCCTTCAACCATCCTTTTTTTTGACTTATTCATTCTAAGATCATATTTTAATTCAAGTCCCTTCAATCCTGAGAGAGTTACCTTAGCTATAGGTGCAGCATGTGTCTGGACTGTTATTGGTTAAGGAGCTGAATATTTCATGAGAGTAACTGGAGCTTCCTGGTTTATCTAAATAGTGCTGGAATCCAGAGAGTTTGTCCTGATGTAATTTATAAAACAAAACACAATGCAATGTATAACACCACAAGGATCTTCCTTTGTTTGGAGGGAATATTTCTTCTTTGTAATCATTCTCTGCATTGCTGCAGCTGCAGTTTGCCTATGAATCACATAGACACCCTAGGCGCCATAAAATCTCTTATAAATAATTAAGATGCTTGCAGAATTCTGCCTCTCTCTGTGAATTTCTTCAGGAAAAAAGAAAAGAAAAACACTCCAAGATAGTGATCTGCTGATACTTGATGCCTAAAATACTAAAGAAATACAGCATGGCAATTTTTCACTGACCAATAATAGAACAGAGCCTATGATTATTTTCCAATTTTGAAAATAAGTAAGGTTATGCTTTTACACTGTGCATTTGAGATCTAACTACATTTACAGTTATGTATTTAGGCCTATTTATGCAGTGATGACATTATAAATGTAGCCTACAAATTATGAAAAGCAGTAATACAATGACTAATTAAAGCTATAATGCCCCCACGGGCTTTATTTTTTCTCAAACCAAATTAAAGCTATGATCACAAACAAGACTCGGTGAGAGAAATTGCAAATTTATTTCTATGCTAAAGTGGCAGTTACCATTTCGAAGGATCAAATGTCTCTGCTGTTTATGCAGCCCAGTAATTCATTGAGATTCAGGCTACTGATCAACATGTTGTTATCAAACAACAAGTGGGAAAAAATGCGGAAACGTGGAGTGACTGAAAGCAGACGCCAGCACTGTATCAATTCGTCTGTCCCCACTCATTCCTGTTCAGCGTCACAGAGCCCTGGAGAGTGTGGCAGTATGCCAGAGGCTGGGAGACGCTGTGGATGGGTCACCACTCTATCACAGAGCCATCACATACAGTACAGTGGACAGACAAGTAGATCTACACCTATAAAACCATAGTGTTTTTAATTCACATAGCCTGTACTGTACAGCATGTCTTTGAAATGTTTGGGCAAACCCTCATTAAGATTGGATAATACTATCGGATTCAGGTGGTACGAAAAATAAGCGTGGAGTTATTTGAACAAAAAATGCACTCATACATTAGTTCATCGCGTAACCTTTCAACATTTTCACCCACTCACTGACGATTTTTGTTCTGTCACATCTGTTCTGCTCTGCAGATCCTAGCAGTGGCAGTGATGACACACTCCACAAATCACCGGGGCCCCCCAGTGAAGCCTCCCATGCTCAGAGCCGATCTCAGCCCCCCAACGCCCCCAGCCTCCAACGCCGCAGTCTGCCGCCACAGCGCAGCTCCCCACGTGGTAAGTTGGGGTTTTTTTTTCTGTGCATGTGTATGTGGTGTTTGAGTTATCCCCAGAGACAACATCCTTTTTCTAGTTGGAGGTCGCCGGCGATCATGCTACCCTTGAGATGGAATGTGTTAACACATGGTGTTAAAGGGAGTTTGGCAGCTTAGCTTTGGAAAATACATAGATATTTCTGTCAGCACTCAACTCCTGACAACTGATAAAGTGTAGCCCTCAATTCACATGTAGCTATTCATTCATTCCTCAGTAAGAGTCAGTGGAAACTTTCAACCCTTTAATGACAGCACTCTTTCACCTTCAGAATCTAATCCACAGAAATGACTGCTTTCAGTGTGTTAGTTTCCTCTGTTACTGACGTCAGCAATAGAACCCAGTTATCCAGCAGGGGAGTTCACAGATGCTGGTGAGTTATGTGTAAATAGACTGTATGGGGCTTTCTACTAATTTCATTTTCCCACTATAAATATATAAAATTAGATGACCATGACACGGTTGGGTAGGCAGAGATGAAGAAGTGTTTGTTAATGCCTAACCTGCTTCAGACAACTCATAAAAATAATTGGAAGGAAAAAAACACTTAGAGGTTTATCTGTATGTAAGGCCATCTAAATATAACGTTGTCAAATTGTGGCCTCTAGCCAAAAGTAATGACTTTCAGTCTCATTATGAAAATGAACATTTTACCATTTCAGCCGTAAGGCATCGTCATTAAATTATTTCCGTTTTTTTTTTTTTTTTGAGATGCAAAATATTATGAAAAACTACTTTGATAATCCTTTCTAAGGAAGGCTTTATGGCCGTGAATGCTACACACAGTTAGCTCTTTGAGGTATCCTCTAACATGATGAATAGCGTGTAACTAGTAGGTATTTATAGTAATGAATTAAGTTACTTATTACAGACCAAAACAGCGGAGTTGGAAATGTATTTTTTTAGAAGGACAAACCATCTTTAAAGTGATTCTATACCAGTATGATTGAATGTTATCTTCACAGACCCTTAACGGCCGCTGGTCATCTCTGTTTCTCTGTGGAGAATCATGTCAGATTTGAAGAAAAATGAATAATGAAATTAAAATAATGACACAAGAAGGCTTCCTGCTTTAATGTATCTTTTAGCATTGTGTCACAGCAGTGACATTAAGACTATAATAATAATGTTATAATAATACATAACATTCCCTCTCTGCTGATGTTTGTTGACAGTGTTAGCATTATAAAGGAATCACTTTATAATATATTAGTCTTAGCAGGAGCAAAGTAATGGGGTAATAATGGATAACTAAGTAATTTTAACTGGGTTAAAATGTGAAGTAATGTGTTTCTACCTGACCTCGTCGTCTGGGGTCGACAACATTCTACACATTATCAAAGTGTGTCCTAAACATGTCTGGAAAGGTGCAATTCTTGTCTCATCTCTATGTGTGTGTGTGTGTGTGTGTGTTCCTATTGATTCACAGTGAGCTTTTCACTTCTTTACTCAAACTTTATTCATTTTGAACTCGGCACATGTCCAAATTGCAACAAATTTAACAGCACGTGTTCTCATCTACATCCCCTGCAACACACGCGCCAATCCTGAAGTACAGCTGATGAACTGTTCTCTAGATGTGCAAAGGGCATTCAGACAGATGAATTCCTTCCTTTACAGATAGATGTGGTGAATCAACATCACCCAGTGGTGACAGAGAGTATCTCTGTGATCCATGTGCAGTCAGAGCGTCCTAAAACAAACCCTTTGTGTGCAAGTGGAGCAGCAGCTCCAGCTACTGGTCACTGTTCCACAGTGTACCTTATATTGATGTTTTCTCATGCGTCCTAGTTCCCAACCTTTTTTTGAAGAATTTCTCAAGAATATATTCTGAGAAAAAAAATCAAAGTTTAGAAATAAAGTCTACTAAATATTACATTATTGTACTACCTCTTAAATTTAAACCCCTTTTGGAATCCCCACCCCTAGACTGGGAGCATGTGCTTCAATCCATGCTGACTTGCAGAATTAAATATCTTCAATTAACAGCAGTCCACCAGTGACCTTTAAGAGCTCCTCATTATGGAAGTGTTGGAAGTATTCTATCCATCAATTTTCTACAACAGCTTATCCTGTGCAGGGTTGCAGGAAGAGGGGTGGGGGTGGGTGGGGTAGTGGGTGTAAAACTGGAGGCGAGGTATTTTACACAACCTGGATAGGTCGTCGGTTCTTTCACATGACTGACACAAAGAGTGACAGGTCCCTATGCACACTCACATTTACATCTATGGGCAATTTAGTGTCGCCAATTCCCCATGATGCATGTTTTTGGTGGTGAAAACCGTGGCACCCGGAGGGAACCCATGCAGACAAGGGGAGAACATGCAAAGACAGACAGGCCCCTTCACCACCATGCAGCTCTATCTGTCCCATTTAAAATGACAATACCAGTGTCCTCACCTTCGTTCTATATTGTTTTTAACATTCTGTGGTGAAGCCAAAAACATGTTTCCATAATGTCAGCAATAGTCTACTAATCAACTAGAAGTACTTCATCAATTCCTTTTGGGGAATTCCTTCTTTATTCATATTTTTCCATTATACTGTACACATAAGCCTGAAATACACACACACCTGCACACACAGGACAGGGGTTAGGTGCCTTGCTCAGGAGTGCCCAGGAAGTGGACTCCAGTACACACATGCTGTACTTTAACTGGCCACCTGCTGGTTCCCAAGCCAAGTACCCTTGACTGAGCTACTGCATGTCCTCTATTCAAAACTATACTATTGTACTTATTATATATTTTTTATTTTTTTATTATTTATTTTATTTTATTATATTTTTTATATTATTATGCTTATTATATTAAACTATACTAGTTCATCGTACACTGTATAATGGCAATAAATGCTTTCTATTCTATTCTGTTCTATTATACTATTATACATGTATCTGCTTTGCATTCATCTGCCAGTTTAAACCATAGAAATACATCATTGAATAAATAATTAAACACCTATGTTTTGTATGTAAAATTTTATACCACAAAGTATCTTGTTACTTTAGCTGTCAAATAAAGGAAAGTGAAATACCATAAAATAAGGATATGGAAATGATTAGATAATAAAGGTACAAGTACTTCAAATGTTACTTTCCACCACTAATTATATACTAACATGTAATATATTTAAGAAAGCAGTATTTAGAAGACTGTATTTTGCATTCCAAATGTGTACATCGTAAAGCGTATTAACATTTTCTGTCACTCAGCCTCTAGGAGAGAGATACAAAAAGGCATAGAAGCTGTGATGCCACCAAAGTCTTCTCCTAAAAGATTTGCAGTGGTGTCGCCCAAACCACAGTCCCCCGGTGAGTCTTACTAATCACATGGCAGTCTGTGTATGTGCACATGTCAACACAGGCACATAGAATACAAATCTGATATTGTTTGTTTAATTTGTTCAACCTCTGCTGTCTCTTCAAAATTTGCAACCGCTCTCTCTCTCTCTCTCTCTCTCTCTTTCTCTCTTCACAATTCATTACAAGGCCCATGACAGCCTGCTGTTGCCATAGCAACAGGCTACAGTGACTATAATGCTAGGATGGCTCCTTTGGCAGTAATTCTGCTGGATCAGATTACCACAGAAAGTCAGCATTTTCTCAGAGACCAGAGAGACACAATTCTGGTTATTTGATGTGGTTATTTGTTATTTAGTTGTTTTAATTGTGCTATTTGATTGGTCGTCATCTCGCTGCCACATTAATCTTCCTGTTGGTAATGTTTGTTCTTGCTCTCCTGATTCTCTACTTATATATAAATTGTAAAGTCTTTACAAGCTTTGGCTGCATGGGGCAAACATGATTACAGAGGAAATGAGATTTTTCGCCGAATAAACATTTCATTAAATCTGTTATGAGTGAAGAAATTTTTTTGACTACATCCTTCTGTTCTCTTTTTCTGCAGTTCTTGGGCAGTCCGCTGCAGTTCATGGAGCTGTTCAGACTGAAAGGGCCCAGGAACTGGACCGGGCTCTGATTCAGCGGCTTCGGGAACGCTGTGAGCAGCAGACCCTGCAGCTGCAGAGCCTTCAGGCCCAGTTAAAGAAGGCCTCTTTGTGCCTGGATGTTTTCAGCATCACTACCCAGCACTTCTGTCACAAGGTAGGCTTCAGCAGAGATATGGGAACTCAGATTTTCACCGGCAAGCAAGTCTTGCGTCCACTTTTAGAGCCCCATAAATTAAAAAAAAAGAAGTTTTTTTAGCTTGAATCCTAAAACAAGGCTAGTGTCGCAGCCCCTTCCCTGCAAAATGTAAAGAGAGGAAGCTTTGCATTCATAGGGTAACGTCAAAACTTAATTAATCCCAAAGAATTTCCCTGGCTTTAATTTTTGATAAATATGCTTACAAATGTCATGCATTATAGAGATGGATGTTCAGTGAGGATGAAAAAAGTGAATTCAATCATCCTCATGATGATGTATTGCCCATCTCTAGCAAGTTTCAGATCTCTGTCAGATGATATTCATGTCCTGCTGAAATAAACACAAGCAGTGGTTCTCTCAAGTTGGAAATGAATATAAAAACACAACAGAATGCTTTGGAAAAAGGTCTACAATTTTTTTTTCTGAACTAGCAGTGTAGTCTTTGATGGGTCATACAAACAGAATAATAAACACAGATTTGCTGTTACTGTACAAGTACAAAGGGAAAGCTGTTGCAGGCTTCAGAATGCAACTACAAAGTGTGATGAGTCATGTGTCCCGTCCGACAGCGGCATCATCCAGCTTTTGTTGTCAGCATCACTTTGTTCACAAAGCCAGTCTCTTGCTTTAAATCCAGATTGTTGTGGCTTTTTGATTATGTTGCTAATAGCTCTGTGTGAAGCAGCAGGTTTGTGGGGAAACACTCAGGATTTCCAAATGTTTTTGTTTTTTTTCCCAGTTGTTTTAACTAAAGGAAATGGAATGTGATGCATTATGGCGTTTGCATTTGACAGAGATTCCGTGTTGGTCTGTGCTACAACTGTTGGATGGTTGATGTAATTTAAACACAGTTGATATTTATTTCAGCTGATGTCTCTCATGAGTATTCTCCTTTTTGTAGGTAATCAATCACCAGCGATGTCAGAATAACCATTAACAGCTTCTAATGGTACAGGCAGTGTGCTGGCAAAGCAAAGTGTGTCTTCTGCTTTTCAATATTGGATTTGTTTCCTGCCCTTTGCTGGTCCTCTGCTTGAATTTCATCCATTCCCCAACCCCACCCACTGGTTCTCTCTACAGTGGTAGCTGATCAATGAGATTAGAGCTGCCTGCCTGGAAATCGCTGTCCTTTTAGTGAGACTGATTGTCAGACACTAGCAGAATACCCACTAATGTCTGACAGGTAGAAGGCTTGGACATTTAGTATATGTATCTGAGATATATCTCAGATATCATTTTTCTCATCTTAGATATTGTATTTCTACGTTGACATGTATGATCCATGATCCTTCTCCCTCTGCCTTGTAATCCAGCATCACTCCTCTGGTTATTACTGCTCATACATGTCTGCCTTCTGGATTTTAGGGTGTGTATAAGCACAACATATGTTGATGAGGTTTTTTGAAAGTTTAATGTATGAGACTGACTGAAGAAATATAGAAAACATGAGTGTTATTATGAACAGCACCAGATTTAAAGGGTATGTTAAGGGTATATTATGTTAATTGAGCTATATTAGGCAGTTGGATTGCAGTATGAACATCATTGCTTCAGTCATAGCTATCTGGAATAATTACTTTTTTACATATGTGTTCTGTATGTATTGCCTGCATGTAGGGATTTTCTCTGACCTGAGGAAGAGAGCATCTTCTCCTGCTCCACTCCTTTTTTTTTTTTTCCATGAAGATGCAAAAGCCCACACACGTGTGTGCGTGTGTGTGCGTGTGTGTGTGCGTGTGCGTGTGTGTGTGTGTGTGTTGTTCCCCGCTGTGTGTGCATGTAATACAGGGCGTGTGGGTGGGGGTTTAAGGGGAGGGCAGGCAGAGCTGGGCTGGCAGTCTTTGTTCCAACAGGGATAAACGCCGGTCGCAAACCAGGAAACGAGGTGAGGCTTCGGTCTTCAGTCTTCCAGTCTCTCCTCCCCTCTCCTTCCTTTGCCTGGTGTCCTCCCCCTCTCCTCTGTCTGTATTTCTGTATCTTTCTCACACTCACATCTGTTACTGCTGCCTCCTCAGCTGGCTCAGGGATGCTGCGGTCCGTTAGCCTAGTATGGGCCACCGCTGCTGTAGGCTCCATTTCCTCCCTCTCCGCTGTCTGGACCAAACGGTAAAAGGCAGTATCTTCTGCAGGCAGCAGGCTTGTTGTCAGTACGGATGTTACCTTTGCATATGTGTGGCTGTGCGCATGTGTGTGTTTTATGGGTGGGGGGGGGGGGGGGGGGGGGGGGGGGGGTTCTGAGAGTGTCGTGTAATTGAGCAATATATTAATTTGTTTCTTCAAGACAAAGCTGGTGGAGAAAGTATAAATCTCTGCATGATTATGCTGAGTCAAAGAAGGCTTGTCTGTTTGTCCATCTGTCTTTTCTCTCTGAGTTTGTACGGACATTACGTAACATGCTGTTCCTGCTGTGATATATTCTTACACTTCTTCCTATTTCCCCATCTGCCATTAGTCCTTACTTTGTGTTTGCTCAATAATAATAATAACTTGTTTACCTTGATGTCCCTGAATGTCTCATCATCAAGGAATCTCGTGTCCAGGTTTCCTGATAGAGTAATGGCAGTAATTCTTGTATGATTATTGTAGACTGAATCTCGCAGGGAGAAAAACTTTAGACAAAAAACAGTTGCTTTGGAAGGTTTCTATGGTCCCAATGAAACTGGTTTGATTCTATAGACACAGACTTTGGCTTGGTTAATTAACTCATTCTGTTATCTCCTTGAGAATGAGCACCCTTCCTATTAAACGCCATATTTATTCTCCTCAAAAAGGCAAAATGCACAGTGATAAATGATTCCTCTATTGACAGAAGGAGATACATAACATTTTGATAATCCATTAATCATGTGTGATGTATCAAGGAACAAAATGGCCAAACAATTGCTGATTCCAGCCTGTCAAGTGTGAATTTTTTTTCTTCTCAGTTTTATATCATTGTAAAAAGAATATTCTTGGTCGTACGATGTTGTCAACAAGCCCTGTACACCTGATTGTGATGTGCATTTTTTACTGTTTTCTCACAGACCTACCAAATGATCAAATATTTTTTTAAAAGATAATCAACAGTGTAACTGATTAAAGCCCTTAATTGCAGCCCTAGAAATGGAGTAAGTTGCCTTTGTGATGGCTGAAAATGAGATGGGAAATTAGAATGCATGTCACGTGATACCCTGGAGATCCCAGTAGGGAGGTGTGTATAGGAGGGATGGGCAAATTGATGAGTAGGAGCAGAGGTGGAGCAGAGGAATAGAAAAAAGCGTCTGACCATCCTTCATCCCCCATGAGGTCACAGCCTTCTCTCCCCAATGACAATGAAGTAAAACCTCTTAGAGGATGACATCATCGCTGCAGAGACATACTGTATAACATCTAATATATTCACCCACTGATCTATGTCTCTCTCTTTCTTTGTTCCTCACAAGAACTGCTTTGTGATCTGCATCTCCAAACAGCAGGGGGCCTAGCTGTCTTACCACACTAATACTTATTTAACTGTCCGGTGTTTCTTCCTCTGTGAGTAAAATTTGATTAGAGGATGTAATGCCATGAAGAATCCCAAGTGGAGGCAGGAGAGGGACTGTGCAAATGCTGTATACCATGACTTTTCTGTTGCAACATTTTCCTCAAATGTTATGGATGACTCCTGCCATGAGGCATTTACTGTATCGTCGCTTGATGTTACACATTTTACTATTATGATCCATAGTAATCTCCAGGATACACTGATGACAAATGTTTGTGCTGCAAAAAAGGAGTAATGCATTTTTGACTGTACGAAGAGATCCTATACAAAGTGCATTCTTATCCTTTCTCATGTGCTTTTCAATCCATTATGATTGCAAGCACCACACTGAGTGTGTGTGGCATACAATAGAAACAATATGCTAATGCTAAATTCAACAGGCTAACCTGCAAACGAAAAAGAAAACGTGAAATATAGCACATCTTCCAAATTTGAACGTATGTCAGGGACAGCCTGTACCGATATCTATTCAGCTTTGAGGTGAATCCTGCTTTTCCACTGCTCCTTGTTGAGGAAGAGTTTTCCAGTTGTTGTATATTTCCATTAAAATTACATAATCCATGGGGTCACATTCACATTCTCGGATGAAGTACATGAAGACATTTGTGTTTTATCTTGCCGTCAACAACAGGACTATTTGCGTGCTTTGTTTGTACCTTTTCACGTTACTAGTCATTAATAGCAAGGTGTCAGTTTTGGTGTTACTGTCTTATTTTGAAGGCTTATTGTTATTGTTTTGGTCATTTCCTGTTTTATTTTGAAAGTTTCTTTTCTCCATGTTTTTGCTCTACACTTCCTGCCGTTGTCTGTTTTCCCTCCCTTTACATTGCTGATGGTTTTCACCTGTGTCTGGTCCCCGCCTGTAGTCACTTCAGTCTGTGTGTTTCCCTTCTTTAGTTGCCAGGTCTTTGGTGTTTAATCACACGTGTCGGCCATCTCTTCCTTGTGATTTCCATGAGTTTATTCTTTTTTTTCTATACTTGTATTATTTCCTGGATTTTGCCTCTGCCTATCATTTTTTGGATTGTAACCTGGTTTACTTGCATTATTTGTGTACAGTTATCTGCCTTTATTTGGACTCTGAGCCTGCCGCTTGGATACTGTTACCTGGTGGTTTGGACAGGGTCAAAACCATAAGGCAGTCCAAACCACCAGGTAACAGTATCCAAGCGGCAGGCTCAGAGTCCAAATAAAGGCAGATAACTGTACACAAATAAACCAGGTTACAAGAAGCCAAATCTAAGAATTGACCAAAACGTTTTTGCCTGCCATCTCTGGCCTTAAACCAAACTCCAAAAGATGTCACATATTAGCAAATTGGGTTTTTGGAACATGTATCTCCTGATTCATAATGATTCCTGACTGAAAAGCCATGTAAAAGTGCTTTATGATATGTGGTCTCTAATGATTCAATATTCTCAAAAGTACAAGTCTGTAGCTGTGTCTTCGTTCACAGCCTTTAGCCCAGTATCACAGAGTTTTAATTGTCATGTTTATCAATGAATCATGGTCTCAGCCGAGCTCAGGTCAGTCCATCCTAGAGGACCCGAGTAAAATTGTTGCTAATAACACTGCTGATTGCTAAGTGAGCTGTTATGAGGCTGTCACGGTCTAGTCACATTCAGAGATTGTTAGGCTGCCTTTCCCTACATCCTCAAACAAGTATTTGTGGTAACATGTAGTTGTGATGTCCATTTCATCTGCAATCTGCACCCAGTCGTGTTTCAGTTGCACCACAGTGACTCTAGGAGTTTTAGAATAATTTGTACAGTTCAGGGGTGTTTACTACAGTATGTGTTTGCATTACAGAATGAGAGTGCCATTGTGAAGGAGAGGGAACTGTCCCTGGAGCTTGCCAAAATCAGGGATGAAGTGGGTAAGTGGGACAGAGCGTGACAGATATGGCACCACAGGGAGGAGTGCAAGCAGTGAGTCAGTGCTTTCTCCACAGCACATCATGTATTATATAGTATACTGTACTACCACAGGGCATGAGAGGAGTCAAGGGAGCTGTGGGAATCCACTCTGGTGACGGAAAATATTGAACACCACATACCAGCCACTGTAAAAAATGTTGCCTTGAGCATATCACACTTAAAAACAAACACACACAAAAAACTTGAGTTGTTGTTTTTTTAAAAGAGCAAAAATATAGTGATAAAATAAAATAAACAAAAATAAACATATGAAGTTGCAAAATTCAACACTTTTGATAAATATGTGACTTGTGTCAGAACAAATATTAACATGCAGGCGTTTCTATTTTTATAAACAAATGAAATAAGTCAACAAACTGCCCAAACCTGTTGTGTGTTAAATTAACTTTGGCATATCATCTTGAAACAAAGTTTAATCAAAAGTTTAACACGTGACCTAAATTTTGGATGTAGCGAAACAAACTAAAGCTACATGTCGTGTTCCAGCTTTCAGTGTTGCACACTGGGAGCAACTGCAGCAGGAGAAGCAGGAACTGGAGCGTCGTTTTGAGGCTGAGCTGCAGGGTTTGCGGGCTCAGCAGCAGAGGGAGCTTGGAGCGCTGGAGGAGCGGCTGAAGGCGCAACACATGGCTGAGGCTGAGAGCCTGCAGGCCCAACAACAAGGCGAGCTGGAGGAGCTGCGATTCAAACAGCAAGAGCAGGTGTGTGTGTGTTTTCGAGAGATGAGGATATGATGTCACTGTAAGGGTCAGTTCACCTGTCACCTGTCAGTGGTGATAATGTTAAGGCTGATTGGTGTAGTCCCCATAAAAAAAATTATTGACAATATGTTATATTATCCATGCTTGAGTGTATATAACAGTCAACAGTTGGTATCATTGGTATCATTTGTTTTGTGTGATTACTAACTGTTTGCCCTAGATTGAGGAGATGAGAGAGAACCACGAGACTTCCTTGATAGAGATGGAGATGACTCACAATGACACACTGGCCACGCTGCAGGAGGAGCATGCCAGGACTGTGAAGAGTAAGTATTTAAAACTCTCCTATACTGGCTCACCCGCCTGCAGATCAAGAGAAATAACAATATGTTATATTTTGTGTCAGATTTGAAAATGGCCCACGAACAACAGACAAAGTCTCTGGAAGAAGAGTTTGAAAAAGTCAGACTGTCACTGCAGGTAAACAGCTTTCCTTAAAAGCATTTGTTTTTTAAGAAACAAAACATGATATGTTTTGTACTTGTACTAGTGACAGTATTTAAGACATGAATATCTGTCTGGTCACTAGGATCAGGTGGACACCCTGACGTTTCAGAATCGTAGCCTCAGAGACCGAGCCAAGCGCTTTGAAGAAGCTCTGCGCAGGAGCACAGATGAGCAGATTGTGGTAACAGTCGCAGGATACGATTCAGGATAAAACAAAACATTGTTTATTGCTTTTTAAGACTGATTGTGGTTTTTTACTTATGTTATCTTCTGGTATCAGGATGCTTTGGCACCATATAAACACATTGAGGAGGACCTGAAGAGTCTTAAAGAAATTCTGGAAATGAAGAATCAACAAATTCATCAACAGGAGATGAAGATCTCAGAACTGGAAAAAATAGTAGGCTTCGAATTTCTGATTTTATTTTATTCGTTTAGTTTTACTAACTGCCAGTATTTTATAGAAGACTCTGACACCGTGCCTGTTTAACTTACCTCAAAAAAAACATACATCGTTTGAAGAATTTAATGTTGTGCACCTTTGTTGCTGTGTTTTTGAGCAGGCTAAAAAGAATGTTTACCTGGAGGAGAGACTGCAAGTGTTACAGCAGCAGAACGAGGACCTGAGGGAAAGAATAGACAAGAATGTTGCTGTTTCCAGGTGAGATATGTATATCTAGCTGTATAGCTCAAACACTTTGTCTGTTTTTTTCATCACCGCAGTGGACAGAGATCAGAACTATGACCAGGAAGCTCAAAATTTCTGACTTCTGCCTTACTCATTGGCGTAGGAAGATTGTGTGTGGGAAAAACAAATGGGGTCTAGGAAACTTTTTTAACAGACTAGTAGAGTAGTGCACCAATAGCTGCACGAGTGCATGGTATTTATGTTTTGACATTTTTTCTGTCCCTGCTCTTTCTCAGGCAACTCTCTGAGGAGAATGCCAACCTGCAAGTGCATGTGGAGAAGGAGAGCAATGAGAAGAAGCGACTGAGTCGCACTAATGAGGAGCTGCTCTGGCGTCTTCAAACAGGCGAGCTAAGCCCTCGGATGTCCCCCAGCTCCTCCCCCATCCATCGACCCTCCTCTGGACCAGGTTCCCCTGCCCGCCCACACTCCTACCACCAATGACTCTCTCAACGGAAGCGAAAACACTTTCTTTTGTCAGGCATTGGAGGCACTGAAACTTTTGAATGTTCCTCCTAGTTGAAATGGGAGAATTTTACACTATGTAGATGGACAAACACAGATTAGTTTGTTTATTGGGAAATGCAGCTCACCAAGTCCGCTCGGAAATTTTGTCTCTGACCTAAAGAATTGCATTGATGATCATGCGTTGTATTGTTCAAAAGGGAAAACTCTGACCTCCTCTTTTTCTATTCCATCCAACAAACCAGACGTACTGTAATACTGCAATAGATGAAATACCTGGTCATTGTAGACTTTAGAGAGAAGGAGAACAGTCTCATTTCCACATTGTGGCCTCATCTTCATCACCGTTTTCTCATCTAGCGCTCAGGATGTAATAGACAGCAAACCATGAAAGTGCAACAACAAACACAAGAAGCGCCTTTGCTGTCAATTTTCTCCCACCAGCAAAATCATAAACCTACCCACAGTGAGTTCATCTCAAAGTGTGGATTCTTCTCTGGGGTATGTTTACCTTTTCGTGCTGAAATATTTCATGTATTAGGAGTGTGTGAATGACTATCTAGCCATCTAAAATCCACCATCCATCACACACACACACACACTTAAACCAATCTGGCCAGGTTTAGTATGGAAGTATGTGATTTGAGACATAGCATATCTCTCCACACAGCTACGTATCCCATATGTATATCTAGAGGTCGGAAACCATAGGGATGAAGAGGTCACTCAAGCTTGCCCGGCAGATGCAAGGCTAGCCAACATGTAGATACTGCCCTAACCTGGGCCACTAGTCTTGTTAGGGCACCATGGATGCCTACCGCTGAGTAGCTCAGAACACTAGCTCTGCAGAGGTAGCAGATGCTGTCACATTCAGTTGGTAGAATCGGGTACAAGTAGTTGGAGCTAACCAAGTAGCAGCTGCACAGATATTGCTCAGAGATGCCCCTCACCACTGTGGCCCAGGAGTTCTCAACTCCATATGTAGGGTGTGCTTTTACGTAAGGCGACCCAGGTGCACCTGCTGCCTAATTTGCATGCTGAATCACCTCTGTGATCCAGTGGGACAGCCTAGCCTTGTAGCTGTCTACCCAGACATTCCTGCTTGGAACACATTAAGAGCTGGTCAGAGACTCTGTGGGCCTACGTGGCCTGGATGTTTAGCTCAAGCGCCCTGTTGGGATATGCTGGGAAGCCCATTTGCTGCTCCAGTGGCCCCTAATTCCTCTGCCCTTGTGCACTGTACCCCAGCGTATCAGAGATGGGCTGATACCAGCTAACAATGAGTTACTGGACCTAGTGTACTCCCCCTGGCGAGGTTGTTTGGGTGTCCCCACCATTGAAGGGCCCACTGCAGCCGACGGGTGGACGGACCTTCCGTGTCATCTAAATAGTTCAGGACTCTCAGTCCTTCCCATCGTAGGAGACCAAGGACTATGTCCATGCACCTGGTGAAGGTGTGAAGGGCCTGTTAAATCCCTAAGGGGATGACAGAGAACTAGAAGATCTTGTCCTCACATGCAAAACACAGGAAGCGCCTGTGACCTTCCCAGATAGGAATCTGGAATTTGGAATCTTTTAAGTCTATGATGTGAACCAGTCACCTGTTCAGATTGCCTGCTTCAGTCTGTGAATTGTCAACATCTTGAACGTCTGAAGAAATGGATTCATGCCCCTGAGGTCCAGGATTGGCTGCAGACTCCCATCTTTTTTGGGGAAGAGGAAGTAGTGGGAATAGAACCCAGCCTATTGATCCCCTGGTTCCACCTCTTTGATGGCCCCCTCCACTAAAACCTCTGCCCTTAACACCTCCCTGTGACATGGATTGTTTGATAATGGACCAATGTGGTCCATTATCAAACCCCCTCCTGAAGTAGGAGGGGGTTGATGGAACTGGAGCCGATAACCCTGGGTCATGGTCGAGACCAGCTTGGGGCACACCCCTAGAGATTGGCAGCTTGGACAGGGATCCGCAATGGCAAACACCCAGCCTGATGTTACCAAAGGGAGTGGACAGTACAGTGACGGGCTTCTTGGGCTTGTTACAGTAGAGTGTTGGCCCCCCAAACATGGCTGATGGTTCTACGAGCAACTTCATCAAACCGGGTTGGTCTCGCAACCACTGGTTTCACTGACACATAGTTTCAGCAGAGATTTACACTTGTAAGTGCGTAAGCTGTATACAGCAATACACTTCCAATGTGTTTTCCACCCTGCTTTAGAACCCACAAATGAGAAAAGCGACAGCACCCTGAGAGGAGCAAGACGTCAACGCTCTTCTGCATGTGGCAGTAGCTGTAAGACTGTCTATCTCGTGAGTAGACAGCTAATTCTTGTTGTTTTCTGTCTATCTCTTGCTTTTGCTACACCATATCCTTACTGCCCAGCGTGGATCAGAGTGACAATTCACGCTGATGCCTTATATAAAGTGTGTGTGTGCATTCCAGCACAGCTGGCGTGTCTTACAAAATTATTCACGTCATCTGTCAGCTGGGTACGAATACCTGTACGTATGGAATGTGTGACTGGGTGGAGAGATAGTCTTGATATAGAAAACAGCATTGACGCCAAATGTTAGATTACAACATCACAACTCATACTCTAACTTCATTGAACTGCCAACTCAGTGTAATTATGATACTGATTATAATTTGTAAAACTGTATATGTATTTCTCTCTTTAAAGCATGTTCTGTCTTCCAGTTATAATGCATTTTATTTTAGGATTACCTCCAGTGTGATGTGTGGGGTTGAAGGGGCAACACAAATTACCTATAATTTACAACGAAACAGGACAATTTAGTCAAATGAACACAAGAAATAAAACATTGTGTTATACAGATGAATGAATTTCAGATGAATCTCACATCGACTTGTGAGATGAAGCCCCTAACATATACTGAGGTATATGAATTTCCATGTAAATGAAAGTGCAGGATCTATAGAACGTCCCAAAGAAGATATTATGAAATGCAGCGTTTCATCATGTATTGTAGCATTCATATGTTTGGAATGAAGGGCTGCCATACATGATGCATGTATTGCAGTTCTCTGAACAAAATCCAACTTCTGTTCACTACTTTGAATTCTTACAGTTTAACATACGTATGCATCGCCCTTAGAGCTCAATCAAATGGTTCCTCCATTGCTGATTGTGTCCTTTGTGTTTTAAAATTCACCACAGAAAATCTCTTGAGGAAATGTAATGGACACCAATATGGCTACTAAAAATTCAGTCTCCATTTGTACCTCAAATTGACACCAAATTTCTGTCCAACCTTTTGAGTTTGAAAGAAAAGAAAGACATTAAAAGCTGTTACCTCATTGCTAATTGTAGAGAATAATCTCAGGTCTTCAGGAGAATTATGAGTCACTGAAAGGAAGCAACTGTCATAACCTTTTTTTTTCTTCTTTTTTTTTTACATAACCACTCAGCTTAAATGTCTGTTTTGCGAGATTTATTTTGTATAAATTAAGTTCGATGTGCAGCATATGTTTAACTGTTCTAAAGAGCGCAGTGCAACCAGCAAATTATCTATAAAAATATATTGAATAAATATTGATTTATTGTAATAATGTGATATTATAATCAGCTCCACCAAACGCATAAAAAAGTAGAAATCTGCTCAAAAAGGGATTTGGTTGTAGCTGAGTTGCATTTACTGTAACAGCAATTTGAAAATGTTTAACTCTGTGGGCTTTACTGTGTTCTGAAGTGATATTTCTTTCCATCAGGTATTCTGATTGCACTGATTGTCTCTGTGTCCTGTGGACATGACCTTGTACTCATTTACTGAATGTTCGTTCAACACTAAAATAGGAGATTTTGTTTACAGGTCTCATCCAACGAAGGTTGGGGTATCAGTTGGTTGTCGCTACTTTTGTTTATTGTTTACAGGACATCTGTTGTGAAGATTGTATTCAGTATTTCAGAAGTTCATGCTCTGGATAAGTTATATGACAGCATGTCTTTAAGATTGTTGTGCATTATTTTTTGTTTGATATTTCTTGTGTATTTCTTTGTTTTATTTCTTTGTTTGTCCTCCTCCACAACTGCAACTGTAGCTTGACTTGTTAAAATAATGTGGTCAGTGACGAGACACTACGTCTATACTGAATGTTGCACTTTGTATTTAAGAATAAATCACAATAAGAAAATAAATGTCCAAAAATGAGGTTTGGTGCAGATATACTGGATATACATAACTATTTAGTTTTATATTTTAAATTCTTGCCTTAGTAAAAATAGAAACCTTTCTACAAGAAGTGCAAAGTACAGTTCAGCAGTAAATACACTAGGCTGCTAGAGTATCTAAAAGACTGAAGCTTTAACAGTAACAATAACTGTATAACAATGAATCTGACTTCATTTAGCTCTTGTAGTAATTGCTGGCTATGCAATTCATCACTTCCTCTGCATAAAACCCTGCAACATATCTATGGGCAGAGGGAAGATGATGGTGGAGTTCTTCTCTGCTGCGATGGAGTTGAGGCTCTGCAGGTATCGGAGCTGGAGACCAGAGGGTGACTCAGAAATCACCAGAGAGGCTTCTTTCAGAGCCCTGGAGGCCTTCATTTCTCCCTCTGCAGCAATGATCTGAATCAAAAACAGTCATTATTTCTACTTTTGCTCCCTCTCCGCATCCCTTTACGGTTAAAATGCATTAAGAGGAAATTAAGTTAAATCTTCCATCATCTTCCCTCTTCACCTTGGCTCTTGCCTCCCGACTGGCTTCTGCCTCTGCAGCCATGGCTCTCTGCAGCTGCTGAGGCAGCTTCACATCCTTGATCTCCACACGCTCCACCTTAATACCCCACGGATCAGTGGCGTCATCCAGGGCTTCCTGCAGAGGATAATTTGATAAATACTAGAGTCACATGTCACTAATCAGTCACATTTTAATTAGCTAGGTAACAGCTAGTTAAAAGGGAATAGTTACAGATCCAGATATTTTTTCTGCAAGTTTAGACCAAATTAAAGGCATAAGGAGGGTGAATTTTCACATTAATTCAATTGATTAGAAAATGATGATAAAGTCGCACCATGTCTGCTGAGTTTGTAAAAGGCAACCTCATCCCGAGAGACACATATTTGCTATGATCTTTCTTCCCGTATAAATTGTGCACTCGGTCGAAATACAACAATTCACTCAGGAAAACATGGAGTGTAATGAGGTAGATATTACCACACTACAGCTGTGCAGCTACACAGCGGATTGTTTGATCTGTTTGGTGGACATTAAAAATTTTGATTTTTGTATATTGTTGCTTTTAGAGACAGGTGCATTGAAATGGAAATAGTTTGCCAAAAAAATTTATTTTTTGTCAGAAAATCATTAAGACTTTTAATGAATGAAGAGGTCACTAAAATATAAATGAATAATGATTTTATGTTAAACCATTCCAAGTCACTAATTTGAACAATCCCAATTCTTTCTTGGACTCCAGCTCCTCAGAAACCTTCCAGAGTTTATCCTCACCTGCATACTGATTGATATTCCCTCTCTGTCAGATAGTAGTTCTGCCAGGTTTTTGGTGCCAAGTACATTCCTCAGGGTGGTTTGAGCCAGCAGTCGTGTAGATGAGTGTGCGTTGGATACATTCGCCACAGATGAGATAGGGCAGTGTATGCGGAAGTACACCACACCATCCACAGCCACTGTCACTGAGTCTTTGGTTAAGATCTGCATGGTAAAAAGCTGCAACTATGATGGTGCTACTGTTTTGTTCACCCAGGAAGAGGACTGACATATGATAGAGTAGAGACAGAATGATATTCCCACTTAGGATGTACATAGAACGAATGCAAAGAAAACGTACCTCTTGTGGAGGGATGTCAAAGGACACAGTTCTCAGATCTACCTTCACAAAGTTATCAGTGCAGGGTAGAACAAAGAAAAGGCCTGGAAAGAAGTAGAAACCTTTTTTTTGTTTTTGTATTTAGAACACCCTATACTTTAGAAGTTCTATTTGAATATAAGAGGATAAAACAAGACAATTATCGGTCATTCACCCAGCATCAAACTGGACAATTCAGACTGTCTGTGTTCTCTTCAAAATGTAGGTGAAGCCTTGTTTGATCTCAACCATTTTTTCCCCCACAGTGTTTACTCATGTAAAACATTAAATGACAAACCTGGACCTTTAGGTTTCCGGTCTGTGATCCGGCCAAGTCTAAATATGACAGCTCGTTCATACTCCTTCACAATCTGGATGTTCAGACAGTCACAAAGACAACATAAGATAAAAAAAAAAATGTGTTAAGGAAAAATTGTCTGTCAGTGATATAAATCCAAATGCATCACCGTAATGGTTAGATCCCGATAGATAATGACATGAGATGTAAGCCAATATGTGTAGCAGTTGTTGCCCCGCGTGGCTGTGTTATACAGAAATACAACTGTGATGAATCCAATGAAAATAACTTGTTATATGTGTTGCTTTCAGTAACAATTGTCACAAAGACTGTCTAATTTTCCTACAAACATAAAGTTGTGATCAGAGTAATTTGAAAGATTGTCTGTTTTAGGTTTCAGAAACAAATGGTCCAGTCCTAACCAGTAGCATTCAATAATGGCAGTATACTCTACCTTAACACACATAAAGATTGTGAGCGGGAAGGTTAGTGCTATAAAGGTGAGGGATATAAGGACCAACAGCCAACCGAAACATCCCAGTCTCCTCGAGGTTTTATCTGTAGAGAGTAAGAAATACTTTACAGCTTACTGGAGTACAGAGAGGTACAGTAATTTTCCATATTTTCCATGTCATCTTTTCCCCATATTTGTGAGAAATAGAATATCATACTGACAAATACAGAAGTCATTTCATTCACACAATTAAAATGGCCCAGTGGGACAGCACCATTTGTTAATGGTGGCAAAACATTGATGCATTCAGGCAATGAGATTCAGTGGATCCTCACATGTCATTTATCCCTGGTGGTGTAATTAATCTCTAAGGGAGGTCACACAACAAGTCAACCTGAGTCAGTGTTAGCTGCTGAAATATTCATATATCTTCTGTAAAGAGCCTGTGATCAAGTTCGTTCCTTCGATTAGTGAGGGAGTGTCAGAGAAATAAACTGGCTGTCTTTACAGTAGATGTTTTGTGTCTTATTGTAATTATTCTATTTATCAGCTTATCAATCACTTAAAGTCTATACAGTATCAAAAAATGCAGAACAGCATCTGCAAGCCCAAGGTGATGTCTTCAAACACAACAACTTTGTTCATCCATTTCTGTACATTTAAATCATCTATGAAGCAGAAACACCAAACACTCACATGCATGTAATCATATTTAGTTTATTTATGACTTTTTAAAATCCATACATACATACTTAACTTATTCCACTTTATTTAAATGCTTGATGAAAATGTATGAACATATGTACACACATTCACGATCAGTATTACTCCCTTGATTCTGTTTTGTAATTAACCTGTCTGTACTGTACATACAATCTCTTGAGACAAGTGGAATGGTTATGTATTAAATTTCAATCCTGGAAAAAAAAACACTCTAAATCTGGAATCGAATGTTGTCAAGTGAAACTAAATAGTTTTTGATAAATGTGACATTTTTAAAAAAGGTGGTAACTATCAGTGCTCTTTGTTTTTAGCCAAGCACATCTGGACTGCTGAGTTTGTCACATCATGTGGGCTGACAGACAGACCCACCGAAGAGGAGCACCATCTGCACACAGCTTTCTCTAAAAACTGTCCAACCTGAGAAAATTGTACGTTATTTATAAAAAAAAAAAAAGTCAATCATGAGCACTATTTATATTATGCCACTTTTTTCAGCTTTAAAGCTTTTAATTTCTACTGACGTTATATTATTTGTTTGTAAACAATATTTTTTAAAATATGTTTTTAAATGATTGTTATCTAATTAAGACTGGCATACCACTGAACATCTGTGTTTCAATAAAAATGAAGTCAATTTAAACAGTGTGTGTTCTTTCACTATGTGATATGTTTGAAGTCACCAAGCAAAAGACTACCATTAGAAGGTAGAGGGAATATTAATTTATAGTAATCAATTCCACTGTGATATAATGTATTACAATAATAATAGTATTTTTTGCTGTACTTTCTGCATGATCCCCCTGAGACGTAAAGACCCATAGTTAGCTCTATACATGTTTAATGCAAATTGGTTCGAATCCGGGATGATCCACCATGCATGATGGGGGATACTGAGGCTGCTGTGGTCTTCTTGCAACCTAGTACATTTAAAATGGAAAGTTAACTACAGGTAAGGACTGCATAAGACTCTGGGTCAAACATATATGGATATGGATATATATATATGGATGTTTTCTCCGAAATCACAGTCGAGAGTTGCCATGGAAGCGCGACGCCGTAGTCGCATCGGCAATCCCCTCGCTTGAGGGGGCGGAGTGAGAAGTGTCTCATTTGCATATTAAGCGCCACGCCCTCAAACAGGCTGTTTGGAGAGAGGCAGCTGAAGGAGGAAGAGAAGGCTGCAGCGGTGCTTGATTCCATCGATATTTAAACCCGCAATTGTCGCAGACATTTCATTAAGACTAACAGAAATTGTATTAACTTGTGATAAAAGGGTATGATATGTCACCTTTATTAAGACTTCCATGAATAAATATGACATGTCTTTTATTTATTTATGATCAATATGTTTGGAAAATCTTTTTTGAATTGATTAACCTCTTGTTTAGACCCTTTCGTTGTGTGTTCAGTCCTCTTCCTGCTTACGCTATGTGTTATAGAGCTGATTTAATTTCTTAAGATATACCATAATAATGAAGATTGTAAGCAAAAAGAAAATGCAACAAAGTAAGTGGTTTTGTGTATTCTGTCATCTCTGTGACAACAAGGAGGGTAAATATTCGATTAATAGGGACACTCAGGTCCCCTGAAAGCAGCACACTTGTGGTCCTAAAAAAATATCTATTTTTATATCACCACTGGCATGGTCTCCCTGATAATTCACACTTTCCAACTCATCCGATGTCCCTGGTGAACAAGTTGTTTAAAAATTAACACACATCTAATGAGAGTCAAAATGACCGACTCACAAGATTATAAAAAGTATTTACCTTCAACAGTCTCCTCAGCGCTGATCTTAAGTTCCCCTTGCGTAACCATCTCAGTCGTGCTGGACGTTGTTGAGATCATTAGTGAGGATGTTGTCAGTGTGATCAAGAGAATGAGGCAGAGTTGCACTTGTTTACCTGTCTGCTCTCCCTGTAGGGTGTGGCCTATTCCCATCCCTCATCACCTGCTGCTTTTCATGAGCCTGAGACACACACCCACAAATTAACTCCCACTTGGTGTGTGACTCTTGAACTCACCTGTGGGTGCCAACAGGTAACATGATCCATAGAGCCTAACCAGCATCTATGTGGCTCCTGTATATGAAAACAAAGTTCAGCTCTTGTGCTTTCCCATTGAGGAGTCTGACACCTGCTGAGTGCAGGTTATGAATAAGCAATAGGTGGCTTTACAAGTCATGAAACATGAGAGCTGGTGCAGGCACAAGATGTGATCATGTTCATGTCTCTTCTCTCTCTTATACAGGAGGTCCAAAGGAGTTTTCAAGAAAGATGAAACACACAAAGTATGTGTGAGGCAGACAGGATGGGAGGGAAGTGGAGGAATGTGCAATTGAATGCACCAAAACTTACAAATGAAAACATACTTATATCTATTGTAAATTTTAAAAGTAGCCTTGTGTAACTGAGAGTAATGCAGATTCATATTTACCCCAACCAACATTTTCAGTCCAGTCTTTTCTTGTTTGTCTGAAACTACAGGCCCGATTTTCATGAAACTTGTTGAAAGGGTGTAGCATGGGTCAACGAAGAAGCTGTCATTGGGCAGATACACTAATTATTTTTCATGTTTGCATTGTAGGATTTTAGTTACAGGTTGCCCACTCTTCCCTAGCCTGAGAGCAGTGGTGGTGTGTTTGTGGTGTGTCACATTTTTATCTCTTCTTCTTCATATACTATGTATATCTGATAACCCTGTAACTCTCTGACCTGTTATTCTGTTCTATATCTTTCTGACTTGTTATTCTGTGTCTGCTAGCTTTGGCTAAAACCCAAATAAAGCAGTAGGATATCCTCCAAGGACAGGGCCTGAGATAAGCATGCCCTAAGCATTTTCAGCCCCTCCTGTTTTGCTCCTCTATTAACTTCTATTACAGAGGAGAATCTTAACTTAGAATCTTAACCCATACAAACATACGATGCATAATCGCTGTATGGGAAATCCATTTGCATGTACTATTAAATTTGACAGACAGACAACCACGTGACTGAAAGAGTCTTTATTACACAAAACTGGTAGGTCGAGCTCGCAAGTGAAAGAAGAGAGGGAGCTGCGTTAGTGATAACAAAGCTGTGGATCAGAGAAATAAAATGTTATATCCTGATTGTTTCACATCAGTTACATTTTAAAGGACAGAAAACACGCCCATAACTCTGCACAACCCTATAGGGATGTGCCACATTGACAGATTTTGTGTAAATTCAGATGAAGAGCATGGAAAGGCACAGCAGCTTAACTTCACTGATTATCTAAAACTTTTGTAATCCACACTAACAGAATAAGGCTGTAGGCTTATCTAATATTTACTTTCTGTGTTCTGCTACACAGACAGGGTGAAAATTGTTTGAGCAGCCATCCTGCTGATAATTCCTGAGCTCCATTACAGCTGTCTAAAAAATATTCCTTTGAGTAGCTAATAGTTTCATTCTGTTTCCTCTTGAGTGTTTCCTCTGTTCTGTCATGTTTATAACTACAGCTACTGTTGTTTATTAAGTATTATTAAAGTAATCCTGTTAACAAACCAACAAACAAATGGACACGAGTAAAAACATAAGCTTCTTGAGGTATCAATGCCCAGCCACTGTGTCATACAGTATATGTAACCGCATATGCGCCCCATTTGGCAGAGCACAGTAGAATATGAATTATTCTCCATGAAAGTATGACAGCTGGGAACAAAAAATGCTGTGAGACAGTGGAGACAAAGGTTTACACACTGGAACAGTCCAGCGAGGAGCAGAGACAAGCAGGAGGAAGAGCATGTAACTGAATCACCTGACATCAATCACTGTGACAGAACACTGCAGAGTGAGTCGTATCCAAAAACAGGGCATCCCACAGGTTATAGTGAATGTAACAGCAGGGAAAAGACCACAGTCAGCACTCAAGCGTGGCAAGGAAACATTTATCATATCCTTAAAATATGCAGCTAACACCCATCTAGTAAAGTTAAAGTCTTTCCTTAAAGTTAACTTCGACATTACCAGGTGACTCTATCTACACGGTGCCTTTTCAGGTGCATGATAAAGTTTGATGTGGTCAATCCAACATCCTTTATTTTGATGTCAAAGACGTATTAATTTCTTTCTTCTTTTTTTGGGCTCTGCAAGAAGTTATTATAGCCAAAGGTTATGACAAATATCTGAGCATCTGCAGGTGTGCATCACCAAGGGCAAAAATATGTACAGTCCATCATGCTGGATTATTCATAATTCCTAGCATGGCCAAAGTTTCCAAACTTTTTTTCTCCTACTTTTCTTCAAGATGTTTTTTCTTTAACTCCAAACTTGTCTAATGTCATTTATTATTATTTTAAATTTTTGTTGATAAGAATAAAAACATATTGGTTTTAATAGATTTTTGCTCCCATGAATTAAAACGTAAGAACTACATTCCGCAAAAATAACCATTAAACGTTTTTGTATTTATAGCATCATATTGTTAGTGCATATTTTTTGTATCATATTACTAAAGGGACATCATAACAAAATTAGCTTCGGTCAATTGATTATTCATTCAACAACGTGGCAGTTCTCGTGTCAGTCTGCGTCGATGGCAGGTTGAGAATGGTGTTCATATTCTGTTCACTGTAACATTTGTCAGTAAGTAGAGCCCAGCATCAATAAATCTCACACAAAAACAATTCACAGGTTATGTAGTACACCGAGACTCATTTGCTTTAAAACTTTTATTAGAATTACTGTGGCCAGCAAAGTATAAAAACAATGTTTGTTTGTTTACAAGATATTCAAATATAGCCATATCATATGTGGGTTTTTTGTTGTTGTAATTCTTAGTTCACATTTAATCAAACATTTACAAAATAAAAACTTCTGCCATCTTGATTTCAAAAATACAAGAAGACAAAATAGGGTTTCAGCAGAATACTTGGTTCAAGTGTGAAGATCCTCATCGCTAGGTACTAGCTGCCTCCATCATAAACTTGCGACTGACCTCATAAGCCAGGAAGAGGGCCCCGTTGGCAGGGAAGGTGCGTATCATGGTGGGAGCCAGGCCAGAGTACAGCGCAGTGAACCCTGTGGGACGAGAGAGAGTCAGCTACTCAGGCTAT